>OY720451.1:42207659-42667659 GCA_963082715.1 Harpalus rubripes | reverse complement strand
AAAAATATTGATATACCCTTGGAAGTTCAAACAATTTACACCTTATGTTTTGCAGATGATCAAATACTTATTGCACAAGACTACAACAATAGTGAATACATGATACGAAAATTTATAGAAGAATACCGCAGCTCAGGTCTAAATGAGAAGCTTCCTAAACAAATACTAGAGTAGACACCTACCAACAAAAATAAAACATACCTAGAAGAAGTTGGGTAGCAGGAGTCCAAGTAGGAATAAGAGAGAGAGAGGATTAAATGAAGATATATGGCAAGATAAAGAGCAGTGGAGAAATGGCATCGGAAGACATCGTAGAACGAAGTATATGTAATTATTTGAAGTCATGTTTATTGTTAATTTATATATTTTATCTTGTAAATAGATTTAACAAAATGTCAGGTTGAGAAAGATCTAATTAACATCACAATAGATAAAGTGTACATGTACAAAATTAGAAAGATACGTGTTAGTTAGTTGTTCTTCATCGAGTTAAGCCAGAAATGTGTTACTCATTGGAGACACCAAAAATCCTACAGGAAAATCATGCCTTAATGTTTGGAACAAGACAATTCAATAATTTTGGATGGTAGTTTAATCTGTTCTTTTGTTGCAATTCATTTACTTACATTACGTTTAAAATTATTTCAGACTAAACATAATTCAATATCTATCGTAAAACGAAACAGATTTTAATCTGCATTTCATTTTCTTATATTACGTTTAGAATTATCTATTTTAAAATTCTTTTATTTCCAATTAATATAAAATGTTTAAAATTACATAGGGTCATAAAACGTTGATAGCTGATCATATGCTCAACTGCACAATGTAACCGTGGATACGTATCAAAAATACATTGGAAAATAAGCCTTGTCAAAGGTACCAATGTGATTAAAGTTAACAATGTTTTATACAACTGGGCCATTATCATACAGCATAAACCACAAAAGTAATTTTGTATACCTATGATTCTTGGATTATTCCCCTTTCATAACAATGCAAACTTTATTAATATATTTTCAAATTCGTTGTTTACGTTCAGATGTAATGTAACTACTAACTTTTATAGAGTTTGTAATTAATAGCTTACTTTAGAATTAAAATATCACATATTTGAGTTTTGTTTGATTTATTTTTACCTTGAAACTTAGTATTGTGTACTCATAGACGTGTTATTAATATTATGTTTATATTTATCCTGTAGTTAGGACATTTTGTCCTGTTTGCTCGCATAAAACGAGTAGCATTTGTTCATTTCATTATATGTTTTCATCAGTTCCGAACAACCACCTTGTATACATAAGCATTTAAAATGGTGAAACATTTTTCCATAGCGCGTTGCCCCTCATATTATAGAAAAAAATACTTCAAATAAAAGTTGTAGAGCATAAAATTCTATTTTCAAATTAATAAACAAAATCCATTTCGTATGTTTAGTAACTCTAGAAATTAAATATGATTTTTTTTTAAATTTTAGTTTAATAACACTAGCCATGGAATTAAAACAAAAAGACAAACAAATGATTGATGTTTTAACTGTCAAATATTCAGACTTTTTTAATCACATAAAAATTACATTTGTTATGCTTTTTGTTTTAATTTAATTATTAATTAATTTAAGATTGGATATACGTATAGACTATTATAAAACAATATTGGCAGAGCCCTAGGGTTAATACTACCCGGACAATTTCTAATAATAGTTGTCAACACCAAAGTGCTGAATTAAATTTAAGCTCGGTGTATCTATCCTATGATAAAATTTTAAATTATTTAATGTCTTTGCATATAACAAAAGAAAGTGGACCCAATCAGATTCCTGCTAAATTTATCAGAATATGTGCATACTACCTTTCAGAACCTCTATATATAATATTTAACCAGTCTTTAAAGTTAGGTATTTTTCCTGATCGTTTAAAAATTTCTCATATTACCCCGATTTTTAAATCTGGTGATGTGAACGATGCTACTAACTACAGGCCAATTTCTATTATATTAACTTTCGGTAAAATTTTTGTTTATTCATACAAGAAATAAAAAATAATATTATTAATATAATCATTAATGAACAAAATGGTTTTTGTTTAGGAAAATCAGTATCTACTAACATATTTCCCTTCACTGAATTTTGATTGGCCAATATGGACCAAAAATTACAAATTGATGTAATCTACAAGAACTTTTACAAGGCATTTAATCGGGTACACCATCCTACCCTTATTTCTAAATTAAACAAACTTGGAATACATGGTTCATTGTTGCGTTGGATACAGTCATATATTATTAATAGATCTCAGCTTGTGGTATGCAACGGGTTTAAATCTCGAATAATTTCAGTCACGTCAAGGGTCTCATTTGGGTCCATTATTATTTAATTTCTTCATAAATGACATTTCCACGTGCTTCAAAACTCCCGTTTCCTATTTAACGCTGATGATTTAAAGTTCTTCAAGATTATTGAAAATGACCAAGATGCGTTACATTTGCAATGCGATGTTTCGTTGTTAACTTTTGTAGAAATAAGAATATCATTATACATACATAACTATAACATCAACAACACATGTTTCGCTAACAAATCAAGCATCAAAGATTTGGGAATAACATTTGACAAAAACTTACTTTTTAATGAACATGTCGAATCTATTGTAAAACAAGCATATAGTGTCATGGGCTTCATATTAAGAACTTGTAAATTTTTCAATACTCCTGATGGCATTATTTGTCTATTTAACTCGCTAATTAGATCGAAGATAGAGTATATATCAACTGTTTGAAACCCTATGTATGATTATAATATTAATATGATAGAAAATGTACAGAAAAAATCCTTAGAATCGTATGTAATAAATATAATATCGAAATATCTCATTATCATAACAGACAGACATATTTTAATATTTTGTCTCTTGAAAACCGAAGAATTTTGCTAGATATGATGTTTTTTTACAAAGTATTTAATAATATGTTATACACAGATTTAATCTTGCCATACTTTAATTTTTATGTCAGTTATAAATGTTCTAGATCCAACAAATTGTTTCAATTACCTCGTACTATAACTATCAAAACTCTCCGGTTACCAGGTTGATGTCAAATTATAATTCAACTTTTTATCACGTTGATTTTTTCACTCCTTCTCTTAATAAATATGAAACTTGTATTACTTGTAATTTAATACAAAGTTAATGTTTACTACTATTATTGTGTTCAATTTTTTAACTGCACTGAAGTTTTATAATTCAGCAATTTATTTTTTGTAAAATGGTGTGTACCTATTATTAGTCTTAACGACTGTTGGTACTCCTTGTACATTTAAATAAAATAAATAAATAAATAAAATAAATAAAATAAATAAAATAAATAAAATAAATAAAATAAATAAAATAAATAAAATAAATAAAATAAATAAAATAAATAAAATAAATAAAATAAATAAAATAAATAAAATAAATAAAATAAATAAAATAAATAAAATAAATAAAATAAATAAAATAAATAAAATAAATAAAATAAATAAAATAAATAAAATAAATAAAATAAATAAAATAAATAAAATAAATAAAATAAATAAAATAAATAAAATAAATAAAATAAATAAAATAAATAAAATAAATAAAATAAATAAAGTAAATAAAATAAATAAAATAAATAAAATAAATAAAATAAATAAAATAAATAAAATAAATAAAATAAATAAAATAAATAAAATAAATAAAATAAATAAAATAAATAAAATAAATAAAATAAATAAAATAAATAAAATAAATAAAATAAATAAAATAAATAAAATAAATAAAATAAATAAAATAAATAAAGTAAATAAAATAAATAAAATAAATAAAATAAATAAAATAAATAAAATAAATAAAATAAATAAAATAAATAAAATAAATAAAATAAATAAAATAAATAAAATAAATAAAATAAATAAAATAAATAAAATAAATAAAATAAATAAAATAAATAAAATAAATAAAATAAATAAAATAAATAAAATAAATAAAATAAATAAAATAAATAAAATAAATAAAATAAATAAAATAAATAAAATAAATAAAATAAATAAAATAAATAAAATAAATAAAATAAATAAAATAAATAAAATAAATAAAATAAATAAAATAAATAAAATAAATAAAATAAATAAAATAAATAAAATAAATAAAATAAATAAAATAAATAAAATAAATAAAATAAATAAAATAAATAAAATAAATAAAATAAATAAAATAAATAAAATAAATGAAATAAATGAAATAAATAAAATAAATAAAATAACAAAAATAAATATAATACATAAAATAAATAAAATAAAGAAAATAATAAAATAATACAACATAGACTAGCCATGGTTACACTTATAAAATACGCATGTATTGAGCTTTACATTGGTGTGCACGTATTTAAGAACCTGTAGTTATTTATTATAATAATCACGGATCACATATTTTTCATCCTTTTATTTAACTTGCGTTGACTGCGTGTCTGTTTGTATACGTCTGTTCCAACTTTTTACAAACCATTTTAACCGACTTTCTAAAGGTCTACAGACCTGAAATTTGATACGTAATTGGAATAAAATTTTCTTCATTTTTACATGTTTATACCTGTGGCAAGTAAAAGATTGCAACTTGTTCTTTTTCTTTGATGTTGTTTCAATAGCAAATCACGTTCATAATTATTCATAGATCGGAGTGTAATTTTTCGTTTGAAATTCATGTCTTCGTAATCCAAAATTGTTCAAAATTTATTCTAAATTTCAAAATTATAAACTGAATTATTTCATTCTTAAGCTAAAATGTACTACTTCATTTTACGATTATTCCTAAATTTATATTTACCTAAAAACGAAAATCATTCTAAAAAAGAGTAAATATCGCCAATAAATTATAAAAATAACATAGACATTGACAAATATGTTCATCAAAAATGGCAAACCTATATTTGAGATATTTCACACATTTTCGTCAAAATGAAATTCATACTTCTCAAATTTCGCGACCCTTAACTATAGCCATAAAGGTAACTCCTCTAATTTCGCCCGAATTTGGGTTGCGAACGGACATGAGAAGTATTAAGTACTAGTACTGTTGAAGATCATTCACATATCGTTAGTAACAAAAAGATGTTGTTATTCGACATACGTATCGAAGATAGAATGTAGAAAACCATAAGTAAGACAGAGATAAATAAATCTACAATTACTTGTTATTTTGTAATTCAGAAATCAATGACGTGAGAAAAATCGGTGTATAGTCGGAAGTACTGCTACTTAAAAATGTGATATTGAATCTTAAGACTGTTAAATCGGAATCTAATATTATGATCACGTAGATGACACAAATTTTTATAATGTACTATAAAAGTGAATAGGGAAAAATGAAAAGAAATGTGAAAAACTTACAAATTGATTCCATCATATCCTGCGCCGATTCCCACGTGGTCTACGCCTGCTATGTTGCGAATGTGATTGATATGTGCTGAAATTATATGTGGATAATTTATATTAATTACCTAGACAGTTAAAAATAAACATATTGCACATATTGGAATGCCATGTTACGCAATATCGATTTTTATAAATATGTCATACTGCACCAACGAATATTTTACTAATAATATATTAAATTCATTAATAATGACGTATTATAAATTAATATTAAACGGCGCTTTTGTGAGCTTGCTAAAAAATGCGAACATGCAGTCTTTCTTTTATAGTACACTATTATTTAAAGCCAGTTAAAATGAATACATTCCATACATGAAAATAGTTTATTTTGAAATATTAATTTCAATATTTACATATAAGTATTGTTTTTAATTATAGTTGTAGGTAAACGACTGTGAAGAGGTAGAATAAACATATATGTATAATTTATTCTAAAGTCAACGTTTCGCCCCCATTTGGAGCATCATCAGGGCAATAGAACAAGTTAAATTTTAAAATAAAATGTCATGAATACAAATCATAAATATTTTGTCAACTATACAATAATACTTAATAATACACACCGACCAAGTAATTTTATGTAAAGCACATTTAGGAACAGAAATGGCAAACATCATACGTAAATGGCTTGTTTGCCATTACTGTGTTTCAATGTGCTTTACATAAAATTACTTGGTCGTTGTTTACTATTAAGAATGATTTTTGAAATTTAACTTGTTCTTTTGCCCTGATGATGTTCAAAATGGGAAGCGAAACCTTGCTTTAGAATAAATTAATACAAAATTATTAACAAAA
The DNA here is from genome assembly GCA_963082715.1 of Harpalus rubripes. Classification (NCBI taxonomy): domain Eukaryota; kingdom Metazoa; phylum Arthropoda; class Insecta; order Coleoptera; family Carabidae; genus Harpalus; species Harpalus rubripes. The sequence goes on along the minus strand of OY720451.1, from coordinate 42,661,412 downwards.
TGACGAGAAAAATGTGTTATTAACTAACAAATACATAAATATAATTCATCTACTTATGATACAACGGTTACAATTATTAAATACATATTCGTATTGTCAAAATATAAAAATATCTCTAAAGAACAAGATATCTATCCAATATTTAGACAGAAAATTGTAAAATTAATCGACTTACCTGTAAGTTGGTTAATCTTACAATTTTCCTTCGCTTGTCCTCCGATATAATTACAATGTAGTATCGCGTTGTGTAATAGTCGCCGGTACATTTGGAAGCTATGTTATCAAAAAACACCCGCGCAACTCCTCATCGTAGCTTATGTATTTATTCCTTTATTTGTACATGTCAGATACGGACGTTTTACACGTGGTGTGTGTCTGTATTTTAAAATAAAGTGAAATGATATAGGAAAAAAGAAGGCACTATTCACTTTTAGGTTACCGCTACGCTGCGTCGGAAGAGGAGTTTAATAGACTAAAAAGAAAACGGATTTCCGTAAATTCTGATTTTGAAGTAAGTACTAGACACTTTGTTATGGCAAGGATCTGGTTGTCATGTGACACCCTATTAAATCCGATGAACGCGTGTTCATCTTTTATTTTGCCATGTAACATTTGGATCTGGTAGTTAGGTAACGTACCCCCTTAGATCAGATGAACTTGTGTTTATTATGGCGTGTAATTACACTACTCTGAAAAAGGTAGTCAAGTGAATTACCGCTGCGTTCCTGATTAACATGTGTTTATCCAATTTTTGTAGTTAAGGTAAGTGCTTTGCTTGATATTACCCTTTCATAGTCCAGGTTTAGTGTTAACTAGTAACGGATCTTATTTCTATTAGTAACAATATTACATACATCCAGTGTTACATTTGTTATGTAAACATAGCCCCTTCGGCTAAAGTCTAGTATATTCCGAGTCATCAAGAATTATAGTTTAATGATTATAGATAGTTGCAAACCCATTAAAAACACTAAATACCACAGAAATTAGGGTACGGAAAGTTATATTTATTGTGATTTTGTTGTTTTCTTGTTTTTATAACATTTCCAACTTATAATTTTGCGTTACATGCAGTACGAAAACTGTTTTGTGCATTAGGTATTGTTATTGTCAGGAATTAAAAAAATATTAAAAATGAATAATTTTAGGCTATTGTGGGAACAGGATCCAACACAACTAATTTTTGTTCCAATCATTTTAAGTTAACTTTTATTTTTGATAAAATATTTATAAAGAACAATTTTCATACCCCACATTTGTGTTTTAATGTCATATTTTATCGAAAAGTATACTGTGTATTAAAAACAAGCATTTCCAGTGTTCATTTTATAAGAAAAACACAACTTTTCTAAAGCTAAAATTTGACTATTTTCACAAAAAAAAAATATAAATACCTGCTTCCGCGCTCTACTTTTGTGTTTCCTTCTTATATTTTAACTAAATAAAATATCTGATGTGAACACCACACGACTTCCTTGTACGCAAGACTAATATGAAGTATAGACTCAATTATAAAATTGCACGTATTTGACGTAATTTGACATTGTCATCTATTTTTTATTTTTTGTTATTTTTTGTCCTAATCCATTACAAAAACCAAAAAGTATATAAGTTTTAAATTTACATATCTTGCTTATACAAAGGGCTAATTTAATAATACTTGATGTGCTAGACGCAGAATTTAATTCTCTAAAACTCTTATTTGAAGCATTTATTTTTAAAATCAAAATGAAACCATTTTATTCAAGAAAAACTGTTAACAACTTCAGGTAATATATCACTTCCGGTTAGCCTGTTTTAACCAAAATCTGCTGTTATTCCAATTGATATAAAAGTCTTATATACCAAATTTGAAAAGTTTTGGATTATATTTTAATATAGTTTTTCATTAAAATCTATTATAGGCTTCAAATAAAGTGCCATTTCTGGATATTATGTAATGACCAAAAAGGGAGGTGCACAACTAGATGTATAGATGTCCTAAATACAAAATTTCAACTTTCTACGGCTTACCGTTTTTGAGTTTTGCGAGATACGTACGTACGTACAGACGTCACGACGAAATTAGTCAGAATGGATTTAGGGATGGTCAAAATGGATATTTCCGTTGAAATCTGGAAACCGAAATTTTTCGAGAATACAATACTTCCTTTACTTTGTACAAGGAAGTAAAAATTGCAGTTTCTAGATGTGCCGAAGTACTAGACTCCAGCCAAACCTTGTTTGAATCAGCTAGTTTAGCACGTGACTTACGAACCTCACTCATATAATTTCAACACAAGGAGATGATACATGCTCGTCCAGTAACGAGAACTTACCCAGGTACATGGTTCCGCAGACAAACATTTTTCTCAGTAGCTAAAGTTTTGTCTTTGGGAAAAATCCTACTGATTAATAAAGGCCAAAGCGTAAACATACACTATGAATTTGTTGTAACATATACTAGTTTCCTTAAAAATTAAATTAACAAAGATTTAAAGAAACAAATGACAGGCAAATAGCCGGTAGTAGCCAATTATTAAGCCAAACAAAACAAAACAAAACCTGAACTATATCGTGAAATTCAAGCGTGCATACTGGAAACAGTGATAAAACAATACAAATTCTTGAATTCGTTACAAAAACAGATTACTCACAGCCATTTAGCTTTGGTTATCTTATTGAGCAACATGATAACAAACGATCTAACTCTAACTTGTGTAGCAGATTCCTTCTCAGATTATGTCTAATACCGCAGATGTACATAGCGTAATCTCGGTCCACAGAAAATACATTTTCTCACGTCACTAAAATACAGAATGCAGTAAAGTGATAAAAGGCCACAGGTATGGACGATTATTTGTTCAGCAAAAATCTTTATGAAAACGTAAATACAAACTCTCCTTCATTCAAAACCGTTAAAATAACAGCGTCATCTGAACTCCGCCAGGCTAAAAGAGAGGAGAGAGGCGTTAAATACAGGGCAATGGAAGGACAAGAGACAAATGAAAAACCATTACAACAGAAGACAACAATAAATAAGGGAGAAACTATGCCGGTTCCCTATCTGTAATTGGCAGGTGTTTACGGAAGACAAAAGTGTTTTAAACTGGGTAATCGAAATCGCTATACCTTTCAAAAACATTTCTTTCAAAATTCTATACCAAGAACAGTTATTGGAAATAGTTAACTTAAGAATTTAATAGGCTGTTTCTGATTTACTTATTATAGGTGATATATATATATATATATATATATATATATATATATATATATATATATATATATGTGCTAAGTACTCCAAATTACTTTATATCAAGTTATTTCTTATCGAAAAATCCATGATGGGATATTTAGCATCCTTTTAAAATTTAAATGAACTGAATAAGTTCATATTACATCCTCTTTTTAAATTAGAGTATTCTGAAATAGTATCTTAACTATTTCTGATAACTGTTATCTAGCAAATATTGTTTTTGAAAAACGCTTGTTTTTACTAATAATAGAAAACAAATTTAGAAAAAATCTAGATTTAGTTTCAAAAATCAGAGATATGAAGTTACTTGTTTAACATTTAGATTAAATATATCATACATACCAATAATGGGAATAAACAAAACTCGAATTCAGTATCAATGTGTCAACGACAATAAAACTCTTGGAATCACTGGGATTCATTTTTAACAAAGAAAAAAGTAAATTCAATCCAACGCAAAAACTAAAATTTCTGGGAAGAGGAAAATTTTTCTTAGCTTCACATAACTATCAGCAAAACCTAACCCGAAAAGAACTATTCCGAACTTCCTCAAAACTTATTATTATTGGTGATGCAGTAATTTTTCACTTACTATGGGCGACAAAAACAAAAATATTTAAAATTTAAATTTTTTCTGGTGCCTCAACCTTTGGCTTGGGACCTCCAAGTTATGGATTTAATACACGCGGGTTCTTCTATACGCAGGAACGAAAGTATCACATAAACTGTCTGGATGTCTTAGCAGCCTTTTATCACATTGCAACAACCATTGTTTTTAATCCACTTAATAATTGTTGCATTTTTGGAGTTTGAAGCAAATAAATATAGACTAATTATACATCGCTGAAAAGAAAATATAAATCTCTTTACAATGGTGTAATTTTCCAGTAAGGTATCCATATAAAGAATATAACTTTGATAAGCGAAGGAAAATTGTAAGATTAACCGACTTACCTGTAAGGATGTTTGCTCGTAATATTCCGAGCTTGTCCTCAATATAATTACGAAACCCGAAAATGCCTATCACAAATAACGAAATGATTAAACGAGCTGTGATGAGGTGTTACGTCAGGTGTTTTTTTGACTATATAGCTTTCAAAAGTATCGACGCTTATGACATAACGCGAAACAACATAGTAATAGGCGCGAAATCGTGTTGAATCGTCTCGTACTAATTTTTTTTTTTACATTATAGTACATAGCCCATATAATCACTAACACGATTTAATATAGCACACACATTACAATAGCCCATTATGAATCCCAAACACTTAAACTAATTCTCTATACTTATTTGAATTTTCGCTAATCACAGGTTTATTACCTATAAAAATTTATTGAATATTCTGTGTCCAACCTTACTTATTTTTAATTACCTGTTTTATAGCTGCAGAGATGGTAGCATGTCTTATAACTGTGGTCTGAAAAAAATATTAGCAACTGTACGGCTCTTTTTCAATACTAGCTTTATCCATCTACTAATGTATTGTATGTTAGAATTAAGTATCTTTTGTCATTTGAACGATGTGATACGAATGTAGAGATAAATTGTTGACGAAATGTACAATTCGGGTAGTCGCGGAAATATGGAAAAACAAGTAAGGGTTGTTGTCTATTAAGGCCTGCCATATTTATTCGTTCACTAATTCGTATTTATATTTTATTTTGCTTTTTGTAGTAAGTTTTAAGTTTATTGACGAAAGAGTTTCAATTCTATGTGCACTAGTAAGAGCCATTAATATAACTAGTTTGAGAATGTGGTCCTTGTAAGGAAAAATATGTGTCCGACATATTTTAGGATTGGACTTGGATTCCAAGTAACTTCATATTTTGGATTTGTAGGTCTCGTAATATAAATTTTTTAATTAATTTTTTAATTTTAAATTCATCATCGCTTTTTACCGATAGAATTTGATTAAGAGCTGCTCGATAAGAATTTAGTGCATAGTAGGAACACCCTAGGTTGTACGAGTTGGTTATAAAATCTACATTATTTTCTAAGCAATATGAATATGGTTCTAAATTTTTTAAGTGACAAAATTTCCTGTACTTTTTATAAATGCAGCCATATTATTTTAATGTTCCTTTAGACAACGACGACTGTATTAAAGACAGAACAGCTTGAGGAATGTTTTTATTTATAAACACTCTCCGGATAATATCTCTGCTATCAGGGCAAGAGCCTTACACAACGGATATAATATTGCTTGCAGATAATTTCACTGCATTTTGTACTCATAGACTTGCAACGCAAAATATTTACGGTTATTTTTGAACTGATAAAATAAATGTATTTTATTTGGAAATTATATTTAAAAAAAAATGCTTGTCTCTAAGTTTTATCTTCTTCATCTATGTTTTTGCATAATACAAAAATATTGACGTAAACCATGTAATATTAATTTGTTTTTAATGTCAGCGTTGCTGGATAAACATTAGTACAGAGGGCGCTATAGTTAATAATTGCTTGTCTGTAGCTCTACGACATACGTCACTACTATTTTTAGTGTGTTAGAAAGTAATACGTGTATTTACATGTTTCTGTAACACCAGATAAATTAAATAAATGTACGTTAAATAATCTTTCTCTTACTAATATAAAATGTTCCTAAGCTACTGCTATATAAATTGGTGTGTATTCTATTTTCAAACTCATGACCTTGAATAGTAATCTTTGGTAAATAATAGTTTATTATTATTTCTAATACTTTTGTAATTACTAAAAAAAAGCCGGAAAATTCGTAAAAGTAATACGCGTAACTAAGTGTAAAGGCATCTACTGTGAAGGAGTCTTGAGAGCGAATTTTTACATTTTGTAGTTATTATTCTGTTAAATAGTGTCCCAAATTTTGTAACAATGCAAGGTGTCCAAAATAACTAGTCCAACATGGTGATCTCGAAAAATATAAGAGATCCGAAATCGGCTAAATTAGTTGACCCATTAGAAAACCATTTTAATTTTTTTAATTTGAATACATTGGTCACTAGATGTCGAAGCAAAAAATAAATTTTGTAGTTTTTTATTTTGCAAATACTTTCACATATTTAGGACACTGCTCGAATTTTATTAAACTGTTGGTTTTCGAGTTATATTGTGAAAGTTTTAATTTTTATATAGATGCCACATTGGAAAGTTTTTTTTTGCTCTACACGATTCAAGTTTATGGACTAAAACAATTGTTGTTGCAATGTGATAAATGACTGCTAAAAATCCAGACAGTTTATATGATAATTTCATTTCTGTGTGTTGCAGAATCCGCGTGTATTAAATTCATTACTGGAAGCTCCCCCCCACCCGGAGATTGAGGCACAAAAAAAATTCAATTTTAAATCTTATTGTTTTTGCCACCCACAGTATGTGAAAAATGTCTGCATCACCAATTATGATGAGTTTTTAAAAAGTTCGGAATGCTTGTTTTTCGGTTAAGTTTTGCTGGTAGTTATGTGAAGCTATATAAATCTTACTCTTTCAAAATCCCAGAAACTTTAGTTTTTGCATTAGATTTAAAATTACTTTTCTCTCTGTTAAAAATGTATCCCAGTGATACAAGGAGTTTCTGTTGACACATTGATACTGAATTCGTTTTTTTTTTTCATTATTAGTATGTATGATATATTTAGCCTAAATGGTAAACAATTAACTTCATATCTCTGATTTTTTGATATAATTCTAATATTTTCTAAATTTGTTTTCTGTTAATAATAAAAACAAATATTTTGCAAATCTATATTTACTAGATAACAGTTATCAGTAATAATTTAGATACTATTTTAGAATCCTCTAATTAAAAATGAGGATATATTATGAACTTATTTATCTCTTATAAATTATTAAAGGAAGCGAAATTTTCCATTAATTTTTTTTGCTAAAAAAACTTGTTATGAACTAGTTTGGAGTACTTAGCACTTAGATATAGAACCTAAAATGAGTAAGTCACAAACAGCCTGTTCAAGTATTAAGTTAATTTTCTCCAATAACAATTATTCTTGACATAGAATTTTGGAAAAAAAGCATACAGCGATTCCGTTTACCCAGTTTAAGGCAACTTAGTCTTGTGCAAGAGCCTGCCAACACCAGTAAATAGATAGGGAACCGGCATAGTTTCTCCATTATTTATTTTTGTCGTCTGTTGTAATGGTTTTTCATGTGTCTCTTGTCCTTCTATTGCCCTGTGTTTAACGCCCTTATCCTCTCTTTCAGCCGGGTGGAGTTCCTATGGCGCTGTTAGTTTAAACGGTTTTGAATTTTGATCGGAGTGTTCATTTTTACGTTTTCATAAGGATTTTTGCTAAGCAAATAATCGTCCATACCTATGGTCTTTCACCACTTTACTGCACCATACATTATAGTGAGATAAGAAAAAGTATTTTTCGTGGACTGAGACTGCGTTATGTGCATTAGTGGCATTAGCTATAATATGAGAAGTGCCTGACAACTTTGGCAAGAAATCTGCTATACCAGTTAGAGTTAGATCATTTTTTATCATGTTGTTCATTAAGAAAACTAAAGTTGAAAGGCTCTGAGTAATCAGTTCTTGTAAGAAAATCAAGAAAGTGTCTTGTTTTATTACTGTTTACAGCATGCACGCTTGAATTACACCATTTACTTTAGGTGGGTGTAAGGCTTAACAATTGGCCACTAACAGTTACTTGTCAAGCTATTTCTTTCTTTAAATCTTTGTTAATTCCAGGTTGACTGAAGATACTCCAAGGCAAGAAGTACATCTTCGCTTAAGACTTTAGTTTAGGAGGAAAAGGCTAGTCTCCAAAACCATGTACTTGGGTAAGTTCTTGTTACTGGAAAAGCATGTATCATCTACTTGTGTAGAAACTATAAGAGAAAAATATAAGGTTCGTAAGCCACATGACTAATTAGCTGATTCAAATAAGCTTTCATGTAACACTGAACGTACGTAACATATTGTTACTAATTGGAATAAAATCTTGTCCCTAGCCAACACTAAACTGGACTATGACTACCCGATCCAAATGTTACACAGCAGAAAAATGGTTGAATATGCATTTATCGGATCTAAGAGGGTAAGTCACATGACTCCCAGATCGTTGCCATAACAAAGTATCTAGTACTTAGTAGAACTTCAAAATCAGAATTTACGGAAATCAGTTTTCTTTTACAAATATACATTAATTGAAACAGTATTATTGGTATGTAGGTGAAAGTACTTAATTAAATATAGAAATATATGTACTTCATCTAACACAACTTTTTGTGATATTTAGTGTTTTTAATGGGTTTGCACCTATTTATAACAATTAAACTAAAATTCTTGGTGGGCCGGAATATTAGACTTTAGCCGAAGGGGCTGTGTTTACAAACAAATGTAACACTGAATATATGTAATATTGTTACTAATAGATATAAGATCCGTTACTAGTTAATACTAAACCTACCAGATCCTTGCCATAACAAAGTATCTAGTACTTACTAGAACTTCAAAATCAGAATTTACGGAAATCTGTTTTCTTTTCAGTCTATTAAACTCCTCCTCCAACGCAGCTTAGCGGTAACCTAAAATTGAAGAGTGTCTTCTTTTTACCATCGTTCCACATTATTTTAAAACACACACAAAACCACGTGTTTAACGTCCGTATCCAACGGGTACAAATAACGGAATGAATAAATAAGCTATGATGAGGAGTTACGTCGGGTATTTCTTGATTACGTAGTTTCAAATGTACAGACAGGTATGACATAACGCGATACTAAATAGTAATTATATCGGAAGACAAGCGAAGAAAAATAGTTGATTTGGAACTATTAGGTATCATACCATATAATGTTATATCATGCAAAGTTTTAATAAAATAACGCTTATCGATTAACCAGCTATTATAATTCGTATACGGCCGTGCATTCACAAAAACCAAAATTCTAATTTTTAGCAAAGAAAAAAACATCATTTCAAACCGTTCATTGTATAAGTATAGTAATATTCTCCGTATGTTTATTATATATTATTATTATATAATAAGCATAAAAACAAGGTATTCAGTTTGAAATTTAGTTTTGTGCATTTTAAATAATAATGATTTGAAAAATTCAGATCTTTTTTTGATTTTTTAGAAAAAAACATATAGTCAACGAAATAAAGTAATTATTATAAAAATGAAGAAGGAATTGATCTTTAAAAAATACAGTTAGGTAGGCGTAAGTACCGTATTTTTTATTATTTTGTTAAAAAAATCTAACCGGATTCGGGCTTGTCAAAAATGTCGCGCGCTATGTAGTTTGGTTCTCATAATATAAGAAGCGGTACATATTTATATTTTACGTGCTTTGTTTTCTACCCAGGCATTGTTGCTCACAATTTGACGCAACCGGAGTAGAACGACATGATGTCATAACTCAGAAACAACAATAAATGGATTTAATTTTTTGTGGGAAACCGAAATTGTACTTATACTTGCACGAGTAATAACTCACAGTTTTTTTCTACTAAATATTGTATTTCACTAATAATTTTTTGTTATTATAAAATAATAAAAAACACGTATTTTTTTGTTTATTTATTTAAAGACATATATCGTACACAGATACATAGATGTCAATCGAGTATTACACGAAGAAACACTTATGCTTGCAAAGTTTAAATCCAAGTACCTTTTTATTGTTATTTGGAGTTATATGTACCAGAAACTTGAATATCATTGTCATTGAAGGGTTTCGGAAGAAATCCGGAGATATCACAAATATGTCGATATTTAAATATTTATGTCATGGTGTGTAGCCCGAAGAGTAGGTGCGTGCATTCAGATCGAGAGAAAATTACGCATTTAAAACAGCCTTTCGGGAGAAAGTAATGAATATGAAAGCAATTAATGTCCAGTCACCAGCAATTCGCTGTATGCCTTCTAACTCCAAATAAATTAAAATTATAATTGCTTATTTGCCTAAAAAATGTTGTTTATTAGTTAAAAATTCGTTTTTCTCAAACCTAGGTATGCGTGACATTTACTGTTTTCTACCGACACACTTCAATTGTAAAATTTTAAAATGAGTACCTACCTACCAGTCACACAGAATGTTGATTTATACTAAACGGTTTAACGGTGTGTATTTTGTTTCTAAATTTCCAACTAATATAACCTAATTTGTGAAATTAGATTTATATAAAATACCCTATTATTATATAAATAAATCGAAATCCGTTATATTATTTTAAGACGAAAAGTATTTTTATAATAAATAATAAATATAATACAATTAATAAAAAAATAATTTTTACATAACAAAAAATATAAGTGAATAAAAAATATCTCTTTTAATATTACACTAGATAAATTTTAATACTAATTCTCTAACATTTTTTCTTTATAATCAATTAATTACAATAAATATTGGTAATGTAGTTGTATTTCAGCTACTCATAAACACCTAGATCATAATTAAAACGCATAAATGATTTCAACATGAGTGGAAAACTGTGTTCATTTAAATAAATACCTATAAATATTATTATATAATTCACTGTTAGCATGAAAATGAATATGCAACAAATAACACATTACATTAAAATGACATTTAGTTTATAAATTTAAATTATATTATATATATATATATATATATATATATATATATATATATATATATATATATATATATATATATATATCTTCCAACACATTAAAAAAACATAAAACAAAAACGAAATAAAACTAAAATGTGCTACTTTAGGAGTGCCTGTACCATGCACATGCAATCTAAATGAAATTGTCAATGGACGAAATTACTTACCGACCACATCTTGAATGGTAGCTGTTGTGCTGCAGCTGATGAAATGGGGATAAAAGGCCACCATGACCAGACCGCCATTACCTGCCTGTAAACAGACGGCAGGACGTTAGGACGTTAACGCTAACGCGCATAGCATTAACTCCACGTTACATTTACGTTCCTGCACTCACCGCACAGATCTTAACTACTCTACGTGCAGCCAGTGCACAGAAGAATTTATTGACTATGTACTTAAGTTTTCAGTCTCTTCTCTACTGAGATTGTAAAGTTTTATGAGGTTTTTTGTGTAAGTTCATATTTGAATTTAAAATTATGGATATAAACAGATGTAGAGAATTTACTGGGTAGTATTAAATGTACTTAAATATGAAACAGTAATAAAATTGCACCAAGTTTTGTTGTTTACTACATAGTGTCATAAGTCATAATAATATTATTGGCCGATTTCACCACCGACTCCTAATATTTAAGTAATGCCTATTTACCCAGTGAGTACCACATAGGCATTACCTAGCAAAATTTCGTTTTCACCAACCGCTAAGCATTGCCTATCATGATTTAGGAATTACATTTCCTAACGCCTCTTAGCTGACAGTTTTAGATGAAAATTATACAAGTTTATTGTATATTTGATAGCTATAACGAAGATATAGAATGGCATGCACAAGATAGAAAAGAAAAAACAAATTATTTTAAATTATTGGATGAAAAATGATTTTGAAAACATTTTATATTTATACGGGTTTATATGAAATAAAATTAAGAAGTTAATACATATAAATATATTATCTTTATAATTCTCAATTTTATATTTTCTTCGGAAATTTCATTCACATATAATTAATTAAGTGGGGTTGTCTAATTTTAAATTTTTATTTGAAATCATTGGATTCAATTAACATGTTATGTTTTTGCATTGTATACTCTATATTTTACCATTTATATTTTTCTTCTTGTTCATATTCATCGTTGTTTCATTTACATTTTCTATTTCTGTAATACACATTTTAAAATATTTTTATCGCAAAAGATATTTCATTTAAAAATTAATTATTTTAATAATAATATCCCCACATAATTTCCAACGTAAATGTTGACAAATACAACAATTGACAAATGTCTTAAAATATGAAAAATTATTCATTTATTTCAGTGTGCAAATATAATACATATCATAAAAATATTTATTATTTCGATGCCTACGTATGTAATTCCTAGCTTAACATTGCTTTGTTTGATGAGATCCAAAATCGATGAGTATCAGTTTAGGTAGTTCTTAAATTTTGGAAATTCCTAGCTAGGCATCGGTTTAGGAATCGGTGGTGAAATCAGCCGTTGTGTAGGAAATGAGTACAAAAAATCTGATGTGACCTGCACATGACCTCCCGCCAATTCAATGTTTAAAATAGCAATGAGTTTTAAGTAAAGTATCACTTCCGGTTGATTTTGTTTATAATTATATACGAATTTTAAATCAAAAATTTGAGAAGTTTTGGGTCGTATTTTAATATTTTTTTCTAGAAAATCTGTTTATAGTTTTAAGTAAAGTACTACTTCCGGTTTATCATATTGAGAAAAAAATCTAATATGTCGTTCTCATTAATATAAAAGTGTTAAATACCAAATTTAAAAAATGTTGGATTATATCATATTTTACACGAAAATCTGTTCAGAGCTTTAAGTAAAGCATAACTTCCTGTTTATCAATTTTAGCCAAAATCTAATATATTGTTCCCCTTTATATAAAAGTCTCAAATACTAAATTTGAAAAGTTTTGAAATGTATCATAATATATTTTTCACGAAAATATGATCAAAGCTTTATGTAAAACATCACTTCTGGTTTATTCTTATTAGCCAAAATCTAATATGTTGTTTTCATTCGCATAGAAATCTTAAATACTAAATTTGAAAAGTTTTGGAATATATCATAATATATTTTTCACAAAAATCTTTTCAGAGCTTCGAGTAAAGTATCACTTCCGGTTCAGCAATTATAGCCAAAATCTAATGTGTTATTCAATTTGATATAAAAGTCTTAAATACTAAAACTGAAAAGTTTTGGATTAAATTCTAATATAGTTTTCCATTAAAAACAGTTACGGGCTTCAAGTAAAGTACTACTTTTGGTTGTCCAATATTACCCAAAATCTAATCAACTCTTTATATGAATGTAGAAAGCTTAAATGCAGGAAATATAATTTGTTTTAAGTTTGATATAAGAGTTATCGTGGACGAAAAAAGAGTCACACACACACACACACGCACGCACACCACAAACACACACACACACACAGCCATCATCGTAAAAAATGTAAAAATGTGTTGTGGGGTCCGTGCTTATTTACTGAAAACTCACCATCGAATTTTTGGACCGATTACATTACCTCCCTTACCTACGGTATGACAGTTTATATCTTAAATTATAGTCTCATATAATCCAAGTAACTACCTTTAAACCCCTCAACAGGATTAAATTCTAATTACAAAGTGTGCTCACATTCACACACATCCATGCCTTAGTGGGATTCGAACCCAGAGCCCCGAGTGCACTCATGACATGAGACGTTACTCTAACCATTGAGCCACCGGAGCTATAACAAAATGAATAATAAATTTTAAATACCGGGATAGAATAGAATTCACTAATCCAAAAATTAGGATTAGCTTAAAAAAAATTGTAAATAATTAATTTTTATTAAACTAAATACATGTCTACATATTTACTTATGCTGGAAATTGTAGTGAATTCCTTTTCTACTGTTCTATTTACTTTTTTCTTTTTAAAACGTTATTAATATTATTGTGAAATTATCTATTTGATAGTGACATTTATCTGTCAGTTACATACATCTGAATAACTACGTTTTGTGTTTAAAGCGTAGGATCTGGGATTTAAATTATAATTTTTTTTATAAATTTATCCATAAAATATATAGAAAAAGTATTAATGCAAATTTATGGAAAATTTAATAGTCTTTAATTTTTATAACATTAATATCGAAAAAATAATATTTAAAGGTATATTTCGAAGAAAAACTATTGAGCTTCTCGTAAAGTGCCATTTCCGGTTATCCGATTTTCACCAAAATCCAATGGGCTCTTTCTTACACACAGACATCATCGTGAATATGTTAATATTGGATTCTAGGGACCTTAAAGCATGGTCATTTACCAAAATCTCGGTATGCGATTTTTAGCACGATCCCTATACCTCCCTTACCAAGGGTAGCGGGAGGTAAAAAACGAAAGTTTTGGTAACACTGTGATATATCAACATGGAGCGCGGAATCAATCAGTATAGAATATTTTATTTTTATATGATCGTTTAGCCTCTGGATTGTCAAACTTTTACTATCGGAGATTGACCACAAAACTTTTAGAATGTGAGCGATCGACTAAGTAGAAAAAAAAAATATAAAATTAATGTACAGGCTGTTTCCCTGCACGGGGATATCAACGACTATAAAAGACACGAAGTCAGTTAAATTAGACAAAAGTTTCCATATTAGGGGCCGATTTAGTGGTGTTCCGTGATATTAAAATAAGAAATATAATATTAAAATTTCAACATGAAATCATTTCTTTTTTTAATTTTAGAAACATTGTGATAATGAACTTTTATATTCAGATAAAAAATCTTTTAAATGGTAACATTTTCAATATGGCATTCCATTTAAAAGAGTGTTATTTTGTTGAATGTCGCGTATTTGATGTTCTATTGTTTTGCATTTTTCACTGTTAAATATGTCGTATATGGCCCAACTTTGTCCATTTAACCGTTTTTTCTTTCTCTTCAAATAAGAAGATTAGCAATAGTGGTCCACTTACAATGGACACACTATACATTTATCTTTGTCTTACTAATATGCATAATCAGGTTAATATTTTTAATATTTCAATTTCTGTTTTTAGGAATCAATATTAAAAAATTCTGGCTGACTCATTTGTTTAATTTGTTATTCTTTATCTTTATTATTTATTTACTGTATCATTATTATACACCGATTTTTCACACTTGAGCTTCACGTCATTGATTTCTAAACTGCTAAATAACAAGTAATTGTACATTTATCTTTATCTGACTTCCGTTCATTCTTTCCTAATAGCTTAATATTTGTTACATTAAATTTAGAGAAAGATAGTTATACGAAATTTGAGTATGACATTTAGAAGCAGTGGTACTTAATATTTTTGCGCAACCCAAATTTAGGTAAAATTACTGAAAATACCCTCATGACTCAACCCGTTTGTGTTAACTGTCGCGAAATTCGAGAAATTTGTATTTAAATTTGGACAAAAAATATGTCAAATAATTAAATTTACGTTTAACATTTTGGAGGTGTCTGTCATTTTTATGTTTATAATTTATTGGTGACATTTATCTTTTCTCTCAATTATTTTCGTCCTTAGGTAAGTAGAATTTTAGTTTAAGATTGGAATAATTCATTCAAAATTTTCTTGTATACCTACGTGTTAATTTGTAATTAAAAAATAAGAGTATAAATTTTCTATCCAAATTATCATAAAAAAATCAAAACGTCGTGGAACTCCATATTGCAATTATTATAATAAAAATACAATTTTGTTTGAAATGATTACAGTATATAAGAAATATATCGCTCCGTTAGAGATAGACGTGCTTTAAAATAGGAAATAATTCTTTTTTAATTTCGTTGAACATTTATTGATTAACCAGGAAGTTTCTGCTATATAGTTACAAGTTAAAAGCGTTACTGCAGATTGCGTTGGCAAACAAAGTAGTAGAAATTCCACACAACCGATCAAAGAGCAATACGTATATAAAATAAAAATTTATGCCACAATTTTGAGTACATATCGTATCTTCTTTCAATATCGTGAAATCGTAAATAGTTACAAAATCCTATCATTTATACGGGAGTAACATTGTTATCATTATCAAAATTATTTTGTCACTATCGGAAGTTAATTATGATGTAGCACAAAGTTGCAGCATTAAAATGTAATATTTTATTAAAATGTAATATTTCATTAAAATATATTAGTTGTTTTTTTTTACTTTACGAACAGATATTAATATAAAAATACAGTTGTTCTCGAATAAACATTACCTCGTGGGAATTTCGCATGGAATGATTGCCAGCAGAAGCTTAACTAGGATTTTTTATAGAGCTCCCAAAAAATGTGGAATCACATACTGTGAAATAAACTGTCTCTTCAATTTTACCCTTTATAGTTAAAAAATTCCTTCAAGTTTTACATTTTTTTAAAAACATGAAACCGGTTCTATTCTAATTCATTTTAAGGGGATCGTCTGCGCTTCGGTCTACGCTTTTCCAAATGTATATCAGGCTCTAAATTTTTGCTAATTATGAAAAATCTGTTACGAGTTTGTAAATTATTTTTATCATGTTATTAAAAACAACTTGATATTATGTCTGTAACTATTTATTTATACTTTAGCGTTGATAATACGCAAAACACTTCTCAGGTTTTTACTAATAATGACTTTATTTGTCATTCAATTGAAATAAAATTTAAACCCTTGCTCTTAGAAAACATGAAATTAGGTACGTAACTTTTCAAAATTTTAAAATATTATTTTTTATTCGAAAAATTAACCTCAAAATTAATCAAAAAACAACAATTTTAAAACTTTGCCACAGATATAAAAACACGATATTGGAAATATAAAAAGTAACAGACATAATGTCAAGTTTTCTTAATAAATATGTTAAAAATAAGTAACAAATTCCTAACAGATTTAGCATAATTGGTAAAAATGTGTAGAGCTTCTATTCGTACATTTGTAAAAGCGTAGACGATCCCTTTATGGTTGACACTCTATACTGTGTCAAAATGTGTCACGTAAATAGTAGTAGTAATAATAGTTTGATATTTTTTGTATTACTTTATCCTCCTCGATCATTAACCTCCCACTGGTCTCATATGATGTATGTGTTGCTGTATAACTTTTCAGTTTTTCATTTTGTGGAAAATAGTAAAGATTGACATCATTATGTTAATTGTTTAGCAAATATTTAGTATTAAAGTTTGACAGATCCGGCGACATCACTCGTGTTACTCTTCGAATTGTTAGAAATATTCGTTTTCTGGGAATGGACTGTGTCATATTTTGAGTCAGAGCTCAACGTTTCGCACGCAGTCGTATGGGGCATCTTCAGGAGCAAGGGGGATAGTACTGTCTTAAACAAAGTTACCCGACGTGTCAACCACGCTAGAGGCCGAGTTAAGCAACAAGAGGGGGAGACTCAGTTTACAGGGTTACCCGACGTGTAAACCATGCTAGAGGCCAAATAAACCAAGTGACGAAAGGAAGGCCGAGAATACAGTTATATACTAATCTAAAGATACGGTAGATGAGTAAAGCTAATGAGTACCAATGGGAATCGAGTTCGTAATGGTAGATTAGGCGTGTCGTGTTCCGAGAATCACCGGTTTCCTCATGTGGCTCCAGAAATAGCCATCATCCCGATTGATGTTATTAGTATGTTTCCATATTTCTAAAGTTTCCCTGTATTTACGTATGTTAAACTCAGGTACAGATGTGTGCTGTGATGTGTTCTGCGACCGCAGATGTTAATAACATACCATTACGCATACAGTGTTTGTGTTCTGACAATCTAGTGTGAACACTCCTTCCTGTTTCACCTATGTATACTGTGCCGCAAGAACAAAAAATACTATAAACACCGGGTGACGACAAGGGTTCGCGTTTATCTTTAGTTCTCGTTGCCGTGACCACCATGTTGTACCCAAATCTCTTACGATCAAGGATAATTTCAAAACTCGCGCTTCCAAATCTATCCTTAACAAAGCAAGCCTATCACTTCTTAGGAAACAAATTCGTTACACACGACGAGAACTGAACAAAAGTTCTATAAAACTATACTCGCTGCATTTGGAATTGAGTAACCTTATGAACCATGAGGATTGGTCAAAATTTGATACAATCACACATGCTCAGACCAGCGAAAAAACAAAAGCGTAAATTTATTCCCCTCGCTCCCCCAAAAAAGTTAATTCATGCTTTAGGTAAAACCGTCGTTAACATATCATCTCGCTCCCTATCGTCCAGCGAAACTTCCGTTTTACCAAAAGGGTTGAACTTTTCCCTCGCTTATACAAAAATTCCTGTTGAAGAAATAGTCAGCTCTATCGAATCCTCCGTTCGAAAATTATCTAAAGAAGCTAGCGACTATGTACGTATGGAAGTTGTGAAATTTATCAAAAATTTCAAACCACCATCTAATATTAGTAGGGATGAAAGGTTAACTCTGAAAAACCTAAAATCAGACACCAATATTATTGTTGTTGCAGCGGATAAAGGTAATGCTACAGTAATTATGGATCGTAACACGTACGATGAGAAGGTTCTGGCCCTTCTATAGAAAAAATCGTATTCTCCACTTAAACGTGACCGTACAGCTAAAATTGAACGTGAAATCACCGCCCTTATTAAAAATTCAGACATTCCTGAAGACATTCAAAAACGTATTGTACCTAAATCCTCCAAACCTCCACGTCTTTACGGTTTACCAAAAATTCACAAACAGGATTACCCACTCAGACCTATTGTCAGCACCATCGACTCTCCTACTTATAAACTGTCAAAATATTTGTCTGATATTTTAAAACCTTTTACAGGAAATTATGAGTCATTTATTCTAAACTCAGAACATTTTGTAAAAAAAATTATTAATATCACTACAGAACCCGGCGACATACTTGTTAGTTTTGACGTCACATCACTGTTCACTAAAGTCCCGATTGATCAGTCAATCACAATTATCGCTAAATTATTGGAAAATAACGGAAACTCGTCTAATCTAGTAACTCTTATTGAAAAATGCTTGACATCAACCTATTTCACTTTTAATAAACAATTTTACAAACAGGTCTCAGGTGCAGCAATGGGCTGTCCTCTTTCCCCCGTGGTTGCCAGTATATTTATGGAACACTTTGAAACAAAGGCACTAGAATCATTTAAAATCAAACCTAAGGTATGGTTTCGCTATGTAGATGACACGTTTGCCATTTGGCCACATAGTCCGGAAAAACTCACTTTGTTCCACGAACACTTAAACAGCATACACCCGGATATTCAATTCACCATGAAGATATAAAATTACAGAACTCTCCCCTTCCTTCATGTTCTGGTTAATCGTAAACCCAACGGAGAAGTTAGGGCACGCTGTTTATAGAAAACCCACCCACACTGATAGGTATCTCAATTTTAATTCTCACCCCCATCCCTCGCAGAAACTCCCAGTGGTCAACGCTCTCGTACACCGTGCCATCAAAATCTCTAAACCTGATATCCTACAGCAGGAGCTTGACCACATCAGACATAGTTTAATCCAGAACAACTATGACGTAAAATTAATCAATAATGTAATTCATAGACAATTAAACCCTTTAACCAAAAAACCCGTGAATACCTCGTTCGAAACATTAGCATCTATCTCTTACATTAAAGGATTCTCGGATAAAATAGGTAGAATTCTTAATAAAAACAATAATAAGGTCTTTTTTAAACCTCCACAAAAAATCTCAGAAATACTACCCCAAACTAAAGATAAACGCAAACCATTGTCGTTACCTGGTGTTTATAGTATTCCTTGTTCTTGCGGCACAGTATACATAGGTGAAACAGGAAGGAGTGTTCACACTAGACTGTCAGAACACAAACGCTGTCTGCGTGATGGTATAGTATTAACATCTGCGGTCGCAGAACACCAATACAACACAGGCCATAACATTTTATTTGAAAATATCCGCATTTTAGCTCTTGTCCCTCAGTTTTACAGACGTAAATACAGGGAAACTTTAGATATATGGAAACATCCTAATAACATCAATCGGGATGATGGCTATTTCTGGAGCCACATGAGGAAACCGGTGATTCTCGGAACACGACACGCCTAATCTACCATTACGAACTCGATTCCCATTGGTCCTCATTAGCTTTGCTCATCTACCGTATCTTTAGATTAGTATATAACTGTCTTCTCGGCCTTCCTTTCGTCACTTGGTTTATTTGGCCTCTAGCGTGGTTTACACGTCGGGTAACCCTGTAAACTGAGTCTCCCCCTCTTGTTGCTTAACTCGGCCTCTAGCGTGGTTGACACGTCGGGTAACCTTGTTTAAGACCGTACTATCCCCCTTGCTCCTGAAAATGCCCCATACGACTGCGGGCGAAACGTTGAGCTCTGACTCAAAATATGACACAGTCCATTCCCGGAAAACGAATATTCGTCATGACTCAGACTGTGGAAGCCTACGCAATTACTTCGAATTGTTATTTATTTGTTGATATTATGATTACAGGATAATGGAGGAGCACCTAAAGTATTTTTCAAAGCTACCATGAAATGTGCATGACAGACAGCAAGAAGTGGCTGGTGTAGATACCACAGATACTAAAGAATAATCCATAGTTAGACAACGCTGTCATTTGTACACAAAAGACAGTAAAATAAAATATTATTGAGGAATGTTCGACAAACTATTTGCATGTCACACGACAAAATACTGTGCCCAAAGTATATAAATGTAAATATTTATGTTACCGTATAAATTAAAAAAGGTAGTTCCCATATTTTAAGAACCGCTGATATATTCTTTTGTTGATATGACAAATTTTATAATTCAAAATAACGCAATTTTGCTCCTTTAATCGTATTGAGTCTGCACTGAGGAATCATTTTTTATACATACTGTGTTCTATTACCTTCGGTAATGATTCTATTTTAATTGTTAACTAAATATTATGGATACGTGATTTATTCAAGAAATTAAAATATCTTAAAATCTATAGCGTTTATCAAGTTTTAGAAAGAGTACCTTTTCTGTGTATCTTTACATTGTATGTAATATTTTATACGTAAAATTATAAAGATGTTAATGAGCAAAAATAACGGTGAGACGCATCTGGTTGAGATACAGTAACAAAAGAAAGTTTGAACATGCATCAAAATTAGAAGTCTAGGGATTCACCAAGCCAAGCTACTTGGCTTGAAATAAAAAAGCTTGGCTTGGCTTGAAACTTCAAGCTTTTTTTAATGTTAGGTTTGGCTTGGGCTTGATGGAAACAGAGCTTGGATTGAAAACTTCAAGCTTTAAATATTTTAGGCTTGGCTTGATTTTCAAGTTTTATCAAGCCTTTCCAAGCTATTTCAAGCTTTATAAATGCTCATGCGCACAGTAGGAACATAGGTCTTGAAAACAAGTAGTAGTTGTTCGGTATCAAGATTTTAATATAAATATTCGATGTGAATTAAATTAAATCCCATATATCGATGTATTGGAATATTGATGTATCAATATATTGATATGTTATGTCGCTATTTCATTGTATCGTAATAATGTATAAATCACGTTTTGTTTTACATAAATTTATTGTGGTACAATTGAAAAATATCTTCTTATGCGTAAAAATAAACAAAACGATAAAATAAAATATATGAAACTTACACAAGTGTTATTTCTTTGTAATTATTAAAATATAAAAATATTGAATTGTATATTTTATTCATTTATTTTATTTTTAAGAATTTATTATCTTTTATTAAATATTTACCTTTCAATTTTTATGTTTCTTTTATTATTTTCGTTGACTGCATTTATTCAAGTAGGCATATGCATTAGTTGGACTTTATTGTAATTTAATAACTAAAATGAGTAGGACTTAAGTTCAGTTTTACTCGAAATGACTTCCCAACAAACTGTTAAAGTTTGTCATACTACATAGTTCATATTCATCCTGCATAAATAAAAAATAACTCAAGACTCCAAACACACAAGAACAGTGTTCAAATAAATACACAAATATTTTGGAATGTACAATGGGATGAAAATGACCTGAGACTGACCTTTTATACCTACTTCAAATACTTTTGGAAATCATAAAACCCTACAGACGGAAATTTCCCCTAAATTTTGTTTGTTCGTGACATAAATACTTACTCGCTTCTTCTTATGAAATTTCTACTGACTTTTGAGTATAGAATCATGTAAGTTAAATACATAAATATAATTACAGTAATCATGTGCAAATTCAAATAATACAAAAGTAAATACCCTCAGCAATACGGATATGTTATTATTACCGAAATTTGTGAATAAAAGCAAATTAAAAACCTCCAGAACTATGTAATAAGCCGAGATTATATATTTATTTGCTTATATAGTAATTAATATTTTTGGAAACAATGAAAACTTGTATCAAGCTAATATTTAAAAGAGAATGCTCTCTTTGTCGGTACATTGTTGTTGTCTATTATACCTGTTACAGACAAGATCGTTTTATTAGGGATACATTAGGGGTTGAGCTAAAAATAGCATTGAAATTTTTGTAAATAAATAAAAATATCCACATACAGAAATTGTTTCGTCTCTATGATTCGGAAATACCAGAATTACAAAACATTCTATAAAATGCAACTTTAAAATGCAATAATTATCATCATACGTAGTCTGTCACTCAATTTACTTTGCGGTGTTGCGTATATTATTATTTCTTATAATTTTGATTCTGCAGTAAAATTATCTATTTGTAGTATTCCTATAAATACGAGTAATAAATATTGTGTTAAAACTTGATGCTTGGTATTTAAAATCAAGTTAGTTAAAATTAGGTTTATGTGAAATCTAATCAGATAAATTTAATACCTATTTTTTTGGTTTGAAAATCAAACCTAATTTCTTAAAGCTTTGACTGATAATTAATTCCAGTTACTTCAGAATTTAAGTATTTAATTCATTAATTTTTAAACAAAATACGTTTAACTTGACAATAATAAGTATTTAAAAAAATTACATAGTTCTATATGTAATGATTGATATAAATTTTGTATTATCATTTTTCATCATACATTTTATATTAATGTAGGTAAAGGATATAACAATAAAATTATATTATCATTTAAAAACTTTTTCAACATTTATTTTTGATTGTGCGCGCGAACTACAATGTGCGATTACGTAGTTCAGATTGAGAAAATAAGAATGATGAAGAGTATAGTTTTGAAGCTTACTAGACTTATAGATAATGAAGGCTGGTCCTTTTGGGAACTCTAATTATTAGAAGATCGCAAAAATGTGCCGAATCCAGGAGAAAGTACGTTCCCACCATAAAATTACGGTTTTGTCTGCCTCGTCTACATTTCTTTAAAAAAGCTTGAAAAGGCTTGTTTTCAACCAAGCTATTTGACAGTCGAAGGTTTGGCTTGAAAATTCAAGCTTTTTTAAATGTTAGACTTGGTTTGGCTTGGGTTTGATGGAACAGAAGCTTGGCTTGGCTTGAAAAGTCAAACTTTTTTGAAGGGCCGGCTTGGTTTGATTTTTCAAGCTTTTTAAACCAAGCCAAGCTAAGCTTCAAGCCGAGCCAGTGAATCTCTAACTGCAACTAGTATCAGAGTTATATAAAAATGTGCCTGGTGACGTGCATATTTAAAGGCTTGTAACTGTAAATGTTTACGGACATAGCTTCATATAATAATTTTTACTCTAAATGACTACCCCCAATCTCAATCACTATATTATACGTATGGTTTAATATTGGTACACTCATTATGAATGACCCAATATAAATAAGATTCTACTTCAAATCAGACTCGTATAAAGTGGACACGTGACTGCTTTAAATAACTAGTTAAAATTCTGATGGCTCTGGTTCGAAATCAATCTTGAAACATATTTCCAATATTTCATAGGGTAATTATCTATCGTGATAGGGTGCCAATCTGCTTTGTACAGAGATATCTGAAATGACGAATATATTTATACCGTGCGGGCGTTTACCCGGCGTCACTACAAGAGCACTCAATGTTGGCATGGAGAGCGCAATACAGGAGTCACTTTTGTTCCATTTGAAATTTGAATAATTTTTGGAGCCAGTTGGAATTGAACTCAGGCACACAACCCCGACACCTTGTAAAATTAGCTACACTTTACTTTTCATTTTTAATGTGTTAGCTTTCCGATGGATTAGGACTTCCTATATTAAATATGTTATAATTTTATTACCTTGGTTACTTGTTGATAATATTTTGTTATTATTTATTTATGTATTTCCCTGAAGAAGGCAGCAATATATACTGTCGAAACGTCGGGTATTAAATACAAATACAGAACATAAACTAAAAAAGTTGTATTATTCTTAAAAGAAAACTTTAAAAGTACTTATTTATAGACAAGTACCCATCTATATAAGTACAAGTTTCCTGACATACTGTGTAAATGGATAAAATTAGGGAAGTGTGCATTGCGTATTTGTTTAGTGTAGGTTAGTTATAATGCATGAAATGTACAAGTAATTAAACTCGAACTTATCGATTCTTGCATGAAATTAAATTTTAAAATAGTCTTATTTTGTAAGTATACTGAAGTCTTATTAATACTCCCAGAGAATATTTCATGAATCCAATGTATGCGCCGCGGTGCAAATTAAAATGCAAAGTATATTTTCCAATAGCGCATGCAATTTGGGATCCCGACAATCCAGGGATTTATTCTTATTTTTATTCCTTGTCATCCCATGGTTATAATAATTGAAATGCTGTGCTTTTTGATATATTTTTAAAATATGCAGTATCTAAGTTACAAACTAAATAAAAATATCGTAAAAAAGTTTAAAAAAGTGTATACTTAATGGTTTAACGTTTATATAAAAATTTAAACTTTGGTATCATTACTCGAAATCCAACAGTGATAAAAGAATTTCAGAATCGCCATTCAAAAGAACATAAAATATTTAGAAATTATTCGCAAATATAAAAAATCTGTAAATATACATTTTCTTTTATATCTTGTGTACTATGCACTATTTTTTTTAAACGGTAGTTATTCTACTAATATAGTCTCCTAATAGAACAAAACAACTTTTGTCTCATATCTCTTATTATATAGGGCCCATACGCATAAATGTGAGGAATGATAGTTTGTGATAGGTAATGACAGATAATGGAAAAAAAATTGGTAAAAGCTGTTTATACATACCTATATACATACATAAAATCACGGATTTCCCACTTAGTGGGTTAGCACAAACCCGAACAGTAATAATAATAATAATGATAATAATAATAATAATAATAATAATAATAATAATAATAATAATAATAATAATAATAATAATAATAATAATAATAACAATAATAATAATAACAGTAATAATAATAATAATAATAACAACAATAATAATAACAATAATAAAAATAATAATAATAATAATAATAATAATAATAATAATAACAATAACAATAATAATAATAATAATTTATTTTCCAAAAACCATATACAGAGGTATAGGAATAGTCAAAATATAAGCATAAAATGTACAATGCAAAGACATAAAATGTACAATACAGGAATAGACAATTAGTATATATCACTTAAAATTCGCTTACATTATAATACGCTTTTGCAATTAAAAATTTCTTTATTTCTCTTCTAAATTTATTAAGGTCGGTAATATCTTTAAATGTTTGGGGCAATTTATTGTACAATACCAATCCATAATAATTTGGGTTACTTTTTGTTTTATTTAGCCTAATTTTTGGTACTTGTAGATTTAGTTTTCCACGAGTATCGCAGCCGTGTACGTCACTATTTGTCGGCAGTTTATTTATGTTATTTTTAATAAGTAGAATAACATTATAAATATAAATACAAGGTAAAGTTAAGAATCCTTCTGTTTTAAAAATATCCCTGCACAATGATCTTTTATTTAATGAAAATATGTTTCTCACAGCATGTTTTTGAATTTTAAAAACACGTGTCGCATAAGAAGAATTTCCCCAGAAAATTATTCCGAAACATAATATGGAATAAAATTTAGAAAAATATTTTTTTTTTGTTATATGCACATCTGTCATATGTTTTAGTCTTTTGATTACATAACACAAATAATATATAGAACCACAAATAGAATCTACATGTGTATTCCACTTTAGGTTATCCTGTATATGCAATCCTAAAACTTTGGTATTATTAGCATTTACTAATGATTGCCCATTGTAATTTATAGTTGTGTTATTTTCCCTATTAGTACTTGAAAAACTAATCATTGTTGATTTATTAATGTTAAGTGCAAGATTTAATGAAGCAAACCAAGAAGATAAGTTCTCAACAATGTTTGATATTTAATATACTGTTGACGATAGAAAAGCAACTTCATCAGCATATAAGATGAAATTGTTGTTGGAAGCATATTTATAATTCCATTAATATATAATATGAATAATATTGGTCCCAAAATTCAACCTTGTGGAACACCGCAGTTCACTGATAAAGGATCGGACTTTTGACTATCATGAAACACAATTTGTTCTCTGTTACAGAGATATGAGCGAAACCAATCAGTACAAGTCCCTCTAAAGCCATAACTTTCCAAAATACCCTGTAGCTTTTCATGGTTTACGCAGTCAAAGGCCTTCGACAGATTTAAAAATATGCCATATATGTTACTACCTGCATCTATTGCGTTATAAATGTGATCCAAAAAATTTAATAAGGCAGATGTTGTGCTGCAACCTTTTCTGAAGCCATGTTGTTCTCTAATTAAGATCTGATTCTTTTTGAGGAATGTCAGAATTCTCGGCAACATAACCTTTTCAAAAAGTTTATGAAAAACAGAAACTATGGCAATAGGTCGATAGTTTGAAACATTATTTCTATCACCTTTTTTATGTAAATCAATAACTTTAACCGATTTTAACATCTGTGGAAATGAACCAGTTGAGATGGATAGATTTAAAGAATGCAGTAGTGGTGTGAGAATTTGTTCATAACAACTTTTCAGTATGTTACTGGAGATTTCATCAATTCCTGCAGAAAAAGAATTTTTTAGTGATTTAATTAGAGAAATGAGTTCGGGTTCGGTAAAGGGATCTAGAAAAATAGATGCTGAACATGTTTTTACAATGAAATTAGAGTTCTGGTGAGAACTAGGGGGTAAGTTGTATTGAATATTCTGTGGAAGATTTATAAAGTAATTGATGTACATATAGGCAATATCTCCTGAATTAATAACTGTTTTTGTGCCGTCAGTGAGATTACTAATTTTATTCTTCTGGTGAGAACTAGGGGGTAAGTTGTATTGAATATTCTGTGGAAGATTTATAAAGTAATTATTGTACATATAGGCAATATCTCCTGAATTAATAACTGTTTTTGTGCCGTCAGTGAGATTACTAATTTTTTTCTTACTAGTGGAATTGTCGTTTAGATTGTTAGTTATACAATTCCATATTTTTTGGTATTATTATTACGATTTTTAATATTGTTCACATTAAATTCTTTTTTTGCTTTATGTATGTGGTTACGATATTCGTGTTTGTAGGTATTATATGTTTCGTACAACTGTTTAATTTTTTGAGAGTATAACTTGATATCATCGGTTATCCACGATTTATTTTTATTACGATTGTTGTTTGTTTTTGTTTGCGGGTGGGATATTTCAAAACAATGCATAAAAGTTTCCATAAAATTATTAAAGGATTGGTTTACATCAACTTCATTTAAAACATCGTGCCACGTTTCCTTTGAAAGTAAAAATTTAAACTGTTCCATATTGCCTTCGGAGAATATTCTTCTTGTAACAATATTTGAGTTATTGTTTGGATTACTTAGATTTGTCTAGTTTACCGTTATATGTTGATCTGAATGATCAGAAATATTATTGTGGATGACTTTCGTAGTATATTCATTCTGAGAAATATTAGTGAGAATGTTATGCACACAAGTTTTACTATTTGCTGTGATACGAGTAGGTTCATTTATTGTGTGGTGTAAGATATGTATGTGCACAGTATCTAAGAAAGTTTTTTTCTCGTTGCTATCTATAAGTACATTGACATTAAAGTCCCCCAGAACAAATATATTTGCGTCCAGATTCTTTACTAAAATTTTTGATATACATGTATCTAATTGTTTTAAAAATAAGTTTAAATTAGAGTTAGGTGACCTATATATTACTACAACATAGTGCATAATATTCATATACTTAAACTTTATCCCACAGCATTCAAAAGTGAGTTCCATATTAAAGTCCTTTATAAAGTCAATAATTTGGAAATTGATTTTAGTATTACAATAGATTATAACACCTCCATGTATATGACAACTTCGGGTGAAAAAGCATGCTAGTTCAAAACCTATAATGTTAGGAGGTTCATGTTCCAAGAGCCAGTGTTCAGAAAGACACAAAATATCGCACGATATTGAATCTAAAAAAATCTCGAGCTCTTCCATTTTGTTCCTTAGGCACCGGATGTTTTGTTGAACAATGCTTATTGATTGTAAATTAGTAATTGAGTGGTTGGGGACATATTGTTTCGGGTATATGATAAAGGACGTCATCCGGTCTTCTGATGCTGGCTCCGTTGCTGAAAAAACCTTGAGATATATGCGCCAATAGGCCATCTTTCAAGGTCCGTGAAGTTGGCAACCACCGAAACGCACAAACGACCAAATTGGTGTCAAACGTTTGTGCTTCGTTAGTGTTTAATTAGTAAAAACCATAGCTTTTATTATTACTATTATTATTATTATTATTATTATTATTATTATTATAATTTTTATTATTATTATTATTATTATTATTATTATTATTATAATTTTTATTATTGTTATTATTATTATTATTATTATTATTATTATTATTGTTATTATCATTATTTTTATTATTATTTTTATTATTATTATTAATATTATTATTATTATTATTATTACTATGACAAAATCTGAACAAGTTCGGTAGCGCAAAACATGACACCCACATGGTCAGAAACTTCAAATAATATTGATCATAACCAAACAAAAAATATCGATCATAACAAAATAATGAACAAAACGAATACTATTGACAATGACCCAAATTTGTGTAATGAAGTAGTACGTAAAAAAACAAAAATAATATTAATAAGAAGAAGGTAGGAATTGTAGGAAATGCAAACAATGTTACCTCAATAAAAATTGCTCCAAAGAAAGCATTTGTTTACGCGTCACGCATAAAACCAGGAACAAGTGTTGAAGAACTGACATCATTTTTAAAAACTGATTTTCCAGAAGTCATAGTGCAGGAACTTCAGTCTAAATATCCACAACACTTTTCATCATTTAAAATAATTGTCAACCTGACCAGCTTTGAAGAAATTATAAAGCCTGAAAGATGAGGTCCGTGAAGTTGGCAACCACCGAAAAGCACAAACGACCAAATTGGTGTTAAACGTTTGTGCTTCGTTAGTGCTTAATTGTGCTTTTACAAAATTTACAGCAACACCAAGCGTTCATTAGTTATTAACAATTTAAAAGTGGTTGCCTACTTCACACTTAGCAACCACCTTAGAAGCACAAACGACCAAATTAGTTTTAAACGATTGTGCTTCGATAGTGCTTCAAGGATATACATAAATAAAGCAAGCAACCCTAAGCGTTTATTAGTTATAAACAAATTGAAAGTGGTTGCCAACTTCACGGTCAGCAACCACCTTAGAAGCACAAATGACCAAATTAGTGTCAAACGTTTGTGCTTCGTTAGTGCTTCAAGGATATACATTAATAAACCCAGCAACCCCAAGCGTTCATTAGTTATTAACAAATTAAAAGTGGTTGCCAACTTCACGGTCAGCAACCACCTTAGAAGCACAAACAGCCAAATTAGTGTTAAACGATTGTGCTTCGATAGTGCTTCAAGGATATACATAAATAAAGCAAGCAACCCCAAGCGTTCATTAGTTATTAACAATTTAAAAGTGGTTGCCAACTTCACACTTAGCAACCACCTCATAAGCACAAACGACCAAATTAGTGTTAAACGATTGTGCTTTGATAGTGCTTCAAGGATATACATAAATAAAGCAAGTAACCCCAAGCGTTCATTAGTTATTAACAAATAGAAAGTGGTTGCCAACTTTGCGGTCAGCAACCACTTTAGAAGCACAAATGACCAAATTAGTGCCAGACGTTTGTGCTTCGTTAGTGCTTCAAGGATATATAATATATATATATATATATATATATATATATATATATATATATATATATATATATATATACATAAATATATAAATAAAGTCAACAATCCCAAACTTTCATTAGTTATAAACAATATAAGTCTTTTCCACCTTTATGTCCAGCAAATATCTTTTAAGCGCAACTGAAAAATGTTTACCATAAATAGACGTCTGTAAAATAAAATTGACCAGATTTTTTCTGCCGGAACAATAGAATTTTACCATCCGCTACCCTTGATAAGGGAGATATATTGAGATAGTGCTAGAAATCTCACATCGAGATTTGTTTGTGAGTTTAAAAAATTCTAATTAGGACTAGGCTATGAACAGAGAAACGTATATGTCTGATCATTATTCAATTCAAAAGTCAAGTTATTAAATTTGATCTTGAAATGTTATATTATGGAAAAAAGATAATAAAGAAGAGCACAGAATATTGCCATTCGCCGTTTTCTAATTTATTTCCATTAATAAACTAAGATTCAAGAAGAAAAGCTATGATTTCTTTAGATAACATTTTTTACAATATCTCGTATCATTTTATTTAAATACGTCCATACCCTACCCCGATTTTTTTTCTGGACAGTGTGTGTGGCTGTGTCGTACGTTACTTGAAGCTATACAGGCTGTCTGGAGTTCGAAGGTCACCACTGGGTCAGAAACTATAAGAGATACAACTTCGGTTAAACGAGTTATGTGGTACGCTTTAGGGGTGTAATCTTAGTTGTGCTTTTGTTTTGCCTAAAATTCACATAATGGCGGAAAACTGAATTTGGTCGATATTTTTCATTTGTAAATTATTTCTAGACTTAGTAATAGGAAAAAATCTTTCAATTAAAAGATACGATAACAAAAATTTGAATTCAGCATGAAATTCTCCTTCATGTCATGTATTAGACGATTTTTGCCGTTCACGAAGTACTAACAACTTAAACTTAGATGAAATTCATCTAAAATTGTAAACATCTGTAAATCGGTTTAGATATCATTTTTTCATCTGAAATTTCGACACGTAGTAAATATGTAATATTGTTTATCTTTAATCGTGTCGAAATTTTATATGAAAACATGAGAACTAAGCCGATCTATAGATGTTTTAAATTTTAGAATTGTTCGTGTAAGTTTAAGTTATTAGTAACTCGCGAATCGCTCATCGACAAAATGTAATGGGTACATGGCATCAAGGAGAATTTCATGCTGATTACAAATTTTTAAACCGCGTTATCGTATCTTTAACCGGGTCAGAGTTGTGGAAGAATATATAGGAAAGCGTTGAAAAAAAATACTCAAAAATCATCAATACTCCACTTCTTTCGATGCCACGACGAATGTAAACTGTTATAAATAGTAAAACCAATTATACTATGTATTAAATATTTAATATTGTTAATTTTTTGAGTAATTTAAATTTCTATCATAAATTGTTATTGTGGTTAACTATTTTTTAACATATATCCTTGAGAGTTCATCCTAGGTAAAAAATGCCAGAACCCTTTTCTTTATAAAAACTTATGGGTTTTAACTTTGTATACTTATAAAATTTTGATACGGACTACTGGCCAAAAACTCATTTTCTGCATTTTTGATCCAAGATGGCGGCGAAAGCCGGGGTCGCTAGCGGGTGCAAAATTAGTATGTCTTTTTGGAGATTTCAATAAAGAGAATAAAATTTATTCCAGTTAGCCACCATTTATTTCCAAAATAGCCTCTTTAAAACGCCCTGCCAATTGGCCTATTAAGTTAACGTGTGTGTACCATCACCAGGTGTCTCATATAAAAAAAATTGAAACAAATAAATTTC
Source organism: Harpalus rubripes (assembly GCA_963082715.1). Taxonomy (NCBI): domain Eukaryota; kingdom Metazoa; phylum Arthropoda; class Insecta; order Coleoptera; family Carabidae; genus Harpalus; species Harpalus rubripes. The sequence goes on along the minus strand of OY720451.1, from coordinate 42,629,599 downwards.
ATTGATTAAAATATTTTGTCGCAATAAAATAATATATTTACATAAAATAACTAAAATATGACACGTAAATATTGCAGATTCACTCGTATTTAATAAGCTTCTTATAACTTTTACAATGTAATAATAAATTATTTTGCGAGGTGTCGTGGATGAGATAGAACGGATCCGTATAGGAGATTGTAGAGGATGGTTTGGTGAATGAGGAGTGTATGCTTAGAAATGTTTTATTATGTGTTTCTTACAACCGGCAATGTGGTAAATGACGAATAAACATTTCATGGAGCAATAATTTTTATATTGGTCATAACATTAACAACAATAAAAAAAGATATATTTTATAACAAAAATAAAATATACTCAAGTACTATAAATAATCATTTGTGACGCCTTCCCTGGTGGTGGTGGATCTGTGTTTTCCCTCAGCGGTAACTAGAACTCGGGCGCCAACGAAATCTGTGGGAAAAGAGTGGGCCGCGGATAGCTGTGCGGAGGTGCGGGCCAGGTTGTTGTACAGAAAACCACTGTTACACGTAACAAAGATTTTATTGACACAAATACAAAATAATAAAAACAACCCTCCTTTGTGTGACTGTGACCGTCGGCGGGGTCTCCGTGTCCGTGACACGGCAATGAAGTAGAAAAATTCTATCTTTACTGTGAAATGATTTTTAACAAGTGTTTAAACTCTAGCAAAATTGTACTAAGTTCGCAAAATCGGCGGAGCTAAGTCTCGTCTTAGCAGCAACTCACCAAGACCATCTTCGGCGTCGGAGTTGTAAGAAAGCCACGAGCTGAACTCTCGACTGCTGGACTTGTTTCGCATTCTGCTGGTCAGGAGAGCCAAGTACTGAACTCTCGACTGCTGTCGAACTGATTCTGTAGCTGTATGTCCCGGATTTTATATCGTAAAAAAGTGTGAATCCGGATTAAACCGGTTTTACCAAAGGTGGGAGAAAAAGATGTCGCTGTTAAGTTTACAATAAAAATTGTTTCTATAAAAATTCTATAAATTTCCCACGGTCACAGTTTTGTGTTCTAAATTCATACTACATCATGTTACATTTTTATAAATCGTTTTTACACAATATATGTCATATGATAACCAGATTTCGTTGGCGCCCGAGTTCTAGATACCGCTGAGGGAAAACAGCAGTGTCATGCCGACCCCAGATCCACCACCACCGGGGAAGGCGTCACAAATGATTATTTATAGTACTTAAGTATATTTTATTTTTGTTATAAAATATATCTTTTTTTATTGTTAATAATGTTATGAACAATATAAAAATTATTGGTCCATGAAATGTTTATTCGTCATTTACCACATTGCGGGTTGTAAGAAACACATAATAAAACATTTCTAAGCATACACTCCTCATTCACCAAACCATCCTCTACAATCTCCTATACGGATCCGTTCTATTTCATCCACGACACCTCGCAAAATAATTTATTATTACATTGCAAGAGTTATAAGAAGCTTATTAAATACGAGTGAATCTGCAATATTTACGTGTCATATTTTAGTTATTTTATGTAAATATATTATTTTATTGCGACTAAAAATATTTTAATCAATGAAATTTATTTGTTTCAATTTTTTTATATGAGACACCTGGTGATGGTACACACACGTTAACTTAATAGGCCAATTGGCAGGGCGTTTTAAAGAGGCTATTTTGGAAATAAATGGTGGCTAACTGGAATAAATTTTATTCTCTTTATTGAAATCTCCAAAAAGGCATACTAATTTTGCACCCGCTAGCGACCCCGGCTTTCGCCGCCATCTTGGATCAAAAATGCAGAAAATGAGTTTTTGGCCAGTAGTCCGTATCAAAATTTTATAAGTATACAAAGTTAAAACCCATAAGTTTTTATAAAGAAAAGGGTTCTGGCATTTTTTACCTAGGATGAACTCTCAAGGATATATGTTAAAAAATAGTTAACCACAATAACAATTTATGATAGAAATTTAAATTACTCAAAAAATTAACAATATTAAATATTTAATACATAGTATAATTGGTTTTACTATTTATAACAGTTTACATTCGTCGTGGCATCGAAAGAAGTAGAGTATTGATGATTTTTGAGTATTTTTTTTTTTTCAACGCTTTCCTATATATTCTTCCACAACTCTGACCCGGTTAAAGATACTATAACGCGGTTTAAAAATTTGTAATCAGCATGAAATTCTCCTTGATGCCATTTACCCATTACCTTTTGTCGATGAGCGATTCGCGAGTTCTCATGTTTTCATATAAAATTTCGACACGATTAAAGATAAACAATATTACATATTTACTACGTGTCGAAATTTCAGATGAAAAAATGATATCTAAACTGATTTACCGATGTTTAAAATTTTAGATGAATTTCATCTAAGTTTAAGTTGTTAGTACTTCGTGAACGGCAAAAATCGTCTAATACATGACATGAAGGAGAATTTCATGCTGAATTCAAATTTTCGTTGTCGTATCTTTTAATTGAAAGATTTTTTCTTATTACTGAGTCTAGAAATAATTTACAAATGAAAAATATCGACCAAATTCAGTTTTCCGCCATTATGTGAATTTTAGGCAAAACAAAAGCACAACTAAGATGACACCCCTAAAGCGTACCACATAACTCGTTTAACCGAAGTTGTATCTCTTATAGTTTCTGACCCAGTGGAGACCTTCGAACTCCAGACAGGCTGTATAGCTTCAAGTAACGTCCGACACAGCCACACACACTGTCCAGAAAAAAATCGGGGTAGGGTATGGACAAAGAAACGTTTGTCTTAATTTAAACGTATTTAAATAAAATGATACGAGATATTGTCAAAAATGTTATCTAAAGAAATCATAGCTTTTCTTCTTGAATCTTAGTTTATTAATGGTAATAAATTAGAAAACGGCGAATGGCAATATTCTGTGCCCTTCTTTATTATCTTTTTTCCATAATATAACATTTCAAGATCAAATTTAATAACTTGACTTTTGAATTGAATAATGATCAGACATATACGTTTCTGTGTTCATAGCCTAGTCCTAATTAGATTTTTTTAAACTCACAAACAAATTTCGATGTGAGATTTCTAGCACTATCTCAATATATCTCCCTTATCAAGGGTAGCGGATGGTAAAATTCTATTGTTCCGGCAGAAAAAATCTGGTCAATTTTATTTTACAGACGTCTATTTATGGTAAACATTTTTCAGTTGCGCTTAAAAGATATTTGCTGGACATAAAGGTGGAAAAGACTTTTATATTGTTTATAACTAATGAAAGTTTGGGATTGTTGACTTTATTTATTTATTTATATATATATATATATATATATATATATATATATATATATATATATATATATATCCTTGAAGCACTAATGAAGCACAAACGTTTGGCACTAATTTGGTCATTTGTGCTTCTAAATTGGTTGCTGACCGTGAAGTTGGCAACCACTTTCAATTTGTTAATAACTAATGAACGCTTAGGGTTACTTGCTTTATTTATGTATATCCTTGAAGCACTATCAAAGCACAATCGTTTAACACTAATTTGGTCGTTTGTGCTTCTAAGGTGGTTGCTAAGCGTGAAGTTGGCAACCACTTTTAAATTGTTAATTACTAATGAACGCTTGGGGTTGCTTGCTTTATTTATGTATATCCTTGAAGCACTATCGAAGCACAATCGTTTAACACTAATTTGGCTGTTTGTGCTTCTAAGGTGGTTGCTGACCGTGAAGTTGGCAATCACTTTTAATTTGTTAATAACTAATGAACGCTTGGGGTTGCTGGGTTTGTTAATGTATATCCTTGAAGCACTAACGAAGCACAAACGTTTGACACTAATTTGGTCATTTGTGCTTCTAAGGTGGTTGCTGACCGTGAAGTTGGCAACCACTTTCAATTTGTTTATAACTAATAAACGCTTGGGGTTGCTTGCTTTATTTATGTATATCCTTGAAGCACTATCGAAGCACAATCGTTTAAAACTAATTTGGTCGTTTGTGCTTCTAAGGTGGTTGCTAAGTGTGAAGTTGGCAACCACTTTTAAATTGTTAATAACTAATGAACGCTTGGTGTTGCTGTAAATTTTGTAAAAGCACAATTAAGCACTAACGAAGCACAAACGTTTAACACCAATTTGGTCGTTTGTGCTTTTCGGTGGTTGCCAACTTCACGGACCTCATCTTTCAGGCTTTATAATTTCTTCAAAGCTGGTCAGGTTGACAATTATTTTAAATGATGAAAAGTGTTGTGGAAATTTAGACTGAAGTTCCTGCACTATGACTTCTGGAAAATCAGTTTTTAAAAATGATGTCAGTTCTTCAACACTTGTTCTTGGTTTTATGCGTGACGCGTAAACAAATGCTTTCTTTGGAGCAATTTTTATTGAGGTAACATTGTTTGCATTTCCTACAATTCCTACCTTCTTCTTATTAATATTATTTTTGTTTTTTTACGTACTACTTCATTGCACAAATTTGGGTCATTGTCAATAGTATTCGTTTTGTTCATTATTTTGTTATGATCGATATTTTTTGTTTGGTTATGATCAATATTATTTGAAGTTTCTGACCATGTGGGTGTCATGTTTTGCGCTACCGAACTTGTTCAGATTTTGTCATAGTATTAATAATAATAATAATAATAATAATAATAATAATAATAATAATAATAATAATAATAATAATAATAATAATAATAATAATAATAATAATAATAAAAATAATGATAATAACAATAATAATAATAATAATAATAATAATAACAATAATAAAAATTATAATAATAATAATAATAATAATAATAAAAGCTATGGTTTTTACTAATTTTTGTTCATCTTTTTCATTAATTATTTAACTAGAATATATGGGCGATAATACATGCAATAATCTAATATATACAATTCACTTTCCTTTTTGACCTGTTATCGGCGTCTTTTCCCACATACGCAAATTTGTCAGCGACGGACTGGCTCTCTACGACGCGTTCTCCTAAGTGGGATAGAATACGCATTGTCATTCCAATTTACAACAATTATTACAGGCTTGCATTATCATCTAATAAGATAGACAGGAGGGGGGGCAGGAATAAGGTTGCTCTCAAGTCCCAGACTTGGGCAGGTGCCCCGCATATTAAATGCGGCCTAACACCTCGTGGATTCCGGTACTCCTATCCGCAAGAGTATACACTCAGTGCATTGACGAATTGCTGGTATACGGCTCTCGTGAATAGTCATTTCTGAGCCACTAGCAGTACCGTAACCACATACGCATGTCCCAGATATGTTGAGTTCCCAGAACTCGACCTCCCAGAGGTCTATTGGTCCCAGACCCATTATGAGAGTTTAGCTTACGATCACACGTATATAGGTCCCAGACCTATCATGATAAACTCCAGGTTTATCCTTAACGTCCCAGACGTTCTCGTGGATCTCAGCCTCTCATGTGGTGTTTATCACACCTCGAAGCATATAGCTCCATGGACCCAGAGTTGTCCCAGACAACTCTTCGGATAATTAGGAAACTACTACGTTTGCGCCCACAAACAAATAATACAAATGTATATCTCACATATATCATGAATATCAAATACACAAGCAGTGTATAACATATCAATGAAGCATCTGGTGATCCACATCACTCTATACCTGTATACTAATTAGAATGACAGCGAGTTCTACCACTCACCTATAATTACTGCAAGCAGCTAATCTTTTCTTATGGACACTTTCACACCCGCACGACACTGTGGTTATACTCGAACTAAAGGACGGGCGGTCGCCAAGGGATGAGACATGTTCAAGTATTTATGCCTTAAGCTAGCGCTTCTAAACCAGTGGCGCCCAGTCGAAAAGTGAATCTTACATTCGGCCTATCCTGACTATCTCCTCGTCCTCGAGGAGACGTTTAAAGTTTATAAATAATTTGATTATTGGTATTTGAAGTATTTTCTGTGTCCAACCTTAAGTCCTCATCACTCTCACCACTTTCATACGACGAGTCCGAAGACATACCTCCTGGAGAGGTCCACGGCTTTAACTTGTCGACGGCCACTGTATTTTCGTATTTAGCCCGGCGGCTTCTGTCTGATCCAGGGAGGTCGCAAATTATGTATCTGTCATTCGGCAATACTTTCTTTACTATAAAAGGGCCCGCGTATGGTAGTTTTAATTTCTTATTAACGCCTTCGGCAATAATTTGCTGCTCGAATACTACTAAATCATTTCCTTTATATTTTCTAGCTAGCTTTCATTTCTTATCGAATCTTTCTTTTTGCAACATTGAATCAAAAAGTAATTTTTCGGCTACTTCTTCTCGCTCTACACTAATATCGAGTAGATGTGGTTGCTCTACTTGTATTTCCGCCGTTAATAATGGATTTATTAATGGACGCGATTTATACCCGAAAAATAATTCTTTTGATATTTTACCTGTGCTTTTATTGTACATATTATTAATAGCGAATTGTACTTTTGCTATGTAATCTTGCGATTTATCAGCATCTACGCACCTAGCCGATAACACAGATAAAAGGGTTCTATTAAATTGCTCAACTTGACCGTTACTTCGTAAGGTAGCCACAGCATTTTTAACATGTTTTACCCCGTGTCTTGACAATATTTTAAAAATGATTTTGATGTGAAAGCCGATATTATTCTTGTAGGTACGCCATATGTTTCAAATAATTTATTTAACTATCTGATAACCTTTTTACTTTTGGTAGATTTTACCGCTTTGACAAAGACAAGTTTGTGTGAAAGCATCTACAACAACAATTGCGTGTAATCTTTAAGTGATTTCGGAAACGGGTCTAAATGTATGAAAAGTATGAAAAGCTACTGGATTTTTTTTTCAATTAGATTTAAATATCCTTCTTTTTTACCCGCGGGTATTTTATTATAAATACATGAAATACAGCACGAAATGTATTTCTTCTCATCGTTGGAAACCAGTATGTTTCACATAATTTCTTTAATGATATCTCTACGGAAAATGCTCCATTTCATGTGCACTGTGGACAATTTGTACACATAACCCGTTTGGTACCACCCACTGAATACTTCGCGTTGTTATTCTATATACTCGCCCCTCATGTAAAGCATAATTCTTATAAATGCTTTTTTCGTATTCGGTTTCAGGAGTCCTCATCGGTTAATTGGGCCGATAACAACCAATCAGCGGTTTCTATTATTTTTAATTGTACTTCTTCCGCCGGTTGCTCTGTAGTTTCCGGATTAGGGCTCAAAGCTTTTAGCGTAAATCGGCAATCCCGTTCAAAGCTCTACGTCGTGCTTTGCGTATTTTTGTGTCTTCTTTTTCTTTAGCAGTTCTTCAAACTTTCATCATCTTTATCACCTCAATTTTAGCTACAGTTGTATTGAGTAGGCAGTCTAGTACTGCAAATTTTTGTAAAACATCTCATTATTCATTCACCACAATTATTAGCTGTAAGTATATTGTTATGAAAATTTTTGTATAAACTTTTTGTATGGTATTTTGTTTGCCGTGCACTTTCAGTTGTATAGTTTTGGTCATTTTTGTTTCCAAAAAACGAGATCTCTATTTTTTCAGTGTATTTTTTTGTCCGTTTGGTAACTTTAACTTTTTTTGTTTTTGTGAAGAAGAATTTTTTGTGGAAACAAAAGCGACTATGTCTCAAGAACGTTTTTCTGCCTTGGCTTTGTGTTTTGTAGTAAATTTTTCTCACCCCGGTGTGGAGTGGTTGGGGTCCGCCTGGTGTTGAGCTGTACGTCTCAGCAGGCTTTCCGAGCAGACTGGTGTCAAGGTCACCCGCAACCCCAGAGGCAGAGTGGTTTCCCTGGTTGCGACGCCGAAAATTCGAATACACAATTACAAGTGTACAAGTTAGTTGTGGAGGCCAAGGTCCCGACGTAACTTTGAAACCATCAACAGCCGTATCCCGGCATGGCCTTGAAACCATCGACAGCCACATCTCGGCGTGGTTTTGCAACCACCAACAGACACTTTCCGACGTGGCCTTACAACTATTTTCAACCATATCCAGGACCGGCTTTGAAACTACCAAAAGCCAAATCGACCCAACGTCTGTTTTCCTTCGCTTCAAGCCTGCCAACTCACACGAGTTGGGCTCGGTCTGCACCAGGCCCGACAGAAGCGTCCCAAAACTTACCTAAGTATTTTAGGTTTTTTTTATTTAAGGCAGATTTAAAATTTTCTGTTCTAAACTTTGTCATTTTTTCTATTTGTTGCCGGCAAATAAAAATTTGGTAAATATTATTTGGTTTTCAGAAAAAGGAACATTTTCACTCGAACATCATGGGTGGTCTGGCGCACACCATTCACACACTTTCACTCATTAGCGCCGGTGGCGCCCTTTGGCTTGCATTAATTTTGCTTACACTTCCTTGTCACGTCCCACGGCCCCGCTTACGACTATACAGCTACAGGCACTCCCCTATGTGTGTAGTGATCGAGCACCTCCACCAGGTAGGTACCGATTGCATCACAATATATATATATATATATATATATATATATATATATATATATATATATATATATATATATATATATATATATACATATATAAATATATTTTAGCACAAAATACCTAGACTCAGTAAATATATTCGTTTATTTTATGTTTGACACACAAGTTTGACATAAGCTTTTAAATTAGAAATGTAGTTTTTGTTATTTAATCGCATTTTATTGGTTGAAAATTTGAAAAGGGAAAGATCACATGAATGTATACGACGTGAATTAACGCTGGTTTTTTAAAGGTTCCACGTTCACGCCATTGTTCCAGAATACCAATTCAACGCTGAAACGTGAACGTTACTATCGTTATTTAACGTTGGTTTCAGAATCCTACTATAAATGTTTATTATTATCTTGTTCAAAACAGTGATGCGTAATTTCTTGTTCATCGTTTCTGCATGTAGTGTAATAAAACAAGGGTACCTGTAATTACAAATAAATAACATTTTAAAAACTTTTATAAATTATAGTTCAGGACTAATATTTCGACTTATCATTGTTAGTCAAAATTATATTTACAAATATTTATCATTTTCCCCACCGCGGATTTTGTTTAGTCTGGATGTTACCAATCTTTGACATTTGGATGCCCTAGCCTAGGACGCCCTGCACCCTGCACCCCAAAGTTAATCCTGTCCACAAATAACAGCTTTGCTTTAGTCAGTTGGGGTTTTGTTGTCAACAAGACATGTAATGTGTTTTAATTTTGGGGCGCGCGCTGAACTCTAGCCCACTGAGTTATAGAATGTAACAGTGTAGTTAATTTGTTTATGTATTCAGTTATGTTTAGTTTAATTAATAATAATCAGTTCATTAAGTGTGTATGTGTAAATAAAATTAATTTAAACCTCAAGTATGTCTGTATCCATAATGTAAGTGTTCATCACTCGTCTGTCATCGAGTGAAAATATAATGGTATGGAATGTGTTCGTTCCTTTTCACCAAGTCATGGACGCCAATCATCCAAGCGTCCACCAGATAGAAAAAGTGTGTCATTGTTGGTAAAACATTATCCTCGTTTGGAGAAACCAGCAAGTAAGAATCAGATTCTTAGACTCCGCTCGTGCTACAATAGTACAATTGTTTAAAAACTATGCGAAAATTCATTTTTCTAGTATGCGAAATTCTATTAACGTTGAATATAAAACTCAGCTTTCAGGGTAAAAAATTGAATAAAACTTAAGTATTCGTCAAGTAACGACGTGAAACATAATTTAGCAATTTAAAAATACCGGAAGTATTGAGACAAATGGTTAGTCATAAAAAGGGATAATCGTGCTCTACGGGCATTTACAGAAGATTGCCGAGATTCTGTTCCAGATAACATGGCAAGTGGGCAAATGTGATTGGTAGATCGATCTTAAAGACACTTGCCTAAGAAGAATGAAAAACCTGAAATAGTATTTTTTATCTAGGCAGGCAATGGAAAAGTCTATTCCCACATAAAAATAAAAGCAAGCCTGATTTTTAGTTTCGGGACTCAATCTATGTGCTATTTTGTTCAAAAATGGTAACTATTGGACGAATAAAACGTTTAAATTATTTACAAATTTGAAATATTAATTCAACGCATAGTTTGACATTTGAAATGTTTTCATTGTGATTGATGGTCCGTGATACAATAGAATTTTTATAATAGGTAGGTGTCTAAACATGAATAACAAGTGTAAGTAACATTTACATGTCAGATAACTATTTATGAATTCATTCGGCAGTGGTAAAATCGAATATAATATAATCATATTATTATATGCATAACAGATAAGTATATATTAGTTTTTTAAAAAAACAGTACGTTTATGGATTATATATCAGAAAAAATACCTAAAATCTTGTAAATATTTTTATGGGGATTATGTTTTTTGAAAAATGTTTAAAAACAAATATTTTAAAATTAGTGAAAAATGAATTCTAATTAATTTTAACTACATAGAAATCTTTGGTTTGTGTTAAATGCCATATTTCAATTTAGTTGTAGATCTTACTTACCAGCCTCCTAAGAACATGGTCTGGGACGTTGCGGGAGCTGTTACAGATAGCGTGTGCTGAACTATGGCTGAAGATGACGGGCGCACGACTTGTGGACAGTGCGTCCAGCATAGTGGGCACTGATACGTGCGATAGGTCCACCATCATGCCCAGTCGATTCATCTCACGCACTACCATCTACAATTACATGACAACATCCTAATTTAAAGGACTGCATTTTAATATTTGGTCTTAAAAAATGTTTGCAAGTTTGATTAAATTTAAAAGACCTAATGATATAATAACTCTGTCAATCTTTTAAGGATTATTTTAGAGAAAAATACTTCAAATAAAAGTTACGTATAATTAATTTTTCTATAATTGTTATTTAAAGTTTTTTTTTTCTCTAACATAATATATAATCGATTGACAGAGTTAAAACACTGCTACACATCCTTCCTAATCACCCTCACTCACATGGTCATGCTACGATCCATTGGGTTCATCTCTGTGGTAACGAATTTCTATATTGTGTCATAACAGAAGGGCATCTGGTTTTCGATGCTCCACTGGTCTACTGTATTTACTTTCACTTTCTTATATATATATATATATATATATATATATATATATATATATATATATATATATATATATATATATATATATATATAGGATGTTCCATATAAGTGTGCCACCATTGCTATCTCGAAAACTATAAGAGCTACGAGGTTGGTCAAATTAGCAAAGAAACACCATTTTACGAGACTATTAGTGAGCAGAAAATATTTTTTTCGACCAGTGGTTCTCAAAATACGGGACACAACTTTCTTATTTTAAATGGGAATATTTTTTAAGGTTATTCGATAGAGTATTTTTTTTAATTCAACGATATAAACATCCTAATACTAAAAGGTTAGAATCACTATCTATATATATATATATATATATATATATATATATATATATATATATATATATATATATATATATATTTGAATTCATCACGACGATCGCCTAACTTTAGACAAGGCTACAGCTTAAACGGTGCGACCGATTTTCGTGAAATTTATACCAAGTTGTAGGAAATGATTGGCTTCAGGGCCCTTCTAATGGGACGAACTTCTGTAGGATGCATAGATTTCTGGTAAAAAATTATTAAACGTAAATTGAAACAATGGATCGAAGATTACAAGTAAAAATTTAGAAGATAAAAATGCTGTCATGTGTAACATTTGGCATATCATTGTCAACGATGACAAATTATGAATGTCGTATGGGTTGTCGACCTTTTCAATGCTAAATATAAATAAATATATTGTTTAAAATTGAAGAAAAGAATATGAATTAAACGAGGTAGGTGTACGTAATGAATTTAAGCAATATTTATTGTTAATTTAAATTTAATTTTGTAAATAGATTTTACGAAATGTCAGAAGTTACTAAAAACTACGAAAACGTTGATAAAGACTAGAAGAGTATCACAATCGATGGAAAAATACATGTATAAAATTAAAAAGATAAATACTGTCTTCTGTCACATTTGATATGTTAATGACAAATTTGAACTACAGAAAATAATCGGTTTAAAATTGAAGAAAAGAATGTGCGAATTAAACGACGTAAGGTACGCTATGAATATAAGATATGTTTATTCTTATTTTATAATTTATTTTGTAAATAGATTGTTGAAAATGTTCGAGGTTATTAAACGACAAAATGGACGAGAAATGTAGAAAAAGCATCTACGACAAGAAAGACTGGGAGGACAAAGTGTACAGTGTACAGAGAGAATGTCAAGGATTGTTTTATGTGCCGGTCAGTGTATTAATTTAAGATGTGTTTATTTATATTTTATTTTGTAAATAGATTTTACAAAACTGACAAAAAGAAACTGGTAGTATTTGGGTTGGCGGTCCAGCGTATTTTATTCGCACGGCTTTACCCGTACGTTCTAAACCTAAACCGCACACAAATAACGGAGTGTGTGGGGCTCTTTAGGGTAGATTGCATGGGCAGTTTGGGTTAGCAGTTTGGGTTGCGTGGGTGGTTTGGTTGGACATGTTGCGTGGGCAGTTTCGGCGGACACGTTGCGTGGGTAGTTTGTGTAAGCATGTTGCGTGGGCAGGTTGGGTGGGCATGTTGCGTGCGTAGTTTGGGTGGGCATGTTGCGTGGACATGTTCCGTGGGCATGTTGCGTGGGCAGTTTGGGTGGGCATGTTGCGTGGGTAGTTTGGGTGGGCATGTAACGTGGGTAATTTGGGTGGGCATATTGCGTGGGCAGTTTGGGTGGGCATGTTGCGTGGGCATATTGCGTGGGCAGTTTGGGTGGGCATGTAACGTGGACATGTTTGGGTGGGCATGTTACGTGGGCAGTTTGGGTGGGCATGTTGCGTGAGTAGTTTGCTTGGGCATGTTGCGTAGGCAGTTTGGGTGGGCATGCTGCGTGGGCAGTTTGGGTGGGCATGTTGCGTGGGCATGTTGCGTGGGTAATTTTGGTGGGCATATTGCGTGGGCAGTTTGGGTGGGCATGTTGCGTGGGCATATTGCGTGGGCAGTTTGGGTGGGCATGTTGCGTGGGCATGTTGCGTGGGCAGTTTGGGTGGGCATGTTGTGTGGGCAATTTGGGTGGGCATGTTGCGTGGGTAGTTTGGGTGGGCATGTAACGTGGACATGTTTGGGTGGGCATGTTACGTGGGCAGTTTGGGTGGGCATGTTGCGTGAGTAGTTTGCTTGGGCATGTTGCGTGGGCAGTTTGGGTGGGCATGCTGCGTGGGCAGTTTGGGTGGGCATGTTGCGTGGGCATGTTGCGTGGGCAGTTTGGGTGGGCATGTTGCGTGGGCAGTTTGGGTGGGCATGTTGCGTGGGCAGTTTGGGTAAGCATCATAAAGCACTATCGGCGGAGCCCTAGGGTAAACTCGGCGAAGCCGAGGTTAGACTAGTCTATAATACTAAAAGGATAGATTCTCTTTCTATAGTTATATATTTTAATCAAGACGATCGCCAAACTTTAGACAAGGCTACAGCTCAAACGGAGCGACCTATTTTGATGAAATTTGTATAAAATTGTAGGAAATGATTGGCTTCAGGGCCCTTCTAATGGGACGAATATCAGTAGGATGAATAGTTTTCGAGTAAAAAATTATTAAAGATTGAAAATTGGGACAGAAACAATATTTTAACGATCACAGTTTTCCTTGAAAATTTAAGATGATAAACGCTGTTATGTCAATGTCAATGATGACAAATTATCAGTTTTCTTCCTTTTAAATGCAATAAAATGTTTTAATATGTAATAATTAAAGAAAAGATGATGGATTTAACGAGGTAGGTATATGTAATGATTTTAAGCCATGTTTATTATTATGTTAGATATTTTATTTTGTAAATAGAATTTTGGAAAATGTATAAGGAAACACGTCGGAAAGGATCAGAAAGGTAGGAATAATATCACAATCGATCGTAGAATACATATACAAAATTAAAAAGATAAACATTGTCATGTCATATTTGATACGTTAATAACAAATTATGCATGTCGTATCGGATGTCCTTTTTAATATAAAAACATTTAAATAATATGTAAAATTAAAGAAAAGAACGTAAGAATTAAACGACGTAGGTATATGTAAAAAAAAGCATTGAAATCTTGGAAGTACAAAAAATATGGGTCTATCTTTGGAAGATCAAACAATTTACAACTTATGCTTTGCAGATGATGAAATACTTATTGCACAAGACTACTAGAATAGTCTGGAAGTAAACATGCAAAACAGAATATGCGCGTTTAAATGGAACCCAAAAAGATTTGGTGTTAAACACAGGACAAAGGATTAAACACTACAGAATAAAAAATAAATAAAAATAAGGTATAAGGGCACCATAAAAGAACTCTGTACACAATGAAGAAAGGCTAAACCTCAACTAAATCGCATATTATTGGATCAAACTAAACTATTTCAAAAGAAAATGAAAAATAATTTATAAAACCATTATAAAAAGCATAGTTACCTGCAATAGCTAAGTGTGGCCCCTAAAGAAAAAGACTGAAGGAATGCTCCTAGCTACGGAAATGGATTATTGGAGGAGGGCAGCAGTAACGTCAAAACGAGAAAAGATAAGAAACGGAATAATAAAAGATATCATGGACATTAAAATTACTATAACCGATGATATAAAAACAAGTCAATTAAGATGGTACGGTCACGTACAGCAAATGAGTAATGGCAAAACATATACCACAGTAAACTCCTAGCGACAAAAAGAAAAGAGGAAGACCTAGAAGAATTGGGTAGCAGGAGTCCAAGAAGGAATAAGAGAGAGAGGATTAAATGAAGATCTATGGCAAGACCAGTGGAGAATTGGCATCGGAAGACATCGTTGAACGTATAAACCGATTGTATATATAGGTATATGTAATGATTTTAAGACGTATGTTTATTGTTAATTTATATATTTCATTTTGTAAATAGATTTAACAATGTCAGGCTGAGAAAGACATAATAAACATCACAATCGACAAAGAACACATGTACAATATCTAATACGTATTTAGAGGCAAGAATAAAAATTACATCCTACAGGAAAATCATAAAGTCTGGTACAAGACAATTCAATAATTTTAGATAGTATGTTTTAGTCTGTTCTTTTTTTAAATTCATTTTCTTACATTACGTTTAAAATTATTTCAGATTATACATAATTCGATATCAATCTTAAAACGGTATAGAATTTAGTCTGTATTTTATTTTCTTATATTACGTTAAAATTATCTGTATTAAAATTCTTTTATTCCCAATTATTGTATCGTACTAATAAAAAAATCTTTTAAATTACATAATCATACAGCATGCGCCAGAAAAGTCATGTTTAATACCTATGATTTTTGCTTTCTATCCCGTTAATAACAATCCAAACTTTATTGATATATTTTCAAATTCGTTGTAAAAGTTCAGATCTAATGTAATGTAAGTACTTACTTTTCTGCAGTTTGTAACTAACTGTGTACTCTAGACTTAAAATATCATATCTTTTAGTTTTGTTTGATTTATTTTTATCTTTAAATTTAGTATTGTGTACTCATATACATGTTACTAATACAGGGTGCGCATTTTGAAAGTTCCCGCCTGAAAATTCATGATTAGACAATCACATGATACATTTCATAAGTGACTTGGTTTTTAAAATTTTGTTTTGCTCTTATATCTACTGTGATTATTCGATTTAAAGTACTAATATTCACCAAGTGGCTTATGAAATGTATTTGGTTTTGCTTATTCTTAAAATTTCAGGCGGGAACATACAAAATGGGCAGCCTGTATTATGTTTATATTTATCCTGTAATTGGGACATTTTGTCCTGTTTGCTCGCATAAATGCGCAGCATTTGTTCATTTCATTATATGTTTTCATCAGTTCCTACAACGGTGTAGTATCTATAGGTGAAATCACGAGATGCGTTGACATAACTAACTGGTACAAACGACGCTAACGCGACCCGTTATCATTTGAAAGGCGTTTGGCAGTAGGTGTGCCGGAGTGTGCCGGTTGCGGTTAAAATAAGTTCGCGTTTAAGTAGAAAATGTTGTGCTATAGGATGCACAACAGGGTATGGATCAAATAAAGAGATATAGACCCGTATTCTCACCTCTTGAAGTAACGTTACTTCCAAAGTAGCGCTATTTCGATTTTTTATTTATTTTATTTTATGAATAGATAAGAATAGATTTCATATTTTTGTAAATGAAACCTATGACATTTGGAATAAATGCTTTTTACAATTTAATTTATTTTTATATCTTTAATTTTAATGTTAAAGTTGACATTTGACAGTTGAAGTAGCGATTTTTCGGAAGTAGCGCTACTTTAAGATGTAAGAATACGGGCCATAGTCTGTTTAAGGTGCCAAAATGTACGATTTTCTAGCAGCCAGCCATGCTATAAGCATAGAAACAGGTACTACGATTACGAAAATTCTGATTGAAAGATGTCAGTGTCAAGTACATGACATAATGTTTATTTTATAATTTTACTAAAAATATAAAAGCCTTCTGTATGGAATTTGTACAAAATACATACATAGAACTGACAAAAGATAAAAGGTAATGTATTGAAAATATAAAATATTGTGCAGTATATAGGAATAATTTACTATTTTAAATATTTTTGTAAAGACCGGGTCGCAAAAAACCTGACATCTAGCAGCATACTGTATGAACTAACCCGGTTATTTAGCCATTCTTTGTAATACATTATACATCGTGCCCTCAGCTATAGATACCACACTTCGGAAATATTACTGACAAGCCGATCGAGTTGTCGTATTTTTGACAATTCTCTATGACAGTCCCTGAGAAAACATTTCTTGTTTTTCGTATAAATTTGTCAGAAATACAGGGTGTTTCATGTAACTATGTAATGCTTCGGAGTATGAATTCTAGACACCAACATAAAAAAATCTCAGTACACATTGGTGCTAGAACGCTTCATAACAGAGATACCGAGGATTTATCTTAAATGAAGCGTAATACTGAAATAGCAGAAAATAGTTGGCTGATGGCATTTGTTTAATTAATTTAAAATTTAAATGAGATTTAATTAATTAAAAATTCCACTCATTTCAATCCGACAATTATTTAATTATTACACCTGTTATTTAATATTTTGATAATATTTCTAATACAAAAAAGTATTGCCAAGCCTTCTGTATTTAATAAAAATGTAATATTTTAATAATTTACCGTAGTATTTTTAAATAATACTGATTTATTTATTGAATGTAATGGCTTTCATTTTGAACACTTGCTCCGGAATTCTTTATATAAATAATTATTTATGACCCAATACAAAAATGAATAAAACTAACCTATTTCCTGCACAAGAGTGCTATGGATAGAAAACAATTGAAAAATAAACAAATCAAACAATGGTGTCAAAGAACATAAAATTTAACAACAAATAATGAAATAATGTTAGACAGAACAATATGTCCAATTGTTTTCTATCCACAGCACTCTTGTTTCAGCCAGATATAAATGAAATACACATTAATTTAACATGCATTTTTCTCAGTTATTTTGTTATATTAGTATATGTTACTAGCCTAACCTCGGCTTCGCCGAGTTTACCCTAGGGCTCCGCCGATAGTGTTTTATAATAGTTAATACGTACATCCAATCTGTCTACGCACAATTTAAAACCAAAGTGGTAACGCCAATAGTCTTGTCAGATACCCAAGTTCCCCCTTCTATCAAACGAACTAACTTTATGCATAAAACAAAAGCCAATCAACCTGTCATAAATTTCCACACTTGTTTCTAAAAGTTCGTAACTAGACCTCTCATTTGATACCAAACACGACATATTTTCAGCACCTTTATACAAAAACAAAAGCCGACCAAGATGTCTATTTGTTGACACTTCTATGTTATAGCCCTGCAGAAAAAAATTCACTTGATCCTAATCACGACATGGTTCTGACAACTTTATGTGAAAAACAAAAGCCGGTCAAGTTGATGTCAAAATTTTGAAAGTTCTATAGTTTAGCCATGCAGAAAACTTTTCATTTAATACCCAAGAGGATATACAGGTGTTTCATATAAGAGTGCAAGGCGTAGGAGTATGAATTCTGATACCAAAAGGGGGAAAAAATCCCAATAAACATTGATGCTATAACGCTTTCTAACAGACATACCCAGGATTTTATTTCTTAAAAAAAAACAGGAAATAAGTTAGTTTTATTCATTTTTGTATTGGGTCATAAATAATTATTTATATAAAGAATTCCGGAGCAAGTGTTCAAAATGAAAGCCATTACATTCAATAAATAAATCAGTATTATTTAAAAATACTACGGTAAATTATTAAAATATTACATTTTTATTAAATACAGAAGGCTTGGCAATACTTTTTGTATTAGAAATATTATCAAAATATTAAATAACAGGTGTAATAATTAAATAATTATCGGATTGAGATGAGTGGAATTTTAATTAATTAAATCTCATTTAAATTTTAAATTAATTAAACAAATGCCATCAGCCAACTATTTTCTGCTATTTCAGTATTACGCTTCATTTAAGATAAATCCTCGGTATCTCTGTTATGAAGCGTTCTAGCACCAATGTGTACTGAGATTTTTTTCATGTTGGTGTCTAGAATTCATACTCCGAAGCATTACATAGTTACATGAAACACCCTGTATTTCTGACAAATTTATACGAAAAACAAGACATGTTTTCTCAGGGACTGTCATAGAGAATTGTCAAAAATCGATCGGCTTGTCAGTAATATTTCCGAAGTGTGGTATCTATAGCTGAGGGCACAATGTATAATGTATTACAAAGAATGGCTAAATAACCGGGTTAGTTCATACAGTATGCTGCTAGATGTCAGGTTTCTTGCGACCCGGTTTTTACAAAAATATTTAAAATAGTAAATTATTCCTATATAACGCACAATATTTTATATTTTCAATACATTACCTTTTATCTTTTGTCAGTTCTATGTATGTATTTTGTACAAATTCCATACAGAAGGCTTTTATATTTTCAGTAAAATTATAAAATAAACATTATGTCATGTACTTGACACTGACATCTTTCAATCAGAATTTTCGTAATCGTAGTACCTGTTTCTATGCTTATAGCATGGCTGGCTGCTAGAAAATCGTACATTTTGGCACCTTAAACAGACTATGGCCCGTATTCTTACATCTTAAAGTAGCGCTACTTCCGAAAAATCGCTACTTCAACTGTCAAATGTCAACTTTAACATTAAAATTAAAGATATAAAAATAAATTAAATTGTAAAAAGCATTTATTCCAAATGTCATAGGTTTCATTTACAAAAATATGAAATCTATTCTTATCTATTCATAAAATAAAATAAATAAAAAATCGAAATAGCGCTACTTTGGAAGTAACGTTACTTCAAGAGGTGAGAATACGGGTCTATATCTCTTTATTTGATCCATACCCTGTTGTGCATCCTATAGCACAACATTTTCTACTTAAACGCGAACTTATTTTAACCGCAACCGGCACACTCCGGCACACCTACTGCCAAACGCCTTTCAAATGATAACGGGTCGCGTTAGCGTCGTTTGTACCAGTTAGTTATGTCAACGCATCTCGTGATTTCACCTATAGATACTACACCGTTGTAGGAACTGATGAAAACATATAATGAAATGAACAAATGCTGCGCATTTATGCGAGCAAACAGGACAAAATGTCCCAATTACAGGATAAATATAAACATAATACAGGCTGCCCATTTTATATGTTCCCGCCTGAAATTTTAAGAATAAGCAAAACCAAATACATTTCATAAGCCACTTGGTGAATATTAGTACTTTAAATCGAATAATCACAGTAGATATAAGAGCAAAACAAAATTTTAAAAACCAAGTCACTTATGAAATGTATCATGGGATTGTCTAATCATGAATTTTCAGGCGGGAACTTTCAAAATGCGCATATATATATATATATATATATATATATATATATATATATATATATATATATTGGATTCGTAAATAACCTTTTTAAGATCATAGTAATTGTTTTATTTTACGTAAATCACTGTTGTAAACAATAGTATATTGTGTTATTAGGAGTAAAAGTAATACTTTGTGTGGCGAGCATGGAATTTGACAATTGCATGCGAGGCACACAGAGACACTTTTATTCCGAATGACACATTAATTTTTTTTTAAAACAACTACTTTTTTTATTCGCTAATTCTATGTAGTTTCTATGGATATTTATTTATTTTACTTCTACGCCGCCGGCGTAGAAATTTACAGCGGCGTAAAAACGAAACTTCTACCTTGTCAACCAAGTCACAAAAAATACCATTTCTATGACGTTTGAAAAAAATGGGTCCGTGAAGTACGCACGCCCTATTTAAGTAGAAGAGATATATTTTTTGTGGAATATTAGTATCAGATTTTTATTGTTTTATAACACTAAAACAAATGTAGCACATCTTATCATT
This sequence comes from Harpalus rubripes, assembly GCA_963082715.1. NCBI lineage: Eukaryota > Metazoa > Arthropoda > Insecta > Coleoptera > Carabidae > Harpalus > Harpalus rubripes. Next base: position 42,609,116 of record OY720451.1, on the reverse strand, counting down.
TTTTAGTTATTGCGTGTAGTAAATGGCGTGCTAACTTCACACCTACCACGCCTTTATTTAATACTAATAATTAAAAAAGGAGGAACTATAAGTTAGTATTCCTTAAGTAGACTTTTGTGACGACCCTAAAAAGATATCTTCCCTCAACCTTTTTTAATTAATACATGTGGTAAAAGGCGTGCTAACTTCACACATAGCACGCCTTTGTACAGTACTAATTATAAAAGATGTACTATAAGTTATTATTCATTGAGGAGAGTTTTGTGATGATTCTAAAAATTTATCTCCCCTGAAGCCTTTCTACTCCTTGCCTGTGCTAAACGGCATGCTTACTTCACACCTAGCACGTCCTTGTGCAATACTAATTATAAAAGATGTACTATAAGTTAGTATTAATTGTGGAAAGTTTTGTAAAGATTCTAAAAATTTAACCCCACCCACCCCTTCTAACTTATTGCGTAACTAACTCGGCACCTAGATTTTTGAATTCTACAGGTCAAGTTAAGCTTGATGGGTGTGGTACATCGACGGCAGCTCCTCCATGTAAGATATTTTATTTGAAATACAAACTGCTCCGAATACGCCTAAGACAGCACTAAATAGCTGTAATAAATTTTAAGCTGGTACCACCCCATTAAAATTCCAAAAAAAAAGAATAAAATTCAATTATATTTTTCTATATTGTAAAACATACACTCAATAATCACGAAACCAGCACCAGAATGCTCCATCGAAAATATTTAAATAAAACCTAATTCTTAACTATATGTCATTGGGAGTGGGGGCTAAGTCGATATTAGCCCCCCTAGTGTAAAATTTTTATTTGGAAAGCTAGTTTCGGATACTTTAGCATCATCTAGCTCCAGCGGTATCTGATATAGCACCGTAAGTTTATATCTACTCAAACGGCTTGAATTGTCAAACCCCTTTACAAATAAATGATTTAGCGCCATCTGTTTATAACTCGACGTATTAATGATAGCTTGAAATTCTAGCTCCAGATAGTTCAGACCTAGCATCAGCTAGCTCCAGTGGCAACTGATCTAGCGCTATCTGTTTATACGAGGGGTTGTTTTTTATGTTATCTACCTAGCGCTATCTGTTTTATAATACGAGGTCTTAATAGTTATTAGCCCCATCTAAAAATGAATTTTGATTGAAAAGCTAGCTCCGGATAGTTCAGACCTAGTATCAGCTAGCTCCAGGGGTAACTGATCTAGCGCCATCTGTTTATAACTCCGACGCCTTTGTAATTGTTAGCTCCGTATACAAATTAATTTTATTTAAAAAGCTAGTACTGGATACTGCAGCCCTAGTACCAGCTAGTTCCAGTGTCAACTGATCTAGCGCTATCTGTTAATAACTCCGACGGCTTAATAATTATTGTTAGCCCCTGTATACAAATGAATTTTATTTGAAAAGCTAGGACCAAATATTCCAGAACCACTACCAGAAAAACAAGAATCAAATAATTTCTTGAATTTTTTTGTACTTAAGATAAGACAAGATCAAAACAAGAACGTAGTATTTTTATTCAAGTCAAGGCATGAAGTAGGAATACAATGCCTTAATGTACATATATCGCCCTCTACATGCCCGGTCTTTATTTTTACATACAAATTCCTACTCCGCGCGCTCACAAATTTAAAAAGTACATTCCAGAGATAAGGGTGAAATTAGCAGTCGATTCGCAGCAACCAAAAACAAGTATGTTGTAGAGAATTATATTAAATGCATAATCTACACATTATTGTAATTTAGAGACACAATAACAATATGTAAATGGAATAAAAATGTAAATTACAATTTACGGCAGTGTTTACTTCAACTTGACATTTGTATTGGTCGAAATGCGATGTAAATTCAAAATAAAATTATATGAATTGTTCTAATATTATATTATACTTATTTTTAATTCATATGTTGTTATTAACAAAATGCAATAACCATATTATCCTAAAGACCCGTAGGACAATTTATATGAATTAATTACCGTAAAAATTCGATCACCCGTGACATAAATATTTTTTTCATTGTTATTAAAGATAGTGTTATTTTCTAATTTTGCTTATATTATCTCTATATTACTAACGAAATGCAATAACTATATTATCCTCTGAACCGGTAGGACAATTTTTATGAATTAATTATTGAAAATTTATATCGCCCGTCACTTAAATATTTATTTTAATTGTTATTAAAGATTAACATAGGGAGATAATATTAAAAAGAAGTATAATATAATATTAGAACAATTCGTATAATTTAATTTTTAATTTTCCGCGCATTTCGACCAATACAAATATAAAGTTGATGTAAACACTGCTGTAAATTTAATAATATTAATATTATATTATTGTAATTTACAGTTTTACTCCATCTACAAATTGTTATTGGGTCTCTAAATTGCACTAATGCGTAGATTATACATTTAATATAATTAACTGCAATATACTTGGGTTTTGGTTGCTGCTAATCGGCTGTTAATTTAATTAAATATCGAGATTAATCTATCTCACAATCCTCAGCAGCTCTGGTCTTTTATTAATTCTAAAAGAATAAAATCCCGAATTCCTGGTTTGATGCATTTTAATAATTCAACTTATGACAGTACTCCACAGATTGTAGATGCATTTGCAGATTATTTTTCAAGTGTTTATCACCGTAATGATAATGAATATTTTGTTCCAGCCAATGAAACTCTCATTTCACATGATAATATAACTTTTGAATCCATCTCTAAATCTGATATCCTGGCCGCTATTAACAAATTAAAGCCTTCACGAAATTCCGGCCCGGATAATATCCCGGCCTATATTATCAAAGGATGCGCTGAGATATTTGTTGAACCACTTTTCATTTTATTTAACCTTTGCATTGCCAAGTGTACGTTTCCTGATAAGTTGAAGGTTACACGAATTGTCCCCATCCTAAAATCTGGTGACAGTTCCAATATATCCAACTACCGGCCTATTGCAATCTTATCAAATTTAGCTAAAATATTCGAAAAAATTATCCATAATTCATTACATCATCCGTAATTAACAAAATATCTATCCACCAACACGGATTCATCACTGGCAGGTCTACCACTTCAAACCTAATAAATTTTACAGAGTTTACACTTAACTCCCTGCATGACAATAAACAAATTGATGTTATATACACAGATTTTGCTAAAGCCTTCGACAAAGTCAGTCATACAGTTTTACTAGGCAAGCTTAAAAGTTACTTCAATTTTTCAAATAATCTAGTACAACTCATCGATTCATACCTTGCTAATCGCAAACTCTCTGTACATTACAACAATTACACATCGAAACAATACATTGCCAGCTCCGGAATTCCTCGGGGATCGAACCTTGGCCCTTTATTATTTCTTCTATTCATCAATGACATTGTTAATCACATTCATGACTCCAATATCTTGTTATATGCAGATGACATTAAACTTTATCGCGTCATAAACTCAACTGATGACTGTATGAAACTTCAATCTGACATAAATAAAATTCTAGCTTGGTCTTCTACCTCCAAACTTTTGTTTAATTACAATAAATGTAAGATTATGACGTACACTGTAAAAAAGAATCCTGTTCACTACCAGTATCGTATGTATAATAATATATTAGAACGTGTCACACAAGTTACTGATTTGGGCATACTTTTTGATAATAAATGCTGTTTTGTTCCACATATCACCAGTATGCTTAAAAGCTCGCATAGATACCTAGTTTTCATTATTAGAAATACACGCTCATTTCACAACCAGCATACTTTAAAGACTTTATATTATTCTTTCGTTAGATCTAAGCTGGAATATTGTTCACAAATATGGAGCCCAACCTACAATAAACATATAGATTCTATTGAAGTTTTACAAAGAAAATTTGTTAGGTATATTTACTTTAAACGATATCATGTTTACCCTACTAATGAATTTAATTACAATAACTGTCTAATCGAATTCGGAGTTCTGTACTTGGACGACCGTAGAAAAATGCAATCATGTTTATATCTATACAAATTGGTCAATAATTCGGTAGACGATTCGGCTATCCTCTCTAAAATAAATTTTCTTGTTCCCCGATCTCGAACTAAATTGACATTTGCTTACCCGACTCCAAGGACAAACTACGAACTACGTTCACCTGTCAGACTGATGTGTATTATTTACATCAAATTTGTAATTGAATTATTAGAACTAGATATATTTTCTAACAGCATTTCTAGGTTCAAGAAAGTACTGTCTTCTATACTTCTTGGAAGAACCGATAATTTATAATTTAAATTTAATAATAGTTTATTTATAAATATATATATATATATATATATATATATATATATATATATATATATATATATATATGTATTTTTTTTACTTTTTCTATTTTTATTGTAAGGTGTCACTACTCGCGCGTCACGCGACGAAATTTCTGTACATTCTGTGAAACAATTCCTCTGTAATTGGGATATTATCCTGTAGAGTGAATTTACAATAAATTAATAAATAAATAAATAAATAAATAAATAAATAAATATAAAGACCAAGCATGTAGAGGGCGATCTATGTACATTATGACACTGTATTCCTACCCCATGCCTTGACTTGAATAAAAATACTACGTTCTTGTTTTGATCTTGTCTTATCATAAATACAAAAAAATTCAATAAATTACTTAATTCTTGTAAGTTGGTGGTAGTTCTTAAATATCCGGTGCTATCTTTTCAAATAAAATTTATTTGTATAGAGGGGCTAACAATTATTAAGCCGTCGGAGTTACGAGGGGAGTTTTTTTTATTTTATCTACCTAGCTATGAAAACAATATGCTATCGCGACAATTTTCTTATGTCTGTGCCATTTTATAGTGTTATCTTCATATTTGGCTCCAATCGCTTAACATCTGTCATTTTTATATCAGTTTAAAGAAACGAAAATGAGTGATTTGAAACTTGAACTTAGAAGTATCATAAAATTTCTATCGAAAGAAGATAGTAATCCGAAAAATAACCATGAGAGAATATTTCCAAGCCAAATATTGGTACAAGCAGTTCAAATGGGACAGGAAATCCACTCATGATTACCCAAAGTGTGGAAGAACTCTGACAACACGAACTGAAAAAATCAACAAAGTTGAAGAGGTGGTGTTGACTGTCCGTCGAGTAAAAGTTTCAGTTATTGCTATAGGGAAATAGGAATATCAGAAACGTGTTTTTAAAATTCTACGTGAAGATTTGGGAATGGGAAAAGTGTCGGCACGATGGATTCCCTGAGTGCTCAATCCCGAACAAAAACTGTGTAGACGACAACTTTGCGTGGAGAATTTGACTGCTTTATCCCAAGACAAAGACGTTTTCTGCAGAATTGTAATCGGGGATGAGATATGGGTACACCATTTTGAACCTCCCACGAAACAAGTCCATGCAATGGATTCAAAAAGGCTCTCCACTACCCAATTAAGCGAAGACACAATTTTCTGCGGGGAAAGTGTTAAGCACAGTTTTCTGAGACGCGGAGGGTATTCTTTTAATTGAATATATGCCAAAAGGGACTACAAGAACAGGGAATGTCAATTAAAAATTTTAAAGAAAAATTACCCACAATTATGTTTAGAAAACTCTGCTTCTGCACGACAACTGCAGGGTGCATAAAGCACAAATTATTCAAGCAGTAGTCCATGAATGCGGCTTTGAGGAATTAGAACATCCACCTTATAGTCTTGTCCTCGTCTCCTGTGACTATTATATCGTTCCAAAACTCTGAAAAATATTTAAGAGGGCGTCGTTTTTTATCGAATGATGACTTGGAAAACACCGTGGAGTCGTATTATTTTGAAGGCACAGCTTTATTAGGAAAACGTAGAAATAAGTGTATTAGTTTTAATGCTTCTTACGTATAAAAATAAAATTTTATTTGTTCTCTAACTCGTTGTTTCATAGCTAGGCAGATAACATAAAACAACTCCCCTCGTATAATCAGATAGCGCTAGATCAGTTGCCACTGGAGCTAGCTGATGTCAGGTCTGAACTATCCAGAGCTAGATTTTTAAGCTATTATTAATACGTCGAGTTATAAACAGATTGCGCTAAATCATTTATTTGTAAAGGGGGTTGACAATTCAAGCCGTTTGAGTAGATATAAACTTACGGTGCTAGATCATATACCACTGGAGCTAGATGATTGTGGATCTAAAGTATCCAGAGCTAGCTTTCCAAAGTATGAGTTGAATTTTATTCTTTTTTTTAAATTTTACTGAGGAGGTACCAGCTTAAAATTTATTACAGCTATTTAGTGCTGGCTTAGGTGTGTTTGGAGCTTGTATTTCAAATAAAATATCTTACGTGGAGAAGCTGCCGTCGATGTACCACACCTATCAAGCTTAACTCGACCTGTAGAATTCAAAAATCGAGGTGCCGGGTTAGTTACGCAATAAGTTAGAAGGGGTTAAATTTTTAGAATCTTCACGAAACTCTCCACAATGAATACTAACTTATAGTACATCTTTTATAATTAGTATTGCACAAGGACGTGCAGGTGTGAAGTAAGCACGCCTTTTAGCACACGCAAGGAGTAGAAAGATTTCAGGGGAGATAAATTTTTAGAATCATCACAAAACTCTCCTTAATGAATACTAACTTATAGTATATCTTTTATAAGTAGTACTGTACAAAGGCGTGCTATGTGGGAAGTTAGCATGCCATTTACTACATGTATTAAATAAAAAAGGTTTGGGGGGAGATATCTCTTTAGAGTCGTCACAAAAGTCTACTTAAGGAATATTAACTTATAGTTTCTCTCTTATAATTAGTATTGCATAAAGGCGTGCCAGGTGTGAAGTTAGCACGCCATTTACCACACGCAATAACTAAAAAATGATAAGACTTGCTACATTTGTTTTAGGGTTAAAAAAATACAAATCTGATACTAATGTTCCATAAAAAATATATCTTTTGTACTTAAATAGGGCGTGCGTACTTTAACGACCCTGAAATAAAATTATTGCTTAAAATACAAACGTAGTAAGTACGCAGTCGTGCAAATTCTTTTAATGTAGCTTATGGGTGATATTAAGCAGTGACAATGTCTGAAATAGTAGTCTAAAATAAAAGATGTTTCAAGATCTTCAAATATTTGTTTCATAAAACATGAAATTAATTAAAATTATAGCATTTTATTACGCTTTACAAAACAGCAAATACTTTACAACCTACTAGTACAAATTTTTTCACTGTTCTTACATCACGAAAAAATTAGATATTAAAAAAATATATTTACTTCATAATGAATAACAATCTCATGAGGATCCTGCTAGAATTATTTAATAAGTAAGTAGTACCCTTCAGCATTTTAAAAATATCCAAAAGTCGCTCTTTTTCAAATCAGGGTAGTATGTCAGTCGAGTATTCTATTACTTTTATATTTTGTTTTTCGCTGAAAATATTTTCTAGTTAATCTCATATTTTTACTCACAACGGTACCTACTAGAAAAATTTTGATGCGGCCGACACAATACCACCCGCCATTTAATTTTTATTATTTATTTACAATTTAAATACATACTTACATATTTCCATATAACTATTGTTCTATTTACTTAAAAAAAAAACATTTTTTAAATGTGTATTCCTCGACTGGATCAATGTAATACAGAGAAAACTTGGAGAAAAAACAGTCCGATGATTTCGTTTGAGATATTTTATTACATAACTGACGTTTCGGCACCAAATAAGCCTTCTTCATAGAAATGTAAAACTTACTTACGACATTATACTTTTGTAATCAATATTTTTGAAAATTTTTATCTTAGTTTTACATTGAACAGCACTTGACCTTCCGCCAATTTCTAGCTTGTTTAAAATAGGAATGGACTTTAAGTTATAGTATCTCGTCCGGTTAAACAAATTCTAATTAATGTTAATTATTTATTTTATTAATTTTAATATTTATTTGCTTTAAATATATTCAAAATACTTTATATTTTTGTGATAGTTGTACCTTTTTACAATTTCATTCTATTAACATTTAAACAGTAACAAAAGAGTGTGTTTTTTTAAGCGATAGAAATTAAAATTTTGATGTATAGTTCGATTCATTTTACGTAATCCTTTAACTCTTTGGACTATAGGAGTCTCAATTCTTAAATTTACTTCTTTGTCTGTATTCGTACTCACGCAAAACATTACTCTTAGTCACATCTAATTTTTATGTTTTAACTGCGTACGCAAATTGCCCACCCAAATTGCTCACACAATCTGCCCACATAAACTACATACGCAATCATTTTTGCTTGCAACTTTTATAAATATAACATAACCGATAACTAACGCACAAAACTCGGGCCATTACACATTGGTAGTCAGTGATTAATTACCAGAACACGAAACCTAGCCAACCAAACTGCACACACAAATAGCTCGCCCAAACTGCCCACGCAACTTGCCCACCCAAACTGCTCATGCAAGCTGCCCAGGCAAACTCCCCATGCAATCTGCCCACCCAGACTGCCTACGCAATCTGCCTTCCCAAACTGCCCGCATGCAACATGCTCACGCAAGACTACGCAAAAATCAATAGCCGATCAAATTTTATAATTTTTAGCATTTGCACATGGCAGTCCATTAAAAAAACATTTCATTTGACACCAAACACGACATATGTAACAAATAGAAGCCGATCGATCTATCAAATTTTTAACAGTTGTGCAAGGTGGCACTTCAGGAAACATTTCATTTGATACCAAACACGACTTAAGGTAGGGCCACATAGCTCATGTCATGTTATGTCAATATCATAACAATAATCCAAATTACTTAGCAATTAAATATGTTGATCACAACGGTCATGTTATGGCAAAAATTAACTTTTTCTAAAGTACCCCGTTAATCAGCTCTGCCTTTGTCATAAATATTTTCATAATATACTATATGATTCTCATCAATAAAAATTCGTTTAATTCAGACATAAATATGTAAATACTGACAGATTATGTATACAAAAAATATTTATAAACAAGTAACTTAGTAACAATTGCTTGACATGGCATAGATATAAAGATCGGTCCTACTTCTTTGTCATGTCAAAATGACATAAACGTTCGACATGGGCCATGTAACGGGTTACATTAAAAGATATATGTTCTACTTGATGACATTGCACTGACATAACATGACATGGGCTATGTGGCTCTACCTTTAGTTCTAAAGGCTTTGTGCAAAAACCGAAAGCAGATCAAGCACCAAGCTGTCAAATTTTTGACATTTCGGCAGGGCAAGCCATTAGACAACTTTTAATTTGACACCAAACACGACATATTTGTGACGATTTTATGCAAAAAAACAAAAGCCGATCAAGCTGTCAAATTTTTGATACTTGTGCAAGGTGGCACTTCAGAAAAATAACTCATACAGATTGTCCTACGGGTGTTCTGTATAATATAGTTATTGCATTTTGTTAGTAAGAATACAGGGATAATATTAGCAAAGTTAGAAACAAAGATTATTTTAATAATAATTAAAGAATTATTTAAAACACTTGTGATAGAATATTTAAGGTAAATAATTTATACAAATTGTCCTACAGGACTTCAGGATAATATAGGTTTTGCATTTTGATAGTAGGTATATAGGTATAATATTAGCAAAATTAGAGTACATCTTAATTAAACCTTAAACTTTAATTTGAAGTTAGCCATATGAACAAATTCTTAATTTTCTGTGTATGGTAATAGCACGAACAAAACTGTTAGGTTCATTAGAAAGTACTAACGATGCACTAACTAGTGTATGTGTGTACATATTAAGTAAATCTTAAAATTTAATTTGAAGTTGGCCCACCCAGAGTTTTTTTTTAAATTTCGAGTGTATGGTAATAGCACGTACGAAACTGTTGGGTTTAATAAAAAGCATCAACGATGTACTAACTAGTGGAAGGGTACATATTAATTAAATATTAAAATTGAATTTGAAGTTAGCCTACCTAGGGTTTTTTTCTTAATTTCGAGTGTATGATAAATAGTACGAACGAAACTGTTGGGTTCATTAGGAAGTACTAACAATGCACTAACTAGTGATAGGGTACATATTAATTAACTAAAACTATTATAATTACCCCTTAATCTTAAAATTAATTTAAACAAAAACTATATACGTATTTCCAGAACTAAGTTCTCATCATCAGTAATACAACAAGTGAAAGTTAAACAGACTAGTCAAGATTACTCAACATGTCAACCATGCCAGAGGTCCTAACAACTCTGAAAAACAAGGGTTGTCAAAAATGATTTGAGTCAGCCGTTATAAATCTATTAGTTTTCGTGGATTTTCTATAGATATCAAAATCTAATTTGTTCTTGTTCCTAATAACCAGTACGTACCTATCCCAGAAACTTTAAAATATTTGAAAACATTTTTAGAAAATAACGACTTGGAGGATTCAAAAATTAATGAGTATTTAAAACTTACTGAACTTTGTATGAAGCAAAATTACTTTCAAGTAAATAATAAATATTACCACCAAAATGAAGGCACAGTTATGGGAAATAGTTTATCGCCATTTTTAGCTAATTTAATTATGAGTAATTTCGAAATTGAATTTAAGAAAAACAACAATTATTTTCCTAGAGTTTGGATTAGATATGTAGATGATATTTTTGCCATAGTTAATACCAATAAATGCGATTTGAAAATATTTCTGGACAGTTTAAATTCAGTTTTCCCATCAATTAAATTTACAATCGAAAAAGAAACCAATGAACAGTTACCTTTTTTGGACGTACTGGTTATTAGAAACAAGTACAAATTAGATTTTGATATCTATAGAAAATCCACGAACACTAATAGATTTATAACGGCTAACTCAAATCATTTTTGGCAACATAAATTAGCTTCGTTTAATTTCTTAATAAACAGATTAACTTAATTTCCTTTAAACAAAAAACGATTTAAAACTGAACTAAACTATATTAAATAAATAGCTAAGTATAACGGCTTCCCGGTTAAAACCATCGATAAATTAGTTCATAAATTTAAAAATCACCAATCCATTTCTAATTTTACAACGTTAACGCCATCTAATAATAAAAATAATAATAAATACATAACACTACCGTACGATAAAGCTTCCAAAAGTTTAAACAAAAATTTTAAATATCATAATTTAACCGTAACTTACAAATCAAATAACACAATTAAATCGTTATTAGGTAACCCTAAAGATAAAATAGATACTAACAAAAAATCCGGTATTTATAAAATTAGTTGTAATGATTGTAATAAAGTTTACATCGGTCAAACTAAAAGACAAATAGACATTCGGTTTAAAGAACATTTTTATCATCTAAAAAGCGGTAATCCAGAAAAATCTAGCGTAGCTCAACATATGTTCATTAACAATCACACAGTTGACAATTCTAATATTAAACTTTTAAAACATATTGTCACAGATATTATTTTGCGTAAGTTTATTTTTATTAAATTTATTATGTTTTGTCTCTAATTAGCTATTTAGGTACGTAACCGATGCTGTGGGATAAGAGCTACATTTAATGATACTGGTATTCACGTATTTTATTTCAGTTTATTTCTAGATTTCAGTGCGAGAACATCGATATTATAGTGATTCAGGTGAGAGAGTTAATCTAGCATGTGTGTGATTGTGAGTGTGCATGTGAGCAGTACTGGGTACTGTAGTGGCCGCATCGTGTGAACCCGAGGGTCGCCAACGGTAGCAGCAGGGAAGGCTGTTGTGACCCGCATCTGTGGTCGCCAACGGTAGCAGCAGTTAGGGCTGTAGTGATCTGATCCAGTTGGTTAAGAGGAATGTCTCCGGATCACCACCGAAACGGCAGTGGTTCCGTAGTGGCCGCTCGTGTGAACCCGAGGGTCGCCAGCGTAGCAGCAGGGAAGGCTGTAGTGACCCACATCTGGTGTCGCCAACGGCAGCAGCAGTTAGGGCTGTAGTGATCTGATCCAGTTGGTTAAGAGGAATGTCTCCGGATCACCACCGAAGCGGCAGTGGTTCCGTAGTGGCCGCTCGTGTGAACCCGAGGGTCGCCAGCGTAGCAGCAGGGAAGGCTGTAGTGACCCGCATCTGTGGTCGCCAGCGTAGCAGCAGTTAGGGCTGTAGTGATCTGATCCAGTTGGTTAAGAGGATTGTCTCCGGATCACCACCGAAGCGGCAGAGGATCCGTAGTAACTAGCGGTACTGCCCGTAGTTGCCAACATGTGTGTACGGTGTGTGAATGCCTGAACCTTTTGTAAATGATTGCCTCCTCACTGAGTATTTCTCATGTGTTAATTCTTTTACAGAAATAATCACGGCGTGAAGGAGGATTCCGCGTGGCCAGGTTCGGCCAGGCTACGGTCATCTAGATTTGTTATTATTTTTCTATTAATACTGTATATACCGGTTTGGGTGATAAATGTGTTTTAATATTCTAATTTTCAGCGATAACATTTAATCGTCATTTATAACATTTCAGAAGTGGGATCAGAACATTTTTAACTTTCAGCTTTTGGGATGACACCAACACAGCTTTTGGAACAGTGCGGATATTGATTACGTTTATGTTTAGCTGGATTACGAACCTGGAACAACATTACAACATGACTTTACCTAACAACAGTCCTCAATTTCAGTATGTACGTTCACTTTACGCGCTATGCATAAATGGGGCAAAATAACTACCATCATGTATGTGAGATGTCGCTGGAGAGGGTATGCAGAAATATGGTATAAAGCGCTGCAAGGAATAAATCATTCTTGGGAGCCATAGAAGGTTATGTTGTTGAAGGCATTTCCGTCACAGGAAAATTATTTTCAGTATGTACGTTCACTTTACGCGCTATGCATAAATGGGGCAAAATAACTACCATCATGTATGTGAGATGTCGCTGGAGAGGGTATGCAGAAATATGGTATAAAGCGCTGCAAGGAATAAATTATTCTTGGGAGTCATAGAAGGTTATGTTGTTGAAGGCATTTCCGTCACAGGAAAATTATTTTCATTTGCTTCAAGAAATGATTTCTCGCAACAAGAAAGTGGATGAACTTATGATGCAATACTATTATGAGAAGCTGGCGCTACTCAACACTTGCCCTTATCAGAGAATGCGAGAAGCCGCAGTTTCTTTTATTATTTTTGAAGACGATCGAAGATAAATTAGCGACACGAAACCTTCCTACTCCCGTTAAACGCGATTTACATCGTACTTTTCAGAAGAACAAGTGGCCTTACTATACTACGCAGCAACACAACGATGGAATGGCAAACATTTGATGTTTTATTTGTGGAAAATTGGGACATACACGCTCACATTATAACAAAAAACGGCAACGAGTATCGAATCGTGCAGAACGAAATGGAGGCGAATTCAGTGGAAGTAGGAACCAGCGACCACAACAACGTCAACATCAGCATGTTCAACGTCAACAAAAGCCACAGCCACAACTGCCAGAAAGGAACATCTTAACAACTTCTGCGGAGATAAACGGTAATTGTCTAAGCGTACGTCGATACGGGGTCCACTTGCATAACCATGAAGGAATCGAGCACGTATTCCCGCGAACAATTGTAGTAGCAGACAAAGATATGGAATGTGTTCTACCAGTCTTGAACTGATCACATGCGGAATTAACAATTCAGAAGGAAAAAATTATAACAAGAATATAGAAGCGCAGAAAATGAAGGAATTTACTTTACGTAGGATGAACTACACGTGGGAACGGATATAAGTGTGGATCAATGCGAACAACTACTACGTCTGCTGAAGGAATATAGGGAATGTTTTGTAAAAACTGTGAAGGATATTCGATGCACGAATGTGACCGAAGTGGATATTTTACTGACTGATGATACACACATTACTTACAGGCCGTATAGATTGTCAATTCCAGAGGTAACACGTTCAGGGAATAGTACAAGAGCTTCTTGATGGCGACATTATATGCGAATCCACTTCACCCTTTTCAGCACCGATTCTTCTAGTGAAGAAAAAGAACGGAGAAGCGCGAATGTGTATAGACTACAGGCATTTAAACAAAGTAACAGTAAACGACCGATACCCCTTTCCAAGAATTGATGACAAACTAGATCAATTGCAAGAAGCGAAGTACTTCACAACTTCAGATATGACGTCAGGACATTACCAGGTGCCTATCGCGCAGAGCTCAAAGTACAAAACTGCATTTGTAATACCGGACGGCCATTACGAGTTTAATCGTCTCCCTTATAGATTATCTAATGGACCATCAGTTTTTCAGAGGCTGGTCAACAAAGTTCTAGGATCATGTCGTAACACCATCGCCATGGCTTACTTAGATGACATCATCTGCCCATCATCATTTACAGAGGGAATTCAGCGACTGACGACACTATTTGACATTTTGTTTAGGGCAAACAACTTTACACTGGATATGAAGAAATGTTTCTTTTTCAGAGCAGCATCAATTATTAAGGATTTCAGATTGCTCGAGATGAAGTTCGACCTGGAAAGGAGAAAATAAAAGCCGTCACCGGATTTCGGGCACCGAGGAATGTGCATCAAGTAAGACAGTTTGTAGGACTTACAAGTTATTTTCGACATTTCATTAAAGATTACGCTAAGATTGTGTGACCGATTACTAATGTAACGAGAAAGGATGTACGGTAGTGTTGGGAAGCGAAACAACAGAAAGCATTTGAAGACCTAAAGGAAAAGCTTACGGAACGACCACTTTTGCGACTATACGATTCGAAAGCCGAAACAGGGGTGCACATCAACGCCAGCAAGTTAGGATTAGGAGGAATCCTGCTGCAGAAATTGGACACAGGTAAATTCCACCCAGTTGCTTATTTCAGTCGTCAAACTTCACCAACGGAAAAGAAGTATCATTCGTATGAGCTGGAGACTTTAGCAGTAGTCGAAACTTTAAAGTAATTTAGAGTATATCTGCTGGGAATACATTTTAAATTCGTATCAAACTGCAATGCACTACGAACTGCTACCACTAAACAGGATTTGGTGCCTAGGATTGGAAGATGGTGGCTGGAACTGCAGGAATATTTATCCGATATAGAATATCGCTCAGGATTAAGAATGGGTCACGTCGATGCGCTAAGTCGAAACCCCGTGTCAGGAGAAGGACTTTCTGTAGAATTTGAAATTTTTCATATAACAAGCTGACTGGATACTCGCCGGACAAATGAAAAATTGAAAATTATCAAGAACATTTCAAGTAAACCACCGGAAACTAACTACGAAAGGAATATTTATAAAAATTACTGTTTACGAGACGAACGGGTTTACCGAATTACCGCGTCCGGAACTGGGACAACGGCTGCAGATAGTACGTTCCTGTCTTGATGAGTTTGGACATTTTGGAATTTACTGGTTTCCTGGAGTGAGAAAATTCGCGAAGTACACTGACTCGTGTAAGGATGTCTTTACCATAAACAACAGCTAAGAAAGCAGCCAGAACTATTGAATTACAATTGAGAAACTACCGATTCCATTTCACACCATCCATATGAAGGACCATTCCAAATAAAGATAGTTCTACTGAACGATAGATATTCAGTAGAAGATTTGCCAGGTACAAATCGAAGTAGAAGAGGAGAATATAGTAACGTAGTGGCGATTGACAGGATGAAACCATATTTAAGTACACGTGAACTGTCGGAAGATAACAGCGCTTCGGATGTTGATGCTGATGCTGCAGGAATTTGAGATTGATTCCTCGAGGACGAGGAACTTTTCAGGATGGCCGAACTGTCACAGATATTATTTTGCGTAAGTTTATTTTTATTAAATTTATTATGTTTTGTCTCTAATTAGCTATTTAGGTACGTAACCGATGCTGTTGGATAAGAGCTACATTTAATGATACTGGTATTCACGTATTTTATTTCAGTTTATTTCTAGATTTCAGTGCGAGAACATCGATATTATAGTGATTCAAGTGAGAGAGTTAATCTAGCATGTGTGTGATTGTGAGTGTGCATGTGAGCAGTACTGGGTACTGTAGTGGCCGCATCGTGTGAACCCGAGGGTCGCCAACGGTAGCAGCAGGGAAGGCTGTAGTGACCCACATCTGGTGTCGCCAACGGCAGCAGCAGTTAGGGCTGTAGTGATCTGATCCAGTTGGTTAAGAGGAATGTCTCCGGATCACCACCGAAGCGGCAGTGGTTCCGTAGTGGCCGCTCGTGTGAACCCGAGGGTCGCCAGCGTAGCAGCAGGGAAGGCTGTAGTAACCCGCATCTGTGGTCGCCAGCGTAGCAGCAGTTAGGGCTGTAGTGATCTGATCCAGTTGGTTTAGAGGATTGTCTCCGGATCACCACCGAAGCGGCAGAGGATCCGTAGTAACTAGCGGTACTGCCCGTAGTGGCCAACATGTGTGTACGGTGTGTGAATGCCTGAACCTTTTGTAAATGATTGCCTCCTCACTGAGTATTTCTCATGTGTTAATTCTTTTACAGAAATAATCACGGCGTGAAGGAGGATTCCGCGTGGCCAGGTTCGGCCAGGCTACGGTCATCTAGATTTGTTATTATTTTTCTATTAATACTGTATATACCGGTTTGGGTGATAAATGTGTTTTAATATTCTAATTTTCAGCGATAACATTTAATCGTCATTTATAACAATATTAATAATGATAGATATTTAGATGCTTACGAGAGTTTAATAATAAATAAATATAAAAATAATTTGATGAACGCAGATCTCGGTCCCATACCAAAGTCAAAACTTTTCAATTTATTACAGAGTTAAATTTTATTGGACGATTAAAAATTTAATGACTCATTATTGGACGAAAATTATCTTAGTTTATAGGCAATCATTCACCTGTGACTCCCATCCCTATATAATCCCAGTTCTCTCCCTTGTTTTTCAGAGTTGTTAGGATCTCTGGCATGGTTGACATGTTGAGTAATCTTGACTACTCTGTTTAACTTTCACTTGTTGTATTACTGATGATGAGAACTTAGTTCTCGAAATACGTATATAGTTTTTGTTTAAATTAATTTTAAGGTTAAGGGGTAATTATAATAGTTTTAGTTAAATTTAACCTTAGACTCCATTTATTATCTATTAATTTTTACATATTAATTAAAACTTAAATTTTAATTTGAAGTTGGCCGACCCAGAGTTTTTCCTTACTTTCTAATGTATGGTAATAGCATTTAAGAAACTGTTGTGATCATTAGAAAGCACTAACGATGCACTAACTAATGATGTGGTATATATTAAGTAAATCTTAAATTTTATGTTGAAGTCCCACCCATAATTTTTATGATTTACTCAATAATGCGATGTGCACTAACGTTCATTTATAGTGAATTAAAAAGCACTAACGATGCACTAATAAGTTAAAAAAGAACGTTGGTGTTCGATTGGACAGGGCTAACTTCAGGCCGGTTATCAACTTGTGAAAACGGACTTTATAATATTTATTTTGTATTAAACAAAATTTTAAAAGAAACAAGTAATTAAAAACTAAGGAAAGCAAGCGTACATGAATAGTAATAAAACACAAAGGCTACGAATGTGCTAAAGTAAATATCCATTTGTTTAAAATAAAAACATTCTTGCGGGTGAAAGGATACACAATAAAAATCACAGCAATCTTGCAACATATATCAAAACAAAAAGAGGGAAAAAATGTAATTTCAGATTATTCTCCCGAGCATAATTATCAAAATAGGTCAGAAGAAATTAAATTTCGGGTCAATCAAGGGAATTCATCTGATAAAATTTTCCATTGAGTAAAATAACTTGCCTTTTGGATTTTCACGGAGAAAACCTTTTTTTGTAATCCTGTACAAATATCCAGACTGTCGCTTTACAAATATAATGACGGGAGTCCCACACCGACTATACCAAATCTAGTTAAAAATGCAAATTTTTCATTAAAGAAAGACGGACTGGTGTATGTTTTTGTTATTGCAAGTTACATTTACCGCGACATGGTGCGTCATAAGCTCTTTTCCCGAAGTGATAAATATGTGCTATTTATTATTGTTACATATGTTTATAATAGTGAAATATAAAGTATTATTGAATAAGTATATTATAATGTAGGCTAGAAGACGTAGGCGGGTATTGTAATCATCCGAGAGTAATATAGACAGTATATGCGAGTCAAATACTATACTTTCTAAAACTATCAATTTCACAGAATATAAATATATGATAAATATTTTATATTGTGTTTATTACATTGACTGGTTAGTCTGCCGATATAACCGTTCATTCCGGCGGGTATCAACAGTAAAATCACAACACCAAAAAATTTGGACTACCACAAATAATTACATATTTTTATTTAATAATATACAGGATTGGTCATTTTAAAATCCAAAGAAAAAGTTACACAGTGAAATTTAAAGTGGAACTAAACCTAGTTATTGCTGGTAAATATTTGAGTTATTAAAATTTAATAAGATACTCGTACGTCGTACCTGCACAGACAGGCAATGTACAATGTTTAATTAGACGAAATATAAATATTGTGAGTTACATAGTAATGGATCCAGGAAAGGAAGAGAAGGATATCAGTAACGTAGGTCTACATTAGCAATAGTATCGTGTTTCTAAACGGACTGTGTTGGAGGATTTGATATCTAATGATAATGATAATGACTTACCGAGCCGAAATGCGAGAGGCCTCCAAGGTGCGGTACCTGGCCCGGTTCGTCCACTATACAGCAGTCTGCCCTAACACAACAATGAGCTTTACCAATTTGTTCTATTATCACATGTATCTGTAAATGTTTAAGCAATAAGTTTCGTAAGCATCTCACTACGATACGAGATGGGAAAATGTGTAATAAGCCCTTAGCTGTGTTCTGTGTGTGATAACTTATCCAGTATCATAATATAAAGTTATCAGACGAATTTTATATATTTTACATACTTTCTTGAAATACGTTACAATATAACGAGGGGTTAACCACTACCTGAAAATTTGTACACTGATTTCCAAAAATGGAAATATTTTGTAATATATTTCCATATTTCCGAATTTCCAGCAGTATTTCTACTTATTTCCAGAATTTTTTAGTATTTCCGAAATATATTAATATTTCCGTACAATTTCTAATATTTCCTTACAATCCTAATATTTCCTTGGTATTTCTAATATTTCTATATTATTTCCAATATTTTTTTAATGTTTCCAATTGAAGGAATATAAATTAAATAAAGATTCGTCTCGGTGTCACAAGAGTATTTATTGAAAACATAAGAATAACTATTTTTTTTACTGAACATCTACTGCCATATATTTAAAATTATTAAATTGTAAATGAAGAATTTTTGTGAGAAATTATTGTTAATTAATAATAGAATCGTTTACGGTTCTCGATGTTACAAAAATAACTGTATAAAAACAGTTTATAATATATAAAATGTATAAACAAAATTTAGACTTTTGATGAATATAGGTGAATGAAAACAAATATTATTTTTATATATTTATTTATTATTTTATAATGATTGATTAACATATTTTACAAGTATACTTATGAATACATTTTTTATGTATTTTTAATGGAATTCTTAATCACTTTATATTTTTTTGTAATATTCACTCTATCACATGTATTAATTTGAAATGGATTATTTCCAATTAAGTATATTGGCCCATAAAAAAAGAAGTCTTTTTCAACATACTGAATATCATTATGATGTGGCCAAATAAAACTATCTAAGCTTTCTTTTAAAAATTTTACCTTGTATTTCTCATTTTCTTTGTTTATAACTCTGCCAATGTACCAACTAGAGTCATAATAAATAGCATAATAATTTTCATTGACGATCTTTAATTCAATTTTGTCTTCATTTTCAGAATCAGTATCGAAACTTTCTGAACTATACGTGTCTTCAAAATCAGCTGACACATTAAGTTGTTTTTTGCAAGGTTTTTTTCGGAGCTGCAAATTTTGTTTCCCTTTGAGATTATTTTTATCAAAATTACTGTTTGAATTAGTACTTCTTACACCGCGCACACGATAAATTCTGTCTGTTGATAATCGGTTTTTATTAGAAAAAAACCAACAGAGGGATGATTTTCTTACAACAACAGTTTTATTATTCAATAAAATTTTAAGTACTGACCGAGGTAGAGCAGTATTATTTGATGAAGAGTGTGATAGGTTAGAGTAGTCTTAAATTTAATTCAGTAAACGATGAAAATATCGACATATCCTTATTAATTTCTTCAATTTCTGAATCAGATAAGTTAATTTCTGAATTCACGTTCTCATCTTGATCCGCACATATTTCTTCAGTGTCTTCATTTTCGATATCGTTTTCTTCCTCGGGCATATTGCTAAACTCATTAATATTTACGGGTTGCATTAATATTTGTTCAAAACTTTGTTTAGATATACTTGGTTTTAGTTTCATTCCTAATTTTTCAGCATCATTCAGAGCATTATTTTTAGCTGACTCTAATATTGATATTATTTCATCATTATCTGGTATTATAACATGGTTTACATTTTCTGATGATTTATGTCCGAGCCTCTTGTTATCTTCGCGGGGAAAATGAAATGTATCAGCTATAAAAATCATTAAATATTATTATATTCATTATATTTTGTATGTGATTACTTACATAAATCGGTTGTTATATCATTTATTGCTTGTATTCTGTTTAAACGATTTAAAATATCCAGCATACTATAGTTGACTACTGTCGAAAAAGTACTGGTCATGGATCTAGTTTGTCGAAACAGTTTTTCGCATGGCTGACTGCTATAAAGCCAGGGCAATAGTGCTTGTTTATTTGTTCGACATTTTTCTATTTGTAGTAATAAGCCATGAGCGTTTAATTCAATGCATGTATACGTATTTAGGGTTACAAAATTCTTTTCTATACTGTATTTATTTGTTAATAGCCATTGTCGCCATAATCTTAGAAATAATGTAGTGTACCATATAAAGTAAATTCGCTTATGAGTACTTAAGTTTTTATTTAAGAAGCTATCTAATACGAATCGAATTAAAATTAAATACTGTCTTGTGGCTTCACTGTTGGGAATTTCTTTTAATAAATCAGTAACATTTTCTGTTGTAAGTTTGTTCACTGCGTCAAAATTCATCTTATCAGTACCTACAAAAATTAAAAATTAATATAAAATAATTAGATGTATTACAGTTCAATTATTACTTTGTAAATAAGAGTGACAGAGACAGTGTTTGTCTTTAGAATATGACTTAATTAATATTTCAATATGTTGTGGAGAAACAAATTTATTACCCATTGGCAATACAACATTTGGTTTCAGAAATCTTGTTCTCATTTTTGTACCTATATGAACCGTATCCTGTATATAAATTGGCATATCGATATTATAATTCATCTGGAATTTATAATAATAATTAATATATACGTATATGTAAATTGGTATATGTTGTAGTACCTGAAAATAGGGTTTGAAGGGATTTAAGCATTCATGGGGTAATTTAGTTTTTATTCTCATAGCTTTTAGACATCTGGTGTCTCCATCACTCGAAAATCCTTCAATATTTATTCCATGCAATTTGGCTTCTTCTTCTATTTTATTCCACCGATTCAGCACTTCATTAAAAGTAAACCGATTATCACTTGAAAAAATCTGATGTGGCCAGCACATTACCTTCCGTCAGTTCTATGTATTTGGTACAAATTTCATACGGAAAGTTCCTTGCTAAATATTCTATTTCTTGTACATTACCTTCCGGCAGCTGCATGTATTTTATACAAATTCCATACAGAAAGCAAAAGATCCTATATTTCAGTAAAATTATAAGACAAACACACTATGTTAATTTCACTTGACACTGACATCTTTCAATCAGAATTTTCTTAATATAGTAGCTGTTTTCATAGCTATAGTTACTTTATGAAATTTAATTTCTTTATAATTTTTTAACTCTATATCCATTTAATATTAAGTATAAAATGCAGTCAAATCGTATAGAGAATAAAATATTCTTTAATATTTATAATAACATTAAATGTGAAAATATGATATTTAACATAGTTTTTTCAAGAAAAACTGTTAAAATCTTCAAATTATGGTACTTCCGGTTGACCAATTGTAACCAAAATCTAATCAGCTCTTCCTATGGATGTAACGAAGAAGTATACGAAAAAATTATAATTTTTGAAACTGTAGTATTAGAGTTATCGCAGACGAAAATTTTGTTACACACACACACACATCCACACACACACACATCCACACACACACACACACACATACAGACATCATCGTAAAAATAGTAAATTCGTATTCTAGGGACCCTAAAACGTGCTTATTGATTAAAAACTCATCATCGAATTTTTTGACCAAAGACAATACCTTCCTTACCTAAAGGTGACGGAAGGTAAAAATGGCTAAGCAGAAAGCAGGAGCATTATCTACCATTGGTTGAGCCATAAATACGTAGGCATTGTTTCCAACTTTTTCATTTTGGAATGCATTTTCAATATCATTGACAGAATTCACAACAAATTTATCTGTCGACGGAAACCCTGTCTTACATAAAGGTCCAACAAAACCTATCATTTTATTCGTCTGAGAATCATATTTAACTATTTTTGTTAAAGCTGTTTGATCTTCCGATATATAAATATTGAGGGGATATCCACGTTTAATAAGAAAATTTTTCAATTCGGGCATTCGCACAACCCCTTCCTCTATTTTAGATTGTTTCTCAAGACAACGATTAATTGTTGTTATAGAAGGTAATATATTTTTCATGTTAGCATATAAACTTTCATAAAGTAGTCTGCCACCAACAATAAATAAATATAAACAGAATAGTTTAAATGGTTCGTTAAAAATGTTACCATGTGATTTTCTATTAAAATTTTGAGCGGCTACAGTCTTAAAATGGTCTAATAAATTCCTTACGTTGTTGCCAATGGCAGCCTCATTATTAACGGCCTTGTGTAATTTTGGAATAGTATTTAAAAACAATTCTTTTAATGGTGTATTAGATTCTATTGTATTTTCCAATACTTTTAAGAAATAATTTGTTATTTTAGGCTGATCTTTTTGAAAAATTTCTAGTTTATGTAATTTTCTTTGTTGGCGAGATTTAGTGAATTTGGATTCTTCCTTGATTTGAGACGATTTAGAAATCTCTTTGGACGTTTTATTAGCAGAAATGCACGCCTCATTTGCATTTCTGCCATCACATAAAAACGAATGATGTAATTTGTCGTCTTGATAATTTAACAAAGAATGATTTTGTGATTCAGATGATATGATGTCTAAAATTTCATTTGAGATATTTGGATCTAAAATAAATGAATGAGTGCTTGTAGATTCCTGAGAGGAATTTAATGTTGGGTCTACGATATCTACACTCGAATACAATGAATTGGACATTTCTGAATTATTACTGGCTCGATTACTGACATTTGAGTCTTCTTGTGAAACAGTAATATAAGATAATATAGAATTTTGTTGATTATTTTTTTTTTGGATTTTCAATTTTTTTTTTAAAGTGTGTTTTTACATGTTTATGAAAATTAGATATAATCCATTTTTGACCCGTTCCACTTTTATGTGCATTATAACACGAAGATTTAAATTTGCAGAAACAACACTGTATTCTTGCGCATAAATTTTCGTTATCTACTGTAACTGATAAAGTATCTAACTTAGATGTCATTGTTTCTGCTGTCAAATTGTCCAATTCCTTTAAACAGTAATTTTGTATATATTTTTTTGCTAACATTTCTATATGTTTAGCTGCGTTATGAACCATATTATCTTCTGTTCTGTTCTGTGTCTTTTTTTGCGAGGTATTTTCACTGTTATTGTTTGAGTTTCGATATTTTTTAATCCTTTTTCTTTTTTCTTTATTAGTTGTATCCGAGGTTGTATCCGAGGATATATAATCATCATCATTAGCTATTGAACCTTGCTTTCTTTTTAGTGTTGTGATACTTGTAAATTTTTTCTTACATTCATCCTGTATATAAGTCAAAATTTTTTTATGCCCTGCTGATATTTTAAAAAGATGTATATTTTTAAAATAAATGCCATAAAATGTTTGTTTTTCTTCTTCGTCGAGTAGTTGCGGTAATTCTCCACGAGCAAATTCTTCTATAGAATTAATATCAGCCTCCTCTAATTTTGCTAATGACAAAATGTTGTCGTAACCCGTATAACTTAATAATTTTACTAAATTTTCTGGAATAGTTACGCCATATTCTGAACTCAATTCCTTTATAATGTCATCCAATGTATTGATAGAATTCATTCTTTATACCTATGTACACAAAATTAGCTCAAAAATAATGATGCATGACGAGGCGAGAGTACTCTCGCATCTCGTCTCGTCTCGTCTCGTTGCATTATGCGAGACGAGAACGAGATTGCAGTTTAAAATTCGAGGCGAGATCGATATAACAACTGCGAGAAGCGAAAAATCTCGCAAGATTCTCGCGAGAGTCTCGAAATAAAAAGTATTTGTAACTTTATAGCTTTGATTCATAAATTCAATGAACCGTACAAGGAATGGAGTCAACGCTAATTGGTGTATAGAACACGTGAATGTGAAAATTATATGAGCTCCTATATTTTTCTATCTATCTATCTAAAGTCGATTGATATCAGTCCCAGTGCGAGCAAATGCAAAATAAAGACAAAATCAGAAAAAGTTTTTTCTCCAACATTTCAGCCCCTAATTCACCCCACTTAAGACCACACTTAATAAAATTCTTACCATCCATGAAAAGTAAAAGATGTTATATTAAGCATCGATGGGAGCCAACACGGAGCGAGGCGGAGTGACTGGTTGCCGGCGGGTTCCCAGTGTAACGGTTTTTTTTATGACTAAATCTTATTTAAATAGTGGAATATATTTAATGATAAAGTGTACGAACTTTTAGTTACAAAAAATATTTTTTTAATGTTTAATTAGTTTCACTGATGACAGAATGTATTAACAGATCTTTATATTGAAATAGTTTAGAGATTACAATTTGGTGATAAATTAGTTATTTTAGAGGAAAATTAAATTATTTACGTATTTTATTTTATATACTTATTTATTATTTCTGGTGACCGTAAATGAATAAACATTATGTTCGCATTGAAATAATTTGGGACCAGAATTTAGTATTTCATCTCTTTATATAGTTACAGTTCTACGACTGCAAATACACGGAAGACGGTACGACTGGTGCGAACTTATATCTTGTAGTTAAACTGTTACGTAAATACGTAGTGCGCAAGCGCTTATTTTTACAGCGAGACTCGCGCGAGAACAAAACGAGACCCAAAAAAATACGCGAGAAGAGAGTGAGATTGAGATGCAGATCCGAAAACGAGACGAAATCGGTACTTTATATTTCTCGTCTCGTCTCGTCTCGCCTCCCGTGCACCACTACTCAAAAATCATATTTTAAATTTAGAAATATTGTATGTTTATAAGAATTCTTATATTTAATTAGTTAAGTTTATTTTCCAATAATTTTAATATTAACTTGCAAATAGAACCCTAAATTAAAATTGATATCAAATTACTACACTTACCTATACGCCAATGAAGCTCAAAATAAATAAATATTTAATATTAAACTTGCAACACTCACGTTTTGCACTGAAGTGATGGTGCGGTTAACACATGCTCGATAGTATTTCTACAATATTTCTTAAATATTTCCGAGTATTTCCGAATATTTCCGAATATTTCCGAGTATTTCCAAGTATTTCCATGTATTTCCGAATATTTCCGAGTATTTCGTTGTATTTCGAGTATTTCTATGTATTTCGGAAATATTTTTTGTAAAATGTACACTGATTTCCAGTGGTGGGTAACCCCTCGCAATATAATCAAAAATTTGAATTCGTAACAATTCAAACAGCCTGAGCAAAAACAGAATTTTCAAATATTTCAATAAAATATGAATTAGCCGAAAAGCTTCATTATCGCAGAAGTGCTATATTAAAGTACATTACAACATGATTTTTCGTTTTGTAAAATTGGCAATGTTAAATTAAACTAGGTTTTGTCATAAAAAGTATAATATAAGCCGGCCCAAACATAGTAAATTATCATTTATTTGGGCAATTTTTATTGATTTATAAAGTAGACATGTTGAGATTAATTATGGCATATATTGTCAGATAAATGACTGCCGCAGTTTTGCTGGCATACCCTAGCCCTTTTGATCAAATTTTCGAAGACTTTTTCCAAAGCAATAACGCGTTGGATTTCTGTTTAGATTTTTTTGTGATTTGCTAGCACAGGCCTTGGACTTTACAAAATCCCAGAAGAAAAAACGCATGGCGTCAAGTCGCAAGAAAAACCAGGAACACGTCTTAAAAAATCGATGGATTTTCTTACAGTATGGCACGTGGCACCATCCTGTTGAAACTACGTTTCTTCGAGGCCATATCGTCCAATTGATTCCACGTAAACATTATGGTTACCAACTTAATTATAAAAAATAACGGGAATTTTAAAACCAGCGTACCCAAAGGGCCAACCTATATAAAACAGAATAAAACATATTTGACTTTAATACTAAAAACTATGTCTGACTTTTCAAACTAGCTTCGACGCTGTATTCCATCCATGTTTCATACTATACACACAGAAAAATGACTGGTTTTTAGCAAATAAATATTCATAATTAAGAGGTACTTCATTCATTCAATTATTGCAACCTTGCAACAAATGTATTTTATTCATTCAGATATAATATTTATTTCACCGTGATTTATTTAATTTAAATTTAATTTAATTTTCTCAAATAAACTAATATATTTATGCTTAGTACACTGAGAAAAAGATATAATTACGTGAACTGTAAATTTATTTGTTACAAATAAATCCTAAGCTTGAATAGATCCAAATGAATTATAGATATATTTGGATCTATTCAAGCTTAGGATTTATTTGTAACAAATAAATTTACAGTTCACGTAATTATATCTTTTTCTCAGTGTAGGTACATGCGCATACAATACAACTATGTCAATAATATATGAATAAACATCAAACTATTTTGTTTGGAAATGCTTGTAAAATTACTTATATTTTCTAGTTATTATAATAATGTCTATATTTACATGCGTTTGTTGTGTATTATACTTGATTCATTAAAAACATATTTTGTTATTATAATTTTTGTTATAGTAATAACAAAATAGATGCAACAGTAACATGTCTTGTATCACAAAGGTTTTGGAAAAAATTAAATACACTATACAGTGGTTTAAAGTAACTATATTGAACTTGCTGCTTATTACTACAATAATTAATATAGCTTAACATTTTACATTCATATTTAACCCGGGATCGGTCCTGGTTCTAAATTTAGCGGGAACAGTTTCGGTGCGGTTATTTAAACCGAATAAACTATATCTTTTTAAATATTTGTTAAATGTGTTATTAAGCATAAAAAATGCTTTAAATACTTATTTAAATATTTTATTTCTATTGTTGTTTATTATTATAACGTTTTTTTAAATATAAAATTTGGTAACAATATTGAATAATTGTATAAATTTTATCCTGATTGAACCTTTCAATTACAAAGCAAGTTTTTCTATAAATTTAATCTAAAGCACTCCAGGGCCTTCGATACATTCATCTTGTACACTTGTATGTTCTTCTATGTATTTAATTTAAAAGAAACTACAATTAAATTTTGAAACTTTAAAAATTATATTGTATTTAACGGGGTAACTCGCAAGGGAGTGTAAAAGATCAAGAAGTGGTAACGCTATCAGTCGCATGACGATCACTATGGCTAATGTGGCAAATCTAACACGTCTAGCACAGTACTGATCAAAGACTAGCACAAAGTGAACTTATATTCATTTTGATTACATAGTTTTTAA
Organism: Harpalus rubripes; assembly: GCA_963082715.1. Taxonomy (NCBI): domain Eukaryota; kingdom Metazoa; phylum Arthropoda; class Insecta; order Coleoptera; family Carabidae; genus Harpalus; species Harpalus rubripes. The sequence goes on along the minus strand of OY720451.1, from coordinate 42,581,276 downwards.
CACATAACTGGATCTGTAAAGTTATTGCATTCGTATTTGCAAAAATATTTGCGAAGGAAATATTTGTTGGTCTTTTAGACCAATTAGCAATCAATCCAGAATTAATAAAAAGTTAGTAGCCCGCTTTCTTCTGTATGACAAAGCTTAGTTTTGACTTGCCTCACGAATCTTTCAAAGTTTAATTCGCTTACCTATACCATTTAAAAAAGTTATTCGTCTTAATAGTTCTTCATTTTAGGACTGCTATTCATTATAGTATTTGCGATTCAGAAAAATGCCCGCCAATTAGCGCTCCATGAAGCTCTTGAAAATGACGTCACAATGCGGCCAGCATGTAGTATGGCCGATGTTACAATAAGATGTAAACATCAATTTCAGTAAATATGCTTTAAAAGAAGTTAAAAAGTACCCACAAAGCAAAAATATTCATTTAATTTTTATCTCCTTCTACGAATTTTTTCCACGTGTAAATATGTGTCCGGAATCACTAATTTATTCTCCTCCAGTATAATTTCGGGACTAAGCCATTGCTTTTAAATAATCTTCCTTTATTTTCACTTTCATTGTATATAACGAAATAATAAACTTTATTAATCATAGCTGTTCACACACACAACTAGGTTAGTTTTTAGTTCATCTGTCACTTGGCTAGACCGCATTGTGACGTCACAAAACATGGCGGCAAAACTAACTTGAATCACGAATAACTTTCTTGTATGTAACGCACTTTAATGAAACCTGTAACTTTTTTGCGTAGACGTAAATAATTCTATTCAAGTACTTGTTTAACTACTACAAAAAAGTACATAATTTTGGGGCAAGGCGATTGCTGGATAATGTGTAGCAGAATTCGGCGATCTTAGGAGTTCCAAACAAGCATTTTTTGTATGAATTAAACATAATGGCTGGAACAACTGATTAAGGGTGATTAGCGAGCAGGTGACTAGCAGTGTTTTATCTCTATCTATCGTTTATGGCTTATTATGAAGAAGAATATTTCAAAAAAGAAATGCGTATAATTAATTTTTCTATAAGTGTTATTTGAAGTATATATCTCTAAAATAAAATCCGTAAATGATTAAAAGAGATAAAAAAAACTGCTAGTCAGCTGCTCGCCAATCACCCATAATCATTTATTCATGCTACCAGCCACTATTTTTGCCAACCGCATAACTAGAAAACTCCATAATACAATAACACAGAAAATCTTCAATTAATTTTATCTGCACTCTACTAGTGATGTGCCGCCAAAAAAATTGTTTTTTCCCCGAGGAAATTCCCGGAAATTCCTTCATCCGCGATTTTCGGGAAGAAATATAGTTTATTTATCCCGGAATTTTTATGGAAATATCCCGTGAATATATTTTTTGCAAATTTCTCGTAAATTTTAAAAGATTTTGGCCTTGATGTTTAGTGTAAGTTGTTATAAATAATTATTAAATATGTAACATTGTTCATTTTTTTGAGTAATTTAATTTTCCTTCAAAGTAAATTGTCATTGTAAGTGCTATTTTTTATTTGATTTTAAATCAAGGAAAAAAAGAAAAGAATGCTAGCCGGCGGGATTTGAACCCACGATCTCAACATGTTGAGATCGTGGGTTCAAAACCAAACGTTGACAGCAACAAGTCTATAGAAACACCAACACAAGAAGACATATTTAAAAAAGCAGATTGGTAGTACGGTCCCCAACAAATAAAAAAACCGAAGATCATAAGCAAGAAATTACGGAAAACATGGAAACAGAACAAATACTTAAGGCAATTAAGGGGGTAACTAAATTAATTAATGCAAATAAAGCAGAATTACTAACAGAGAGAAGGGAAAATAACTGTATGATAAGAAAATTAGAAGAAGATAAAAACAAGAAGGAAAACGAATGGAAAAAAGAGAAAGAAGAACTATTAAAAAGAATAAAAAAACTAGAAAATGAAGAAGAACTAAGAGAAAAACGGGAAAAGAAAAACAATGTGATAATCAAGGGGGTGACATTAGGGAATGAAAACACAAAAGAAGCGGTAGAAGAATGGCTACAAGAAAAGGTGAAGATAGAAACAAAAGTCATCAATGTATATAAAATAAAAACCAGCGTAAATGAAGCCCTTATAGACAAGCTGCCAAGTTGGGAAGAAAAACAAAAATTATTAAGAAACAAAAAGTTACTGAAAGGAACGAACATCTACATCGACCATGATCTTACCCAACAAGAACGAGAAATTCAAGCGACCCTCAGGAAGCTAGCAAAATAGGAAAGGGTAAAAGGCAACTCGGCTACCGTAGCATACAGGAAAAACTAAACGAAAAATGGTATACCTGGAATGATCTAGAAAATAAAATAGAAGAAGCACAAGAACAAAAAAGGAGGAAATTTTTTAGATACATTAGCGAAAAGACAAAATACATACAAAATATATAATATACAAATCGGGTTTTGGAATATAAAGGGAATTAAAGGGAAAGAAAAAGACTTCTGGGAACTTATAAAAAAGTATCATATTATAGGATTCACAGAAACATGGGTAGATGAAAATCAATGGTATACAATAAAACATAAATTGCCAAAGGAGTTCAAATGGAAATGTGTCTATGCTACTAGAATTTACAAGAAGGGAAGAGCGAGAGGGGGAATCATTACGGGAGTTTAACAAAATATTACAGAATTAGAGACAGATACGAATTTCACAGAAAATATTCAAGAAAGGCGAGTACAATTAGACAATGAAATATGGAGAGTAATTACTATATACAACAATAACAAGATGAATGCTATAATAAAAGAAATAGATGAAAATATCGAAGAAACAAATGAATACAACTTAATATTAGGAGGCGATTTTAATGCTAGAATAAGCGAGAAAGGTGGACTCTGCAACATACTCACAGGGAAAATTGAGAAAAGAAATTCAAAAGATAAAGTCGCAAATCCGGAAGGCGCAATATTGATAAAATGGTTGGAAGAAAGAGGATGGAACATCTTGAATGGAAACTTTCCTGGAGACGAAAAAGGGGAATATACTTTCATAAACACAAGAAATGATGCTTCGGTAATAGATTATGGAATAACGAATAACGAGGCACTTGATCAAATAAGAAAATTTGAGATAATAGAACAAACAGACTCAGACCATCAATTGACAGCCATTACTTTAAAATATACAAAAAACAACGCGCCAAATATATTTCAAGAACGAACAACACTAGTATGGTACGACGAAACAATAAAACAATATAAGGAGAAGAGTGGAAAATTAGGATCACAGCACGCGGAAGATGAATTAGAGGATCAGATAAAGTACCTATTGAAGGAGGTACACAAAGGTACAACCGAAATAACAAGGAGAATAAATACAGAAGTCATTACCAAAACTATTGGTGGGACAAAGAATGTAGAGAAAAACAAAGAGAAGCTAGAAGATATTTAAGACACTATAGACAAGGACACATAACTATAGAGACATACAAACAAAAAATAAAAGAATATAAAAATATTTGTAAGGAAAAACAAATTACATGAAGGCGAAAAATCATGAGAGAGCTACATAATATCACCTCAGAGGCGGAGGCCTGGAAATTTATAAAAAACGAATGAAGAAAACAATCTAGTACGAATGAAAACATCACAATGGAAAGTGGAAAGAGCATTTTAAAAACCTACTGCAAGGAATTAATGAAAAGCCAAGAAGCGAGATATTGAATGAGGGAAGCACTCCGTACGAAGGAATAGATATTACCAAAGAAGAAGTGAAAATACAAATAGGAAAACTAAAGAGGAACAAAGCACATGGCGAGGGCGGTGTCCCAAACGAAGCCTGGATATATGGAGGAGAAACAATAAATAAATATTATAACACAAATTTTCAATAAAGTATGGAAAGGAAATGCAATTCCCAAACAATGGACAAAAGGGATTATAATACCCATGCACAAAAAAGGAGATCCCACTGCACCAAACAACTACCGAGGAATCACACTACTAAACACCCTATATAACATTTATGCAATGGTTCTAAACCAAAGACTACAAGATGAATTAGAAACAAAACAAATTTTACCCGAAACACAAGCAGAGTTTAGACAACACAGAAGTACAATGGACAATATATACATCTTAAACTATTTGATAGAACAACAATTAATGAAAGAAAAAGAAAAACTGTACGCGTTGTTTATCGACCTTAAAGCAGCATTTGACAACATTGACAGGCAAATTTTAATTAAAACGATGACAAATAAAAATATAGATAAACATCTAATTAAGAAGATACAGGAAATATACAAGGAAACATCAAATGTAGTCAGAGTAGGAACAAATTACACAGAAGAATTCTGGACAGTAGCAGGATTAAGGCAAGGCTGTCCACTTAGCCCAACACTGTTTGCAATATATGTGGCAGATATAGAGCAACACTTCCAATAAGGGCAAACAGGGGGAGTTATAGTAGGAAACACACAATTTTGGACACTTTCCTACGCAGACGATATAGTACTACTGTCAAAAACCGAAAAGGAAATGGAATCCATGATAAAAAGATTGAACAATTACCTTGAAAAAAAGAAAATGCAGCTAAATGTAGAGAAGTCCAAAATAATGAAGTTCAAGGAAGGTGGCGGAAGAGAAAAAGAGGAAAATTGGGTATGGAGAGGTCAGAAACTTGAAAGGGTAAAAGAATTCAAATACTTAGGATACACATTTAAACAAAGTAATAATATAGAAAGTCACATAGAACAAGTAGCAAAAAAGGCGAAAGAGATGGGTAGAAATAGAAAAGTTTTAACAAATACAACTTAAATACCTAAAATGGACACTTGTACTGGAAAGAAGCACACCACAATACATTGTACTCGAGGAAACAAATAGGGAAAAATTAAGAATAGCAGCCGGATTAAGAGCATCCAAGTACGATGAAAAAGTCAGAAACTGCGACCCAAACAAAATAGTACACCAGTGCTGGAAAGAAATAAAGAAGAAGGAAGATAGAAAAACCCCATTAACGCCATGGGAGACAAGAAGAAAGAAGTATTACGAAAAGAATGGATACTCATCTACCGAAATAGAAAGAAAGAGAGATGCAAATACCAACATTAATGTCGAATTAGCCTTCAGAGACCAATACATACAGAAGCAGGAACAAGATATGAAGATACAAGAATCAAGATATGGAAAAATATACAAAGACATCAGCCCAGTGGGACTTCCGCAATACCTAAGAACTAATAATGGGAAATCTATAAAAGTAATTGCAAGATTAAGATGCGGAAATGAGGTAAACGAAAATAAATATTGGATGAAAGAAGAATATCGAATATGTAGACTTTGTAAAGAAAATGCAGAAACACTAACACACTTGCTGTACAATTTCAGATACCTTCCTAGACAAACCAGTATTGTATACGCTATCCTAGACGAGTCCGGTGAGGGAGAGGAATGGGCCAAAGTACTCCAAAAGACGAGAGAAGAAATGAAATAAATAAAATATATTGTATTGTATAACGCAACCAAATTCATACTGTATTCTATAAATGTAAAAATTCTAAGCTGAAAAGCAGGAATTAAATATATGATAAATAAAAAACCAGTTGATTTATACTCGTGCTTCTGTTTTTATTGTGTATTATCCAAATGGAAACTAATTTTGAAGAAGCAAATTCAAATAATTTGCCAAAAATTGATTTTATCATGGTCAATGGGGCGCAACACTCTTCTTCATTATGAATTTGGTACCTAATAATTTATATTTCATTCAATTTCCAGCATTTTATTCAAGCTATTGAATAAAATATAGAAATGTACATGAATGGAATTTGGTTTTTTGGTATGTTCTGCGTACATTGAAATGATCTTCACAAACATAAGCAAGAGTAGTCTTCGAAACTTTTGGAGTATTTATTGCCTTATACCATCTTTTCCTTACATCTTGAGGCATAGGAATACGAATAAAAAATTTATTTTTACTTTTCAACTAGTTGTTCTCGCAGGATGGCACAGAACAATATCGTGCAACTATATTGTAATATCTAAATCACACAAATTTTTATTTATTTATAATTTTTATTTAACATATTTCGTTATTTGTACTTCTTAAAAAAAATCTGATGTGGCCAACACATTACCTGCCGTCAGTTCTATGTACTTTGTACAAATTCCACACAGAAAGTTTCTTGCAAAAGATTGAATAACATACCATGCCAATTGCACTTGACATTGACATATGTCAATCAGAATTTTTTTAATATAGTATATGTATCCATGTTTATAGCAAAGCTAGGTGTTTTATGAAATTTAATTTCTTTATATTTTTTTAGCTCTATATCTATTTAATATGAAGTATAAAATGTAATTAAATCATATAGAGAATAAAATATTCTTTAATATTCATAATATTCAATATGAAAAAATGATATTTAACAGCGTTTTTTCAAGAAGAACATTTGGATGTAAAGAGAAATATGAAAAAAAATTAATTTTAGAAAGGTGGTATTGTAGTTATGCGTTCCTAAAAATCGTCACACACACACACACACACATACACAAACATACGCATACTCATACACATACATATACACGTACACATAACATACACATACATATACACATACATATACACATACACATACACTTCATTGTAAAAATAATAAAATCGTATTCTAGGGACCATAAAACGTGCTTATTCATTAAAAACACATCATCGAATTATTTGACCAAAGACAATACCTTCCCTACCAAGGTGACGGAAGGTAAAAACCACTTGTTGCAAGGATGTTGACAATACTTTCAAAATATTGGTTATATAAGGTTCTGTTAGAAAAAAGTGACTGATCTGTTCAGGTACAGTAAAAGAACGAGTACGGGTGTGCCTCACTATCGTATATGTGTGTAGAAAACAGTGACGTCACAAAACCAAACTATCATGAATGAAAAGTCTAGTAATATTAAATATTTTTGATGTATATATGCATAATATTAGGTAAATTTTTCATTTATGAAAGGAAAATCAACATTTTTTTCCATTTGGTATGGCCCCAGTGACTTTTTATACAGTTGCTATAGTGATCATATACAATAAAAAAATATTATCACGGCATGTTACCCATTGCTGGGTACGCCAATCAGCTTTCTATACCTCACAGGCACTCATTGATGGCGTGGAGAGTGCACCACAAGAGTTAATTTTGTACCATTTAAAATTCTAATATTTCTTATCCTAAATGATGTGTTTTCAATTTTTCTAATTTTGGGAAAAAATTTCAAACAAAACTTTATTTGATGTACGATCGCAAATTGCATTTTAATTCTCCAATGATTCTTATTAGCGCGCCATGCTCTTGAAAAAAAAATTTATCTTCGATTGTAATTGCAAAAGTAACATTTCGTAAACTAAAATCAAAAATAACTATTTAACCCAATAAAAATTTAAAAATGCACGTTTTTAATGCAAACGGGTGAAAATATTAAAACGCTATTTCAAGCTTTTGTAGAAATAAAATAAATTTTGTATGCAAATCACAAGTAAAGTACTTTTTAACGAAAAGGAAAATTTACCGCGCAAATTATTTTTTGCTCAAAATTCTGACCGCCGTTGTAAAGAACACCTTTGATGAAAATAAAAATTTTACCTTGTCTTGTTTCAAGTTACAAGTGAGATTATATAAAAGGTTTCTTCAAACAAAACCAATTTACTTGAAAGTCTTTAAATTGTTTCGGTTGTTTGTTGCGTCATTAAAAATACCTATACGAAGGACACTTTGAAAGTTTTATCAAATAATTACTTTTTCCCTTGATATCAAATACCTAAAAGCAATTTTCCATCACAGACCAATTTCAATTTCAACCTTCTTTGATTATCACAAAATCGTTACTGTTCTGCTACGTAAAGGCGAGCGAAATGAGAAGCTGAATTCAATAATAATATTTTTCATAATGGGATAAAATGAAACCATTATCTTATGATTTTAAAAGTAATATGCAGCTATATACATTTGGGAATTAAAAGTGAATGGTAGAATTTATTAATGTTTAATTTATTTAAAAAAAAAATTAAATAACTAAACGTTTATTGTATATGTGTATGTTACACAAATATACAATTTCTTAAAAACCTAAAGTCGGACGTATTTCTATTCCGTAATATTGTTTATTTGATTGACTTGCAATGGCTGTCACTTATTTTATTTTCATCGAAATGTTATCTCGAGTTGTAATCGACTAAACTACTCTAACCTAGACCTATAGCATAAATTTTCCGGGAAACGACTTTTGCCAGTCACATAAAAATATTGATTTGAATTCATTTCTATACAGCATATCCCAGATATCGTGAATGTATATTTATAACGGGTGAGGATCGCGGAAATAGATTGTTTACATAAAACAGATGTATTTCAATTCGCTGTATAATCTGTGGTGACACTAGCAAACTATCTGCTTCTTCATCAAAAAACGCAAATGCAGAAACGACTATTATTCTAACCCTTCTCAAAAGTATAAGAACTATGTTGACAATTATGATCAGATTCTATAACCTATGTGACAAAAATTAATTACTTCAATTACGTATGTCGTCCAAAATCAAACACGTTTTATTGCGCAATGCCATTTTTCGTGGAGAATGGAATAAACTATAGTCTAATTATTAGAACAAATATCATCACGATGACGTTGGGCAGTATCATGAATGAATTAATCCAATACATATGTTAATTAATAAGTATACGTATACGTACATTTATATTTCATATTTATAGTGTTTTGATTAAGATGCGAGATCTATTGCAATTTGTTATTATTTTTCTTTGTTGCTGAATTTTTTTTAAAAAGTATTTTTTTCTTTATTTCTTTGTTCTCGCTTTAAAATAAATATGACGCTCGTATTTGAATTATTGAAAATAATCAGGTAGGCCGTGAAAAACCAAATTTGCACTATCATTTTAAAAAGTTATTTCTGTATCTGGACAAAAAATATTAACCTTCCTCAGGTCAAGCGGGGTGCATTTGAACACCAGACTGTTTTTTGTACAGAAATTATTAAAAAAAAAAATTTTGCAGCTTGAACTTTTCAGTAGCTTCCTGACATTCTTTTTTAAACTGTTTTTTGGCAAAATCGTTGTTTAAGCTTTTTTCATATTAGAGAAAATATATTTTTTGCAGGTAGGGTGCAATTGCACCCCACTTGACCTGTTATGTGTTTTAAATATTTATTCAATAATTACTGTTGGCAGTACTGATTTCGTAATGTAATAGGTTTTGTATAAAAATTGATATGCACGTTATGTTTATATGAGTACGGGGTTTACAGACATACAAAATTATAGCTTTATCTTAGGGTAATTACTCATTTACTTTGCAACTACGACTGTTTCCGAATATTTACAGTTTTACCATAGGGGAATTAGTTTTTACACCGCAACAGCTGACTTACACCTGAACGATTTGTTAGTGTGGTTGTTTCTTGTTTAGCGAGAAGACATTTTGTGCGTCTGATATCTATAAAAAAAAAAATGTGACGTGCTAAATATATGCGACCCTCGTAATCTCACTGAAGAAGAAATGCAAATATTACTGGACACTGACGACGCGGAATTTGAGGCAGCACTAGAAGCTGATAGCGAAGAAGATGACGATGATCACCTATCAATTGCTGACCAAGCTGACGATGAAATTGACCTAGAAGATATTGAAGAAAATGAGCCTGGAATTTCTGGTGAGGAAGAAGCTGTGAGTGGACCTATGTATGTATCAAGAGATGGTTTAGAGTGGTCTAAAGTTACAATAAATGCAAGAATTAGAAGATCTGAACCGAATATTCTTCGGACTGCCCCTGGTCTTACGCATTACAGTTCAGTATATGTCAGTAAGAAAGATGTATTTTTGTTGCTGATGACTCCGGAAATAATAGATATTGTAAGAGAGACAAATCGCAAAGCCGTTGATTTTTATGAAAGATGGAACTTGGCTAATCCTAATAAACAAAAAAAAATTATTCACACAAACTCTAGAGACATATTAGCTTATATAGGACTTTTACTCACACTACGGGCTTTGAAAAGGAATAAAGAACCTACTGACATGTTATGGAGCAATGATCCTGATATTGTAGGCCTATTATTCCCGCTATTATGTCTACACACAGATACAAAATATTTACACGGTTTTTGAGATTCGATAATTTTGAAACCAGGGATGATAGACGAGCTAACGATAAATTAGCGGCAATCAGAGAAACACCTAGACGACAAGGTCAATGGAGAGAACGAGGATTACAAGCCAGATATTATCCTGCATTATAACAAAACCAAAGGTGCCGTTGATGTGGGAGATAAAATGGCACAACAATATACAGTACAACGGATAAATAATAGATGGCCTATGGTAATATTTTACCATTTGGTTGACATCGCTGGAATAAATGCGTATCAATTGTGGAAATCAAAGCATCCTGAATCGGATAGAAACAAATACGATCATGATGAAAGGAGAAAGTATATTTTGGATCTAGGAAAGGAACTAATAAAAGAACACATTACAGTACGCTATCAAAATAAATATTTACACAGTCAAATTAGGGAATATATGCATGCCGTTGTACCCGAACTACGACCAGCAAGAAATGTAGCAGAAGTTCCTGCAGAGCAACATCAAGGACGTTGTTACCTTTGTATTCGTAAAAAGGACCGAAAATCAAGAAATCAGTGCTATATGTGCAATAATTTTGTCTGTGCAGAGTATTCGACTCGATCTTTTATTTGCCAAACATGCAGAAGTGTAGAATAAAACTTGTAATTGTTATTTTCAATTTTTTCGCAAATAATAAAATTCTGTTTTTTAATTTTGTCTTTAATAATTATGTTTCAAATTAACCAATATTTTAGAAATTGGACAATTTATGCACAAATTAGGCGTTATTTTCAGTTTTTCTCATGGGGTACATTTGCACCCCACTTGACCGTCTACGTAATAATTGGACCATGACCTGAGGAATGTTAAGGCAGAAATCTAGGGTAGAAGGTTTTCGCCTGAAAAGGAAATTGATACTGCAATTCATTATTATTTTGAAAGTATTACAAAAGAAAATTAGTTAGGATTAGGAGCTTTAAGAAGTTGAACGAAAGAATGGTGATTTGAATTATTGGTAGAGGGAACCATTTAAAATAAAATTGGGAATATACCTTAACTAAACCTACGAGGCTGACTTAAAAAGTCCGCGGACTAACACCGAGATGACAGTACTAGACGCACAAATATTTTCTTGTGAGATTACGCGAAATAATATTTACCTTAACCCGCTAAACTATGACAACTGGAATTTTTATAATTGGCGTGTGGCTCACAAAACAATTCGTACATTTTATTTTTATTAGTAAAATGTAAAATAAAAAAACTGGTGTGGTCAACACAATACCTCTCGCCATTTACAGCCCGAGTAACAAAAAAGATCTAGTTAATCATTATTTTTAGATTAGCTAATTGTATTCTAATTTTGACAGTTTATTTCGTAAAATATAGTCTAATCTAATCCAAGTAACTACCTTTTTTTAACCCCCAACAGGATTAAATCCCAATTACACAGTAGGTTCATATTCACACACATCCATGCCTTAGTGGGATTTGAACCCAGAGCCCCGAGCGCACTCATGATTTGTGAGGCGTTGCTCTAAATATTGAGCCACAGGAAATATAATAAAATGAAGATTCAATTTTAAATATCGGGATAGATAAAATTTACTAATTCAAAAATGAGGATTAGCTTAAACATTTTTGTGAATCGTTAATTTTTATTAACCTAAATACATACCTATATATATATATATATATATATATATATATATATATATATATATATATATATATATATATATATATATATATATATATATATATGTATATATATATATATATATATATATATATATATATATATAATAATAATAATAATAATGTATTTATTTGTTCTAAGGTCGTTCGACCTATACAAATCTTAATTTACATATACTCGTATTATATACACATACAATTTTTACAGTTTACAGAGACATTTTTAAAAATTGTATGTGTATATAATACGAGTATATGTAAATTAAGATTTGTATAGGTCGAACGACCTTAGAACAAATATATATATATATATATATATATATATATATATATATATATATATATATATATAGGTATGTATTTAGGTTAATAAAAATTAACGATTCACAAAAATGTTTAAGCTAATCCTCATTTTTGAATTAGTAAATTTTATCTATCCCGATATTTAAAATTGAATCTTCATTTTATTATATTTCCTGTGGCTCAATATTTAGAGCAACGCCTCACAAATCATGAGTGCGCTCGGGGCTCTGGGTTCAAATCCCACTAAGGCATGGATGTGTGTGAATATGAACCTACTGTGTAATTGGGATTTAATCCTGTTGGGGGTTAAAAAAAGGTAGTTACTTGGATTAGATTAGACTATATTTTACGAAATAAACTGTCAAAATTAGAATACAATTAGCTAATCTAAAAATAATGATTAACTAGATCTTTTTTGTTACTCGGGCTGTAAATGGCGAGAGGTATTGTGTTGACCACACCAGTTTTTTTATTTTACATTTTACTAATAAAAATAAAATGTACGAATTGTTTTGTGAGCCACACGCCAATTATAAAAATTCCAGTTGTCATAGTTTAGCGGGTTAAGGTAAATATTATTTCGCGTAATCTCACAAGAAAATATTTGTGCGTCTAGTACTGTCATCTCGGTGTTAGTCCGCGGACTTTTTAAGTCAGCCTCGTAGGTTTAGTTAAGGTATATTCCCAATTTTATTTTAAATGGTTCCCTCTACCAATAATTCAAATCACCATTCTTTCGTTCAACTTCTTAAAGCTCCTAATCCTAACTAATTTTCTTTTGTAATACTTTCAAAATAATAATGAATTGCAGTATCAATTTCCTTTTCAGGCGAAAACCTTCTACCCTAGATTTCTGCCTTAACATTCCTCAGGTCATGGTCCAATTATTACGTAGACGGTCAAGTGGGGTGCAAATGTACCCCATGAGAAAAACTGAAAATAACGCCTAATTTGTGCATAAATTGTCCAATTTCTAAAATATTGGTTAATTTGAAACATAATTATTAAAGACAAAATTAAAAAACAGAATTTTATTATTTGCGAAAAAATTGAAAATAACAATTACAAGTTTTATTCTACACTTCTGCATGTTTGGCAAATAAAAGATCGAGTCGAATACTCTGCACAGACAAAATTATTGCACATATAGCACTGATTTCTTGATTTTCGGTCCTTTTTACGAATACAAAGGTAACAACGTCCTTGATGTTGCTCTGCAGGAACTTCTGCTACATTTCTTGCTGGTCGTAGTTCGGGTATAACGGCATGCATATATTCCCTAATTTGACTGTGTAAATATTTATTTTGATAGCGTACTGTAATGTGTTCTTTTATTAGTTCCTTTCCTAGATCCAAAATATACTTTCTCCTTTCATCATGATCGTATTTGTTTCTATCCGATTCAGGATGCTTTGATTTCCACAATTGATACGCATTTATTCCAGCGATGTCAACCAAATGGTAAAATATTACCATAGGCCATCTATTATTTATCCGTTGTACTGTATATTGTTGTGCCATTTTATCTCCCACATCAACGGCACCTTTGGTTTTGTTATAATGCAGGATAATATCTGGCTTGTAATCCTCGTTCTCTCCATTGACCTTGTCGTCTAGGTGTTTCTCTGATTGCCGCTAATTTATCGTTAGCTCGTCTATCATCCCTGGTTTCAAAATTATCGAATCTCAAAAACCGTGTAAATATTTTGTATCTGTGTGTAGACATAATAGCGGGAATAATAGGCCTACAATATCAGGATCATTGCTCCATAACATGTCAGTAGGTTCTTTATTCCTTTTCAAAGCCCGTAGTGTGAGTAAAAGTCCTATATAAGCTAATATGTCTCTAGAGTTTGTGTGAATAATTTTTTTTTGTTTATTAGGATTAGCCAAGTTCCATCTTTCATAAAAATCAACGGCTTTGCGATTTGTCTCTCTTACAATATCTATTATTTCCGGAGTCATCAGCAACAAAAATACATCTTTCTTACTGACATATACTGAACTGTAATGCGTAAGACCAGGGGCAGTCCGAAGAATATTCGGTTAAGATCTTCTAATTCTTGCATTTATTGTAACTTTAGACCACTCTAAACCATCTCTTGATACATACATAGGTCCACTCACAGCTTCTTCCTCACCAGAAATTCCAGGCTCATTTTCTTCAATATCTTCTAGGTCAATTTCATCGTCAGCTTGGTCAGCAATTGATAGGTGATCATCGTCATCTTCTTCGCTATCAGCTTCTAGTGCTGCCTCAAATTCCGCGTCGTCAGTGTCCAGTAATATTTGCATTTCTTCTTCAGTGAGATTACGAGGGTCGCATATATTTAGCACGTCACATTTTTTTTTATAGATATCAGACGCACAAAATGTCTTCTCGCTAAACAAGAAACAACCACACTAACAAATCGTTCAGGTGTAAGTCAGCTGTTGCGGTGTAAAAACTAATTCCCCTATGGTAAAACTGTAAATATTCGGAAACAGTCGTAGTTGCAAAGTAAATGAGTAATTACCCTAAGATAAAGCTATAATTTTGTATGTCTGTAAACCCCGTACTCATATAAACATAACGTGCATATCAATTTTTATACAAAACCTATTACATTACGAAATCAGTACTGCCAACAATAATTATTGAATAAATATTTAAAACACATAACAGGTCAAGTGGGGTGCAATTGCACCCTACCTGCAAAAAATATATTTTCTCTAATATGAAAAAAGCTTAAAGAACGATTTTGCCAAAAAACAGTTTAAAAAAGAATGTCAGGAAGCTACTGAAAAGTTCAAGCTGCAAAAAATTTTTTTCAATAATTTCTGTACAAAAAACAGTCTGGTGTTCAAATGCACCCCGCTTGACCTGAGGAAGGTTAATATTTTTTGTCCAGATACAGAAATAACTTTTTAAAATGATAGTGCAAATTTGGTTTTTCACGGCCTACCTGATTATTTTCAATAATTCAAATACGAGCCTCATATTTATTTTAAAGCGAGAACAAAGAAATAAAGAAAAAAATACTCTTTAAAAAAAATTCAGCAACAAAGAAAAATAATAACAAATTGCAATAGATCTCGCATCTTAATCAAAACACTATAAATATGAAATATAAATGTACGTATACGTATACTTATTAATTAACATATGTATTGGATTAATTCATTCATGATACTGCCCAACGTCATCGTGATGATATTTGTTCTAATAATTAGACTATAGTTTATTCCATTCTCCACGAAAAATGGCATTGCGCAATAAAACGTGTTTGATTTTGGACGACATACGTAATTGAAGTAATTAATTTTTGTCACATAGGTTATAGAATCTGATCATAATTGTCAACATAGTTCTTATACTTTTGAGAAGGGTTAGAATAATAGTCGTTTCTGCATTTGCGTTTTTTGATGAAGAAGCAGATAGTTTGCTAGTGTCACCACAGATTATACAGCGAATTGAAATACATCTGTTTTATGTAAACAATCTATTTCCGCGATCCTCACCCGTTATAAATATACATTCACGATATCTGGGATATGCTGTATAGAAATGAATTCAAATCAATATTTTTATGTGACTGGCAAAAGTCGTTTCCCGGAAAATTTATGCTATAGGTCTAGGTTAGAGTAGTTTAGTCGATTACAACTCGAGATAACATTTCGATGAAAATAAAATAAGTGACAGCCATTGCAAGTCAATCAAATAAACAATATTACGGAATAGAAATACCTCCGACTTTAGGTTTTTAAGAAATTGTATATTTGTGTAACATACACATATACAATAAACGTTTAGTTATTTAATTTTTTTTTTTAATAAATTAAACATTAATAAATTCTACCATTCATGTTTAATTCCCAAATGTATATAGCTGCATATTACTTTTAAAATCATAAGATAATGGTTTCATTTTATCCCATTATGAAAAATATTATTATTGAATTCAGCTTCTCATTTCGCTCGCCTTTACGTAGCAGAACAGTAACGATTTTGTGATAATCAAAGAAGGTTGAAATTGAAATTGGTCTGTGATGGAAAATTGCTTTTAGGTATTTGATATCAAGGGAAAAAGTAATTATTTGATAAAACTTTCAAAGTGTCCTTCGTATAGGTATTTTTAATGACGCAACAAACAACCGAAACAATTTAAAGACTTTCAAGTAAATTGGTTTTGTTTGAAGAAACCTTTTATATAATCTCACTTGTAACTTGAAACAAGACAAGGTAAAATTTTTATTTTCATCAAAGTTGTTCTTTACAACGGCGGTCAGAATTTTGAGTGGGCCGAAATTTCAACACTTGGCTTTTGGAAATTCCGTTTTTGTTATCCTTAATTTTTTATAATTTGTATTCTTTTTATTTTATTTTGGAATCATAAACTTGTTTATCTGCCCTCAAAAACGGGCGCAATATGGCTTTTATCGGCCGAGAGCTTATAAAATTGCCAAGCAACAGCTATTCAAACGTCAAAATTGTCGTTTTTAGATAAATGTCAGACAACATAATAAATTCGATAAATCACATTTTTTGAACACCGCTGCTCGTAAAACTATTCGTATCCTCTCTCGTACCCGTCTTTTCACTTCTGTGGAACCAACTTGTTGTTATAAACAAACAATATAGCTAGAAACCACAGCACACATAAAATTCACAACGCCAGCACAACGATACCGAATATATACCCATTGAATCCTTGAATTTCGAGAACCAAAATAAAATAAAACGTTGTATGTACTACGGGCATAATCAAGATTAAAGTACTCGGGAAAAATGTTCCCCCTTGCTACAATCTTTTGATTATGCCCTTAATACATAAATAACTATTATCGTTCTCAACGTATTAAGTTCATACTGCGATAATGTCAAAGTGACTCAGTTATAAATAATGGGTACAGAGAACTTTAAGTAAATATATGTTAGTAACAACCTTGACTATTGTAAATTCCGTTTCTGATATGTGCCCCGTACTACTTATTTACAGTTGAGCCATTTACTATACCTAGAGAAATGTCATTGAGATATTTAAAAAAAAATACACAATAATAAACAAATATGAAATTTTGATGGTTGGTAGAGGGCAAAGGATCTATCACAATAGAAAAATTGCATATAAAAAATATCTTTGAAATATCAATTCTTAAATATTGGGCGGTATTCTAAATCTAAATTTCAAAATTTAGTTTTCCAAATATTTTAAAAAAATTGAGCCTCAGTAAGTGCAAAAGACGTTACACAATTAAAAAACCCAAAATAAATATTCGTCTTAAAACTACGAAAGGCAATTTTTAATAGCTATTCCAAAACCAATATCCAAACTTTTGAAATTTCGGCTTATATATATATATATATATATATATATATATATATATATATATATATATATATATATATATATATTGTATTGAATTCCTTTTCTACTGTTCTATTTACTTTTTTCTTTTTAAAAATTTACTAGTATTATTTTAAAATGATTAGTTCTTTGACAGTGACATTTATCTGTTAATTACATACATTTGAATAACTGCGTTTTTTGTTTAAAGCGTAGGGTCTGGGATTTATATTATAGATAATTTTATAAATTTATCCATAAAATATATAGAAAAAGTATTAATGCAAATGTATAGAACATTTAATAATCTTTAATTTTTATAATAACATTAATCTCGAAAAAATAACATTTAAAGGTATTTTTGGAAGAAAAACTATTTTGAGCTTCTAGTAAAGTGCCATTTCCGGTTATCCAAATTTAATCAAAATTTAATGGGCTCTTTTCATTACAGAAAAAATTCGAAATACAAGGTTTAAAATTTTTCTGAATAATAGTATTTGACAGAGTGGAGGATCCACACACACATACACACACACGCACACACACACACACGCACGTGCGCACACACACACACACACTCTCACACTCACTCACACTCACACTCACACCCACACCCACACCCACACCCATGCGTTGTTCTTATGAAAGCCCTATTCATTCAAATAAAGCATAGTAAGCTGAATCCGTCATTCGACTTAGTGGTATCAACAGTGTTAAGAGTGTTGTGCTGTGAGTCGAAGGAATTTTGATCTTAGCAACAGAAGGTGAGTGCTAATTTAGTTGTATTTGTTGAATAGCGCGTTAAGTTGTTAATGAATGCGTACTATTTTTATAATAAATATTGTTGTTGTATTTATATTTGCGTACATGCACGATTCTCAACATTACATACATTACTGACAATTGTACTCGATACAAGAACGAACGATACATTGCGAATACGAATGCATTCCAACGATGGGTGCCTCTGAGTTACTCCGAGGGTAAACATGCAGCCCCAACGAGAGACCATGCGGGTCTCACGACCGACTGACGACTGGGGTTCATGCGGAACCTCCACCGATGGGAGCCTCTGAGTTACTCCGAGGGTAAACATGCTGCTCCAACGAGAGACCATGCGGGTCTCACGACCGACTGACGACTGGGGTTCATGCTGAATCCCCACCGATGGGAGCCTCTGAGTGACTCCGAGGGTAAACATGCTACTCCAACGAGAGACCATGCGGGTCTCACGACCTAGTACTGACTGGGTAATGCGAACATTGGTTACACGACCGACAAATTATATTTTACAATATATTGCCATCCTGCAACTCGTTACGAATTGTGAGAGTATTATGAATGTATGCTTATTATTATTGTTGTTTGTAATTTCAACGAAAAGCGTTGTCCAGCTGAGTTGGCATTCACTGAGCCTGTTGCTCAACTTAACTCACTGTTTCTAGGTTGAACAGTTGGATTGCATTCACACATCGGTGTGGCGTGACGATTCTGTGACGTCGCAGTTACGTCATCAGAAGAAACTGTCGCCTCAGCATTCGAAGTAAGATACTTTGTTTATGTTATCGTAAGATATTGGAAGCAGAAAAAAATATAGATTGATTACGTGGCTATATTATAACCATATTGATAACATTTCAGAAGTGGGATACAAAAACAACGTGACTTGCTGCTCTGGTCTTGTCCCACTGTTGAGACATGAGTTCCAGTTCAGAGGATAGTTCTGAAATTGACGATCGTTCCCGAAGGCGACGTCAATCCACAAAACGTCGTCGTGATGGGACATCGACAAAACCAGATCGTACGAAGAAAACAAACCGCCGTCAACATACTAAGTCGCCAGATTCGGGGAAATCGGATGGCCAACTTTTGCAGTTGGCATCGATTGTTCAAAAATTAGCGGAAACGGTAGGTCGTCAAACACCAGACACAAATAAACCGGCAACTGTAAATTCATTCCGCGGTGATGCCATCGTGCCATTCCAGCCGGAAAATCCTAATAGCGATATTATTCGATGGCTCAATAAAATCGATGAATTACGTGAAGTATTCAATTGGTCGGAAGAAGCGACAATGTACCATGCTCTTGGCAAACTTCGGGGACTAGCCGCTACTTGGTACAACGGATTGACATCTGTACGTTACACATGGACCGAATGGAAGCGACAATTAGTGCAAGCATTTCCATCGAAAAAGGATTAATGCACACGGATTGAAGATATGATTCGTCGGAAGAAGCAGCCGGATGAATCTTACGCAAAATATTATTATAAAAAGGTGGCTCTTCTTAATGCATGTGAAATAATTGGAGAAAATTCTGTTTCATGCATTATCGGCGGTATGAATAATGACACGTTTCAAGCAGCCGCTCGAGCTGGGAACCATAAAACCCCGGAATCTTTATATAATTTTCTATGTTCATTTAAAGACGTCAGTACGAGTAAGTCATGGACACAGAATATGGGATATCAAAATCGATTTAAATCATCTTCCGATCCTCGGAAGGCTCGTTTTCACACAAAAGGACGTAATAATTCAATATCAAAACCACACGCAGTAACATCAAATAAGAACGAACAGGTGACATGTTTTCGATGCAATAAAAATGGTCATTACGCATCCCAATGTCCAGAACTATGTAGACACTGTGGAAAATCGGGTCACTCAAAAGTTCGTTGCCTAAATAAACCGTCTACTTCAAAAACTAATTTGTACATCAACCGTGAGGAAAATACCCAAAATAAAAAGTTCTTTGTAGATGCGGAAATCAATGGACACTTCGTTCGTGCCTATGTGGATTTCAGAAGTGGATGCGTCATTATTAAGGAGAGTGTTGCTCGACAATTAAACCTAGTAATTGACAACTCTACAGTAACCATTATAAAAGGATTTTACTGAAAG
Organism: Harpalus rubripes; assembly: GCA_963082715.1. Lineage (NCBI taxonomy): Eukaryota > Metazoa > Arthropoda > Insecta > Coleoptera > Carabidae > Harpalus > Harpalus rubripes. The sequence continues at coordinate 42,560,936 of OY720451.1, read as the reverse complement.
TTGATAAAGCGGAAGTTGAAGTAAAGGCAGAAGTCGTAACAGATGAGATTCAGAATATACCGTTACTTATTGGACAACCATTCACTGAATCACGTAACATCATCGTCATCAAAACCAATAGTAATTTACGTATAATGGATAAATCCGATAAGAATGCGAAGAGTTTCATACTACCACCACCAGATCGAGTTTGTCTTTGGGCCAAATCAGCAACCGTTATCCCACCGAATCACCTAGGATATGTTCCAGTAAGCGTAGATAATGAAAAGTTTGTCGGTGAATTATTTATTGATTCGAATTTGAAGGGTAATGAGGAATTGGAGTGCTTTATGCCAGCATCAGTCATCCATATCCATCCCGATAAAACAAGCATCCTACCAGTGCTTAACTTATCTGCTAAAGATATGAAATTTCCGAATAAAACTAAAATGACTAATGCATGTATTTGTTTACCAGCCACAAATATGAAAAATGCAACTACTACCGAAGTTTTACAACTTAGCACATGCGAACTATCAACACTACCTACTGACCAGATCTCATGTGGACCAATCGGAGATGAACATAAACTAAAACTGGATTCTCTATTAAATAAATACAGGAATTGTTTGGCACAAACTCTGGAGGAATTAGGAACTGCAAAATCTACAGAAATGACTATAAAACTAACCACAGATACACCAGTTACATATCGACCATACCGGATGTCCATTCATGAACGTAACATAGCTCGCGAGATACTGTCAGATCTTCTAAAGAATGACATAATTCAAGAATCAGAGTCACCATATGCTTCACCCATGTTACTTGTTAAGAAGAAGAATGGTGAACATCGTCTTTGCGTGGATTACAGGAAATTAAATGCCCTTACCGTTAAAGATTGTTATCCACTGCCAAGGATCGACGACCAGATGTATCGGTTATACGGTTGCAAATATTTTACTACATTAGATCTATGTGCCGGATATCATCAAGTTCCTATCGCTACTTATAGCAAATATTTGACATCATTTATCACACCGGACGGCCAATACGAGTATAATAGAGTACCTTTCGGATTAGCCAATGCGCCTAGTGTCTTTTCTCGCTTGATGAACCGAGTTTTAGGAGCTTTACGACATGACGCTCTTTGCGTATATCTCGACGACGTATTAATACCCAGTAAAACAATTGAAGAAGGGATAACCTTACTAGAAGATGTTTTGAAAGCGTCCCAAGATGAAGGTTTAACGTTGAAGTTGAGCAAGGGTATGTTTCTACAAACATCTGTCACATATTTAGGATTCGAGATAGATGAAAACGGTATTCGCCCTGGAGAAAACAAACTTCGAGCAGTTCAAGAATTTCCCGAACCAACGGATGTACACACAGTTCCTTGGACTTACGTCTTATTTTCGTCAATTTATCAAACACTTCGCCATGATTGCACGTCCATTAACAGCGGTAACTAGAAAAGATTGTGATTGGGTTTGGAACGAAAAACAGAAAGCTTTCGAAAAATGAAAAGAAAAATTATTAACCAGACCTGTTCTTGCGCTTTACAACGTAAATGCGAAGACAGAATTACATACGGACGCGAGTAAGCGAGGAATAGCTGGTATATTATTACAATATCAAGACACCGGACGTCTACAGCCATTGGCATATTTTAGTCGTCAAACTAACAATTGCGAACAACGCTAGCATTCGTACGAATTGGAAACTCTTGCAGTTGTCGAATTAGTTAAGAAATTTCGCGTTTACCTATTAGGAATACATTTCAAAATTATTACCGACTGCAATGCGTTGAAAACGGCTCAGACCAAGAAAGATATTGTACCGAAAATTGCAAGGTGGTGGCTACAACTATCTGAATTTGACTTTGAAGTCATATATCAACCAGGAACGCAAATGAACATGCCGACGCTTTAAGTCAAAATCCGTCAGCTAATGAAATTCCACAAGAAGAAATGGATATTTTACAGGTAGAGACAAGTGATTGGATCCTTGCAGGACAGCAAACGGACAGGAATATTCGTGAAATCAAAGACATAGTATTAAAAGTTGCGGAAAGTGAACGAGAAAAGCAAGTTCACAAAGCCTACAGTTTCAAAACCGAACGCGTATATAAAAACACCAAAGCAGGACCAAGAATTTACATTCCACAAGGACAAAGATCATCAAACCTAAGATGGTGCCATGATGAAATGGGTCATTTTGCTGTTGATAAAACCATCGATTAAGTTCAGGAAACCTACTGGTTTCCAGATATGCGTAAATATATTACACGCTACATTCAATGTTGACCGCAATGTTTGTACTTCAAATGTCCAAAAGGAAAAAAAAAAGAATTACTTCACCCTATAGAAAAAGTTGCAATACCATTCCACACAGTACATGTAGATTATGTTAGACCATTAATCAGGAGTTGTAAAGGAAATACGCAAATTATAGTATTAACGGAAGCGTTTACGAAATATACTTTTATTCGAGCTGTTAAAAATACCTCAACGAAATATGTCCTTACTATGTTGAAGGGACTGTTCACAATTTTCGGAGTTCCCACACGTATTATTTCAGATCGAGGTTCAAGTTTTACATCAAAATCAAGTGGAAAGTTTAATCAAACCGCTATAACATATCTTGCAACAATAAGTACTAACGACAAATATTGGAATCAACAAATAGACAAACTACAATTCGCTATGAACAATACTCTCTGCAAGGCGACCGGTAAAACGCTCAGCGAGTTGATTTTTGGCTATAGACCCAGAGCAATAGCTGGAGCACCGTTCTCTACGGCAGTACAGGAAGAACGTCTTCACATCGAGAATATAATTGATATTCGAAACGAAACTTCTGACAAGATTCGATCTGACCAACGCAGCCAAGAAAAGCGGTATAATCTGAGACGCAAACCAGCTCGTTGCTATAAAGTAGGTGAGCTTGTTTTAATAGAAAAACAACCAACTGCCGAAGGAAGCAAGAAACTATTAGCCCCGTATGATGGACCATTCGTAATTGAGAAAGTTTTACAGAACGACAGATACCTAATATCAGACATCAAGGGGTCTAAGCGAAGTAAGCGAGCGAAATACAGAAATTTAATCGCGGTTGACCGAATGAAACCATACATCCCCCCTGGTGCACTCTCAGAATCCAGCAACGACAACGACGATGAAGAATATGCTACCGTCCTCGAGGACAAGGACAGGATGGCCGAATGTTAGGAAATAATTTTTAATGTATATCAAAATTATATTCCATTTTCATATGTTTATGTGTGACACACACACACACACGCACGCACGCACGCACGCGCGCGCACACACACACACACACACACACACAGACAGACATCATCGTGAAAATGTTAAAATTGGATTCTAGGGACTATAAAACGTGGTCATTTACCAAAATCTCGATATGCGATTTTTAGCACGATCCCTATACCTCCCTTGTGAAGGGTAGTGGGAGGCAAAAATGGTTTGCAAAAGAGATATTTTTTTAAATTATCATTTTCTTCTTTTCATATGTAGAAGAAATAGAAATAAATGTTTTAAATAGTTATATAGCTAAACCAATATACTTTAAATTGTACAATAACCTACATTAATAACCTTTTAAATGAAGACAATGTTCCAGAATTTTTAACAACATCAGGTAGTTTGAAAACAGCATTGGAAATTGCAACTGCATTAGATTCTTTCTACTGTTAGGAAATAATTTTTAATGTATATCAAAATTATATTCCATTTTCATATGTTTATGTCTGGCAATTAGATAGGAATAAAATAATCTAAACATACGTAACCGTATGCGTTGTTCTTATAAAAGCCCTATTCATTCAAATAAAGCATAGTAAGCTGAATCCGTCATTCGACTTAGTGGTATCAACAGTGTTAAGAGTGTTGTGCTGTGAGTCGAAGGAATTTTGATCTTAGCAACAGAAGGTGAGTGCTAATTTAGTTGTATTTGTTGAATAGCGCGTTAAGTTGTTAATGAATGCGTACTATTTTTATAATAAATATTGTTGTTGTATTTATATTTGCGTACATGCACGATTCTCAACATTACATACATTACTGACAATTGTACTCGATACAAGAACGAACGATACATTGCGAATACGAATGCATTCCAACGATGGGTGCCTCTGAGTTACTCCGAGGGTAAACATGCAGCCCCAACGAGAGACCATGCGGGTCTCACGACCGACTGACGACTGGGGTTCATGCGGAACCTCCACCGATGGGAGCCTCTGAGTTACTCCGAGGGTAAACATGCTGCTCCAACGAGAGACCATGCGGGTCTCACGACCGACTGACGACTGGGGTTCATGCTGAATCCCCACCGATGGGAGCCTCTGAGTAACTCCGAGGGTAAACATGCTACTCCAACGAGAGACCATGCGGGTCTCACGACCTAGTACTGACTGGGTAATGCGAACATTGGTTACACGACCGACAAATTATATTTTACAATATATTGCCATCCTGCAACTCGTTACGAATTGTGAGAGTATTATGAATGTATGCTTATTATTATTGTTGTTTGTAATTTCAACGAAAAGCGTTATCCAGCTGAGTTGGCATTCACTGAGCCTGTTGCTCAACTTAACTCACTGTTTCTAGGTTGAACAGTTGGATTGCATTCACACATCGGTGTGGCGTGACGATTCTGTGACGTCGCAGTTACGTCATCAGAAGAAACTGTCGCCTCAGCATTCGAAGTAAGATACTTTGTTTATGTTATCGTAAGATATTGGAAGCAGAAAAAAATATAGATTGATTACGTGGCTATATTATAACCATATTGATAACACTACTAACATAAAAATTATTTTGCAGTCTGGTATTATAGCTATGTATATTACTACAAACAATTATATACTTTCTTAAATACAAAGGTAGGTAACATATAAAGACTAATAAATTGAAAGTAACATATTTTTGGAATCAAGACAATTGAATTGATTGAGCATCCATATTATATTAATATATTTATTACATCGAAGTATATTTCTCATAGCTTTATTTTGTAATTTTGGAAATTTATCTAATAGGGTAATTTCACAGGAGTGCAATATTGTAGAACAATAATTAAATTGCGATAAAACGATATATTTACCTACATTTACTTTTAAATTCAATTTATCATCTATAAATACACTCAAATATTTTATTTCACTTACTCAATCAAACATTACATTAATTATTACTTACTATTTTAAAATTCTTTAAGTTCCCATTCTTTCTCTGTTTAACTATGGTATTTATTTTTCGAATTTTAATTTGTTTTGTTGTAAGTAATGATTTACCATATTTAAATAAGTGACCTAACGTTTCACCTAACATTGTGTTAGACATATTCAGAAGTTTAGAGTCTTATAAAAATTACATTTTCTGACAGGGTGACACTATGAAATTTTATAAGGTTATAGAAAACAAGATTTCAGAAAGCTTAAGTAATTGTATCATTAATTTTATTAATATCATCACCAACAACGTATTCCGTAATATTGTTCATTTGATTGACTTGCAATATTATATATTAATTAGTGGGTCATCAGCAAATAGATGAATTTCAGAAAATTATAGAATATTAATAAAGTCAATTACATAAAGAATAAATAATAGGGGTCCCAAAGTACTCCCTTATGATACACAAATGTCACAAAAGCAGTCATGGGATGTTACGTTTTGCCACTTCACTATTTGTCGTCGATTATTCAGGTAACTTTAAAACAAAAGAGCTGAGTCATGAACACCATAAGCAGAAAGTTTATTAATGAAAGCATCTCGGTCTAATGTTCCAATGGCCCTTTTAAAATCGAGAAACTGAACATATTATCTTATTTTTATTATTTTCATTTTTCCAATTATTAATATTCAGTCGAAGAACCGTTTCACATGAATGTTTAGCCCGGAAGCCCGATTAATTTATAGTCAAGAAAAGCAACAACTGTTTATGCACTATTTTTCATGTATTTTATTACACAGTGGTAATAAATTAATAAGTTTGTCATTTTATTTGCATTATGTGAACTGGGAATTTTAGAATCAAATGATAGTCATATATTTATAAAATATTTTACTTTGTGTAATAGGCTTGTTGCAAGAATTTTTGTGTGACTTCTAAGTACTAAATTTTAAAAGATATTGTCCTTTAAAAAGCCTTAAATTTGAAAATATCATAAAATATTCATTATATTTTTTACAATAATTATTAAAATTTGTGTAATATTTTGAAAGTCACGTGCTCAGAAACAGTGTGTGACGTCAGAGCACCTACGTTTAACATGTGATTGATAATAAATAAAATTTAATTCCAAAAATAATTATAACAATAATTACGCGACCGACGCCAAATATTTCGAATTTTAAATGGCACAAAGTTGACCCCTGTGGTGCACTCGCCACGCCAGCAATGAGTGCCCGTGAGGTGACGCCTGGTAAACGCCCGTACGGTACAAATATGTCATCATCATTACCGACATCTGCATACAAAGCGGATTGGCACACCCAGCAATGTGTAATATGCCGTGATGATACATTCATATTTATTTATTTATATATTACGCAAAAATAAATTGATTATAATCGTTGAAGTGTTTCATATGCGGTTCAAAAACTTGATATTCGATTCTAAACGTAAAGAAATATGTTTTTTCTTTAAACGTTATGAAAATGTCGCAACAATACATAAACAATAAATGCGGTATTATATTGTTTTTACATATTTATTATTTATTTATTTAATTAATGAATAGATCAACAAGTCCAGGGACCCAATTACAGATCTTAATGAAAATAATAACAAAAAAATCTGATGTGGCCAGCGCATTACCTTCCCTCAGTTATATGTATTTTGCATAAATGTCATACAGAAAGTTCTTTGCAAAAGATTCTATTTCTTGTACATTACCTTAAGGCAGTTGTATGTATTTTATACAAATTCCATACAGAAAATTTCAAACAAAAGATCCTATATTTCCAGTTAAATTATTTATTTATTGTAAATTCACTCTACAGGATAATATCCCAATTACAGAGGAATTGTTTCGATGAGTGTACATAAATTTCGTCGCACCTTACAATAAAAATAGAAAAAGTTTATATATATATATATATATATATATATATATATATATATATATATATATATATATATATATATATGTATATATAACTCATTCACAATTTTTTTATAAATAATACACATCTGTCTGACAGGTGAACGTAGTTCGTAGTTTGTCCTTGGAGTCGGGTAAGCATATGTCAATTTAGTTCGAGATTGAGGAACAAGAAGATTTATTTTAGAGAGGATAGCCTAATCATCTACCGAATTATTGACCAATTTGTGTAGATATGAGCATGATTGCATTTTCTTCCGGACGTCCAAGGACAGAACTCCGAATTCGATTAGACAATTATTGTAATTAAATTCATTAGTAGGGTAAACATGATATCGTTTAAAGTAAATACACCTAACAAATTTTCTTTGTAAAACTTCAATAGAATCTATATGTTTATTGTAGGTTGGGCTCCACATTTGTGAACAATATTACAGCTTAGATCTAACGAAAGAATAATATAAAGTCTTTAAAGTATGCTGGTTGTGAAATAAGCGTGTATTTCTAATAATGAAACCGAGGTTTCTATGCGAGCTTTTAAGCATACTAGTGATGTGTGGCAGAAAACAGCATTTATTATCAAAAAGTATGCCCAAATCAGTGACTTGTGTGACTCGTTCTAACATATTATTACACATACGACACTGGTAGTGTATTTTTTACAATTTACGTCATAATCTTACATTTATTGTATTTAAAAAAAGTTTGGAGGTAGAAGACCAAGCTCGAATTTTATTTATGTCAGATTGAAGTTTCATATATCAGTTGAGTTTATGAAGCGGTAGAGTTTAATGTGATCTGCATATAATAAGATATTGGAGTCTTGGATTTGATTAACAATGTCATTGATGAATAGAAGAAACAATAAAGGGCCAAGGTTCGATCCTTGAGGAATTCCGGAACTGGCAATGTATTGTTTCGATGTGTAATTGTTTTAATGAACAGATAGTTTGCGATTACCAAGCGATGAGTTGTACTAGATTATTTGAAAAATTGAAATAACATTTAAGTTTGCTTAGTAAAACTTTATGACTGACTTTGTCGAAGGTTTTTGCAAAATCTGTGCATATAACATCAATTTGTTTGTTGTCATGCAGGAAGTTAAGTGTGAACTCTGTAAAATTCATTAGGTTTGAAGTGGTAGACCTGCCAGTGATGAATCCCGAATCCGTGTTTGTGGATAGATAAATTCTTAATTACGGATGATTGTAAAGAATTATGGATGTTTTTCAAATATTTAGCTAAATTTGATAAGATTGCAATAGGCCGATAGATGGATATATTGGAACTATCACCAGATTTTAGGATGGGGACAATTCGTGTAACCCTTAACTTATCAGGAAACGTGCACTTGGCAATATGTCTAATTTTTATAACACAGACATACTGTCAACTGCACTTGACACTGACACCTTTCAATCAAAAGTTTCTTAATATAGCAGATGTTAACAGAGTTATAGCATAGATGGCTAATATATGATATTTAATTTCTTTATAATTTTTTAACTCTATATCCATTTAGTATGAAATATAAAATGCATTCAAATCTTATAGTGAATGAAATATTCTTTAATATTTATAATAACATTAAATGTGAAAAAAATATATTTAACATCGTTTTTTCAAGAAAAACAGTTTAAATTTTCAAATGAGGGTACTTCCGGTTGACCAATTATAACCAAAATCTAATCAGTTCTTTACATGGATTTAACGAAGAGGAATATGAAAGAATTATAATTTTTAGTATTGTAGTATTAGAGTTATCGCATTAGAAAATTTTGTCACACACAGACACACACATACAGAATATCGTATAATTAGTAAAATCGTATTCTAGGGACCCCAAAACGTGTTTATTCATCAAAAACTCACCACCGATTTTTTTGACCAAAGACAATACCTTACTTACCTAACGGTGACGGAAGGTAACAACTGTAATAATAGTTAATACGTACCTATAATTTATTTATAAATTAACTAATATTTGAATAATATATTTAAATATCTGCGATGTGGTAAAATACTTCTTTAATAATTTCCATTATTCTTTCATAAAATTTTGCGTCTTGTTCTTCTAATATGGAAGAGGAAGTTCGATATAATACTCGACAAGTATTTGGTACGACAGAAAACTCTGATGATGTACATATCGAAAATCTTAAATCTTTACAGGAAGTTTTTATCCCTGAGGGGAGAAGAATAGTAGACTTATTATATTTTGAAAGAAAAAAGTATGCATGGTTCACAATTTGGTTGCAGTCTACAAAATATTCAGATAATTGGAGGAAAACGTCATGGTTTATCGTCAATTTTTTCACTCAAATGTAATATGTGTAATGATTTTTTTTAAATTTCGGCGACATACCCAGAAGAGACTAAAATGGACATCAATATTGGAGCAGTTACAGGAATTACAAGTATAGCCTAGAAACACATGGTGCGATAAACTAATTGCGGATGGTGATAGCAGTACATAGAAAAGTATAATAGAAGCTCGCCCTTATATGAACGTCACTGTTGAGAAAAATGAATGCGAAAATCATCTTCTTAGATGTTTTTGTAGAAAATTATTTCGGTGAGCCACTCATTCAGCCTGTGATTGCGAATTGAAGATAATTTTAAAAACTAAACTCATGAGAATGAGAACAAATATAGTTTGTGCTATTGCATTGAAAAAGTAATATAAATAGAAACGAAGCAATAAAACTTTTACGTGCAGACATATTAAATGGTTTAAATTATAAATATGGTGTTCATAAAAATTGTGATGATTATTTTTGCAAATGAAAAATTGCTGATGAAAATTCCAATACAAATTTACGCAGTTTATTAAGCAAAAATTTGAATTTTTTAAGTCGTATAAAAAAATATTTTCTACAAAGTCTAATTTATGACGTCGACAGTAATGTTGCAGAATAGTACAATTCAATTATAGCAAAATTTGTAAAAAATAAGTTTGAATAAGATTTTAATCTTTTATAAGTAGGATAATTAGTTTGACTATTTTTTTTTTGTTTTGATCAGGTAATTTCTTGACTGGGAGGGATGATGAAAGAAAACAATTTCCTGGAGATCAGTCAACTTTAATCTCAACCCGACTAGTTCCGACACCACATGTGTCTTCCTCATTTTTAATAAAAAAAGAGTCAATTTTCATGGACGGGGTTCATATCAAGCCAGATGTCATGCTGCAGTAGTCTCGATGAACACGAAGAAACACCATTCGTATATACACAAAACCTTGTGAAATAATAGTTCTGCAAAGATTGTAAAAAAAATTAACTCAGAAGAAGTAAAACAATTGCACAAAAAGCATTGCTGCGCAAAAAAGGCACAAGTATCTATACGTAGAAAGAATATTATTCCAATGACGGATTCTTTTTACGGTGAAGAATGTAAAAAATTAATCACACCAGATTATATAAGATTATAATTTGAAAAAGATTAATATTTTTAAATCATTGCAGAAAGCAGAGCAGCAACGAATGATATTGGAAGCAGAAATTAAGGATCAGGCTGATAGCGGACTAAGGCTCGAAGAACGGAGAAAATTATTAACTGCGTCAAATTTTTATTCAGTTTGCCGGCGTAGAAGTACGACTAGCTGTGGTAAAAAGCATGAATTTGAGGCTATTAAACAGTTGGAGAAACAAGAAACATCGTTATACGAAAGTGTGGTTTATTCGTACACGCAATAATTCCGTATATCGGAGCAACTCCTGATGGTGTAGTGGGTGAGAATCGAATAATTGAGATCAATTGTCCATATTCAGCTTACAACATGGATATTGAAGATTCAGTAAGAAGCAAGAAGGTTACTATTTTTAAATTTGAAAATACAAACCTTATTGTCAATAAGAACGATTAATGGTATCATATTCAGGGTCAGATGCAAATAACTGGTTGTACTAAATGTATTTTCGGAATTTGGTGTGGAGAAAATAGGCCGTTGACCGTATACCACATTGAAAAGGATGATGAATTTTGGAACAATATTGTTAATAAATTGATTACATTTTATGAACATTGCCTTCTTTCAGAGATACTAGATCCAAGATTTACACGTAATATGGCAATTCGTGATCCAAGTTATATTTTAGAAGCGCAAAATGAAAAACAAAATAAGTCGACCAGATAAAGATTGTTTTAATTATTTATATAACTATTTTCATTTACGACGAATTTTTTTTTTCAAAGATTCACCCAGTTTTTATGTTTTCGTATTTAATAAGAGTGCTATATTTATTTATTTATTTCCTAAAAAATAACTACCTACAGCTTGACGTCCATTTTTGCTATTAATTATTAAACAAAAAATCTGATCACATGACCTCCCACCAAACTCATGTGTAAAATAGCAATGAGCCAAGTGCAATTTACATAGTATGTGTGTAATATAACTTACCGGAACTATAGAAGCTTTTCCAAGAAACTTTCTAAATGGAATTTATACAAAATACATAGAACTGGCAGAAGGTAGTGTGCTGGCCACATCAGAGTTTTTTTTTAAATTTAAACTGTTATGGGCTTCAATTGACATCTGGTTGTCCAATTTTACCTAAAATCTATTTAACTCTTTAAATGAATGAAGAAAGCTTAAATACGGAAAATAGAAATGGAAGAAAATCTCGTCACATACATACACAGACATCCACCCACAAAAACGTGTTGTGGGGACCCTATTTCATGCTTATTTACTGAAAACCCACTATCGCATATTTGGGCTGAAAACATTACCTATCTCCATTACGTATAGTATGACGTGAGGTATAAAATAAAAATAGTATGTATTAAAATAATGATTATAAATTTGAAGAATGGATAAAAAGTCCATTTTCCGTGACATCAAATTTAATAAAGTCAATACCTAGTTTACTGGAAACTGTAATTAAAACCAATGATTACACCACTAAATATAAAAAAAAAATAGTATGTGCTGATAAATAATTTTAGAACTGTAGCTGTACGAACAATTTTATGAATTAATATCTATATTTGTAGTTTTTGTTACAGTTTCAGAAGGCGTACTAATTATTTATTATATTTGATAACCATTTTTCTGCTTTTAAATATTAAAGGAATCGAATTTATTTTTAAATTAATTTATCTTCGGAAACCATCTTTATTTTGATATTTACTTGTCAAATTGTGTACGTATGTAGTGTTAGCAAATACTGGCACTAGAAATCTAGTAGTCAAAATTATTTGTTGAACGCTTCAAATATTTTTCCTCATTCTTCTGACTTTTGAGTGTTTTCAAACTTTTTTATTTCTTATCTAACACGCACGCAATCTACATAGCAGAATATACAACGCTAACATTTACGCTGGATTTTGCTCGCTCAAACTGGAAATAGATGATACTGAAGCAATCTATTTAAATATATGGCGATCTTACATCTGTTGTTAACCCTGAGAATTTGAATCACGCTCATCTCTGAATAACAACTTTCAAAGTAGGAAGGTACTTTACTATGTAATAACATATTTCGGCGTTTTATAAAATGAAATAAATTTTATAAATATTTCATTCTTGTACAACTTGCAAATTTGAATTTTTTCTTGCTTCATTCTATTGCTATGTAACGAAGCGAACATCATCGCTATTTAAGGGTACGTTCGGCATTAACATTTTAAGCGCTTAGAGCCGTCGATTGCGTTCGGCATTGACATTAGAGCGATCTGTAACGTTCGGCATTAAACCCGTGAAGCATATTGAGCTCGCTCTGTGTGCTCGGTGACCAAGCGTTGAGCACACCGAGCTCTCAAATCTGAGCATGCGTATAATCCTTTAACTCAACTGTCATGTGGCATGTCAGTTAAAAATTTCATTTCCCCGTAAAAACTAGCAACTCAGAACTTAAACCGGCGGAGGGTAGTTCTCAGAATTATGTACCGTGCTCTCGCCTAATAGTTCTAAGATATTTTGACTCATTTATAGCAAAAAGTTTTAAATATGAACAACAATTTATTTACGTGCCCTTTATGTTCATTTACAGTTAAAGCATGTTTTATAGAAATATTACAAAAACATGTTGAAAATGAACATAAAGATGTAGAATAATAGGGAAGTTAAAAATAATATTTTGTACAAATTACTCAATATTCATATGACCTTTTTCATAAAGCTTGTACGGTAAAACGTAATTTCATTTTTACCTACTAAGAAAACTTATAAAAATATATTATTTTAACACCTATGTGAAAAACTATTAATTCATTAATACACGTTTTACTCCTGTAGTATTCCTGCTCCTAGTTGCATATTTGTGTATTTATAATTTCCCGCTTAACATATGAATCTGGAGCGTTCGGCATTAGCATTAACATCTGTGAAATCCGTCACGTGACCTATGAGCTCTAAGCAATCCGTAGATTTCAATGCCGAACGTACCCTAATATAGATGCCAGCACGGAGAATTGCTGAACATGAACGTGCCAATGATTGGTTTTGTTGTAGTTTCATGCGACGTCATTTTAATTAGCTTGATTAGTTTCCTTGGCGAGCTGTCATTATTCCGTCTATTGAGTATTGCGTCAGAGACTTGCTTATCATCAATAAAGAGCAAATGCAGACTGCACTTGTTCCTGTTCGTAACTAGTATTTGCAACAAATCTCAGTTAATCTAAGTTCATTTCAGTTTGACAGCCGTTTTCGGCATCTGCATAACTGAGACAAAGTGAGTTAATTTTCTCCCCGCTTGCTAATGCTACATGACCTAATTCACAATTGTCTATTTTTAAATATTTTTAGAGGTCAGAAAATGAACTGAGAAGAGATCTTTGCAAATTAATTACGACTTATGTTGCATCTTCTTTAAAGTAAAAATTTGTTCATTCCGTGATGTGGGCACCCTTTACGAAGCATCAATGGCATTTTCCTACTATTTGCCTTAAGTATTTTTTAAATTTAGGTTTTATTATTAGTGCTAGTATATAATACATGTTATATTCAATGCCCTTGGATGTACACCCGCCAATGCAAGCCCTCGCCATTGTTTCCTTTTTTAACCAATCATTTTAAAAATGGTAATTTTTATTTTATTTGCGAGTAATTTTAACATTTCAGTATAATTTTTCCGGAACTAATTAACGTAATGACTATAAAATAAATCATTTATGAAAATATTAGAAATAGAACTGGTTTTTACGAGTATATATAAATGAGAAGAAAATATTGCCAGTATCATGATTTCGACTGGACATAAAAATTAGCTTAGGAAGTAATTTTTTTCTTGGGGATGTCGGCCCGGGGATTATATAGATTTAATTTTTCTTTTTCATCGACGTTTCGGTTTTTTTATTGCTGAACTTTATTCATGATTTAAAGAAAATACATGAGAAATACAATCATTATAGTTCTATAATGATGAGTCAGCAATTAAAATTGAAAAGAGACTACATATTTGATGTGTACTGTACGAAAACTAGCAGCGGAACAGTGTCCAGCAATAATACTACAATTGACAAAGCGACATACAAAATAAGCACGAATTAGAGTCCCCACAATACGTTTTTACTTTTTTGTAAAGTGTGTGTGTGTGTGTGTGTGTGTGTGTGTATGTGTGTGTGTGTGTGTGTGTGTGTGTGCGTGTGTGCGTGCGTGCGTGCGTGTGCGTGTGTGTGTGCGTGCGTGTGTGTGTATGTGTGTATGCGTGGGCGCGCGTGCTTGCTGTGACGATTTTTTCCTCCACGATAACTTCAAAAATTTCTATTTTCCGTATTTAAGCTTTCTGCATTTATATAAAGAGTTATATTTTCGGTAAAAAACAGAAAGTGATACTTTATTTAAATTATAATCCAAACCTTTTTAAATTTAATATTGAAGTCTTCAATATGAAGGTGAACATATTTGATTTTGGGTAAAATTGGTCAACTGGAACTTTACTTGATATAATCCAAAACTTTTCAATTTTAGTATTTAAGACTTTCATATCAAAGGGAGTAACATATTAGATTTTGGCTAAAATTAAAAACCCGGAAGAAATACTTTACTCGAAGCTCTGAGCAGACACAGACTTTAGTAAAAAATATATTTATATAATGCAAAACTTTTCAATTTTAGTATTTAAGACTTTTATATCAAGGGGACTAACATAGATTTTGGCTAAAATTCATGAACCAGTCGTGAAAAATATATTATGATATATTCCAAAACTTTTCAAATTTTTTATTTAAGATTTTTATATTAATGCTTAAAGCTATAAATATATTTTCTAGAAACAATATATTAAAATATGATCCAAAATATATTTTCTTTAATTTTTTAATCGGTTTATTTATAATTTATAACATTAAATTGCACTTAGGGCCGGTATTTCAAACTCCTGGTAAAGTGTCATATAATTTAACTGCCAGATGAAACAAAAATATATCACATCAATATTAGAACCTAAATTGACAAAATTATACACATGTCAATTACATGATTGGATATTTTTTATTTTATCTAGCAGTAAAATCAACTGACACTTTACTAGAAGATTGAAATACCGGCCCTTAATCATATAATTTTATTTGTCTACACGTAAAGTAAATGGACTTTGTACTCTTTACAGTAAATATTTAGCGATGAGATTTTTGGTTCTCTCAAATATTTGTTGAACAGCTATTCTCACTTGATGACAAAGGGGTCATCTTTCGGTTTTATAAGTGTCGTATTACTTATTAACGCTGTTTATAAACTACACCTATTTCATTATTTTTAGGAAGACTTGTGTAATTTGATAAAGTGCTAGATATTTGTTCAAAGCAAGAGATCACTTTACCAAGTCTGTTTTATAAAACCTCAAAGTCTCATGCTCCTCCTGATCACACCGTCACCGTCAAAGCATTTTTCAAGTTTTTACAAGAGAAAAACCTGTGTCTGGAAAAATACGTGATTCTTCAGAACTCGTAAGATGTGAAAATCGCTTATGTGATAATCTAACCGAATAATCGGAAAATGTCTAGCTGAAGTACAAAGTTTAAGTCATTCTTGGATTATTAAAATTATTAGGGGCTTACTATTTTATGTATGTAATTAATAATAGTGTACCCATATAAGAATAGTTTAAAAAATAAAAAAAGAGGTACGAATACATCATAATCAGTATTAATACGTAGAATTTATAAAAACATCATGCATTAGCATTTTACCTATACAGAATATTACTACTATTTATTTGGTATGAGTAATATTCATCTGTTTAAATCGAGATTCATTTACGGCAACCTTATCGAATATTAAACTGGATAAAATGCGTATGTGAAGCATATTAACTTTCCTAAGGCCGGGTCAATTTTGCGCTTAATCCGACCACGAAGGTACATGTACTTTCGTTTATAAGTATTATAATTTTGTACCCCAGGCACAAATTTAAAATATTATACTTTAACTGACTAATTAAATATGTTTTATAAAGAAATAGCAACAGATATTATTTCAAAAATTAATTCAAGTCAAAAAAGAAATAAACATCAAAATGTAAAACCTTGTGTAAAACAAATACAATTACTGTTAATATAAAATATAAGATACATTAATTTAGGCAACTATTACAAGTTAAAATTTTATTATAAATAAATAATGAACAGTCATTGCATCATAAAGGGGTACCAGACGTACCCAGGTATCTGTAACTGATGTAAGGCAACTTTTCAAAATATCTAACACTTGTTATCACACGTACGCAGAGTTACATATATTTTAGGTTATTTACAAGTTAATGTTGGTAACGTTTTTCTACACGTCTCGTATCACATAACTTTAGAAAATCTCTGATTACATTTATCATCGTTCCCAAATATGTATCCAAATGATTGTCTGTGGAAAACATAAACACGTGTGTTTAGGGACTTTTAAGTTCTATCGCGAATGCGTACATCGTTTTTACGCACGTCTCGATGAAGTTTTCAAACATTTGTAAACTAGTTGCATGAAACTAGTCCCTTTGTTATACACAAAAAGTTGCATGAAATAGGCAAAGTTGCAGAAAATCTATAACAAGTTGTGCGTATGTGCTTACGTGTGATACCCCTTTTAGCGACATTTGCGGTTTTGCCTGCGTGAACACAAATAAATCTAATAAAAATTTACGCCGAGTATCAAAATATTGCGCTAGTCAAAATACTATAAACATTAAATTATTGCCTTCTAATTGAAACTGATCCAGTTAGCTTGAACCCAAAGGTTATACCACATGTTAGCCATGCCATAATACACAGCTCGATGCAAGAATTTTCATGTTCAGACTTGCAAACTGGGCACCTACAATTGTTACACTAAGAATCGGGTGGGGTAATTTTTGACCCCAGACAATATTCTGGCATTGTATTGGGCTAAATAGCATATTTTAAAAAGAAAACGTAATGCATTAAACTTGCAGAAGTGTCTTTTTGGCATTCCTAGAAGTATATTACGAAACCCGGATTTGAAAATTAAAAAAAAAACTCGGATACAAAAATACCACCGCCTTAGGATGACTAAGATCATTATTTTAATATCTGTTACTTGTAATAGTTATTTGCAATACTCTAAATTACCTATATCCATTATCAAATTATTAACTAAGAATAACACATTCTATACTCTATTAATTTAATACAAGATCTAAGAATAGTTCAGCATATACCATATCGCACTCATTTTAATTATGTAATAACCTTTTTATCCCACCGAGTGCTTTAATGAAAATCATATTCAATCATACAAAAATTCCCAAAATATCAACGGTTAGGTCGGTAGCGAATATGTTAAATATGTACAGAGTAATTGATGCGTTTATATTTACTCGTAGTAATTTTCTGAAAAATATATTTCTATTAGGATCAGTTTAGAAAATATTTGGACAATTCGTTCAAAATTTAATGTAGACACATAACATGCATTACTAAATATAATTATTTTCATTTTTTATTAATATTTTTAAAAATTGATGCTAATGATTTTACGAGTTCAACATTATTGATGGCCAGTTACACCGCTTATAGTTAAATTTTAACTTTTGGTTAAATTGACAATATAGTATCGAATAAAAGTGTCAAATGAGTTGTTTAATATTATTGTCAAACTTTCGATATGCACTTTTTTAACTTGTTAGAAACTTTTTCTCACTAGTCCTGTGACTTTATTATAAATAATAAATTATTAAAATTTGGCATGATAAATAATGAAGGTTGACTTTAATGCGCGACAGGAACTTTTTTGAATTAATTTAAAATAAATGATTAATATGGTATTAAAATAGATCAAATTGACGATATTTACTAATTTCGTAACAGTGTGGAGACTGTATGATTGTACCGATTTCATTCTACTTTTGCGAACTATATAAGCAAACCTTTAAAAAGGTCGCTACAGAACCATATTTGTATTATTATTAATTATTACAAAAAAAAATAAGTTTAAAATTCCTAATTTTAAAGGTTTTTTTGATGGTTTAGAATACGAAATTTTGAAATGTGACTTAATAAATTATTAATATAGGTATGCTGTTTAATAAAGATTTCTATTTAGAAAAATGATAATTTATTAACGTACTACAATGTTATTACAATTTAAAATTAATTAAATTTTAATGTGTAGTTCCCTTACCAGATGTCTCTCGCAGACAATTCACGGACGGATACGTCCCACTTTTATCGTCTATTTTGTGATTGGTTTGGCTTCCCCTTTTATTTCTTTTCATGTTTCCTTCATAGAAAGTAGCAAACGTTTTAGATTCTGCATTTATTTCAATTTTAAATATGCAAAATATACAGGTTGTTTACGGTTTTCTACAGGTCAAAAGAAAACGAAAAACGCTAAAGCACATGTACGAAAACGTTGCGTTGTAGAGTTACAACTCTTTGAAGGTTTACCTTCATAAACACATTTTTTTAATAATTTTGATACAAGTTGCACTAAAATTTTGAAACTATTTATTTAGATGCATGTAATACATTCTTTTTTTTCTGTATTTCAATCAGAGACGTCTCATATGGGGATGCTTTGAAAGTTTTACCTATTAACACTTTTTAATTTTTATTAATAAAATATTACAAACATTGCAAAAATACTCAAAGAAGGTAAACTTAGTTTTTTAGTTTTTAATTAAGAAAAATATTATCCAATACGATAAAAAATAGGCAAAAAGTAGTTATCAATCAAATTCATATAAATTCAATCTTGGATATACATAGACGTCAATATTTCCTGAACGCATAACTATATCATTACCGTTACAATATGCATAAACTCCAAATCTGCATATTCACCAACACGAACGTCTTCCATTTTATTGTTAATTAACAGAAAAAAATTACCAATAAGATAAATAACAGTAGCTATAAACAGATATTGAACCTGACTTGCTGAAAAGTTAATTAGATGAAACTCAGATTTTTCAGTACCATCCGGAAACCAAAAGGCAATCAATGCATTGGAAAACTCCCACGCCACCGGGAATATCATCGCCAGATCGGTTTTCTTAGCTACTATGAGAAAGAAAGCGAAGGGACATGATTCTTTGAAGGATTCTTCATTGAGTGGCAATGATATGTCACCTTCAATATGTACCCATACTATAAATTCTGACAACAATATACTTGACGAATTTAGTCTTTATTACAAAATAGTAATGGGGTCCTGCACTTTGATTTAATTATTATTTTAAATGAAAGTTCTTTAAATTTTGAAGTAATTCATTCAAGTGTATAACGTAATTCAGGAGTGTGATTTTAACCAAACAAGCCAAGTCAAAAACAACTGCATACTAATATAGTTATACTTCTATCCCTGTTGTTCCGATTTATAAAATAACAATAAATAAAAATTGTAATCCAGTCCGGTGGAAAAAAAGAGAATAGATATTATTTGATTGACAAAACTTGTCAAAACTGAAAGTAATAAAATGAAACAGAAAAACTTAAAGGTCTATTTTCTTTTGTGTAAGAATCCAGTGTTTTCAGATAATTTAGCAGTGAGATAGCACAAGCATATAGCTCCGAGGAGGAAGAACGCAGCCTTCGTAACATTTTTTAGTGACCCCGACGTGATAGTTTTTAGATTCGATTTACATTGACATTGAAGGCAGCTCATCCGTGGACGAGGCAATTCACAGAAGCACTGTCAATTAATTTTTATCGATAGAAAAATATAGAAGCCGTACAAACTTTAGAGGAAAATGGACGTTCTCTATAAAGAAAGAAGACATGTGAGACGAGAAGTCAAGAATTGGGCAGAGGTGATTCAGCGACTGGCCAGCGAGTCAGCTTCTAACAGGAGAAGATTGTCCGCATTATTAACGTTAATGGACGACGAATACACTAATCTACAGGCGTGGAATGAAAAAGTCAAACATCAACTTGACAACGCGGCAGAGGCGCAACAAGACGAAGAGTATGATAAATGTCGAGAACTCAACATAGAATAGCTTGAAGCAAAAGAAATCGCTGAAAACATTCTAAAGCCGGCTGAACAAGATTGTACGAGTACCAGGGAAAGGAACTGCAACTCTCTTGTATCAGCAATGAAATCCAGACTCTATAAATTACCGGAAATTCAGATGTCAAAATTTACAGGAGAACTAAAAGAATGGATAGGATAGTGGGCACAATTTCGAAAAATAGACGAAAATGAAGATTTAGACCAAGTTAAAAATTTACGTACTTAAAAAAAACAATGGTTGCGATATCAAGAGCACACGATATCGTGTCTGTATACCCTCCATCTGCAATCAAAGCTTTAAAAGAAAGATTAGGCAACGAAGAATAATTGGTCGATGTATATGTAAGAGAGCTATTATCTCTTATCAGTAGTAATACTAATAACAAAAGTAAGTCAAGCAAAGAGAAAATCAACTTGGCGAAACTTTACGACCAAATTGAATCGCACCTGCAAGCACTAGAGACTCTGGGAGTAACCACAGAAAATAAAGTCACACATTTTTTGTATCCCATGATAGAATCTTGTCTTCCAATTCCAGTCCTTCGAGCTTGGCAAAGAAGTCCTCTCAGGAAGAATGATGGATAGAAAACTAAATTACAACCTTCTCATGGATTTATTCAACGACGAAGTAGAAGGAGAACAAATGATCAAATTGGCATGTCGAGGTTTTGTATCAAAAGAAGAGAAACCCTTGAAAGATGAAATTAAAGGTAAATTTAACTACACGAAGAAAGAACAGCTACCTACATCAATGGGATTAGTATCCTTAGAAGATGATAAGTCGAAATTTGGATTTTATAAGAGGAATCACCCTTCACAAGACTGCTGGACCGCCCAAAAATGGTCACTTGAAGAACGAAAAAGAAAGCTAAATGAACACAACAGAAGATGTTTGTTTGTCTACTTCATAATCATTTAATAAATAAATTCATTAATTTTGCAATGCATAGTTCCCGTGTTCGTTATTGAAACCATGTGGGCTAAATTTACGTATTTGTTTGCTAGAGTACTACTAATTATATGCAACACAGTTACACAGTTATATTTGGAATTAAATGATATACATATTCGTTTTTACTTGTAAGTTATTCGCAAAAAAAAAATATTTAAAAATTTGCATTTTCTCAAATAAAAATACACATTAAAATGGTCTCCTAATTGGGCAATTTTTATCTATAATTTACCTGACTTCGCTACTCTTCTATTTCTCAAGATCTCCATGCAAGGAATATTTGAATAAATCTGTTTTCCAATGATAATTGCCATTATCACGGATTCTCGGGTTCAACCTATACGTATACTTACTTATGTTTACATTCATTAAAAAATATACAAAATGTTTCTAAAAAATCTGGTGTGGCCAACACTACCTCCCGCTATTTACAGCCCGAGTCACAAAAAATATTTAGTTAATCCTTAATGTTAGGTAACGAATTTTACTCTAATTTTGACAGTTCATTTTTTAAAATATAGTCTAATCTAATCCAAGTAACTACCTTTTTTTAAACCCCTCAACAGGATTAAATCCCAATTACAGAGGGTTCACATTCACACACATCCATGCCTTAGTGGGATTCGAACACAGAGCCCGAGGCCTCTTATGACGAGGTGTTGCTCTAACCATTGAACCACCGGAGCTATAATAACATAAAGATTAAATTTTAAATACCGGGATAGAATAGAATTCACCCGTGGAATAATCCAAATATGAGGATTAGCTTAAACATTTTTGCGAATCGTTAATTTTTGTTATTCTAAATACATACCTACATATTTACTTATGCTGGAAACTGTATTAAATTCCTTTTCTATTGTTCTATTTACTTTTTTTCTTTTTTAAACGTTACTAATATTATTTTGAAATGATTAGTCCTTTGATAGCAACATTTGTCTGTCAGTTACATACATTTGAATAACTGCGTTTTGTTTGTTTAAAGCTCTGGGATTTAAATTATAGATAATTTTATAAATTTATCCATAAAATATATAGAAAAAGTATTAATGCAAATTTATAGAAAATTTAATAATCTTAAATTTTTATGAGAACATTAATCTCAAAAAAATAATATTTACAGGTATTTTTCGAAGAAAAACTATTTTGAGCTTTTCACCAAAATCCAATGGACTCTTTGTATTACACAAAAAAATCGAAATACAAGGTTTCAAAATTTCCTGAATGATTGTATTTGAGTTAGAGTGGAAGATACACACACACACACACACACACACACACACACACACACATACACACACACACACACACACACACACACACACACACACACACACATACACACACATACACACACATACACACACAGACACACGCGCACGTACTCGCACATATATATATATATATATATATATATATATATATATATATATATATATATATATATATATATATATAGACATCATCGTGAAAATATTAAAATTGGATTTTAGGGACCCTAAAACGTGGTCATTTACCAAAATCTCAATATGTGATTTTAGCACGATCTCTATACCTCCCTTACCAATGGTAGCGGGAGGTAAAAAAGGCTCGTTCAAAACCAAAAAATCTTTGGTTCATTAGTAATATTTATGTAGGTATGGTCCAGAATAGGGGGCCCGAAAATCTGAATCGCCACACAGAAATATGTCCCAGTCCGACATTCGTAGTTCTGGTTTCGTTGTTGCAGAAAGAGTCATAAAGCATGGACAGTGACAGTGCTAGCCTGTAGCCAGTGTCCTTTTAATATTTCGAAAATAGGGGTGTAGACTTTGTAGAAGTGCGGGTACTTGCCGACCCAACCCTTTGCCGTCTTCGTCTCCCACGTCGCGGGAAAGCTTACCACACCGTGAAAATAACTGCAGGCTTTAAGGCTTTAACTGTAAGAGGCGCAACTGGCCATGAGTGAATATATTTTTTAAATTTAAAAAATAGATTAATTAGCTTTCTTCAATTCTTACTCTGTGCAAACGTGAAGATATGTTTAGATAATGTACAGATCATATTCAATTGAAATGACCCATGACTAAATAATTTAACATTATTCAAATTAATGACATGCGCTACAATTAAATTATTACACTAAAGATTTATGTGCAAGTCACCCAATATTTAATTGCACGTAATAATCGCTTCTTGCTAACTGGACTAACTAATTTGATTTATCGGTACGTATTATCTATTTACTCGCTTGTGCCTGCTCTGATGTATGAAAGTAAATGTTGGGTATAAATGGGAAAGCATGAAAGGAGAGTGAAATGAGCTATTTACTATTTACGTGTTGCATATGGATATGTAAGGTTGGATCGCGTGAGGAATAATTTAAAGTATTAAGAATGTTGTTAAGAGAGTGGGTGTCGAAGTGGGTCAGTAGAGATGAATTTGCTAATGAGGAGAGAACAATGAATAACCGGCATGTGAAACATATACTTTAAAGAGCAGTTTTCCAGCACACCCGTTCAATTACATTTACATAAACTCTAACAAATACAACGCTTTCAGCAAATCACCTGTACACTGTATGATTAATTCGTAACATGCTGTCGAAAACAGTTCAGTTACATTTTTTTGCTCATTGAATGATATTAAAAAACATATTTTATTAATTTGTATGATTTTTTCCCCGTAATTGGGCTCAGTCTGTTAGGTATGGTTCTCACATTATAATAAACTTACCAAGTATTTTTTTAAATGTAATTTCCCCCGAATTTTTACGTCAACGTAAATTTAAAGTTCAATTTCATAACAATAATTTTTTAAATGGAACACCCTATTTTCATTATTTAAATTAATTCTTCGTTAAAAAATAGTTATACTTTATGTAATATATCGTACAATGAAACTTGATAGATTTTTAGTAAAAAGTGAATATTGAGCGGGTTCTTATAAAAGCCAGCTAATATTTCTATTTGAATGTACTTGAGATTAGTAAAACCCTGAATCAAATATTGTTTCATTTCTTGTTTGTACAGACATATTTCAATTAACACAAATATGGTTGTTTTATCAGACACTTTAGATTATAAATCTTTCTCTTACTCAACATATAAAATCTGCAGAAAATCCATACAAAATTAATTAATTATCGCCCTGGTCAACCTCTGCTTCTTCCTGTTGTCACACCTTTCTCGAATATTATTTTAACTGTTCTGTTCATCGGTATTCTCGTTCTCACTAGATATCCCATCCATTTCTTGACTCTGATGTTGGTGATGCTCACTATTCTGTCCCATTATTTTATTATTCATTCTTCAAGTCCATTATTCCCCCCAGTTCTTTCCCACCAAATTTTTTTGTCAGTACGTATATCCTACACATCTAACATTTTAATTCACTTTAGTTAAAGTACAAATATTTTTTTTGTTATATAACATATTAGTTTCAACTAACCAGTTGATATATGAAAACAGTTTACTGAACTATTTTTACAATGTTTGACATAAAGATTTTGACACTTGATTGACACAAAATGTACAAGGAAGCGAACTACGTAATTTTTATACGATATTATTACAATGAGAAAATGTATAATTACTTCACAAGCATTGTACTTCATTATATTTCCAAACAAAATATTTTGATGTTTATACTTAAAAATTCATGGTTCTCATTGAGATTTTAACCAAGGATCCACGTATATATAGTAGGTAGGATGCTTTACCACTTTAGCTACAGAAATACATGTGGGAGAATCTCTTCATGTATGTCTAGCAAAAACTTTTGGTTCTGTGCTCAAATCCTAGTGGGGTCCAAAAATTTTTCACAAATTCTTCTTTAATGTTTATACCTACTTTACTTATACTGTATTCCGAAATTGAACAACCCAAACGGCGATTACTTTTTATTAACCAAATACCCGGTTGTATTTTCGGAACACGGTTACTGAAAGATATGGTATCTTTTCGGTAACCAAAGCTAGCCGCGCCAGATTGGATGTTGTGGTGCGGTTACATTTTGGCGCATGACATATAAGCAGTTGCGTGCATGTCACTTGTTTGGATAAAGTTTGACTAGCTTAACTAACTTAAATTTTATAAATTGAGGTTAGCTAATCACGGAAGTCTTTGCTAATTACTAAATGTTAAAAAATAAAGCGTTCCGAATTTCCAGCTCGGTAAAATCGTAACCATTTTCAGTGGTTACAGTGGTTTAATTATGAAATACACTATTAATTCATTCATTCATTCACGGTAACATATGTGAAAAACTGTTGAAAAACAGTGGTTTATGTTTATATTGGTATTATTATAGGTATGTACGCAAAGTGCGCAGATTTGGCAAATTTAATGAGACTTGAATAGTTAGTTTGAAAAAAGTCAGAAACAGTTCCTCGTATGAAACTTGAATGGGTTTCATTTGATTTAACAATATACTTTTTTGACTGAAATATAATTTCAAAATTGTATAACTAGATTTTAGTCAAAGAGTAAAGGAAAACAAGCTTCAATGTATTTTTTGAAAATAACACTCGAATGTAGACTGAGTGGATTATTTATACATGATATAAATTAAATACAAACTGGTAACATTAACATAAAGCAATATTTTGATTGGTGCCTGCTTATCACAAATATCATTTATCGTATGGGCAACTCAATTTAGTAGGCATAACCTCAATCCGTCGGTGTAGGGTTGGTAATGTGGACGTGATAATGGTTACCTTGTGGCGTGTATCTGTGAGTGTGATGTACACAGTGCCTGACTCACCAAGGCGTGTTGCACGTGTGCGTGATGGTGAGACAGCGCGCGCCTAACTGGTAGAACATCCGAAGCACGCCCAAGCTCGTGCCGATGGCATGGCCGCCTTCGATGCCAATGAGGGATGCCAGACGACCTGATTCGTGAGCTTTCTCGATTCCTGCGAAAAAAATCACAGTGAGTGGTATATATAAAAACTTCTTAAACTTAGGATCGCGAAATAAATTTAAGGAATTCAGTGGCTCTAGTAATTATCTATTTAAATAATTTGCACCTCTATTTATTTATACGATTCTTCAAACTAAGTTATCTATATAAATTTATTCATCTTTATTTGTATAACGCTCCATTTTCTTTCATTTTATCATAACTTAATCTATATCTTGGCTTCTTTGCAAAGTGATGCTTACTTTATTTGCAAAAGTTGAGTGTACATAAAGTTTAAAATGCCCTACATAATCCCAAAGTTTTACAAAAATTTACATAAAATTATATGCGTATGTCCTCTGATATTTAAAGATATTGGTAGTGTAGCTATTGAAATTTTTCTTGAATAATATACATATTAACTCGTATTTTATAAAACGGAATGTAACAGTTTGCGTTTTACATTTATTACAGGTCAAAAGTTTCCAGGCGTTGTAACCTATAACCACATATTTTAATTTAGCATGTTTTTTTTTACATTTTATTATAAATAACTTATAATGAGAACAATAAATACTTTTACCACCTATACTAAGTGTAGTGTAATAGGTTGTTAGTGGATTATTTATGAAAACAGACATTGGTTAGATAGGGACATAAATTCTACCTTCTAGTCTTAATTCAAAGCGTCAGTCGTCACTTGTCAAATAATATCTATAAATATAATTTATATTTAACCATATTTTTGATTTACCTTTTTAGAGACAAAGCAATATAGGTACAATAACTTTGAGTTACAGTATTATTTAGTATCACAAAATTAAATTCTTCATGCGTATAAAAATGGAAAACCTCACGTTTCCTTTAATTTTTTTTCTGAAACGAGCTACAAATATATGATGATGTTTATTTGTTAAAGCAAATTGCTCATACAAAGTGATTGGTAACAACGTACTATAATTGATATTTAAATATAAAGATATAAAGAGCTCGGAAATAGTTTATACATTTATAATAAATTCTCTTAATTTAAATACCAAATTACAATAATTAAAAATGTCCAACATCTTTTCCCTTGATATGTTTGAAAACAATTCAACATTGGTGCTGGTGGAGTTGCCATTTACAATGTATTTTGAAATATATGTAGTGCGAATGGGCTCGTATTTCGGGCATCGGAATAGGAAATGGTTTATGTCGTTCTCCTCAAATAGATTAGAGATGCTGCAGGTATCTTCCTGGTTGAAACTGTGACAGAAACCTTCTTGGTAATAAACAAAATTCTTTATATTAGCAGTTCGAAAATTTACAGTAAGCTTCAGGTTAGATAAAGAAATATATATGATGTGTCATAAAAGGGAAAAAAATGGTTATGGGAAGTATTCATGATTCTTGTGTGTTCTTTGTACAACTCTTCTTTGTACGCCATAATTATATTCGAAACTTCAGCTTTTAGGGTTATATAGCTTTGTTCATTCCATATCCAATTAAAATGAACTCTGTTCAACATCCTTTGTAGGTGCCTTATCCAATTATACTTCATTTGATTGTCCTCTAAACTCGAGGAATCATTTAAAAAATATAGTTTATCATAGCAGATGTTTATATATCTTTGATCTGGCATAGTTAAGATTTTATACCACAATCTCAATGACTTTTCAAAAATTATAAGTTCTAGATTATCTGTTCCCGTCTCTCTTCTAATCATATAGTTTGGAGTTTTTTTTTTTCGCCAGGAATATATAATTTTGAAGAACTGAGTCATTGCTTTTTCTAACGCTTCAATTTGATAAGATCCCCATATTTCGGCACCATATAGAACTTAAGGTATTAATAATGATTTATATAGATGAGTGATGGTATCCCAGAATTGTATTTTTGATTTCAACATAATATTTTGTACAGCACCTGCTGATCGATTAGCTATAAATATATATGAATGATGGATTTTGGATTACTCGTTTTAATTATACATATTAAAATTTATTATTATGCCACCAAAAATAAATTTTGATCATACATAAAATAACATCCTAGGTAAAATTTGCTTATTGAGTTCTGCTTACAAACAATACCTACAATATAACAAATATATTTTTAATAAAATTTTCTTTAAAAAAATTCGTATACAAACATGTGACATATTTAGATAAGTAATTGAGGAGTTTTTGGCCAAAATAACCATACTCCATATATTGTAAATACGAGTTACATACAGCGACATATACTTCAAAGATGCCAAAACAGTTTGGTAAAACTGTTTCTAGTCACAAGCATCTTAGCTTAGCTTTTAAAGTTCGAGCGTGTCTACAAAAACGTCTTATAAAAATAACCAATTATTATATTAATTGCTCATCACTGTTCATTTTCTATTACTAACTACCCAGTAAACAATTTTCTAACATTTAAACTTGATCATGAGTTAAAATAAGTTACAGAAATCTTTAACAGTAAGGAAATTAAAAAGTTTTTAAATTGATTATCTCAAATTAAAAACAATGGACTAAGGTGGTTTTTGTCAAAAGGCTCTTCAATTGAATTCGTAAAAAAATCTGCAGTGATATACAGGTTGATTCATGAAGAGTATGTCAAAATAGAACCACATATTGGGGGAAGTCATTTTGAGTAAAAAATGTTATCTGAAGGCATGTCCGAAAACTTTTCGTTACAGAGTTACAGCCCTTTGAAAGTGCACCTCATCAGACACATTTTTATTAATAACTCTGATACTAGTTGAATTGAAATTTTGAAACTTAGTGTAAGGATTCTACTTATTTAGATGCATATTTATGCTTTCTTTTGTTTCCGTATTTCAACCAGAGGAGTCTCATATGGGTAGGCTGTCCAGACGTCCTCTTTTACCCGGACAAGTCCTCTTTTCAGGGATTAAAATTCTGTCCGGTATATATCCGCATTTTCTATATACAAAGTCCTCTATTTTCCAATTGCCTCCTAAATGCCTAAACTATACCCAATTTGATACTCCGGTATTGAGAGTTGTGTAGATAGATCATAAATCGCGCGAATTCTGTACACTGTTCCATTTTAGCCATTTAATAGATGGAGCTGGCAACAGCGCAAACTTGAAGTACCCGAAATTACATTGGGTAAATTTGTCTCTTAGCTCCAATTTCAGCCAATAAGAGAGGTAAAAACTGTTCCCTATACTCTGCAATACTGATGGCCGTTTTCACCGGTTATACTTAAATTTTAAGTACCCCTTATCAAAATAAGTGCATTGCACCACTTTATAAAGTCCCCTTAAATCACGTCAGAGCTCCTTGAATTTAAGCTGCAGTTCAGGTGACACTTAGAGGTACCCTTAAAATATTGCATTTTCAGGCCTGTCCAGTAAGTTAATAATTGTTTATTTATGTAGAAATATTAATATTTTGATTTTCTACATATGAAACTGGATAATGATTTGGAATTAGATATAGTGGATATTGGTTTGGAGGTTATAAACTTAATAAATTTTGGAATTCCGCGTCAAATATGCACTATGTATATTTGTATAATTTTATATTGATCAACAAAAATAGATGTTAATTTTTACAGCTTTTTCTACAAACCTTAATATTATCACCGTCGAATATATTTTCAAAACTTCTTATAGTTTTTGTATGAAGGTTATCCAACCCAACACTTGGAATAGGAATTGGTTTGCCTCCCCCGGTTTTTAACATATCCAATCACATTTGACATAATAATTACTAGAATAATATAATACGAAAATGAAAAGTTACTAGAATTTCTTCTTATACTTCTTCCAAGCTACCCTTATGTAAGCGACAACTATATTCCATTCGTGCAAACCATTTAAGATTAAGGGCAACTTACCAACTAAGAGGCGCTTAACTAAGGGGAACAAATGAGTAATATCGGTGCAAACGGGCATGAATGGCTTAAATGGAACAAGGTATACAAGCCATTTATGCTAAGTAAAAAACTGATGAACTAACATGTGGGCAGAGCCAAATCATTTTATTGGTTCGGCTCAAAAATTATCCAATTCCGACCAATATAACGACTTGTCTCTGATAGTGAGTTAGTACAAAATTATTTTGCTGTCATGAATTGCTTATTAATCACACATATTTTTAATTTTTGCGCACAATACTTATTTTAACGTAGTTATATATTTTTATGTGCTGAAAAAGATCAATTTATGTGACTCCAATTATTAGCGAAGTCCACTGTTTGAGACTAAAATCATCTCGTATATCTACTTCATAGAATATTAAAAAAATTATTACGGCTTAACGAATAACAATAAAGATTTTCTCAAACTACAAGTCGCTTTCAGTTTAGATGCAATTTCATAAAAAAATATTTAGAATATAGTAGAGGATCCGATTTTGATATTGTATTTTATTTAATTACCTAACCAGTATTTTTTTTCCTAAATGTGTTTTGTATCTGCACCTATCCATATATTTATATTTTTATGCCAATAATAGTATTTGTGCTAATAAAATTGCATAAAATTAGATCAAGCCCTCTTTTTACCTTCCGTCACCTTTAGGTAAGGAAGGTATTGTCTTTGGTAAAAAAATTCGGTGGTGAGTTTTTAATTAATAAGCACGTTTTAAGGTCCCTAGAATACGATTTTACTATTTTTACGATGATGTCTGTATGTATGTGTGTGTGTGTGTGTGTGTGCGCGCGTGTGTGTGCGTGCGCGTGCGTGCGTGCGTGCGTTATAATTTTTTCGTATTCCTTTTCGTTGCATCCATATGAAGAGCTGATTAGATTTTGGTTATAATTGGTCAACCGGAAGTACCCTCATTTGAAGATTTTAACAGTTTTTCTTGAAAAAACGATGTTAAATATAATTTTTTGACATTTAATGTTATTATAAATATTAAAGAACATTGTATTCTCTATATGATTTGACTGCATTTTATACTTTATATTAAATGAATATAGAGTTATAAAATTATAAAAAAAATAAATTTCATAAATTAGCCAGCTGTGCTATAAACAGCTACTATTTTAAGAAAATTCTGATTGAAAGGTGTCAGTGTCAAGTGCAATTGACATATTCGTAGTATATTTGTGTTAGGATCTTTTTGCTCGAAATTTTCTGTATGGAATTAGTATAAAATACATACAACTGACGAAAGGTAATGGACATACAAGAAATTTAGAATCTTTTGCAAGGAACTTTCTTTATGGATTTTATAGAAAATACATAGGCATTTACGAAAATTCTACCGGTAGATACCGCATCTACCGACTGTGTTCGAAAACACGAGTGGTAAAAAGTTACCGTGTTCAAAAATTTTTCATTATCTACCAGATCCATCTACCGGATTCAACAAAAGCCTAATCTCAAAAAAATGTAGTGATGCAAAGCGAAGCGTGCGCGGTAAAAGTGGAAATATGTTCAAAGTAGAACTACTCAGTTTGTTAATTACGTCAAATTTCTAACCTGTTTTAAATTTTCAAATTTTTTCATAGGTTATAGATCTACCCTGTTTACCACTTGCGTTCTTAAAATATCGATTCCAGTAGCTATAACCTGATAATAAGCTGTTTACCCGTAACGTTCACCGGTAGAATTTTCGTAAATACCTCATATAACTGACGGAAGGTAATGTGCTGGCCACATCAGATTTTTTTTTAAATTGCGTAAGGCGGTTTTGGCCTCGCTTCGCTCGGCGTCCTCTTTATTATCATTTCAAATATGGCCACCCTACATATGGGGAAATCATGCACGTTTTGAAACGTTTGTTTTTTTACCTACTACATTTTTTTTAAATTTTATCATATTTTATTTTTCTTTATTGTTACACGCTTTGTTACAATGTATGTATAAGCGGTAATATTATGAAGATGAGAAAATTTTCCTTATAAATCTTTAAAAACATTTTTAATATTTGTTTTTTTAAGATAAAGATAATGAAACTATGAATGCCACACAACAACCATGCCTTATCCGGGATTCGAACCCGGGACCCTTGGAAAATGAAGCGATATCGCTACCGCTACTCCACCTGGGTCGGCTTTTTTAACTTATATAATACTACATACAATGCACAAATACAAAAAATGTACTCTTGCTAAAATTTGATAAACGCAGTAGTTTTTGAGATATTTTAATTTTTATATTTTATTATTATTATTATTATTATTATTATTATTATTATTATTATTATTATTATTATTTTTATTTTTGTTTGTATATAATATATTTAATTATTCAGATAAGTAGACGAAGGTGAAAAGATGGATATTGAAATTAAATCCAACAATAACATTGGTTGTTTTACAGGTAAAACCCTGTATAATTACTAGTAAATATAAAAATTAATAAATAAATCCATTTCTTATTTATCCGTATTGTTATTTCAATATAAGTACCTACACGATAAAAAATGCTTGATAGTTACTAAAATTTAGTATGAGCAACAATTTTATGTCAATATTTGACTGACTAGTATTTTGCCGTGTACCTACATTGTGATTTATAAATAAAGACTAATGAGCGTAACAGACTTTAACAACAAAATCCACCAATTAATTTGAGTAAAAAGTGGTAAATAAACATAATAAACTTATCCCATTCCTTTTCGTTACGAAAATACAAGATATCCAACTTTTACAGGTAATAATTAATTTTTAGATCAATATAAAGTCTTAACGGAAAAACCAAACAGGATGTGGGCAAAAACTATAAAGAATGCTAATTTACGCATTATTAATACAAAATAAATAAAACTAAATTAATAACTAAAGTCTACAATAGCAATTTAAGAAGCAGGAGGTTTAACGTTTTGTTCTTCAAAAGTGTTTTGATTAACAAATTTGAAAATTAACTGTTATTTATAAAAATTACATATCTTTTTTTGTATCTTTAAGATGTAGGACATATAACATTTTTCACTTGAAATAATCTCCCCTAGAAACTGTTAAAGTTTGCTACACTCCTTTTAATTTATCGATCGTAATTATATAATTCCATATATATGTAAAATTACAAGTATATTTCTAGAGTACAAATATTGAAACTTGCAGAATTGAATTTTTCATTGTTCCAAATTTCACATTGCTTTTCAGATAAGAAATATTTATTTAATGGACTGAAGGGATAAAAACTTGAGAAGTGATAGATAAAGCAGTATGTTGAATTGCAGAACTTTCTTCAAACTTATTCTTTTGTCTGGTCTGATGTTTGTGGCCGAGTTCCCTCATGCAAAAGCCCTACTTTAGAGCTTACCTACCTATTCATTCTTTTACGTTTATCTGCATTTTGCTTTTACTGAAGTAAAGTATGAGTTTTCATATGCTTTATGCCGGTTTGATTCGACAGAGTTACGGTTCTAGTCATGTCATACCATATTCCGAGAAGTTTCGTACTACCCTACTGAAGTCTGCATACAACAATACAATATGAACGCTGATAACAATTTTGAATTTTCCGTAGTATTAAAAAAATAACTACATGTAGGTATCTTGTATTGTAGCGTGTTAATGAATATATATATATATATATATATATAACCGGGTGTCTTAGGCCGACCGACACATGGGCGATTAACATGTAAAATTAGTTAATTGTGAGTAGTATCTCCCCAGTGCAAGATATTAAGATGAAATTTTGCATGCTTATCCGGGGATACTATTTCTATGGATTTCAATTCAAATCAGTCAATTTACAAGTGTAATATTAGAATAAATTAAGAAAAATTGTAGAAGTACCATGAATGTTATTCATATCTTGAAAATAATAGTATCTAAGCAACAGCTCTGATAGACTAGGGGTAACGTGCGCGCTTCACAATTTAGAGAGTCGGGTTCGAAACCAACCGACAGCAATATTTATTTTTTAATTTTTTCTTTTCAAAATAATTTTTATTATTAATATGTTTTTAATCTTTTATTAATATTTAATTTAATAAAGTGGATACATTGTACGTAACAAGATTTATTTATTTAAAAAATATTTTATTATTTGCTTTATTGGTTTATTATAAATTAAATTTCTTCAAATTATAGTTAGCCCTGACGAAAACAAAAAAACGAGAACATTTGATTTGGATAATCAAACGTCAAATGCAGATTTGTATTGTACTATCTTTATTTGTTGCTAGTGTTATTTAAATAATATGGATATAACTACAAAAGATAAAATTCGTATTGTGAAATTATTTCACATTGGTAAATAGCCTACAGCAAACTGCTGATGTATTTTCTGCCGAAAATCCAGAAAAAGTAGTTAATAAATCCCGTGTAAGGCGTATTATTAACAGATTTGAAGAAACTGGGTGTGTTTCTAATCACACAAAGCAGGAAATACAACCAATTGAAAATGAATTTGAAGAAATAATAATTGCGCGGGTTGAAGTGGAGCCTACTATTAGTTTAAGAAGTTTACAAATGGAATGTGGAATAAGTAGAACAAAAATTGCTAGAATACTTAAGAAAAATGGATTTAGAAGTTACAAAGTAGGTAACCATCAAGAATTGCGAGACGGCGACGAAGAAAGAAGAGCAACTTATTGTGAAACAATTATGGATAAAGCCAATGAAAACAGAAACTTTTTGTATTCCCTCTGTTATACCGATGAATGCACATTTACTCTTCATAACGAACCGAATGTGCAAAACTTTCGCCACTGGTCAAAAGATAAACCAACTCTTCAAAATTTATCAAGAACCCAATATCCCCAGAAGGTTAATGTTTGGGCGGGAATTTTGGGATCACACATTATTGGACCATATTTTATTGAAGGGACATTGAACGGTCCAAAATATTAGGTTTATTGGAAACAGTAGTTGGGCCTAGACTTACAGAATTAAATATGGAGAGGATATGGTTTCAACAGGATGGGTGTCCAGCGCATAACGTGCAAATTGTCAAAGAATATTTGGACAATTCATTTCCAGACTCTTGGATTGGTTTAAATGGACCAATTAATTGGCCGGCAAGGTCTCCTGATCTAAGCCCCTTAGATTTTTTTCTTTGGGGTCATTTAAAATCAAAAATTTACGGCCATTATGAATTGACCACTTTAGGTACGATTTAATATTTTTTAAATAAATAAATCTTGTTACGTACAATGTATCCACTTTATTAAATTAAATATTAATAAAAGATTAAAAACATACTAATAATAAAAATTATTTTGAAAAGAAAAAATTAAAAAATAAATATTGCTGTCGGTTGGTTTCGAACCCGACTTTCTAAATTGTGAAGCGCGCACGTTACCCCTACTCTATCAGAGCTGTTGCTTAGATACTATTATTTTCAAGATATGAATAACATTCATGGTACTTCTACAATTTTTCTTAATTTATTCTAATATTACACTTGTAAATTGACTGATTTGAATTGAAATCCATAGAAATAGTATCCCCGGATAAGCATGCAAAATTTCATCTTAATATCTTGCACTGGGGAGATACTATTCACAATTAACTAATTTTACATGTTAATCGCCCATGTGTCGGTCGGCCTAAGACACCCGGTATATATATATATATATATATATATATATATATATATATATATATATATATATATATATATATATATATATATATATATATATATATTTCGATCCACTGCACTAGTGCTCACTCATTGCGCACTGAATGCATATATTGTGTTCGATTGCTCTGTTGCGTCGCACGAGTGCAACTGAACACGTGTTCGATTTAAACGGTACCGTTTAACTCAGTGCGCACTGCGTACCGTTTTCTTCACTAACTCCAGTAGTGCATTACATGTAATGACATTATGTAATTTGATTACATTTTATTCTTATAAGTAATTTTATAATGCTATTTTCATTACATTCATATCCTAGTAATTTGTAATGTATTGCATAACTTTTTCACAGTAATTTGTAATTATGCACTACTATTATTACTAAAAAATGCGCAAATCCTAGATAAGAAATAACTTGTTCGACTTATACGATCGTAAACGATTTTTATTTCATACTGTGTCGCATTTCCATGTTTACAATTGTGATTTCAGTCCGGTAAATGAGACTTTACGGTATTATTATTCTTTACCGTACTGTATCGTTGCTAAGCAACCAATTTCTTATTATGATAATTTATAATGAACTACGTGTTATGTTTCTTACTTGATTTTCTTTTTTCCATTCCATGAAAAGCCGATATTCGTTATTATATCTATCTGCGGATTTTTTGGGGATCAAATTTCCCTTTGCTTCCGCAGATTTTAATAAAATTTGATCCGGAATATCATTTTTCATATTCATTTTTGAAAACGTTGCAAAACGTTGTTAGAAATATCAACAAAACAAAATTGGTTGCTATGGTATCATGACTATTT
Source organism: Harpalus rubripes (assembly GCA_963082715.1). NCBI lineage: Eukaryota > Metazoa > Arthropoda > Insecta > Coleoptera > Carabidae > Harpalus > Harpalus rubripes. The sequence continues at coordinate 42,524,266 of OY720451.1, read as the reverse complement.
TATTTTTATTAAGACCCAGACGACATGATTGTTTTTAAAGAGAAAAAGAAAGGTTGAAATAAAGCAAACTTTCATCCAAAAATGCGACACAGATATGAAATAAAATGTTGTACGTCATACGTCCGTTAAATGATTTTCACGGTACTCATTTCAAAATTCCAGACTCGGCTCCTTCGTCGCCTCGTCCGGAAACATCTTATTCGTACCGTAAAAACTCATTTACCGGACTTATAACGTAAATTACTATTTACGAACAAGAACTCAGTAGAAATACAAGATTTGCTAGGTGCTGTCCATTAAAGTCACCTACATCCCGGCATGTTTTTATTTTGTTTTCCTATTGTTGTGTTGTGTTTAGCATTCTTCATATCTAGTTAAATGTTAAACATTTTTTATGGATACACCTTAAGTTTTTCAATAATATTCTTGTTTAAATAAACCGGATGATATTCTTTCATGATTTTACTTCTAACTTCTAGCATAAGTTCAAATTATATCGGGTACTAGGTATGAGAATCACAACTTTTACAACTCATTTAAAGGTAATAGTTTATTTTTTTTATCTTCTGCCCCTATGCCAAATAGCGTCGGCACCATTGTATTTTAAATTCATAGACATACACATTACTATCATCATTATCACACTGAAGCAACTAGCTGTTAGTTTATAAAACAGTGGTATTGTTTATGTTTTATTACTTTAATTATACACATATAAAACTCATAAATAATAAAATTAAATTTTACTCATATGTAAAGTGTAATGGCATTACAAATAATTTGGAATGGTAAATACATTACTTTTATCACAATTTAAAGAGTCATGTCTAATGTGCATGTAATTCTGAGCCTTTTTCTTAAAAATAATGTAATGGTAATGCAATTACAATTTGAGTGCAAAGGTGCACTGATAGTATAAAATAAAAAAAAAATTAAGGGAGATTTATTTTACAACACAAGGAAAATTAGATTAATAATTATTACACAAGCACATAACATTATTTAGGTACTTGAATTTATGGTTTACAAAAAAATAGTCAACAACACATTTAATAATTATATTTTTAAAAAAAAAAATGAACAAATTTCCGCGACAATATAAATTCTAACTTTTTTAAAGTAAAAATTTATTAACTTCATTCGTAATATGGTAATAAAGTAATATTGAGAACTGTATTATGTACAGCTTCGCTGTTAGTAAAATACTTTGGTATAAATCCAGATAAATTGCTATCGTTTCATTTAAAACCTTTATTTATGTAAACATAACCTACAAAGTACTGTTCTATCATAAAATACATACGGTTTGTACTGCCAGGAGAGCCAAGGGATAAAATATTGTATTTTAGAAAAATTCTGATTATTGTCGATAGTTATTTTTGTTTATTAAACTTCTAACTTTTCAAAACAATGTATGTACAAATCGACAAAAAAACTATGATGTACTCTAACATGCACCAAATTGCACTCAGTACGTTCGATTGAAAGTGCATTAAGTTTGCACTGAGACAACGAAGAACGAGGCCAGTGTTGTGCAATGACGTCATTTGCACTGCACGAGCGCAGTTGAATTGAAGGTTTGTTCCTACACGACTTTTTGGATCGTTCATGTACGCATTCATGAACCCTTTTGTGCGCATGTCTTGTTTACGTATTCATTCAGACATATGTAAGAAACTTTGTATGGTTGGAATGAACAAAGGACTTGTCATATCATCCTAATTAATTTCTGTTCCCTCTGCAGTCAGTAAATTATCGAAAATCAAATAATAATTATTTATCGTATCACATACCTAATTAATTACTGTTTTATTCGACGCTGGTTACATATCAAACGCATTTCTTCATCAGCTGAATCAGATAACAAATTCCAAATCACTCATTATATTCACTTATGAAAACAGATACATAATCACAGGTTATGCTTCGATACAGAGCACAGACCAGTGGATGAATCTGACAGTCCGCGGATGTGTTCATGTACGCATCCGAAGTCGGTAGGAATAAAAATATCAACAGTCCGATGGACTGTACAACAGTCGGTTGGAACGATATTTTTGAAATGCGCGTGCGTCTGACGTACCCACGACAGTCCGGACTAGCTGTAGGATGAAACCTTGAATACGCTATAACTATACCTACCTCAATTTTAAATGGCTGTGCCTTGTAACTTCAGTTATTTTGTTCATTGAATTGCAGACGATTATGAATGAACATACTGTTCGCGATTACGCTAACATCACATATATACTATATTATTTTGTGCTCTGTGATACGGCCGCGTGTACAGTAGCTGTTGGTGACAAACCTAAATGAGAAGTTATTAGAATCCGGCTCGATGTGACAAAAAAGTTGGTGCAGTGGTGAACTGAATTTAAGTACAATTCGAAGGACCAGAAAATAAGAATGTAATAAGTAAATTTTTCCCCTTTTATTTTTAAGTAAGTTTTTTTGAGAAAAACATTATGTATACTTTTTCTTTGTTTCTTGTTACATGTCATAATTTCATGTCTACTACTACTATGTTTCTAGTTTTGTTTTTTGGCTGTCTGTGATTTACTGTTAGTCGGCGACATTTTCCCCCCTGGTGAGCGGAGCATCACCATCAAATCTGGAGCCGACTACGATTAGTTTATTAGCTGATCATCTATAAGTTGATTTTCCTGTGCGTACATCTACTACTCCGGTGATTTCATCTTTCCCTGGAAATAATGCGGTTAAAATTTCTTTTGGCCATGTATTTCATGGGGTGTTGTCATCTACGATAATGACAAGATCTCCAATTTTTATTGGTTTTTATTCTTTACTCAATTTTTTTCGATTGGTTAAAGTTGGTATGTATTCCCGGATCCATCTCTTCCAAAACTGGTCTGTTAGCTGCTGGAAAATTTTCCATCTCTTCCTCTAGCATACGTCGCTGTCATTCATTTTCGTAAAATTTGGTACGGCCCCATTAGTGTCAATTAAAAGTGATTGGGTGTAAGAGCTTCTTCAGGATCTTGTGGATCTGAAGATACGTGCGTCAGGGGTTTGGAATCTACTATGTTTTCTGCTTCTGTGAATAGTGTGACAAGTGTTTCTTCATGACAGTTTCTATTTGGTGGTTGAATGGCATAGATTGCTTTTTTACAGGTTAGATTAGGCGTTCCCAACTCCCCCCCCCCCCCCATATGTGGACTAGCTGTTGGGATGAAATGCCATTTAATCAGTTAATTTATTGATGATTTTGTTTTGATTAATCATTTGAAGTGTAGTTTTCAGTTCTTTTTCAGCTCCTACTAAATTAGTCCCATTGTCTGAATAAATGTGTTTAGGTAGGCCACATCTACTTGCAAATCTGATGATGGCCATAGTTGCGGAGTTCGTATCTAAAGAACATTCTAGCTCCAAATGTACAGCCCGTATGGAGAGACAAGTGAATAGAATTCCGAAACGTTTGGCGGTTGTCAGTCATATTATTACATGCAATGGCCCGAAATAATTCATTCCAGTGAAAGTGAAAGGTTTTTCGAATCGAGTTAATCTAAATCCTGGTAAAGGAGCCATTATTTGGGCCAGTGGCTTTTGTCTTCTGATTTTACAAAAGAGACATTCTCGTTGAATCTTCTTCAATGCGTTTCGGAGTCCGATAATCCAGTATTTCTGTCTTATTTCATTGAAAAGATGTTCTATTCCTTGATGTGCTGTTCTAACATATTCGTGAAGTAAATATAATTGGGTATATGGATGTTTGTAATCCAGAATAATTGGACTAACCGTGTCTTGACCTAGTTCTGGAGAGTAAATAGTGCGACCTTTTATTTGAAGTAACTGTTGTTCGCCAAGGCAGGGTGATATTGATTGAAGTCTGCTGGTATTTCAAATTATTTTACCTCGTTTTAGTGCGATAGTTTTTTCGGGAAAACATTCTTCTTGGACAATTTTTACTCAATTTTGTTCTGCATTCTGTAGTTCTTCCACTGTCAGAGATGTTACTTTTGGTGAACAATTAATAATAGATGGAGTCTAAGGCTGAATTTAATTAAAACTATTATAATTACCCCTTAACCTTAAAATTAATTTTAATAAAAACTAGATACGTATTTCGAGAACTAAGTTCTCATCATCAGTAATACAACAAGTGAAAAGTTAAACAGAGTAGTCAAGATTACTCAACATGTCAACCATGCCAGAGGTCCTAACAACTCTCCAGAGTTGTTAGGACCTCTGGCATGGTTGACATGTTGAGTAATCTTGACTACTCTGTTTAACTTTTCACTTGTTGTATTACTGATGATGAGAACTTAGTTCTCGAAATACGTATCTAGTTTTTATTAAAATTAATTTTAAGGTTAAGGGGTAATTATAATAGTTTTAATTTGGTGAACAACATCGTTTAGTAGAATAAATTCGAGTTTGTTTAATGAACCTTTGACACTATGCAGTTGAAAGATCAGTTTCTTCCAAGATGAAAAACGTTGGAGAAAGTCGTTGGGTGTTCGTTAATATTGCAGATAATTTCCACTTCTTGAACAGATTCCAAATTTGTAGTTGGTTGTCTTTTCTTTTGGCTAATTATCTGATGAAAGTCGAAGGAAGTTTGGGCCAATGATCCATCTTGCGGTTGACGTAACATATAGTATGTCACTATCCCGAGTAGCGTCATCAGCGACATTATCCTTGGTTGGCACCCAATGCCACTGATTGGTTTCTGTGGAATTCAAGATCTCACCCAAACGGTGTACAACGAATATTTTATAATTTCTTTGTAACGATTTAATCAATGACAACACTGTCAATGAGTCTGTCCAGAAATGAATTGAGCTAATAGATAATTCTAATTCTTTCTTGACTGCTGTGGCTAACCTTGTTCCCAATACCGCTGCTTGCATTTCCAAACGTACTATAGATAAAAATTTAAGCGGTGCAACTCGTTTTCTACCCATAATTAGAGAGACATCTACTTTATTGCCAGAATCAATTCGTAAATAAGCAGCTGCGGCGAAAGCACGTTCACTTGCATCTGTGAAGATGTGGAGTTGAATATCACAGGCATCTTTCATGTAAAGAGAATAACATCTTGGTATGAATAATTTAGCCAAATTATTCATGGTTTTTCTCCACGTTTCCTATTTTTTAGTAATTTTTCGGGCAACGTCCCAGGAGATTCCACTTTGCCATATATCTTGTAGTAGTATTTTACCTTTGATTGTTAGATGGCAAATGTAACCAAGAGGATCAAAGAGTGACATTAAAACTTTCAAATAGATTGTCTTTTCGTTGATTGTTGATCTCCGTTTAGAATGGCTGAGTTGATTTTATGGAAGAAAAAATCCAAATAAATCTTCTTCTGGATTTCATAAAAGGCCGAGTACTCTTTCGCTTTCGCCGAATTCCGTAATTCTTTAGTGGCAGCTCGTAGTTCTGCAGGAATCGAATTTCTTACTTCTTTGGAAATAGTAACCCAATTGCATAGTTGAAAACCTCCTCTTTGTAGTATGAGAATGACATCGTGTACTAGTCCATATAGAATTTATGTATTATTGCGTGAGTTGCTTCCGAAAATTCATTTTCAAATTCCTGAGCGTTTCTATTCTTTATTTCTTGAGCTATGTATGGTGAAGACTTTGCTCCAAATGTCATGGAGCTCATAGCGTACGTATCAGGATTTCCATCCCGTCTTCATCCTCTCCATAGAAATAATTGGGCATATTGGTCTTTTCGAATTATTTTAACTTGAGGAAACAGCTCCTTTATATCCGCTGTGAAACCAATTTCCCTCTGACGTAAACGCATGATGATAACAGGAAGTAAATTAAGAATATCGGACCCTTTGAGAAGCATATCATTAAGGCTAAGTCCTTCACATTTAGCGGCTGCGTGGAAGACTGGACGTATTTTTCCCGGTTTATTGGGGTTTTGAACTCCAAAATGAGGTAAATAGAATTTTCTTGTTACTGAAGACAATGCATCCAAGAAGACTTTCCTGACATAAGTTTTTGAAATAAAATTTTGAATTTTCTCCTTGTATTTCGATCCAAATTAGGGATTCTTGTCCATTTTCTTTTCGATAAAAATAACTTTTTTAAGGCGAAGTTATATGTGTCAGGTATGATTGGTAAATCCTATTTCCAGAGTAATCCCACTTCCCATCTATCACCTATTCGATTTGCTGTCTCATTTATTATGGAAATGGCTCTCTCGTCTTCTGGGTTGATCGATAGTTTTGTAGGAGTTGCAATCCCAAATTCTTCCGTGGAAAATGATTTCTTGACTAATTTATGAAGTTCTTTGTCAATATCTCCTTGACAAGTTACGTGAAGGGTGAGATTAGTATTACATTCAGATTCCATACTTCCATGAAACGACCAACCAAGTTACGTGAGAGTGAAAACGGGTGCGTGCGGCGGACCAGATATTATTTTTTGAAATATCAATAGGTGACAATTATTTTGTCCAATAAGAATACTGGGTCTTGTTTCGTTGGATAAAGGAATTGGTACGTTCTTTAAATATTGCCACTTTTTCAAAAAATTAACATTGTAAGATTGGAGTGGTAAATTCAACACATGTATTGTAAGAACATTCGTTAATTTAAATCTTTCGCCAGACTCCCCCCGTATTTCAAGACAAACACGCCGAGAGTGGACATCAGACTGTTGTTGGTTATTTGACTATTTGATATGAAGTGTTTCTTTGTTGCCTTTGGCTCCAGTCTTGTCAGCTATCTTTTCCTCAATATGTGTGACTGTGGACGCGTCATCTAGTAAAGCGTATGTATCTACCTTGCCTTTTGGACTAGTAATCTTGACATGTGGAATTCGGAGGAGTACTTGGCTGGTTTTGTAATTTGAAAACGCGACTGTATTAAGTGTGGCTAGTTCAGAAGGTTTTACTAGAACATTTGTTTCATCTCTTGAAATGCGCTTTGATTGCGGCGAGCTATAGATATCATGGATGCTTGAATGGTGTCTTTTGTTACAGTTGATTTTACTAGGACAGTTTTTTACTTAGTATCCTTCAGAAAGACAATTTAGACAGAGGTTTAGTTCTTTGATGAGATTCCATTTTTCTATATTAGATTTTCTCTTGAAATCTTTACAGGCCGAAGTGAGATGAGACTGTTTGCAAATGGGGCATGAATTCACTTTCAATTTCCTAGAAGTGGCAGTGGTTAAAACTGTTTGTTTATGAGTGCCTTGATTCTTATTTTCGGTTCTCATTTTACTATTTGAGTAGTGACTGACAGATGACAAATTGCGTTAGCTTCTTCCATTAACCATTTTGAAAAGTTTTCTAACGTATAGTATTTTAACTGTGATGTAGTTTTGCTCCAGTTGAATTTGTGAAAATCTAATAGTTTGTCTGTAAGTTCATTGATTAGTATTGGATCAGATAGATGAGCAGTACAGTTCAAAGATTTAATAAATTGAACAAGATTTTGAATTTCTGAAGCCATGTGGATAATAATATGTGGTTTTCCAAGTTTTTGTGGAGGAATTGACCAAAACGAAGTTGTAGTATTTCTATAATGTCATTGGCTTTATATGGAGCTGTGAGAAGTCCATACACTGCTGATTTAGCATTTCCTGTCAGCGATTTTCTAAGACGGATGACGTTTTCTTCTGCTGTGTAGTTACAAGTTTTTGTAGTTGAATAAAATTGACTTATTAATAAAGGCCAGTCTTCTGCATTTCCAGAAAATTTTGGTAGTTCGCTTGGAGTTGATTGACGAGCTGCTAGTTGTCTTGCCTTTTCGTCATCATGTATTTTGGAAGACACAAGAGTTTCTGTACATTTCAATAACTGTTGATTACTTATTGGAATTTGATTCATTGTAACGGTGAGTTGCTCAAATGTGACATTATTAGAAGGATATGATGTAGAATCTGTTCGCTCCTTCACTGGAGATGGCGGTGGACTTTCAAATTCCGGGTTCGATTTGTTTGTCCAATCTGACACACGTTGTTCATCGTATTGTGTTTCACATTGTTTCTCTTCTTCGTCTGCTGACAGAACATATTCTTCATCTTCATCATTTTCAATATGTGGTGACATTTCAAGTGCTTATTCGCGTTTTGCTTTTTCTTCTTCTTGTCTAAGTTCATGAAGTTTAGTTTGTTGTTCTATTTTTAACCTTTCTTTTTCTATTTCCGCTAGTTTTTCGGCTAATTTATGTTCAGCAATAAGTTTTCTAGAAGTGGATGAAGCTGCACTATTTGCAGATTTGGCTGTCCCTTGGTTGACTGAAGGTGGGTTGTTCCTTGAACCGTTGCAGTCGGGAGCTTCGCTTCCAATTTCTGTTAGCTTGAGCTTACTCTTACTTATCGTAGGTGGCTGACGAGTTACGTAGGAGTTGGATGAATTTATGTAGGCGGATAAGTAGTTTGAAAACTGTATCTTCTTTAGGCTGGTTAAGTTAGGCTCGAAGACCAAAATGATGGTGACAAACCTGAATGAGAATTTATTAGAACCCGGCTCGAAGCACCAAAATGTTGGTGACAAACCTGAATGAGAACTTATTAGAATCCGGCTCGATGTGACCAAAAAGTTGGTACAGTGGTGAACCGAATTTAAGTACAATTTGAAGGACCAGAAAATTAGAAAGTAATAAGTATTTTGTACAGAGTTTTTTTGAGAAAAATATTATTTTTTCTTTGTTTTTTGTTACATGTCATAATTTCATGTCTACTACTACCATGTTTCTAGTTTTATTTGTTGGATGTCTGTGATTTTCTGTTAGTCGGCGACAGTAGCACAAGAAATTCAAACATATCCAAGCGTTTTTGAACTAATGTATTAAAATATGCTCCGTAGGTGCAATGTTTGCTTATTGAAGTTGGTGGCCGTCATTTTGAACAATTATTATATGTACTACAAAAATGATAAAATTATTTAAAAAATAAAATAAACAAAATGAATAACTAAATTGATAGGTCACAGCCAATCCAAATTAAGGTAGATAATTTCTTTTAAAAATCTGTAGCTCAAAAACGGGTGTGACAGTTTGCTTTTTTCTAGTTTTCGTTAATTAATTATAAAAGTCGAACGTCGCTATAACTTATAAGAAATTAATCCCGTATTCTTCGATAACTTTTTCCACCATAACAATTCTTTATAATAAAGACACGGTCGTCATTCGAATAAACAATCATTACCTCTGTTACACGCACCGACGGCTTTCCCCTGCGGAAACCAGAAAAACTTGAAGAAAACATTCATAATATGTTTTTTCATAGAGGCTAGATTATCTTCCTTATAGCGTTTTCAGCTTAGAAGTCTAATGCGCACTAATGCGTACTTTTTTGCACTGAGCGTTTTCGGCTTGTCATTGAGTGCAAAATTTAGTCTGCTGATGCGTTTTCAGCTTAAGAAAGAGTTGTACGGTGCACTGGCTCCGTGCGACTTTTGTGTACTGACTCCCTAGGCAAGTGCAATAGTGTCAGTGCATGGTGGTTAAACAAAATCGTTTTCAGCTTAAACTGAACTACCACCGAATGAGGGCAGAACTCGTTCAGTGTGGTCACGCGATATGTTGCACTCAGTGCGCGCTTGCACTGTGTAAGCTGAATACGCTATTATATTTACTAGTCAGTAAGGGGATAATTTTTATTGTTTTTTTTAAATTTCAAATTGAAGCAATGAAGTTCTGCACCAGAACAAAAAATAATAGAACTTTATACTTAAAGTAATTACTCAATAAATAGCGATTAGATGAAAAAAACAATTTTTTAATAATTACTTGGGGAGATATTTGAGGTTTATTGTCAGTGTCATTGTGATGTTACATTAGTGCTACCTTTCTTTCGCTGCCTACTATGCCAGAGAAAGATATAGCAAAAGGAATCGCCGTGACGTCATGTTGATATTATAAATCAAATGCAGTTAAACTAAAAAGAATTAAGACTTTTTAATACTACGAATTGCTTTAAAATTAAAGGAACTTTCAATTTAAAAAATTAAAAAATCAGAGTGCAGGACCCCATTCCTTATGGTGTTAATCAGATAGTGCTGAAAATTTGGGAACCTTCTGTTATGCGTGTTATTATGTCAATAATTTTTCTTCTTTGTATGTGGTAGGTTTATATTGTGAGCCCAGTATGGTCTTGACCGGTACGAACGAGCAGTTTTGTGACGGTCGTCGCCAACCGCCTAGCAACAGAGGTAGTCAAGTCGAGTCCTGTTTGTATTATTAAATGATTAAATTGTTAACCACGTGTTTTCCCATTAATCTTGCAGAGCTACAATACTGTTAGACATTCAGTGTAATTGTAAACAATTTTTTTACAGAGAACATTGTGTAATATATTGCTATAACTGTTTAACAAAATTGTCGTCAAAATTAGAATTTTTTAATTTTTGAAGTTGTTATTAAGTACCAAAAGACTCAATTAATACAAATTCATTTTTGAATAATAAATGTGTGTATAACATCGACAAACTGACAAACACAGATGAAGGAATCCCCTGCATGCATTTAACGTTTAAATTCTATGTGTTAAAATGCATTTTACAAAAAATGACTGAATATGAATAATATATAATGGGGTGCATTTTGTAAAAATTATGTTAATTTTAACATGCCTTTAAAAAATTATATTTTAACATGACTGTTAACAATAAATTCATTTTTTGGTATTCTCTACGCGAAAATTTGACACTGCTGTTAAAATAATAAATTTTAACATGCCTGAAACACCAGAATGAAGTGATCAACAAGACAGAAAAAAGGCACGTCTTTGCTAAAGTAAGGTAGTTAGTAACCATAACACAAATAAATAAACATGATAAAAAGAGTGAACAACTGTCAATTTATGTGTCACTTTGAAATTTTAGAAAACTAATCTGTCATTTTGAAATTTTAGAAAAACGAATAGATATAATGCTTCGGAAAATAAATAAAAATCTGCTGCATAATCATGTCTTATTTTTAGGTTCTATATTAAAAATGAATTACATTGAAATTGTAAATTATTAAGTTATCATTAGGTATGTAAAATTTATTCTTCTTGATCCTCAGAATTCACAATCAAAAATGTTAAGTTACGTTGGTTTGACGAACTCAAGAATAAGCAATTTTAATTGAATTTAATACCTACATTATAATAAAGAACTATGTTTTACGATACATCTAAATCGTGCTCTCGGTATACCACTCTAAGTTCACTCTTTGCCGAATTATTTTAATTAAATATTCCTACTAGACATACGATGGAACGGGTGACTGTAATTAAATAAAATACTTCGTAAAACAGTTGTCATTAAATAACACCTAGATTTTTTTTATATTCATCCATGGTATTTTTCTTTCGTTTTCTATTTCATTTTCATTAATTAGAAGTGCAACATATTCAAATGCTGTTATAATTTTATTGTATGAACAGATGTTAAAATTTTAAAGGCATCGATTTGAATGACGTTAAAATATACAGTTTTAACACTTAATTTTAACACGGCTGTTAAAATATTAACAGAATTGATAGTTACAGAATAGAAAATATATTTTAAAAGCAAGTTTATTTTTAACATACTGTTTAAAATTAACAGTTTCCTTACAGAATAAACCCCAATATATTAAGTATCGAACGGACACAAGGTTTTTTTTATCTCTCGCTACCCTTGGTAAGGGAGGTATAAAGATTGTGCTAAAAATCGTATATTACGATTTTAGTAAATGACCACATTTTAAGGTCCATAGAATCCAATTTTAACATTTTCACGATGATGTCTGTGTGTATGTGTGTGTGGATCCTCCATTCCAGCTCAAATAGTATCATTCAAAAAATTTTTAATCCTTGCATTTCGAACTTTTTCTGTAATAGAAAGAGCCCATTAGATTTTGGTGAAAATCGGATAACCGGAAATGGCACTTTACTAGAAGCTCAAAATAGTTCTTTTTTCGAAAAATACATTTAAATGTTATTTTTTCGAGATTAATGTTATTATAAAAATTAAAGATTATTAAATTTTCTATAGATATGCATTAATACTTTTTCTATATATTTTATGGATAAATTTATAAAATTATCTACAATTTAGATCCCAGAGCCTCCGCTTTAAACAAACAAATCGCAGTTATTCAAATGTATGTAACTGACAGATAAATGTCACTATCAAAGAACTAATCATTTCAAGATAATATCAGTAACGTTTTAAAAAGAAAAAAGTATATAGAAAAATAGAAAAGGAATTCAATACAATTTCCGGCATAAGTAAATATGTAAGTATGTATTTAGATTAATAAAAATTAACAATTCACAAAAAAAATTAAGCTAATCCTCATTTTTGGATTAGTGAATTCTATTCTATCCCGGTATTTAAAATTTAATCTTCATTTTATTATAGTTCTGGTGTCCAATGGTTAGAGCAATGCCTCATGTCATGAGTGCCCTCGGGGTTCTGGGTATTATGAACTGTAAGTATGTCGTAATTATTAATATTTTGTCCGCGGTGCTGCGTCAATTTTTCTTGATTTGCCGATATACCTGAAGAACTATACTCTCGGTCTTATCTTAATCTCTGTCAGTTTCTCTCTCCGTCTCTACCTCACGAAAAAGAAAAACTAGTTTTGAGTAGGGTACCTTTATAACCAGGGTATGGCCATGGGCCAAGATCACCGCCATTATCGGTAATTCATTTCCCTATTTATTTGTAATAAATTTGATATTATATTATGAAAGAATATTAAATTATCACACTGTGAATTTATAAAGGTAATATAAATAAATAAATATATCATCACGGCTTATTACCCATTGCTGGGTGTGCCAATCTGCCTTTGTACAGATATCAGTAATGATGAAATATTTGTACCGTGCGGGTGCTTACCAGGCGTCACCTCACGGGCACTCATTGCTGGCGTGGAGAGTGCACCACAGGGGTCAATTTTGTGCCATTTAAAATTGGAAAATATTTGGCGTCGGTCGGGATCGAACCCGGTTCCCCAGATTCGCGACCTGACACTCAGGCACACGGCCTAGGTAATAAAAATTAATTAATTTAAGATATACATAATTATTATTAAGACATACATACATTTAGAGGTTATGTAGAATATATGACATGGGTTGTTATTACCACATCTAATTTAATATCTGTAGTTCTTATTTACATAATAATTGTAATTTCTAAACTTACCTTTTAAAAAGTTAAATGATTGTGCTTAATATTTGTAATTTATAGTTGTTTTCAATATGTCAGTAATCTTGGTGGGTACTTAACAAACTACACAAGTAAATAAAATAAAATATATTACTTACACTTTAAATACATATTAAAATGATAATTAAATGTGTTTTTCAGTAAAATAAAACAAATAGCCACGAAAATATATAATAATTTACTCAAGAACAACATATATAACAGACGGCCCGGTAATGGCGGACGAAATGTGAGCCACGCCATGGCCATACCCTGGTTATAAAGGTACCCTAGTTTTGAGTAGGGTACCTTTATAACCAGGGTATGGCCATGGCGTGGCTCGCGTTCCGTCCGCCATTACCGGGACATCTGTTATATATGTTGTTCTTGCGCAAAATATTATGTATTTTCGTGGCTATTTGTTTTATTTTAATGAAAAACACATTTAATTATGATTTTAATATATATTTAAAGTGTAAGTAATATATTTTATCTTATTTACTTGTGTAGTTTGTTAAGATACCCACCACGATTACTGTCACTGAAAACAACTAAAAATTGCCAATCATTTGAATTTTTAAAAGGTAAGTTTAGAATATATAATTATTATGCAATTAAGAACTAGTGATATTAAATTAGATGTGATAATAACAACACATATCATATATTCTACATAACCTATAAATGTATGTCTTAATAATAATTGTATATATCTTAAATAAATTCATTTTTATTACCTTTTTAAATTCACAGTCTGATTATTTAATATTATTTTATAATATAATATCATATTTATTACAAATAAATAGGAAAATCAATTACCGATATTGGCGGCGATCTTGGCCCATGGCCATACCCTGGTTATAAAGGTACGCTAGTTTTGAGAACACATAAGCGCCACAGTTGTGAACGGCAAAACCCTGAACTAAAATAGCATTGCAAGCTTATGGACGATATAAAATATCCTAAAAATAAGAAAATCTGAGCCAAATTCACTTATAAATTTTTAATAATACTAAAGTATCCATTTATCCCCAGGACATAAAGGTAAAATTCTGGTTGATATTGCATTCTAAATAAAATAAAGTGGTTTTAAAAAATCTTGTTTTGAACAGTTCTATAATTTTCTTTAATTTATGAATCATGTATATATATATATATATATATATATATATATATATATATATATATATATATATATATATATATAAATTGAAGCCTTTACGTCAATCTCCATATGTTCACCTTTAAATTAATACATAATTTTGTAAAAAATATTCTTATATATCAAAATTTGTAGGACGTTATACAAAAGCATCATTTTATTGCGGCCTTAAAACTTAATAACTCAAATAGTGTGAGATCTCAGCTTTTATTAAAAATTGAAATTTGGCATGTTGATTAAAAATACATTTTTTATAATTTTTTACTGTTTATGCGTTTGAACGCATAGTTTGCTTTTACAATAAAAATATAAAAATTAAACATCAATTTTAAATTAACAATTATTAATATTTTATATAAAATTGAATTTTGATTTAAAATGCCAAATTTCAATTCTTAATTACTAATACAAGCTGAAATCTAACACTTCTACTTTATAAAATGTATGTGTATGTACACAATTGTTGTTACACAATATAAATAAATCGAAAAATAATTAACGTTTAAATTATTCACAAAGCTTATGGTTACAGCATACTAAATGTTTTATTCCATTCCTGCATATTGATATTAGACATCAACGAAGTAGAGCATTTTTTCAAACGCGCTAAAAATGGATGTCATTTTTTGTATATACCGGGTAGCTATTACCCTGTGTCTAATCAAAATCTCAATGCACTCCAGAGTTGTGGAGTATTAAGCACCATTCTTTTTTTTAATAGCAACCGGGTATGTATATAATGTCATTATTTTTATTGCAATTAGGGGAACGTAGGGTAATGGGGCCCAGCGGGTAATGACACCCACCATGTTATTGGACAAATTGTTTGTTTTATGGAATAACTTGCAGTGGTGACATCTGTAGTATTGTGTTCTAAGTAAGTATGAGATCTCTACTATTGACATAAAAAAGTTTGAAGCGTATTTTATAGTTTATCAGCTCGCCATCTATGTGTGGGGCACTAATAATATTGAGGTAAGACCATTCAAAATAATGATTTAAACATATCTAGTATACACAAATACTATTTTGATATGATCTCTTTTTAAAATCAACATTTACAAAAACTATGTAATGTATTTGATATTTTAAAATAATTTCTGACTTTTTCAAGACCTGTTGGGGTAATGAAGCCCTCAGTGGGCGCCATTACCCCGAGTTGATTATAAAGGCACATTTACTGAAAAACTGTTTTTTATTTTGTCTAGAGGCCTTGTAAATATGTATGTACAAAGTTCCTCTGATGAAGATATTGATGAGCCTGTTTACGACGATGATGAGCTGGATAATTTGATGGTTCCCCGGCGGATAAATGCATCGTATGTGGAGAATTTGGTAAATCCAATGAGCTATGGTACATATGCACAATGTACCATGAGTGGGCTCATGCCGAATGTTCCAGTGCCAATAAAAAAGATATATATGTGTGATTTTTGTTGCTAAACATTAAATTAATATACTGGTCCCCATTCCCCCATTAGACGGGCAATGGGACCCATTGCACTTTTTTCAATTTTTATTTATTACAAATGTATTTTCTTTGAAATGAAGTATTTTTATGACAATTTTTTGACAAATGTTTACTGACAATGAAACATTAATGTTTGCTCAAAATCATAACTACGAATGCAAAAACGTACAAGATAAAGCCCAAAATTGTTAAGGGGGCCTCATTTCCCTACCTTCCTCTAATCCAAAAATATAAAAATTAACATAATTACATAGACATGTATAGCCCGTAATTGAGAGTGTGTAATTTTTGAATTTTTTAAGCTACTTATTGAGTTTCAAACTCAAATGACTATAATTATGAATAAGGTAGTGGTCTCTTTCTTATTCATTATACATTTTCACCCGACTTTCCCATTCAAATTTTAGAAAATTGTATTGCTGATTATTGCACTTAATTCAATCATCCCAATTCTATAAGAAAAATATTAGCAACATTGGTAAAACTTGTAACAAATATAAACAAAAAAATGTAAATCCTGTTCTTTTTATGTTTTATTCACTATTTTAAATTATTATTACTTATTTGCTATGCCAATGTTGTGACGAGTTTGCTAACTTTGTTACAGAATTGGTGTGATTCTAATTATATACGGAATTTCCCAGATAACACGTGCCTAAATTCAGTTCTAGGAAACTCTAAGAGACACGAACTCAGATTAGAAAAAAAAATTATCCCATTAACAGAAAATTTTAATGCTGAACGTATTTTTCCAGTAAAAAGGCAGGGACCACTAGATATAAGCAAAATTGTAAATAACTTCCAATATTAATTGAATAAATTAGACTCATCCTTTCTTTTTTAATATTCTTTTCATTAAACTTTCAATGTAGAAGCATAAGGATTCACGAATTCCCAAAACAGGCAATGCACAAGTTAATTTGAAAAGTTTGTCAGATTACAATATAAATTTACAGACACACTAATGACAGTTCAAATAATCGCACAGGGAATAATTATACGTCTAATGATGTCCTCTCTGGATTACGCAGACCAGACCGTGATCTTTTCAACCCACTCTCGTATAATATAAACGAGATGAACGAAATAGGTATAGCACATATCTACTGCATATGAATTTACAACTATAATAAAAGTAAGAAAATAGGTGTACATAAATAAAAGTATTTAAAATATATTTTTGCAACACCAAGTAAAACTGACCGACGGACAACCAAAAAGTGACGTCGATTATAGGTTAAATTTAAGTCATATGCGGCCGTTTAATTTGACGTAAATGCGACGGCAGTGCGACGTTGATTTTTGGTCTGAAATAGGACTATTTAGACGTCTAATTTGACGTCTATGCGACGACATTGCGACGTTTATTTTTAGTCTGAAATGGGATTATTTAGACGTTAGATTAGTGGTCGCTATGACGACCATGTGACAACTTTATATGGTCATAACTACGTCTATTTAAACCTTTGTCACACGTCTAATTTTACGTCTTTGCGACAATTATTTTTATTTTGAATATTATTAAAAATTCATATTAAAATTTTAAATTTTTTAATTTAGCAACTTCTAATTATTTATAACACACGAAGGTGTATATTATTGTTATTTAAATATCAAATTTTAAATAAATCTTTGTTGTGTGAACATGTGTTTTAGTGCACCAACAATAAACCCGAATTTCTTAGGGAATTGTTGTGCTTTAATAATAAAACATAGGTTTATTTTAAAGTTAAGTGCCAAGAGAACAGAAGTGATAAAAAAAAAAACAAATAGTACGAAAATATTTAAGATTTAAATAAGACCTTAAATTTTCCCAATAAACATATTGTGAGGTTAAAATTACCGTGACTGACGTTTGAAGACGAAACCGTTTGCGCAGGAGCTACATTGAAACGAACAGGTGACAGTAGCAAGACGGGGAGTGTTGGGGGATAGTGAGAGTGAAAGGTGTGATAAGTGACCTTGCGTGTGTTCCTGCTACCGCTGCCGTTGTAAGACTGACGACGAACGACGACTCTGTGCCGTGACCGTGAGCTGAGCTACCCGTACAAACTCTCCCCACCAAAGACTGTGCGAGCGCTGACGCTTTTTACGTGGTTTATTCACAAAAGACTTTAAATTGTTAAAAACATTTGAACAATAACTTTATTTTTATTTTATAGAGTGCTACATAAGGGGTGTTGAGGATATCTTTTCGACTTAACAGATGAGTAATAATACGTTCAGAACAAGATCAGACTCTGAATCAAAAAGGAAACGAAAAGAACAAGAAGAAACGGAAGCTTTCAAACGAAGCAAATTAATCACAAGAACACCACCTAAAACAGAGAACCCGGAAGAAATAGGAAAAGAAGAAATGGCGAACATAGAAGAATTGCTTAAAAAATTTTCAGAAGACATAAAATCTGAAATAAGGAATACTAAAGATGAATTGAAAAAAGATATCAAAACTAACCAAGATATGATCAACACTCTACAAATAGAATTCAAAGAGAAAGAAGAGCAATGGAAAAACGAAAAACAACAACTGGAAAAAAGGATTAATAAACTCGAGGATGCGCTTGAAAATATTAACAAAAAGGAAAAGAAAAATAATATAATTATTAAAGGCTTGACAATACAAGGAAATAATACAGCAAAGAGTACTGTCGAAGAATTTCTTAAGCAAGAACTAAAGATATCTACTACTATAAAAAACATCAAACTTATGAACACCGAAAAAGAGAATAAACCAATTTTAGTAGAACTAAATACCTTTGAAGATAAAATCCAAATCCTCAAAAATAAATCAAAACTGGGAACAAAACGAATATTTATCGAAAGCGACCTTACTAAAGAGGAAATAAGTGTACAAACAGCTATCAGGAAAAGAGCTAGAGCAGAAAAAGCAAAAGGCAACAATGTTAAGATAGGATACAGAAAAATTATTATTAATGGTAAAACACTCAACTGGAACAAATCTGAGAATGGCCTAGAAGAAAACTCAAATACTAAGCCCAAGGAATTTGGACATAGTTCAAAAAACTGATAAACACCCCATGCCAAGATGTACGGAAAAAGACAACTGCAACGGACACGGAATTGCTTAAGGGGATAACAAATAAAAACAATATTTATACAAATATAAAAATAGGAACGTGGAACATAAAAAGTATTAAAAATAAAGAAACAGAATTAACAGATGAATTCGAGAAATCGCAGTTAACTATACTAGGACTAACAGAAACCAAGAAAAAGGGAAAAGGATTAGAAAAACTTAAAGGAGGTCACATATTTATTTACAGTGGGGTACAAGATAATGAGGGTGCTAAAGCAGGAGTGGGATGCATAATTAGACAAAACTGTACACAAGAACTAATAGATTGGAAATGTCACTCTGAGAGAATTTTAAATGTAAAAATAAATCTACATGGAAATAAAACTGAATTTCTAATTATATATGGACCCAATGACGACGAGAAAAAAGATATTAAAGATAAATTCTGGGAGGAGTTGCAATTAATAATCGAAGATATCAGTGAACCTTTTTTTCTATTAGGAGACTTTAACGCAAGAATAGGAAATGACAACAAAGGCATAGAAAGTGTGATGGGAAAACATGGAGAATCAGTTAGAAATAATAATGGTAGCAGACTAATAGACTTATGCGTAGTTAATAATTTAGTCATACTAAACTCGTTATTCCAACATAAAGATAAGCATAAATATACTCGAGAAGTGGCAAGCAGAAACGAACGTTCAATTATTGATTATTTTATAACAGGAAGTAAGTACAAAAACAAAGTGCAAGATGTTAGAGTTAAAAGAGGCCATGAAATAGGAAGTGACCATTACCTGCTAGAAATGAAAACCAAAGCTAAACAAATAAATTGTATTAAAAAAACAGAGGTAAAAGAGCAGACGACAGTAAGAGAGAATATAAAAGTACATAAACTAAGAGAAGAAGAAGTAAGACTAAAGTACCAAGAAGAGATAAAAAACAAAATCAATCATTTAGGGGATATTAGTGGTCTTAATGTAGAAGAGATATGGTACCATATAAAAACAATTATTTATGAAGCAACTAAAACGGCTTGTGGCACATATATCCAACAAAATCGGAAAAAACAAACTCATTGGTGGAGCCCAGAAATTAAACAAGAAATTGAGAAGAAAAAACAAAAATGGAAACAATATTTACAAACTAAAACACCGGAGAATTATGAAGTATATAAAATACAACGAAAAATAACAAAAGAATTAATTCAAAGAGCTAAAGATAGTTCTTGGGAAGACTTTGGAAAAAGGATGGAAAATAATTATAGAGAAAATAAGAAACTATTTTATAAAGTTATTAAAACCCAAAAAAATAAGAAAACGGCTACACTAAAGCAAATTAAAGACAAAGAAGGGAATATTCTCACAGATACAGAAAGTATTTTGGAAAGATGGGTAGAATATTTTGAAGAGCTCCTAGAGACAAATGAGAAAAGCACCAATGTAACTGCGCAATACCTTGAAGAAGAAGAAGACATTATAAAGAATGAAAAAATAACCGAGGAAGAAATAAAGGAAGCTATTCAAAAAATTAAAGTAGGTAAAGCCGCAGGATGCGACAGTATTAAACCTGAACAAATAAAATATATCGGAGAAGATGGAGTAGAAATGATACACCACCTAATTAACAAAATATGGGCAACGGAACAAATCCCTAACGAATGGAATACTACTATTATAATGACAGTGCATAAAAAAGGAGATAACAGGTTGTGCTCAAATTATAGAGGAATCTCTCTAATTTGTACAATGGCAAAGTTATATGAGAGCATAATAGAAAACAAACTTAGAATAAAAATTGGAAAAGACCTAGCCAAATCGCAAAGCGGTTTCCGAAAGGGATATTGTATACAAGATCACATCTTTACTATCAGACAACTCATTGAGAAAACACTGACTTTTAATAAAGAACTTTATATATGCTTTATAGACCTAGTCAAAGCATTCGACAAAGTTGATAGAGAAAAATTATGGAAGTCGTTAAAAGATAAGAATGTTGGGAATAAGCTAATAAGAACAATTAAAAGCATATATAATAATACCAAGAATGTGATTCGTACATGCAACAAGATATCTAGAGAATTTACAACACAGAACGGATTAAGACAAGGAGGAAACCTAAGCCCACTACTTTTTGTAATATACCTAGATGAAATAATGAAAAAAGTAAAACCTAAGCTAAAGGAAACAATGATTGGACATTTAAACTTACAACGAATTAAAATTACGGAGTGTGCGTTTGCGGACGATATGGCTATTTTCGGAAGTACAGAGCAAGAACTTCAAGCAAATTTAATTAAATGGAATGAAGAGCTCAAATTGGCAAACATGGAAATAAATGTAGACAAAACAAAAGTAATGTGCATTAGCAAAAAACAGAAGAGGATGACAGTTAACATTAACTCATTACCCCTGCAACAAGTAAATAGTTTTAAATATTTAGGAGGCCTAGTCGAAAGTACAGGAAGATATGAGGAAGAAATCAACGCCAGAATCCAAGCAGCTGCAAAATCCTTTTACACACTCAACCCATTAATATACAGCAATAAAAGCCTTTCGAAAACAACCAAATTAACAATTTACAAAACAATACATCAAGCGATTTTACTACAAGGAAGTGAAACGTGGGTGATAAATAAGAGGCAAGAAAGTAAAATACAAGCGTCTGAAATGAAAGTACTTAGAAGAATCGAAGGAATAACCAAGATGGACAGAATTAGAAACGATACAATACGAGAAAGTTTACAAGTAAAATCAACGAAAGAAAAAATCAAAGAAAAACAATTAAAATGGTTTGGACACCTTGCAAGACTACCAGAAGACAGACCAGTCAAAAGCATATGGAAAACACGAGCCACAGGGAAAAGGCATAGAGGTAGACCAGCGAAAACCTGGGATGGCACAATAAATGAAATAATTAAGGAGAGAAATATAACCAAACAAAGAGCTATAGAACTTGCACAAAATAGAAAAGAGTGGAAAGACTTCACAGAGAGTTAAATAACTAAAGATCAATCCTCAACACCCCGAGGGTACTCTGAGGAATCGACTATATATATATAAATATCAAATTGATATTTTATTTTTTCTTAATGCAATAAGATAAACAATAATTTTAAAAATTTGAAAAAATGTAATATAAATCCAATTTAATATACATTGTTATTTAATTATGATTATCCGTCATGGTCACCGAAATGGATAAGCCGTGATGATATTTATGTTTTATTTATTTAAAACATATTTACATTTATATACATATAATTGTGAAAAAGAAACATTTTATATCTGTTATATTGGTGGTACAAGAATCAAAGTATATATTGTAAATTTTAATTTTTAACAATTTAAACAAAATCTAATAGTGCTTTTTTATTTAAATTTTTGTCATACAATATATTTCAAAAATAACTTGTTTATTTTTCCTTGTAATTTTTCCTACCTATTTAAGATATTTTAGGCATATATCAGAGGTCTATCTACACGTCGAAATAGCATCTTAAAAAAACGTCGAAACGCTGTCTTAAAATGTCGTCTAAGCAACGTCTAGAAATTACGTGAAAACAACGTCTAAACAAGTCTTATAATGACGTCTAAACGACGTCTAAACAACGTCTTAAAATGAAGTCTAAACCACGTCTGAATATGACGTCGAAATTACGACTACGATTTTAGGTCATTTGTGTTACTTGGGAAGTTTTTTTTATTTCACACGTTTCAATAGCTAAAATGTGTTATTAAGAAAAGTGTGAAATAAAAAAATAACTTTAAAATTAAAAAATCTGTTGTGACGGGAGGTTATGTGCTGACATAACTTCCCGTCAATTCCATATTTAAAATAGCAATGAGCTTTAAGTAAAGTATCACTTCCGATTGATCATTTTGTAAACAAAATCTTATTTCTCGTTCCAATAAATAGAAAAGTCTGTAATACTAAATTTTGGATTATATTTTATTATGTTTTTCCTCGAAAATCTGTTAAGAACTCTAAATTAAGTACCACTTCCGGTTTATCATATAAGTATAGTCAAAATCGAGTTTTAAATACCAAATTTGATAAGTTTTGGATCATGTTTTATTATATTTTTTCAAGAAAATCTGTTTATAGCTTTCTGTAAAGTACTACTTCCGGTTAATCAATTTTAGAAAAAAAATATGTCGTTCTCATTAATATAAAAGTTTTAAATACCAAATTTGAAAAGTTTGTATTGTATCAATATATTTTTCACGAAAATATGTTCAGAACTTTAAATAAAGTATAACTGCCGGTTTATCAATTTTAGAAAAACCTAATATGTCGTTTTCATTTATCTGAAAGTCTTAAATACTAAATTTGACAAGTTCCGAAATATATTATAATATATTTTTTACGAAAATCTGTTCAGAGCTTCAAGTAAAGTAGCACTTCCGGTTTATCTATTTTATTTAAAATCTAATATGCTGTTTCCTTTCAAACAAAAGTCTTAAATACTAAATTAAAAAGTTTTTGAATATATCATAATATATTTTTCACGAAAATCTTTTCAGAGCTTCAAGTAAAGTATCACTTCCAGTTTATCAATTTTAGCCAAAATCTAATATGTTATTCTACTTTACATGTGAGTCTTAAATTCTAAAATTTAAAAGTTTTTAATTATATTTTAATATAATTTTTCACTAAACTGCTATGGGCTTCAAGTAAAGTATCACTTCCGGTTGTCCAATTTTACCCAAAATCTAATTAACTCGTTACCTGCATGTAGAAAGCGTAAATACGGAAAATAGAAATTTCGGATGTTGTAAGAGTTACCGTGGAGGAAAAAATCGTCACACACTCACACACACACACACACACACCCACACCCACACACACACACACACACCCACACACACACACACACACCCACACACACACACACCCACACAAAAAAATTTGTTATCTTTTTAAACAATAAAGTTATTAACACTTATTTTTTTAATTGCCAGCACAAAAAGTGTTCAAATTTGATAATTTTTTTAATGGAATAATTAGCACCCAGTACAACAAAATTTGCACCTTACAAATTATTTCCCTATCTTTTTATTTCTAAAGTTATAGACAATTACATTATTTTTCTGATAACTTCCCACAAATGTAGTTACAGTGCATCAAAGTCATTAATTATGGATTGTTATGAAGGTGCAAATTACGAAATTTATTTATTATTATTAACTAGGGTAGGGTACAATTTGCACCCTAAAAATAATGTCATTCAACCTGTATTTATTTAAATAATAACGTTCAAACGTAGAAGTTTAAATTACATCGGTATATATTGCAACAATGCCATTTATTATGGATTGTTATGAGGGTGCAAATTACGAAATTTATTTATTTTTATTAACTAAGGTAGGTTACAATTTGCACCCTAAAGATAATGTCATTTCAACCTGTATTTATTTAAATAATAACGTTCAAACGTAGAAGTATAAATTACATCGGTATATATTGCAACAATGCCATTTATTATGGATTGTTATGAGGGTGCAAATTACGAAATTTATTTATTTTTATTAACTAGGGTAGGCTACAATTTGCACCCTAAAGATAATGTCATTTCAACCTGTATTTATTTATATAATAACGTTCAAACGTAGAAGTATAAATTACATCGGTATACCTATATTGCAACAATGCCATTTATTATAGATTGTTATGAGGGTGCAAATTACGAAATTTATTTATTTTTATTAACTAGGGTAGGGTACAATTTGCACCCTAAAGATAATGTCATATCAACTTGCATTTATTTAAATAATAACGGTTGAAAAAATATTCGGAACTGCAGTCTATTATTTCTTTATTTTCAACTATGCCGACGTTTCGATAGTACAACTATCTTCTTCAGGGCTAGTTGAAGTCTTGTATAAATATTGATAAAATGGACATCTCAGAAAATATAATCAAATGTAAGGGAAATAAATATAACATGAGATTAATAAAATAATTACAATCAGTCACAATTTTATAAATAGTCTAGCTGGAGCTATGGTCACGTATGATTTGACGGTGATGAACTATTGAACATTAGTACTAGGGTAGGGTACAATTTGCACCCTAAAGATAATGTCATTTCAACCCGTATTTATTTAAATAATAACGTTCAAACGTAGAAGTATAAATTACATCGGTATATCAACAATGCCATTTATTATAGATTATTTTGAGGGTGCAAATTACGAAATTTGTTTATTATTATTAACTGAGTAGAGTAAAATTTGCACCCTAAAAATAATATTTCAACATGTATTTATTTAAATTATTAATAGGGTTCAAGGTCAGACACAACATTTATATTAAATTATATCGCTGAGTTTGTAAAGTCCCATGACAACGGCAGAGTTCCCAATCTATATACGTAGTGTATCTATTGTCTATGGTAAATAATAACGCTCACAAAAAAATTGAATGGGTTGTAATTTAATAGAAGTGGATTTTACTCTACGAAATTTGGATTGTGTAATGATTTAATCTGTATTCTTATTGGGATTATATATGGAATAAATATTATGTTTATTCTTATATTGATTATTATGAATCTTACCGAATTACATTTTTTTAATGTCGCCCTATCCAGTGTGTAATAATAAATAAAAGCCAGACGAATAGTTAGCGTTATTTTAGGAAAGCTGCCCGATATTGCAAATAATAACTGTAAAATTATTTATTACAACAAATTGAGCAATATCAATTTCGACTTAAAATTCGTTGTTCTATGTTTGAACGTTATTATTTAAATAAATACATGTATGCAAATGTACCCTATCCTAGTTAATAATAATAAATAACTTTTGTAATTTTCAGCCTCATAACAATCCATAATAAATGATATTGTTGCAATATATACCGATGTAATTCATACTCCTCCATTTTAACGTTATTATTTAAATAAATACATGTTGAAATGACATTATCTTTAGGGTGCAAATTGTACCCTATCCTAATTAATAATAACAAATAAATTTCGTTATTTACACCCCATAACAATCCATAATAAGTAACATGGTTGCAATATATACTGATTGAATGTTTAATTCATACTCCTACGTTTTAACGCTATTATTGAAATGAATACATGTTGAAATGACATTATCTTTAGGGTGCAAATTGTACCCTACCCTAGTTAATAATAATAAATAAATTTCGGAATTTTCACCCTCATAACAATCCATAATTAATGACTTTGATGCACTGTAACTACATTCGTGGGAAGTTATCAGAAAAATAATGTAATTGTCTATAACTTTAGAAATAATAAAGATAGGGAAATAATTTGTGGGGTGTAAATTTT
Organism: Harpalus rubripes; assembly: GCA_963082715.1. Classification (NCBI taxonomy): domain Eukaryota; kingdom Metazoa; phylum Arthropoda; class Insecta; order Coleoptera; family Carabidae; genus Harpalus; species Harpalus rubripes. Next base: position 42,498,165 of record OY720451.1, on the reverse strand, counting down.
GTTGTACTGGGTGCTAATTATTCCATTTAAAAAATTATCAAATTTGAAACACTTTTTGTGCTGGCAATTAAAAAAATAAGTGTTAATAACTTTATTGTTTAAAAAGATAACAAAAATTTTTTGATGGTGCAAATAGGTGCAAATTGGGTGCAAATTATTGGTAAATAAAAAATTTTATTCCGAATATTTTTTTGTGCTGGCGTGAAGTTGGTAATTGTTTATAACTTTTTAACTAATGAAGGTAGTTTAAAAAATTGTAGGGTGCAAATAGGTGCAAATCGGGTGCAAAATATTTCCAAATTTCAGAATTTGCACTCACACTTTATGTGCCAAGTTCACACACCTGTCATTTCACCCGTGCTGATAATGACGTCTGGTCATGTCCGTGCTGCATACGATACTTTTTGTAACACGTGCACCGAAAATGTCCCATTACGAGTCTATTTGCGGGACTGAAAGTGCACTATGGTACACTATAGCTGTACCATATAAGGCAAGGGACTTGTTACAAGAAGTGAGACAAAAAAGATATATGTATTTTTTTTTAATTTTTGAGCAACCGAGACAATATTAACATCGCCCAACGAAATGGAATTTCGTTTTGCGCGACGAGAGGAGGGTTTTTTCAGGAGGTCAATTATTTTTTATTATTGACCTCCTGAAGAGGTCAATAATAAATAATAATTGACTTGGTCAGTAGTACGGTTGTTTCAGTCCCGCAAATAGAATAGTAATGGGATACTTTCTGTGCACGTGTTACAAAAATTAGTTTTACTCCAATTTAATTAGATAGAAAAATACTGTAACTAACGCGTGCATTAAACAATTAAAAATATTTCGAATATATAATGATCTTATTACAACTCTTGATAGTTAAACAACTATATTTTACACAAAATATTCACTCGTCTCAGATTTTTTTCGTTTTGGGAAATTCAATGATATTTTACTTGTTTTCCTTTTCCAATATTTTACGTATTCGAGTGCACTGCAAAATGTGAAATTACTCTACTACTTGGTCTTTATTATAACTAACTGCCCCTCCCCCCCCCCCCCTTTATTTCCCATTTTCTAAAAAACCTCTCATTAGCTCTCGTTCCATTCGCCCCAATCAATTCTCTTCATCCTGAAATGAATCACAGAGTCGCTCACAGCTTAGCACTCACTCTGCGCGTATGAGGGCCATCCGTAACGGTAATCATAGCTATATGTCTGCTAATTGCCGACATGAGTCTTACCTTTAGCTGAAGTGACCAGCACCATGTGGTTCGGGTATTTGGCTACGAGTCGTCTGATCACGTCGATTTGTTCCAGAGTCAGTTGAACGGAGTCCAGGTGCTGCGAGGAACACGGCACGTACGCCGACCAAAACTGAAACAGGAAGAGTATGATATTATTAATAGGGTGACATTAGTTTAGTTCATGTTGTCGTAGCGTATAAACTGAAGCATTGACTGGGGCAGAACGTTCAGTCAAAAGCACGTTAATTAAAAGATATATGTATACGAGTCCTACAGTCCATGTACGTGTCGGTCTTCTATTCTGTTTCTATTTGTATAATTAGTATAATTCAATTCAATTAGATTTATTTCTTTAAAGTGTACACATTTTACAAATATAAGAAATGTGTTGGTTGGTAATTATTTATAATTATTATTTTGACATAGGCGCATATTAAATAGGAAATAATTATGTATATATATATATATATATATATATATATATATATATATATATATATATATATATATATATATATATATATATATATATATATAAGCATATACGAAGATTTGTAGTTCTGTATAAAAAGTTGTAATTTATTATTTTATCTATTACACAATAGGTGCAATGTGAGCAATATGAACACATACATACGAAATCTGTTCTCTTTCCGCTAAGCCTAGTAAAGTAACACACAATTTATTTGCAAAACATATTTATTTACAATTTTTCAAAGTATTCCCCTCCACAATCAATATATTTTTGTATCCGTGAAAACCAATCTCCAAAACATTTTCTCCAATCTTTTTTTTTAAAAATATAATAAAAGTTATTGTTTGATACAGAGTTGTTGGTTATACAAGTCGGGTTGTTGAGAATTATATTGATGAGGGTCTTGAGATAACTGTTCTCTTGGAGTTGAGTTTTACTTGTTTTTTTATATCTTCATGTAGGCATGGTGTTGTAAGTTTGAGAGCTCTATTTTTTATGTTATTTGCAGAATGTACTAATTGATAAAGCGGATGGATGAAGGTATAATTTAAAATTCTTGTAGTTGATGTTAGCATTTTGAACCACTGTGTATGGATCGATTCACCACCGTTTCTTAGAAGCAAAACATCCATGAACGGTAATTTACAATTCTCATCAACTTCTAAAGTGAATTTTATGTGCGTGTTGTAGCTTTTGAAAATGTTGAGTATGTTATTGACTTGATTTTCAGGTACTACTGTGATTAAGTTGTCCATATATTTTTTGACAATATAGGTGTGAATTTAAACGCCTGCAAATATTTCTCAATACATGTACCCATTACTAGATTTGCGAGAATAGGGCTTAGATTGGAACTCATTGCTGTGCCAAAGAGTTGCATGTAATATATATCATCATAGCAAAAGATTCTGGTTTAGTACCAAAACTCAATTAAATTTAACAGTTCAGTTTTGGATATAGTAGTACTAGTTGTGATAATTTACCAATCCGAATTGATAACTTCGATTGTCAGCTCCAGGGGGATATTCGTAAACAGTGAGACTACATCAAGAGATAATAAAACATGATCCTCAGATAAATTTATTGTGTATATAAATTCAACAAATTCAAACAAATTTCTAAATAAAATTTAATCTTTTCCAGGCCTTTAAGAAGTAATATCATATATTTGGCTAAGTTAGATGTTGATCTACTAATTTTAAAAATAGAGGCATAAATTCCAAGATTTCAGACCCTATTTTTCAAACTAAGGAAGACTCTATTACTATTTCCTAAATTGTTGCTGAGGTATTAAATAGAAATGGAGAGTCAGCCAAAATTCAAAAACTTAAAAAAAATTTAATTGGAATCGGCTGCCCATCCCATGTGCTGAACATGCAGTTCATCGTGGTTATGATTTTTGTAAATTTATTAATACTGAATACAAACAACTTCTATATCATTCGACAACGAGATGGCTGTCATTATTTCCAGCTATTGATAGATTCTTACATATGTTTGAACCATTGAAGTCATATTTCCTTTCTTTAATTAATGCTCCAAAAATTATATTAAGTTTTTTCGAAAATGAATTAAGCGAAGCTTATTTACGCCTCGTACATTCTTTAATGTCAGTGTTTCATGTCAGCATTCAGCATATGGAAAGGAGCAACTATTCAATACTAGAAACAATGTCTATTATAAAAAAGTGACTCATTCTTTGCATCACTAATAATTTCACTTCACTTAAAATAATTGAACTTTTGATAAGAGCTACGGAAAATGGTATTGAAAAAGAAGTAAATATTTTCTATTCTGAAGCAAATAAGTTACACGAGAGTACAAAATAATATGTGGGAATATGGTTTCTTCTTCTAGAATCCAATGTTTCCAAATGGATGGATCACAAAAACAAACCTGATTGATCAGAAGTGGTAATATATCTAAAGTACGTGGAGAAAAAATTGTCGTATTAGACGATGAAATTTTTTCTAGGCAATAGAGCAATTTACATCTTTTATGGAAAAGCTAGGTGATGATGACTGTCTTATACACGTCAAACGGGTAAAATATTTCAAATCATGCGCTTCTGATAAACTGTACAGTGAATTATTACAAAGGAACGTAACAAATTGTTTAACAACAATTTTAACAAAATTTAATTTTAAAAACCTAGGCTGTAGCCAATTCCATGATTTTATATTCTTACAAATAATAGATAAAGAAATTCTTGTCAAAATGGGACAAGAAGAAAAATATAATAATTAAATTTATTTTTCCTTGTTAATTAAGAGTTCATGATAAATGTACCCATAATGATTATAATTTTATTATATGCCCAAGAAATTGCTGTTTTATGTTTTATGCATTGAAATATAAATGCATGTATTTATTTAGGTACTATTAAAAAATTACATAAATTTGAAATGCGTCCTAGTTTTTGTCCTCTTGTTTTGAAAGGGTAAATTTCTGGGATTGTCCTAGATTTTAAGTATTTTAATATCCTAGAGTTATAAATAAATATAAAATAAATATATCATGACGGCATATTACCCATTGCTGGGTGTGCCAATCTGCTTTGTACGCAGATATCGGTAATGATGATGACATATTTGTACCGTGCGGGCGTTTACCAGGCGTCACCTCACGGGCACTCATTGCTGGCGTGGAGAGTGCACCACAGGGGTCAATTTTGTGCCATTTAAAATTCGAAATATTTGAGTTATGATCTTACAATATGGCCACTTATATTATATTTTCTCTTTCTGTTCACTTCGTATTTTGCATATAATATAATTATGATAAAAAAAATATTAAAATAAAAAATAATAAATAGATACTAAACATAATTTTCTTCTTTCCACCATGGCCCATTTAAATTAAATTTAAATAATGTAAATAAATGCAATTTATATATATATATATATATATATATATATATATATATATATATATATATATATATATATATATATTCCATTCTATTAAAATCTGTCTTCTTTAAACATAAGACATGCTATATAAACAACCCGTATTTTTCAACGTCGAATTCATTTAAATAATAAAAAATGAGTGTTCTATTTAAAAAACCTGAGTTTTTTGAACATTTTGAACTTCAACTTCATGTTGACGTAGAAATTACATTTCTCAAATATTGTCGATTATTAATTTATATTAGCGTAAACAAAGCTTTCTTTATACAACATTATTTACAGATTATAGAAATTCAATTCCATTCTCGAGATAACGAGTGATATAATTACGCCGGAAGTGGTTGATCATGAGTAAAATATTTTTATTATTTCCTATGTAAATTTTTCCACTGAATTCAATGGTAAAATAAAAAATATATATTCCATTTAAAATAAAAAAGTTAGGGTCTACTTCTGGTTATACCGGAAGTGCTGTTGCTTTGAGAATATTTTACTTGAAACGGGCATGTCGTAAAACCCCAAGATACCAAATTTCGTAATAAATAATATTGAACTGTATTTTTGAAAATAACGACAATAATAGTCACAAAATAATCATCCTACGCCACACATTCGTGTCTAAGAACACTTGTTTCGCCTGGGCTACATTCATAATCGCATTCATACATGCGCTTCTTCTCTTCCCATTCAGAAATTTTCTTTCTTTTTTATACGTTGACAATCACATCTAGTGTTGCCACAAGACGAGACGAGACGAGACTTGAGGTCGGTCTTGTCTTGGTCTTGACTAAGCACAATACTTTCACCAATATGTACACCGTCCATTTCACTCAATGCTCTCCGCAACAACACGTCCACATACAAATTAAACATACACGGAGCATACTACAGCCCTGTTTCACACCAACATTAATTTGAAACCAATCACTCAAGCTACCATCTATTCATACAACGCAGTTTCCATTCACGCCATACTCCCTGAGTACCTACATCCCACAAAGTATTTCGAACACTTTCATACGCCTTTTTTAAATCAAAAAACCCACAGAACACCTTTTTGTTTTTGTCAAGTGACTTATCAACATTCGTACGAACAGCAAGCAATTGATCACTAATTTTTGAAACTGTTAAGGTTCGCATCTTATGAATTAAAACCTTACAAAAGGTTTCTTATCGTGCAAAAATTTGTACATTCACTCGAACTGCCTTTGCCGTTAAATAATGGGCGAATAACAGCTTTTTTCTAATCATCAGGAACCACGCTTCAACATCTCATTTGTAATCCCAGCAGTCTTATCATTCCTTACACGCCTCATTGCATCACATACAACATTTACATCTATAAAAAATGTCTAATTTCAATGTTATGTTTTAAGATAGACTTGTTTTCAAAATATTATTTTAAGCGGAACATAGTTTCTATTCAAATAAATATTTTGAAAAAAATCGTCTAAAACAAAGGGTGAAATTGAATAATTAAAAATTAAAAATAGCGTTTTCAAAACAAGGCTTCTGGTACCAGCCAGTCGGCGAAAAGATTATCGAGGAGTCTAGTTTTGTCTTGGAGAAAACATGTCGGTCCGTGTTCTGTACTGTTACGCGATTTGCTGTAAACATGCATCATCGGTATCTAATTAATTAAGTCCTCATGTAAATAATATAAATATAGTAATCATGTAAATAATAGTTATTTATGTAACAAATGTGTAAAGTAGTAATTTTCTACACACGTATTGCATACAACATTTTTCCTACAACAGAAATGGTATTTTCTTATAATACTGAGTGTACAGGCATCCAGCAGCTTCAAATACTGTTAGTGGTCTTTCTCAATACTGTACAAAGTGTAACTTAAACACTTGGAAGAATCTCAGACAGACGATGATTAATCTTTTATGATGTACAAATTGTACATTTAATATTAATATTAAAAATTAGGTTAGGTTAGAAAACATGTCAAAAAAATGTTAATGTTCACAAAAATTAGATTAGTACTCAATCTGTTAAAAACATATTATATTTGTTTCATTTACGGTGTATATTCATATTTCTTAATAAATTTTATTACTTTCATTATTATTTACTACCTAATTATATACTTGACAGGTAAATTAACCAAATTTTAATGTTGCCCAGCAACGTTTATTTACTTTTCACGCTCTAGTGCGTGAAAAGTGACACTTTACATACTGTAATGAAAACTCATATTGTTATTGATTAACAATAGAAGCAAGAACGAAAATTGTATTTAGCAAAAAAATAAACCTCATCTACTTATTATTTTCATGTGACCCATCCCAATATTTTGAAATACCATATTCATATTAATATGGCAACGGGTGTAAGAGAAAAATTATGACTTAATTAACATGATATGTTTATGTATTTCTTTATATATTAAATATTTAAATATGAAAAGTCATTCAACATCAAGAATGCAGAAAAAGGAACAAAACATTTAAAACAGTACGCCATAGTAAAGAAACATTAATTAAATAATTATTCGAGCTGTTTTTACCACAAATAGTTTGATAGCATCTTTACAGTTTTGTTATATATTGCTTCTATGGAAATTATGTCTAGATCATTTAGTCATTCTTGTGTTTCTTTTTCGAAAATAATTCTTTATAATTTTCACTTTCGAAAAACTATGTTCAGCTGTTTGCTGCTGCTGGTTACCGGGAATATTAAAAGTATTCTTAAAGCTATAGCAACGTTTGGTAATATAATCGTACCTACATTAAAAATAATATTTACAAAAAAAACAATTTTTCTTGTGCATTTTTTAGTACCTTTGACAAAATTAGACAAATATTTATTAGTTCCTCATTGAGATCAATTGCAGATATATCGGATTCATCGTCATCGTTTAACATTAACTGTAAATTGTTTAAAATTTAAATCATCCAAAGAATTAATAGGTACACCTTTTAAAATTGTAAAATTCTTTTTCAAATTTTTTCTCTTGTACTTCGCTTCGTATGTTATCGCTACAAAATAGGCAAACGATGTTAGAATGCTCAGTGGAAAACGAAGAATCGGTTGTAATTATATTTAATATAATTTTATAAATGGTATAAGTGCATTAAATTATTAAGAAATTTTTCAGCTGTTTATTCAAGTTTTATATTAGTAGTATGTCGTTTTGGCGCCTATTTCAATCCGGCGCCTGAGGCGGTCGCCTCGCCGCCTCACCTATCGGGCCGGCCCTGTTCTGTTGCATTTTAGTGATCATTGTGTGGAACATAATCTCGATGACGACACAATGATACAAGTTTTGAGGACATTCCAGTTTCCAATTTTGGTGTTTAAATATTTAGCAGAAAAAAATTATGAAGTAATGTACTCGTATACATCGAGATGATAAAATCATCATTACAAAAAATTTCTTTTAAATTCGATTCAAATATTTGTTCAGAATATTCAAAATTTATTACAAAAAAAAAAATAAAAAAAAAATTCAGGATATAGAAAACCTACGATCATATTTTCAGAAAATAAAATGTATAATTATCTAATTTAGTAATATACAAATACATACCTATACCGTATATATTATCTAGAGTATGTTAAATGAGTCAAATAGGTATAAGGTAATGAAACATTGGGTTCATTGTCGCAACTAGCAACCATGCATTGTTTCCTATAAATTTCATAATAATTGCATTTTTGCCTTGTTCTTTGCTGTTTCAAATAAATACGTGTAAGTTATAAGTACATTGTTGGGAAACTTAAAAAATCTCGTTTTCAATAAATTAATGCCCACGTATAAAAATTTGAACTTTGACATCATATCTCGAAATCCTTCAATGACAAAAAATTAAACGCCGTCAGTTTGCCATTTGAAAGAGATTAAAAAGTTCCCTAAAGAAGAGCAAAATTCCGCATTTTTGTTTGTAAAGAAATCAGTAAAATTTGAATTTTTGTATTTATCTAGTGACCTACGCATTTTACGAAAAAAAAAAACAAATTAGTGTAATGGCCTATTAATGGGACAACCAGTTAAAATAGTTCTTGAAGATTTTATTAATAAGGAATTAATTACTATCCGACGAATAAAGGATGTACCTTTTGTTAAAACATGAAAACGATAAAATCTTGGATATGACTAAAAATTATTACGTTTACATGCAGTTTTAAAAATGGCTTCAATTTTCAGTCAAAATTACGTGAAACTGTTTACATGCAGTTTTCAAAACAAGTTTAAAAATTGATTTGAAAACAGTTTTGACGAAAGTGTATTTAGCTAATGTAAGTGACAGATTCTCTTCACTCCAAATACTTTGTTTTGCCATTATTCCAATTATTTTTTATACTTCGTATCACTACGCACTAAAACTACACAACTGTCTTTATTTGCAGGTTAGTAACACAAAACGACAGCAACGTTATGCTCTGTACGCATGCGCAGAATCGAAACTGAATTTTAAGTGAAAGAAGACTGTTTTTTGAGTGTAATGCAACAGTGAAATTTCTGTAACTGATAGTTACCATCAATTGTATTATAAACGAAGACGGATTTGTGAAATATTCACGGACCCCAGCGGGATTCGAACCCACGGCCTCCCAAATTTCTAGTCGGGCGCTCTACCAACTGAGCTACAGGATCCCACTGAAGTTCGTGAATTTTTTCACATGTCACAAGCACGTTGAACACGTTGAACATGAAGTAACGTTACCCGTACAACAGCGAGACACCACCCGTGGTAGTGAATAGGGAGGCCGTGGGTTCGTATCCCGCTAGGGTCCGTGAATTTTTCACAAATCCGTCTTCGTTTATAATGAATTTTAAGTGTTTATATGACTAGTTTCGAAACTAGTTGTCAAGTCAAACGCATGAATTTTAGTTTTGATTTGAGATAACTCAAAACCTTTGGCACTCTACACAAGGCGTTTTCAAAACTAAAAACGTTTCGAAAACGGCTTCAAAACTGCATATAAACTCAGTAAATATATCTCATCAACAAAAAGTAGACATAAAAATATTCTGTCTGGTTTCTTTTCTACGCTTTGACGAGAGTAGATATATTTTCCGTAAAGATAACTTTAACTTCTGTTTAAAAGTTTTAGCAGTAGTAGTAATAAAGGTTTTTAAAATTTTTCAAAGGGTGCTAACGTTTTTAACAAATTATATTTTGGAGGACTATAGTCTATATGTATACTCTATCTAGTATTTTATCTTATTTATTTTTATTGACGTTCACATGTTTGCTGGTCCTGTTATTTTTGTATATTATAATTTCCTGTCCATTATTATATAGTTTTCAAAATTATTCTTATTAAAAATCACCTCCTGATGAAAGCAAAGTTGTCGAAACTAGTTGAAACGTTCGGCTCGTTCGGCAAATTTTCCTTCTCGTGAAAAAAAGATATAATTCACTCACGAATTAGTTGCATACAAATTTTTTTACGTCTGCAATGGGAGCATGAAAAAAGTGCCGTAGCGTTTTATTATTTCACTCCGCAGTGTTAGAAAAGTACTCTTTTTTCACTCTTTCATGTATTAAAAAATAGCTTACTTTATAAACCCATTTTAATGAAAAAAATCTGATGTGGCCAACACATGACCTCCCGTCAATTCCAAGTTTGAAATAACAATAAGCTTTAAGTAAAGTATCACTTCCGATTGATCGTTTGCAAACAAAATCTAATTTGTTGTTTCAATAAATAGAACAGTATATAATACCAAATTTTGGATTATATTTTTTTTTGTTTTTCCTCAAAAATCTGTTAAGAGCTCAAAATTATACTTTATTATTTTTAGCAAAAAGTACCACTTCCGGTTTATTATATAGGTATAGTCAAAATCTAATGTTGTTTAAAATTATACACGAGTTGTAAATACCAAATTTGAGAAGTTTTGGATCATGTTTTAAAATATTTTTTCAAGAAAATCTGTGTATGGTTTCTAGCTTCCTATAAAGTACTACTTCTAGTTTATTAATTCTAGAAAACATCTAATATGTCGTTCTCATTAATCTAAAAGTCTTAAATACGAAATTTGAAAAGTTTTGGATTGTATCATTTTATTTTTTACGAAAATATGTTCAGAGCTTCAAATAAAGTATCACTTACGGGTTACCAATTGTACTCAAAATCTAATATGTTGCTTCCCTTGATATAAAAGTCTTAAATACTAAATTTAACTAGTTTTGGAATATATCCTATATTTTTCATGAAAATCTGTTCTGATCTTGAAGTAAAGTATCACTTCCGGAATATTAACTTTAGCCAAAATCTAATATGTTGTTCCCCTTTACACAAAAGTCTTAAATACTAAATTTAACAAGTTTTGGAGTATATCATAATATATTTTTCACGAAAATCTCTTCAAAGCTTCAAGTCAAGTATCACTTCCGGTTCATCAATTCTACCCAAAATCTAATCAACTCGTTATATGAATGCAGAAAGCTTAAATACGGAAAATAGATATATTTGGAAGTTATCATCACACACACACACACACACACACACACACACACACACACACACACACAAACTCACACACACACAAACTCACACACACACGCACACGCACACGCAAACGCACACGCACACGCACACGCACACGCACACGCACACACACACACACGCACACACACACACACACACACACACACACACACACACACACACACAATCATCGTAAAAATAGTAAAAACGTGTTGTCGGGACCCTAATTCGTGCTCATTTACTGAAAACTCACCATCGAATTTTTGGCATGATTACATTACCTCCCTTACCTACAGTATGAAGGGAGGTAAAAGAGTACTTTTTTAACAGACGTAAAAAAAAGGATTTCACCATACTCGATGTAACTGGATCAATTACTCTTGTTAAATAAACATAGTTGTAATTATACTGGTGTTGGTAAATGGTAGTCGCACTTTAACTCTATTAGAACGATATTGTATAATGGAACCGCAGCCTTTTCAGTGTGTTAGATAGGGTGGCCATATTTGAAACGATAACAAAGAGGATGCCGAGGCAATTTTTTTTAAAAAGAGAGGGCTTGGTCTAATTTTATGCAATTTTCTTAGCACAAATACTATTATTGGCATAAAAATATAAATATATGGATAGGTGAAAAAAATACTGGTTAGGTAATTAAATAAAATACAATATCAAAATCGGATCCTCTACTATTTTTTAAATATTTTTTTATGAAATTGCATCTAAACTGAAAGCGACTTGTAGTTTGAGAAAATCTTTATTGTTATTCGTTAAGCCGTAATAATTTTTTTAATATTCTATGACGTAGATATACGAGATGATTTTAGTCTCAAACAGTGGACTTCGCTAATAATTGGAGTCACATAAATTGATCTTTTTCAGCACATAAAAATATATAACTACGTTAAAATAAGTATTGTGCGCAATAATTAAAAATATGCGTGATTAATAAGCAATTCATGACAGCAAAATAATTTTGTACTAACTCACTATCAGAGACAAGTCGTTATATTGGTCGGAATTGGATAATTTTTGAGCCGAACCAATAAAATGATTTGGCTCTGCCCACATGTTAGTTCATCAGTTTTTTACTTAGCATAAATGGCTTGTATACCTTGTTCCATTTAAGCCATTCATGCCCGTTTGCACCGATATTACTCATTTGTTCCCCTTAGTTAAGCGCCTCTTAGTTGGTAAGTTGCCCTTAATCTTAAATGGTTTGCACGAATGGAATATAGTTGTCGCTTAAATAAGGGTAGCTTGGAAGCAGTATAAGAAGAAATTCTAGTAACTTTTCATTTTCGTATTATATTATTCTAGTAATTATTATGTCAAATGTGATTGGATATGTTAAAAACCGGGGAAGGCAAACCAATTCCTATTCCAAGTGTTGGGTTGGATAACCTTCATACAAAAACTATAAGAAGTTTTGAAAATATATTCGACGGTGATAATATTAAGGTTTGTGATATCAATATACGAGTATTATACGCAGTAAATAATGTACATTTTAAATTATTTCAGATTATCAGATCATTGAGTGCCAAAGAACCAACGAGCTCTATCTATGGCCGTATTATGGTGAAAACAGTAAATCTAAATCTGTAAAAATTGACATATATTTTTGTTGATCAATATAAAATTATACAAATATACATAGTGTATATTTGACGCGGAATTCCAAAATTTATTAAGTTTATAACCTCCAAATCAATATCCACTATATCTAATTCCAAATCATTATACAGTTTCATTTGTAGAAAATCAAAATATTAATATTTCTACATAAATAAACAATTATTAACTTACTGGACAGGCCTGAAAATGCAATATTTATTTTAAGGGTACCTCTAAGTATCACCTGAACTGCAGCTTAAATTCAAGGAGCGCTGACGTGATTTAAGGGGACTTTATAAAGTGGTGCAATGCACTTATTTTGATAAGGGGTACTTAAAATTTAAGTATAACCGGTGAAAACGGCCATCAGTATTGCAGAGTATAGGGAACAGTTTTGACCTCTCTTATTGGCTGAAATTGAAGCTAAGAGACAAATTTACCCAATGTAATTTCGGGTACTTCAAGTTTGCGCTGTTGCCAGCTCCATCTACTAAATGGCTAAAATGGAACAGTGTACAGAATTCGCGCAATTTATGATCTATCTATACAACTCTCAATACCGGAGTATCAAATTGGGTATAGTTTAGGCATTTAGGAGGCAATTGGAAAATAGAGGACTTTGTATATAGAAAATGCGGATATATACCGGACAGAATTTTAATCCCTGAAAAGAGGACTTCTCCGGGTAAAAGAGGACGTCTGGACAGCCTAGTGTCAGATGATGCAGAATGATAAAGATATTATAAAGGTTCATATGCATAGTATAAAAACACATACATTTCGGTATTATATTAAAAATATTAATCAGCATTTCATAAAACTTTCTTCTTTTTTATCATCATCGTTTGTCGGTGCATGTACATTTATACTATAAATTTTCTATATAAACCTCTGATCCTTATTCTACAAATTCATTCTGATACAGGTTCAAATTCTGTAACATAGCCTTTTAATTTCCTATTAACCATAAACCCTACCCCAAAATACTTAGTTTGCCAATCGCTATTAAAAAATTCGTAGTCCTCCATTTCGAAGATATTGTTCCCATTTTGTTTCGTTTTTGCAGAGCTACTATATGCATTTTAGGTGCTTTAAAAGTTTTTTCTAGATTTTTAAATACCTCTATCTCATTCGTTCCATGTACATTTTAATTTCCCAAATTAAGATATTTCAGGTTTTCGCTTATGAAATATGCTCTTCAAGCCTTTCAGCTTCATAATTCCATGTTAGACATTTGCCGTCTACTATTAGCTTGTTGTAAATAATTTTTGTTCTTTTCCTTTTCTCACGTTCTTTGTTAGTTTGTTTTCTTATTACCATTCTTCTCCATTTAGAAGATATTTTTCTCTTTTTGTTTCGTTTCTTGCAGAGCTACTATATGCATTTTATATGCTTTAAAAGCTTCTTCTAGATTTTTAAATACTCCTATCGCATTCGTTCATGTACATTACAAGTTCCCAAAATTAACGTATTTCAGTTTTTCGCTATCGAAATTTGCTCTTCAAGTCTTTCAGCTTCATAATTCCATGTTAGACATTTGTCGCCTACTATTAGCTTATTGTAATTTTTTTTTGTTTATTTTCTTTTCTCACGTTCTTCATTAGTTTGTTTTCTTATTACCATTCTCATTATCCTCTTATCCTGTGTATAGTCGTTATTTATGAATTACCTTTTAGCTTGTTTTTATTTTTCATAATTTTAACTTTGCACTGAATTTATGGTTTAGATTCTATAAATTCATTGAGATATTCTTTGGGATCATTTTCCTCTATTTCTAAACCTGTAACAATTATATTATTAGCCGTTTTTTGTTTTTCGTAAATTTCTTATCTTATATGTATGTAACCGATGTATTTATCTCTGATTTTATTCTCTTGTTTTCTTTTTGCCAAATTTGTTCCTTTTCTCTCCTAATCTTTTTTTATTATTTCTATAGTTTCAGTATTTTTCACTATTTCCTGCTTTAATTCTGAAATAATAATAATTTCAAATCAGTAATCGAGAAAAATGTTTCAAATAAAAAAGTTAGATATTATTATTGTCTATCTAGTGGCGTATGAAAATAATTTTTCGATCGGTAAATTTTTGAGATATAACACAACTTTTATTTTTTAAAATGAAACTTATGTTGATTTATTATTCTAAAAAAATACTTAATCTCTCTCTCGAATGGTATAAGGGTTATTGTTATTGTATTTTAAATTTGTTTTACCCTAAAAATCTTTGATTTTTCATTATTTTCATGAAATTTCTTATTTTTTCAGTAATTTTATAAGTTTTTTATAATTGTATTTTATTTTACTTAAGTGACTTATTTCATAACTACCGTAGGGTTAAATAAATATCCACAAAATATAAATACTGTAACAAGAGAAACATAAAACAGAAAATGTGAGATAGGTCATCTCAACATGGTTCAAATATTCATCAAAAAAGCCTAAAGTTTTGTTTATTATTTACATCAACGACTTACCAAACGTTCTAGCAATTTGTAAAATGCACCTCTTTGAAGATGATACTCTTATTTATTTAGAAGACAGGGATAAAAGTACAATAATAAGTAATATTAACAAAGATCTTAATAATGTAAGTATATGAATGGACAAAAACAAATTAAAATGGAATGAATCAAAAACTAAAGTAAGAATTTTATCCTTGTCATCAAAAATAAATGAGAATAAAAATGATGTAATAAAATTGAATTCATTTGTGCTCGATGTTGTTAGTGAATTAAATAATTAGGTGTAATGATTGATAATAAACTGAAGTTTATTCAACATGTAGAATATATAAGTAGAAAGATATCAAAAAAAAAAAAAAAATATGTGGCCAGCACATTACCTTCTGTCAGTTCTATGTATTTAGTACAAATTTCATACAGAAAGTTCCTTGCAAAAGATTCTATTTCTTGTACATTACCTTCCGGCAATTGTATGTATTTTATACAAATTTCATACAGAAAGTTTCAAACAAAAGATCCAACATTTCCAGTAAAATTATAACACAAACATACTATGTCAATTGCACTTGACACTGACATCTGTCAATCATAATTTTTTAATATAGTAGCTGTTTCCATAGTTATAGCACAGCTGGCTAATTTATGAAATTTAATTTCTTTATAATTTTTTAACTCTATATCTATTTAATATGAAGTACCTATAAAATGCAGTCAAATCGTATAAAGAATAAAATATTCTTTAATATTTATAGTAACGTTAAATGTGAAAAATAACATTTAACATTGTTTTTTCAAGAAAAACGTTCAAATATGGGTATTTCCGGTTGACCAATTATAACCAAAATCTAATCAGCTCTTCATATGGATGTAATGAAGGGAAATACGAAAGAATTATAATTTTTGAAATTGTAGTATTAGAGTTATCGCCGGGTAAATTTTTGACACACACACTCACACACGCACACACACACCACACACACCACACACACACACGCACACACACACGCACAGACACACCACACACACACACACACACACACACACACACACACACACACACACACACACACACACACACACAGACATCATTGTAAAAATAGCAAAATCGTACTATAGGGGCCCTGAAACGTGCTTATTGATTAAAAACTCATCACCGAATTTTTTGACGGAAGACAATACCTTTCTTAACTAAAGGTGACGGAAGGTAAAAAAAATTGTTACCTCTCAAGAATATCTAGAGACCTGTCAACTTGGAGCACAATAATTGTTATATACATATAATACTATCATATTGTCATATTTTAAATATTACTTTACTATTTTAAACAATGAGTAGAAGCCGGTCGATGAATTTGATCCGCACATATAAATGTATTAACCTATTTCTTTCGAATATTATAATATTATTAATCGAATAGTGCAACCTGTATTTCAATTATCTAAATAAACCTAGAATTCTTAATACTATTCTGTTCATGTGTAATAAAAATGATACAGATAAATTACAAAACCGTGCCATGAGTAATATTAAAGTGTAATAAATACACTAGTATCAATGCTTTAGAATGATTTACTATTGAACAAACTAATAATATGCAAACTTGTGAATCTATCTTCCACAATGGACTATTAATGTATAATAATTTACCCAATATCGTGAAGTCAGCAAAAACTGTAAATGATATTCAAATCGAAATTAAAATTGCATTTATAGATGTTTAACCCATTGAATATATGTGTTTTTTTTGTAATATTTTTGTATGTATTAGCTAAAGCTATTTAATAAAGTTTTATTATAGTTAAGCTAGTTGATGTCGCCCACAAAACTTTTTTATATTTTCAATATTCAAACATTGGACCATTGTTATATTCAAACCAATATATATGATTTTAAATTTTTATTATACCAAAAAATCATAAACTATCAGAAATTATAATGGATTAGCCATAAGTGAACAGTTTTTCAATATTCCAATGCATCCCGCATAATACGTAACAGAGTACCACACAAGGCTAAGTATAAGCAAGCATCTCTTTTGTCGTATGTCTGCATATTTAAACATGTCAAACCCTTGTCTTTTCGTCTTACAATGGCTAGCCCTTATCTCAGTTTCAGATAAAGTGCCGCAACAAAATATATAATTTTTACGGAATCGGAATCACTACATTCTACACGGATATGGTAGAATTGAAGTACGATATACAGGCTGTCCAAATTGCGAAGGCCGCCATCGGGATTTCGGAAACTATAAGAGATACGACTTCGGTTAAATGGCAAATGTGGTACGCCTTTGAAGGGCCATCTTAGGTATGCTTTTCTTTTGACAAAAATTCTTATAGGTAATTAGAAAATGGCGGAAAACTAAATTTGGTAGATATTTTCATTTTGAAATTAGTTCTAAACTACGAGTACCTAATAGAGAAATATTTTCAAATAAAGATGTTAGATATTTTTATTTTCTATCCATTGGCGTACGAAAATAATTTTTATATAGGTACATTTTTGAGATATAACACAAACTTACATTTTTCTAAATAAAACCCATATTTGATTTTTAGTCAAAAAAATACATATTTTTTCTGTCTCGATTGGTATAAGGGTTATTGTGTTTGCTTTTAATTATTTCAAAATAAGGACCTCCACCATAGTATCAAACTATAAAATTTAGTCATTTATAAATAACGAAGACGGATTTGTGAAAAATGCATGGACCTCACTGGGATTTGAACCCAGAGCCTTCGCATTTCTAGTTTGACGCTCTACCATTGAGCTACAAGACTACTGTTGAGTAACAATTTTCGATATACATAAAGTAGTCATTTATGTTGAAACTAGACCATAAAAATATGATAGCTACTATCCAAATTTAAAATTAAATATATTAGTTTATAAAATTTTCGAGCTTTCTTGTCCTTACAATCTAGATAAATGTGATTATTCACGAACTATCTTTGTTTAAGAACTAAATGACGTCGTTGGAAAGCTAAAATAATTATTTTTTCCACTACGACTGATTGTGATATAACAATATCGTCGTTCGAAAGAAATTAAAAAAGTGTCTTAGGGGGGTGAAAATCAAACTTTCCCAAAGAATCTATACACAAATTTCAGTTGTCTGAAATAACCTATTTTGGTATAATGAAAATAAATTTATATTAATGTCAAATAAATGTCGCCAAATTGTATGGTGAAAACAACGCGATTCCAACAAGAATAATACACGCCACAATTTAACATTGCGTTGGTTGCAATAAGTACGTGTTAATATATTTAGGGATAATGAATAATATTGTATTTAACGATTAAATTGAGAATAATGTGATACCATATCTTCCAACGTGATATAGTCTTAACCTTATCACCAGAATTGTAATTGTAGCTAGAAAATACCTCGAGAGCCCAGTCTTTAAATAAATCAATTTTTTTTAATCTGACGTTGCCAGCACGTTACATTTCGTCGCATCGATTCTATGTATTTTGTATAAATTCCACAAGTTTTATTTAAAGATTCCATATTTCCAGTATATTACCTTATGTATTTTGTACAAATTCCGTACAGAAAGTTTCTATATTTCCAGTAAAGTTATAACGCAAACATACTATGTCAATTGCACTCGATACTGACATCTGTCAATCAAAATTTTCTTAATATAGTAGATGTTTCCATGGTTATAGCACAGCTGGCTTGCTTTATGAAATTTGTTTTTACCTTCCGTAATACCGTAGGTAAGGGAGGTATTGTAATCGTGCCGAAAATACGATGATGAGTTTTCAGTAAATAAGCACGAATTAGTGTCCCCACAACACGTTTTTACTATTTTTACGATGATTGTGTGTGTGTGTGTGTGTGTGTGTGTGTGTGTGTGTGTGTGTGTGTGTGTGTGTGTGTGTGTGTGTGTGTGTGTATGTGTGTGTATGTGTGTATGTGTGTGTGTGTGACGATTTTTTCGTCCACAATAACTCTTATAACAAACTTCCAAATAAATAAATAAATATATATATATATATATATATATATATATATATATATATATATATATATATATATATATATATATATTCCGTATTTAAGCTTCTTGCATTCATATAACGAGTTGATTACATTTTGGGTAAAATTGGATAAATAGAATTGATACTTTACCCATAACAGTTTTTAATGAAAAACTATATTAAAATATAATCCAAAACTTTTCAATTTGAGTGTTTAAGACTTTTATATCATGGGAAACAATATATTAGATTTTGGCTAAAATTAATCAACCAGAAGTGATATTTTACATAAAGCTCTGAACAGATTTTCGTAAAAAATATATTATGATATACTCCAAAACTTGTCAAATTTAGTATTTACGCCTTTATATGAATAGCAACAACATATTAGATTTTGGATACAATTGATAAACCGGACGTGATACTTTATTTGAAGCTCTGAACAGATTTTTGTGAAAAATATATTGATACATTCGAAAACTTTTCAAATTTGGTACGAGTATATAAGACTTCTATATTAATAAGAATGACATTTCAGATTTTTTATAAAATTGATGAATCGGAAGTCATACTTAACTAGAAGCTCTGAACAGATTTTTGTGAAAAATATATTATGATATATTCCAAAACTTCAAATTTAGTATTTAAGGCTTTTATATAACGGGAAGCAACATATTAGATTTAAGCTAAAATTGATAGACCGGAAGTGTTACTTTATTTGAAGCTCTGAACAGATTTTCGTGAAAAATAAATTGATACAATCCAAAACTTTTGAAATTTGGTATTTAAGACTTTTATATTAATGAGAACGACATAGGTATTAAATGTTTTCTAAAATTGATAAACCGGAAGTACTACTTTACAGGAAGCTATAAACAGATTTTCTTGAAAATATACAGGTTGTAAACGAAACCAGAAAACGCGATTTTTCTCAGAAATTATCAGAGATACAAAAAAATACTATAAAATAAAGTTGTAGAAGACCAAAGGGGGCATCCCATTATAGAATAAAATATTTTTTTAAACTAGTGGTTCTCAAGTAACAACACAAAGTTATATTTGCTTAAATAGGATGGCATATATTTTTTAGGCCTATTCGATACAGTATTTTTTTCTGAATTCAACTATATATTCATTTTATATCCTTACATAATAAATATATTGAGAAAAATTCAATAAAAATTGAAATAATTTTATTTTTATAGTTATTTTTCAGTAGACTATGTATGAAAAACAATTGAGCTTAAATTAAAGTAAAACAAATATTTGTTAATTACCTTATAAATAGTGTTCTATCAGCAACAATAGGAATTATTAGGCACTAAATAATTCAAATTGACAAATATCAGGATTCGTTTTGCATACATGGCCTACTGAAAAGTATCTATAAAAATAATATTTATTTAAAATTTAATTGAATTTGTCTCAATATTTTTATTATGTAAGGATATAAAATGATTATAAGGTTGAATTCAGAAAATAATACTGTATCGAACGGGCCTAAAAAATATATGCCATCCCATTTAAGCAAATATAACTTAGTGTTGTAACTTGAGAACCACTGGTTTAAAAAATTATTTTATTCTATAATGGGATGCCCCCTTTGGTATCCTACAACTTTATTTTATAGTATTTTTTTGTATCTCTAATAATTTCCGAGTTTCGTTTACACCTGTATATTAAAACAATCCAAAACTTCTCAATTTTGGCATTTGCAACACGTGTATAATTTAAAACAACATTAGATTTTGACTATACCTATATAATAAACCGGAAGTGGTAAATTTGGAGCCCTTAACAGAATTTCGAGGAAAACATAAAATATAATCCAAAATTTGGTATTACACAGTTTTATATTTATTGAAAAAACAAATTAGATTTTGTTTACGAACGATCAATCGGAAGTGATACTTTACTTTTTTTATTTCTATTTATTATACACACTTTTTCATACATTTATGTATATAAGTGGTGATTCGATGACGATGAAACAGTTTTTCTTTATATGATTCATATTTTCTAACATTTTACACGTAGTTGATGAGGATGAAATTATGAAAGACGCACACACCAGCCATGCCTTATCCGGGATTCGAACCCAGGACCCTTGGAGCGTGAAGCGATAGCGCTACCGCTACTCCGCCTGGGTCGGCTGATACTTTACTTAAAGTTCTTTGCTATTTCAAACATGGAATTGACGAGAGGTCATGTGTTGGCCACATCAGATTTTTAAATAATTTTTTAACTCGATATCCATTGAATATAAAGTATAAAATGTAAACGAAAAATATTTATAATAACATTAAATATGAAAACATGATTTTTAACAGCGTTTTTTCAAGAAAAACTGTTAAAATATTCAAATTAGGGTACTACCGGTGGACCAATTATAACCAAAATCTAATCAGCTCTTTATATGGATGTAAAGAAGAGGAATACGCAGAAATTATAATTTTTGAAAAGGTGGTATTGGAATTATGCGATCCGAAAAATCGTCACACACCACACATACATAAATCCATCCATACATCCAAACATACATACAGACATCATCGAAAATATAGTAAAATCGTATTCTAGGGACCCTAAAACGTGTTTATTCAGTAAAAACTCCTTATTGGTTTTTTTGATTAAAGACAATACCTTCCTTACGTAAAGGTGATGGAAGGTAAAAACACAAGACAAAAAAAAAATATTAATACGAGAATCTTTCAAAACTTGTGTATAAAATAAAGCCCTTACTTTTAAATTTTGTATTTTAATAACCATCCACTGGCTGCGCCAAGTCTTACAGACTCCACCAACTTTAATTTGCGGTTTATTAAATGCTGCGTGTAGTGTGATGCTTGTGCTGCTGTATAGCATTTCAGTTTTTGATTTTGACTATATAGCATGACCTTCAAACTTTCAGTTAGTTATGTATTACAACACTTAGCGATAATAGTGCTTCGATTCGTAAATGTTCGGTGATTTCAAAATCGTGGCGGTCTTGGCGACAAGCCATAATGATAATTCAAATTTAAAATTGTCGCACAATAGACTAACCAAGTACGTATCGTTGTGCCACTCGCGGATGTTTTAACACTATGGTTGGGACGTGGCTAGAATGACAGTTGGTAAACACGCGATGAGCAACGAAAACCGTGGTAAAAAGTCATCAAACATTTTATGTTGCAGAGTGCTAATAATCTAAATATAATGGGGATAATAAGATTTACTTTTACTCCTTCCCTTATTAATCTTGGGAACAGGTAAGGCGACAAAAATAGATACCATCGGTTCGTCGAATGACATAGGTTCAGCTGAATTTTATTAAAAATCTGATTACATATTTCTCAGGCACAAAACATGGTTTTAAAATTTGTGGTTTTAGCAAATAAAAAATTTAGTTCAATAATAATTATAACTTAGAAACAAAATACTTCGATTCAATATAGATGATGAGACAATACATATCTGTGTGCCTTTGATAACAATAATGAAAAATAAAATAAAATATCTATGAAATATACATTCTATTGAATGTAAAATGTATAACTGTATAATATTTAAGAGATCTACGATAAATTATTAGTAGACAACTTTATACAAAGCGCACGAAGGAAATATTTATACAGACCTTGACAAAAATATACGTCAAAACTCAAGAAACATGTAAGTAAATGGAATACACAAATTACATACTAAAAGTTCTCCCAAATCAACGAAAAATATTTTCCAAATTGTCGTCGAGTAAAAGTACACAGTGATAAGTAGTGATAATCTGACAGTCCTCACACTGGCGCAAATTTACCGCGCAAACGTATAAAAAAGATATGTCGACGTTTTCAAAATCACTGCTTATGATAACACACGTATTTTCTATTTCAAGTGGTGCTTCGAATATATTTTTTGTGCAACCGGACGCAAAATAAGCATTTCGCAGCCGCGAAATTGGATTTCGCGACCGTTGTCATGGTACCGGCCGCGAAATTATATAAACAATGACTTTGACACTTGAGAATTGCATGGTTTTATCAAATGTCAATCCCATAGCCACCTTGATAGTTGACTTACTATTTACAATGAAACTGTTTAAAATTAATAAAATTTGTAATTACATAATTTTTACGGTTGCACAAAAAATATTGTGTACACCGGTACGCTAAAGAGTGATTTCGCGGCCTTGATATACAAATAACTATTAAACTGACAAAACGGTTCGTGTATACATAAAACGCCATTCTACACGTAATAAATTCCTCCCAAAAATATTTAACGGGAAATCCATCAGATGGCGCGACCAGCGACACGGGACAGCTGCTTGGATAGTCTATAACTATTTGTGTATTAAGAACGCAAAATGGGACGTTGTCGATTGAGAGGTTGTTGTCGCGCGACACATGAGCGCGGCATTCTCTCGAAATCGACAATGTCTATTTGCGCTCGAAATACACACAAGATTTTTTCTACAGTCGCCACAATGGGATCCTCCACCACAACAAAAATTTATTTATTTTAAGTACATTAAACTAGTGCAGTGAATAAGTGGATCTCCATTGGGAGCGTTCACGCCAAACTTTTGCAGGTGGCTGCACGCAGCACAACTGTTCACACAATTTATTTTATATTTAATTTAATTTATCGTTATTTTCCATTCTTCTTGAGCTATAGTTTTAATCTAATCTAAGCATTTAACTTTTCGTTTTTGTATATGATTACCCTATTTTATTTTCACAGCAGTGCTGCATTTTGTTTGGTTATGTAATATACCGACAGAGCAGTTATATAATAATAATCTTTATTTGTCCAACAATATAACCATTAGGACAAAACATTGTACATATTAGACGCATTTTATAATTAACAAGTATTAAAAAGTATTAAAAATAGAATATGAATACATACAAGAAATAATGATACATCGAAAGTAATTTCACATATTCGAAAACAATTTAACAAAATTACCAAATTTACGATATAACAAACTATTATAGTGATACAGAATATATATCCATATCCGTTGAAATATTGTTTAAATTCTTGCACATTACATAAAATGGTGATTTTATCATTACATTAGTTTTTGTGAAGGGACAGTAAAAAACATTATTGTTTCTCGAAGCAACACGCGGTACAATTATATTTACATATGCTAACAATTCTGAGTAGTCAATTTTTTATTGCAATATCTTCGCCAGGAACGTAACAGATTGACTTTCCCTTCTGGTTTCCAGTGATTGGAAGTTAAATCTTTGTAATAAGTGAGTTTCATCTACTCCTCTTTTTGGATATAGTCCATCATTTTTAAATAAAAGATATATTAAAAAGCGTCGTTGTACTGATTCTATGGCATTGATATGTTTGTTATAAAAAGGATACCAAATTAGTGAACCATATTCTAATTTAGATCTCATAAAGCAGAAGTTCAGTGTAATTACAGTAGACTGGTTATTAAAACCTTTACAATTTCGAAAAATGAAACCCAGTGTTCTGTATGAAGCTTTAATAGTTTCCATTATATGTGGATTGACGGTTAGCATGTGATCAAACTTAATTCCCAAATCTTTAATTGTGTTTGACCTTTCGAGTATCTGATTATCTATGTAGTAATTAAATAGTAGAGGAGATTTTTTTCTGTAATACGAAACTATTTTACATTTCCTAACATTAAGATCAAGTTTATTTGATGTACACCATTCTATTATATCATTCAATACAGATTGGAGCATTTCATAATCAGTATTTGCTTCTATTGTAGTATAGATTTTTAAATCATCGGCAAAAAAGAGATGACTGCAGGATATCAAGTTACTCAGATCATTAATAAAATAGACGAATAGTAGAGGTCCTAGGTTAGAACCCTGTGGACTGCCAGATGTTGGTGTAAAGTGCTGGGAAGAGAAACCATTGTATGCTACATATTGTTTTCTATCAAACAGGTATGAGGAAAGTAATTGAATTAAGTTTACATTGAACCCTAGATTACTTAATTTGTGTAATAATATATGGTGGTCTATTTTATCAAATGCTTTTTGGAAGTCAGTATAGATGACATCAATTTGACTTCCTTTATCAAGTCCCAACGATAAGTGTTATGTAATGAGTGTCAGGTTTGTTATAGTTGATCTCTTTTCAACAAATCCGTGTTGCTGCTCTGAGATAAAACATTTAGTTTGCTCGGACAACTTTGCGTGTAATATGATTTCAAATACTTTAGAGAAGTTACAGAGTATAGAAATAGGTCTATAATTTTTTATATCAGATCGACTGTCTGATTTATGAATTGGACTTACGCGTGATATTTTCCACATTTCAGGGAAGCTGGATGATTTTAGAATTTTGTTATACAAAATACGTAGAGGTTCGATAAAGGCAATAGAACAATCTTTTAGTGAAAAACTGGGAATCTGATGAACTCCTGCGGTCATTTTATTTGATAATTTTTTAATAGCCTGGGTTATATCTAATTCAGTGATTTCGGTTACTGATATGCTTGGTAAATACTTTTTAAAGTCTGTTTGATATTCTTTGACATCATGCGGTACTGAATTATTATAAACACTGGCAAAATACTCTGCGAAACCATTTACAATAGCTTGAGGATCATCATATGAGTTATTATTAATATGCATGCAACCTGGAATACGTGAATTATTTTTCTTTGATTGTACAAATGACCAGAATTGTTTCGAGTTGCCCTGAATAGAGTTTTCTATTTGTGTAAGATAAGATCTGTAAGCATCCCTGATTTGCGATTTAATTAATAATCGTAGACTTTTAAATTCTTCCAAATCAGAGATTTTGTGGTTTTTTTTTAAATTTAGTGTGGGCTGAGTATTTCCTTTTAATATTTATAATAATTTCTTTCGTAAACCAAGAAGGAAACGACCTTTTATGGTTTATAAATTTATATGTGGGAACGTACTTATCGAACAATATTTCTAAAATTTTATAAAATTGATTACACATTTCATCTACATCGTCACTTGAATTTAGTCAGATTGACTTGTGTTTTACTAAAATTCCATTAGTTCCTGACTAAACGTTTCCATTAAGAATGTAGACAAGTGATATTTCTCAACATTATACCTATAGTTAGAAATTTGGACAGCGAGCATTTTTTCTACTTTGTCGCGCATGAGTGGCAAAATGACATTTTGCGTCTACAAAAGAGAGCGCAAATGGCTACTTTGTATGTAGACTGTAGAAAAATTGTATTTTTTTAAAAATCTACTATGACACCAGTGTTAAAAAGTAACAAACCATATTACTTTTAACATTAGTATTAAAACCTTACCTTGATAATGACGGATGGAACAACAAATCAACATTTTTAACATATGTCAAAAAAATTATTAGAAATACATATTCAAATGAAGAAATAGTGTTTCTAGAAAAAATAGTGTATGATTTACGTGTTAAAAGTGAATTTATTTTGTTCGAAGGTTTGGAGCACTCCGCTTTGCGTCGTGTTCCAAACTTCCTTCTCACAAAATAAAATATATCATAAATACTATAAATATTTCGTGAGGCGATATTATTCTTTATTGTTGTTTATTTTATATTTTTCTGTTTTTGTCTTTATTTACTTCTGCAAAAAGCCAAGAGGTTGTTGTGTGCCGGGATGTGATGCTGGAAATACAACAAAACATTCTTTTCTTTTTATGAAGAAGAACTTTACAACATTTGAATTGAACGAGTAACGTATAAATGTCATGGCAGAGAGGTAGAGTATTAGTTTTTAAGCAAATCTGTCTATTCTAAATACTCAGTCAGCAATTTTTTGCTGGCAAGAAAAATATATTTGCCTTGTTTATAGGTATTTTGGAAATTTTCAGTATGATTTTATATTTTGCTTCATTGTATCTACAAATATTGTCATTGTATAATATAAAATAAAGTTTATTATAAAAATAACGGCAAATATAATGTCTTTTATTCAGGGACCCGAACCGTAACCAAAACCCGTCGCGTTATTTGACTTTTTATGAAACCGTAACCGAAACCTATATTTTGATTCTTCGAATATGGTAACCGAAAACCGATACGAAAAATACATTCATTCTGTAATAGAAAACATAACCGAATCGATACAAAACCGTAAATTTAATTGGTATTTTTTTATTAACCTTCATCTTTGTCGTACAAATACTTTGCATTGCTTCGAATTCAAAAAAGTATTTTCTTATCTAAAAAAATTAAGGCATTTTACTCCATTTTTCAGTTACTTACCTAACTTTAAGTTACTTATGCCCGTTTGCACCGTTGACACTTAAGTAAGGCTTAGTATTAAGTAGTACTTAAGTTAAAAAATTGTATTGCATCGTCTACGGTATAAACCTTAAAAATAACCTTAAGATAAGCCTCAGATTTCTAAGGCTTAAGTGGAACTTATATCGTAACTATGACAATAACTGTCACTTTTCTACACTTTTTATAAAAATTTAAAAGAATAAAATAATATTACATTTGATTAGAAAACATGAAGATAACGAAAATATTTTCTTTGAAGATGACGATCTAGGAGAACTGGTTTTAATAAATGAATTGGTTGAGTTTGGTATTCCGCGACAAATTTATGAAAGACCTGATCATTTTTAAACTTTGGATGCGTTATTATTTTTTTCGTCGATTTAGGTTACAAAAACAGTCTGTTTTACATCTATTGGGTAGAATGAAACATTTTTTTTGGAAATTCCGCAAGATATGTAAGATTATATAAACTATGTATTATTAAAATATCTAAATTTTTTTGTAGGAATAATTCTGTATCACATGTCGAACCGTTATTAATTTGAAGAGAATTCGTGTATGCAGAATAATACAACGTGTAGGTAATGCAAGAATTACGTTTTTATACAGGCACTATCGACTGCACGCACGTAAAAAATTCAGTCATCAAGAGATAATGATGCGGAATAGAAAATATTTTTCTATACATGTATACATTTTCACATAAAATATTTGCAATTTTGTCCCAATTGGTCTTTCTTCCTCCAAGTCGTAGCATCGTTTATTTACATTCAATAATGTTGTTGTATTCATTAATTATACTAAATAACAGCATTTTCTCGTCATTTATGAAATTTGCCGCCCTTTATTTGCTTTCCATTTCTTATATTAGTATTGCATTACATAAATTACTCACGATTAACTCCCATTTATAAAACAATATGACTGAGTCGTCAAAATATTAAAAAAAATCGATACGCATACTTTAATTCCATTTTACTTTATCTTAAGTATAACTTGGCTATGTGAGAGAAATAATTGCGTCTGCAAATAAATTTTCTATAAGGTTCACCTTAACCTTAAGTTACACTTACGTACGTAATACTTAAGTAGTACCGCGGTTTCAAACGGGCATTACAGATTATTTCGAATTTTGACTCCGAACAAGCCGAATGTATCTACTAGTACTAGTTATTAGTAAAACGAGGAATTGGAATGTTATTACATTACGAAATAGGTACGAAAGTAATTCCATGTTGCAAATAGGTACGAAAGTTATTCCATATGGCAAAAAAATAAAAATTAAGCTAATTTTTCATTTAAATCGAAAAGAACCAAAATCGTAACGAACGAAATTTATTTGTTTATTTAACCGAAACGAAAACCGATATAATGTTTTCAAAAAAACCGTTACAGATAACCAAAACCAAATTTTTATTGATGTAAAAACCGTTAACTGTAACGGAACCACAAATTTTTTGATTTGAGTCCCTGGTTTTATTTGTCTTCACTTTTTTATATACATTCTGATAAATATTCCCAATACTTTAAATGCGGGATGCATACACACTCAGGCCTGCATACTAGGCACCCGCCATAAAGATTTTAGATATTTATGTATTACGACACCGAACGCTAGTGTTACAAGGCGTGAATGCCTATTACTTTATCATTGCAGTTGACTATCTTAATAGTGTCTGTTGTCTGTGAACATAGTGAAGTTTGATGTCATTACGTTCAATTGTTTAGCAAAAATTTATTAAAGTCTAGCCGATTCGGCGCAACCACTCGTGTTGCTTTTACAATTTTGTTATTTTTTTATTGATATCATGATTATAGGATAATATTAATTAATAAAAATAAAACTAATATTTTAGATGCATTAAGAAAAAGAACCAAAGCGCTTACGTCGATTTAAAAGAAATAACATTTTGACTAATCGAGTTCGAAGAGCACCTAAAGCGCCTTGCACATTTTTCAATCTACCCGAACATGTGCATATGACATGCAGCAAAAAATGGCTGGTTTAGGTACCTCAGGAATAACCCATATGTCGAAAGCGCTATCATTTTTGTGCAAAAGACAGTAAAATAATAGTATATTAAAAGACAAGCAAGATTCATTAGGCAATTTGTTTACGCACGAGTTCATGTCTTACAAAACATGAGTGCGATAACAAAATTACCAAATTTACGATATAACAAACTATTATAGTGATACAGAATATATATCCATATCCGTTGAAATATTGTTTAAATTCTTGCACATTACATAAAATGGTGATTTTATCATTACATTAGTTTTTGTGAAGGGACAGTAAAAAACATTATTGTTTCTCGAAGCAACACGCGGTACAATTATATTTACATATGCTAACAATTCTGAGTAGTCAATTTTTTATTGCAATATCTTCGCCAGGAACGTAACAGATTGACTTTCCCTTCTGGTTTCCAGTGATTGGAAGTTAAATCTTTGTAATAAGTGAGTTTCATCTACTCCTCTTTTTGGATATAGTCCATCATTTTTAAATAAAAGATATATTAAAAAGCGTCGTTGTACTGATTCTATGGCATTGATATGTTTGTTATAAAAAGGATACCAAATTAGTGAACCATATTCTAATTTAGATCTCATAAAGCAGAAGTTCAGTGTAATTACAGTAGACTGGTTATTAAAACCTTTACAATTTCGAAAAATGAAACCCAGTGTTCTGTATGAAGCTTTAATAGTTTCCATTATATGTGGATTGACGGTTAGCATGTGATCAAACTTAATTCCCAAATCTTTAATTGTGTTTGACCTTTCGAGTATCTGATTATCTATGTAGTAATTAAATAGTAGAGGAGATTTTTTTCTGTAATACGAAACTATTTTACATTTCCTAACATTAAGATCAAGTTTATTTGATGTACACCATTCTATTATATCATTCAATACAGATTGGAGCATTTCATAATCAGTATTTGCTTCTATTGTAGTATAGATTTTTAAATCATCGGCAAAAAAGAGATGACTGCAGGATATCAAGTTACTCAGATCATTAATAAAATAGACGAATAGTAGAGGTCCTAGGTTAGAACCCTGTGGACTGCCAGATGTTGGTGTAAAGTGCTGGGAAGAGAAACCATTGTATGCTACATATTGTTTTCTATCAAACAGGTATGAGGAAAGTAATTGAATTAAGTTTACATTGAACCCTAGATTACTTAATTTGTGTAATAATATATGGTGGTCTATTTTATCAAATGCTTTTTGGAAGTCAGTATAGATGACATCAATTTGACTTCCTTTATCAAGTCCCAACGATAAGTGTTATGTAATGAGTGTCAGGTTTGTTATAGTTGATCTCTTTTCAACAAATCCGTGTTGCTGCTCTGAGATAAAACATTTAGTTTGCTCGGACAACTTTGCGTGTAATATGATTTCAAATACTTTAGAGAAGTTACAGAGTATAGAAATAGGTCTATAATTTTTTATATCAGATCGACTGTCTGATTTATGAATTGGACTTACGCGTGATATTTTCCACATTTCAGGGAAGCTGGATGATTTTAGAATTTTGTTATACAAAATACGTAGAGGTTCGATAAAGGCAATAGAACAATCTTTTAGTGAAAAACTGGGAATCTGATGAACTCCTGCGGTCATTTTATTTGATAATTTTTTAATAGCCTGGGTTATATCTAATTCAGTGATTTCGGTTACTGATATGCTTGGTAAATACTTTTTAAAGTCTGTTTGATATTCTTTGACATCATGCGGTACTGAATTATTATAAACACTGGCAAAATACTCTGCGAAACCATTTACAATAGCTTGAGGATCATCATATGAGTTATTATTAATATGCATGCAACCTGGAATACGTGAATTATTTTTCTTTGATTGTACAAATGACCAGAATTGTTTCGAGTTGCCCTGAATAGAGTTTTCTATTTGTGTAAGATAAGATCTGTAAGCATCCCTGATTTGCGATTTAATTAATAATCGTAGACTTTTAAATTCTTCCAAATCAGAGATTTTGTGGTTTTTTTTTAAATTTAGTGTGGGCTGAGTATTTCCTTTTAATATTTATAATAATTTCTTTCGTAAACCAAGAAGGAAACGACCTTTTATGGTTTATAAATTTATTTGTGGGAACGTACTTATCGAACAATATTTCTAAAATTTTATAAAATTGATTACACATTTCATCTACATCGTCACTTGAATTTAGTCAGATTGACTTGTGTTTTACTAAAATTCCATTAGTTCCTGACTAAACGTTTCCATTAAGAATGTAGACAAGTGATATTTCTCAACATTATACCTATAGTTAGAAATTTGGACAGCGAGCATTTTTTCTACTTTGTCGCGCATGAGTGGCAAAATGACATTTTGCGTCTACAAAAGAGAGCGCAAATGGCTACTTTGTATGTAGACTGTAGAAAAATTGTATTTTTTTAAAAATCTACTATGACACCAGTGTTAAAAAGTAACAAACCATATTACTTTTAACATTAGTATTAAAACCTTACCTTGATAATGACGGATGGAACAACAAATCAACATTTTTAACATATGTCAAAAAAATTATTAGAAATACATATTCAAATGAAGAAATAGTGTTTCTAGAAAAAATAGTGTATGATTTACGTGTTAAAAGTGAATTTATTTTGTTCGAAGGTTTGGAGCACTCCGCTTTGCGTCGTGTTCCAAACTTCCTTCTCACAAAATAAAATATATCATAAATACTATAAATATTTCGTGAGGCGATATTATTCTTTATTGTTGTTTATTTTATATTTTTCTGTTTTTGTCTTTATTTACTTCTGCAAAAAGCCAAGAGGTTGTTGTGTGCCGGGATGTGATGCTGGAAATACAACAAAACATTCTTTTCTTTTTATGAAGAAGAACTTTACAACATTTGAATTGAACGAGTAACGTATAAATGTCATGGCAGAGAGGTAGAGTATTAGTTTTTAAGCAAATCTGTCTATTCTAAATACTCAGTCAGCAATTTTTTGCTGGCAAGAAAAATATATTTGCCTTGTTTATAGGTATTTTGGAAATTTTCAGTATGATTTTATATTTTGCTTCATTGTATCTACAAATATTGTCATTGTATAATATAAAATAAAGTTTATTATAAAAATAACGGCAAATATAATGTCTTTTATTCAGGGACCCGAACCGTAACCAAAACCCGTCGCGTTATTTGACTTTTTATGAAACCGTAACCGAAACCTATATTTTGATTCTTCGAATATGGTAACCGAAAACCGATACGAAAAATACATTCATTCTGTAATAGAAAACATAACCGAATCGATACAAAACCGTAAATTTAATTGGTATTTTTTTATTAACCTTCATCTTTGTCGTACAAATACTTTGCATTGCTTCGAATTCAAAAAAGTATTTTCTTATCTAAAAAAATTAAGGCATTTTACTCCATTTTTCAGTTACTTACCTAACTTTAAGTTACTTATGCCCGTTTGCACCGTTGACACTTAAGTAAGGCTTAGTATTAAGTAGTACTTAAGTTAAAAAATTGTATTGCATCGTCTACGGTATAAACCTTAAAAATAACCTTAAGATAAGCCTCAGATTTCTAAGGCTTAAGTGGAACTTATATCGTAACTATGACAATAACTGTCACTTTTCTACACTTTTTATAAAAATTTAAAAGAATAAAATAATATTACATTTGATTAGAAAACATGAAGATAACGAAAATATTTTCTTTGAAGATGACGATCTAGGAGAACTGGTTTTAATAAATGAATTGGTTGAGTTTGGTATTCCGCGACAAATTTATGAAAGACCTGATCATTTTTAAACTTTGGATGCGTTATTATTTTTTTCGTCGATTTAGGTTACAAAAACAGTCTGTTTTACATCTATTGGGTAGAATGAAACATTTTTTTTGGAAATTCCGCAAGATATGTAAGATTATATAAACTATGTATTATTAAAATATCTAAATTTTTTTGTAGGAATAATTCTGTATCACATGTCGAACCGTTATTAATTTGAAGAGAATTCGTGTATGCAGAATAATACAACGTGTAGGTAATGCAAGAATTACGTTTTTATACAGGCACTATCGACTGCACGCACGTAAAAAATTCAGTCATCAAGAGATAATGATGCGGAATAGAAAATATTTTTCTATACATGTATACATTTTCACATAAAATATTTGCAATTTTGTCCCAATTGGTCTTTCTTCCTCCAAGTCGTAGCATCGTTTATTTACATTCAATAATGTTGTTGTATTCATTAATTATACTAAATAACAGCATTTTCTCGTCATTTATGAAATTTGCCGCCCTTTATTTGCTTTCCATTTCTTATATTAGTATTGCATTACATAAATTACTCACGATTAACTCCCATTTATAAAACAATATGACTGAGTCGTCAAAATATTAAAAAAAATCGATACGCATACTTTAATTCCATTTTACTTTATCTTAAGTATAACTTGGCTATGTGAGAGAAATAATTGCGTCTGCAAATAAATTTTCTATAAGGTTCACCTTAACCTTAAGTTACACTTACGTACGTAATACTTAAGTAGTACCGCGGTTTCAAACGGGCATTACAGATTATTTCGAATTTTGACTCCGAACAAGCCGAATGTATCTACTAGTACTAGTTATTAGTAAAACGAGGAATTGGAATGTTATTACATTACGAAATAGGTACGAAAGTAATTCCATGTTGCAAATAGGTACGAAAGTTATTCCATATGGCAAAAAAATAAAAATTAAGCTAATTTTTCATTTAAATCGAAAAGAACCAAAATCGTAACGAACGAAATTTATTTGTTTATTTAACCGAAACGAAAACCGATATAATGTTTTCAAAAAAACCGTTACAGATAACCAAAACCAAATTTTTATTGATGTAAAAACCGTTAACTGTAACGGAACCACAAATTTTTTGATTTGAGTCCCTGGTTTTATTTGTCTTCACTTTTTTATATACATTCTGATAAATATTCCCAATACTTTAAATGCGGGATGCATACACACTCAGGCCTGCATACTAGGCACCCGCCATAAAGATTTTAGATATTTATGTATTACGACACCGAACGCTAGTGTTACAAGGCGTGAATGCCTATTACTTTATCATTGCAGTTGACTATCTTAATAGTGTCTGTTGTCTGTGAACATAGTGAAGTTTGATGTCATTACGTTCAATTGTTTAGCAAAAATTTATTAAAGTCTAGCCGATTCGGCGCAACCACTCGTGTTGCTTTTACAATTTTGTTATTTTTTTATTGATATCATGATTATAGGATAATATTAATTAATAAAAATAAAACTAATATTTTAGATGCATTAAGAAAAAGAACCAAAGCGCTTACGTCGATTTAAAAGAAATAACATTTTGACTAATCGAGTTCGAAGAGCACCTAAAGCGCCTTGCACATTTTTCAATCTACCCGAACATGTGCATATGACATGCAGCAAAAAATGGCTGGTTTAGGTACCTCAGGAATAACCCATATGTCGAAAGCGCTATCATTTTTGTGCAAAAGACAGTAAAATAATAGTATATTAAAAGACAAGCAAGATTCATTAGGCAATTTGTTTACGCACGAGTTCATGTCTTACAAAACATGAGTGCGATACCAAAACTTATGGAACATGTTTTTTATACAATTTTTTCGATTGAGGTAATTTTACAATTGTATTGGATTTTTAAAAAATGCGACTTGTTAATTTGTAATGATGATTTTTATCAGTTATGTTGGTAGCGCTACCCGCCAAAAATTTTAACTTAACAGATGAAAATTCATTGTTGACTGACAGTAATTTGGTTTATATGTCATTATTCTGTTTGTTTTGAAAGCACCTCTAGAAAGGAAAAAGCGCCAAAAACAGTACCTTTATAGATGTTCTCAACGTTGTGTTTTCAGTGGGTTTACAGACTCAGAAAGACATTGAAATTCAGTTGTTACATATATTCTTTTAAATATAAATTTAAAGAAGTTAAGAAAATGTAAACAATAGCTTCCTTTGTAAAATTATTTTAACAGATTATAGAAATTCAAATTTATTCATGAAATACGAGCAACCTACTTATAATAATGGGGTCGTTTTAAGAGAAAATCATTAAAAAAGCTGGATAAATAACGAAGACTTGAAATTTGTAGAATATTCATAGATCTAACTGGGATTTGAACCCAGAGCCTAAGTTACAGAAAAATTCACTGTTGAGAAACAGTTTTTGATATTAAAAAAGCTAATTAATTACCGAGCTTATTACGTTAACTGTGGTTGAACATGAACAATTTCTTTGCCGTTTCCTATGTACATTTTTCTGCTAAATGCAATAGTAATATAAAAAAATATAGCATTTTATTTCAAATATGTAAGATAGCTAGTCTTGTTCCTATTACATAGAAATTGCTACTACTTTCAAAATATTGAAACGATCATAACGGAAAACCCCTACTATCAGAGAAATAATTATAGTCAGTTAGATATAAAACTCAAAACTTGCTAAAAAAAAATAATAGAAATCAAAATATATAAAACACACTTTCAATCATTAATAGAAGCTGATATCTAACACTTTTACTCTTTTAATTGTTTCGAATCCAGCTCACTATAATTATTTCTCCGATAGTAGATCCCATATTTCCTACAATATTTATTAGGTACTTTAATACTGCATAAAATTTATTAACCTGATATGTTAACTTATAACTCACTGTAAAGTTTTGGGGTAGAAACAGGGAAGATGAATCTCCAATTGAGTTGTTGAATCTTCCTTAAATTGATTTTAGGAAGGTCGAAACATGGTAAGAAAAAGGTAGGAAATTTTGGTAGGGCATATTCAATTCGCTTACAGGCATCTGTGTTGCACTGTAGGTATATTAGGTAGGTGCTACTACCTTTGTAACATGTTTAGACCTTTAGGGTTGATTCGAGCTGAATTCTACTTTTAATTTGAGGTACAGTTCCTATCATAAAAAATATGGACTTGACATTAATTAGCACGTAACAATGTCATACATGTGAAATTGCAAAGGAATAATAGGAAAACGACGGCAGAAATAATATAAAATATTCAGTTTTACTGAAATTTGCAAACTTATTGAACTTACATTGTTAATACAAATTAAATTTGTTTATTAATCTTATTATATTTTTTATAATTCCGTGCATACATACATCGCTTTCTACGTTACTTACTAGAAAGTGATTTATAACAAACTATTGAATATACATATCATATTACAAGATAGATAAATAAATGTGTGAAATGCAAAACATAACAGATTACAATTGATTTATAGCATTATTTACCCATGTTCATAAAATTATATGAAAAACCAAAATATTCAATTAATCATAACTGACGATGTGTAGACTTATATAGTTGTTATATAAACAATGCAAAACGATATTAGTTATATTTGTAAGATTTCGGAAATGAAAAGTGATCGAATAAGCTTTCGCATTTCTTAGAAATTGTTTGTTAGTCCAGCTAGCAACTGAAGGCCCTATGGGTTTTTCCGAAGGCCAACATAACGGTACCGCATTTCTAGGCATTGGAAGGAGAAATTTATGTGTCATTCTGTCATTTGTTATTCTCTTGTCGACAGTCGCAATGAGCATACTTGAAACTCAGGTAAAATACATTATGTTGTATTTTTAATTATAAACTAATATCCTTCTATTTTTTAGCTCCTTCTTGGTTTAGTACGGTACAAAATAACATACATGTAGAT
The DNA here is from genome assembly GCA_963082715.1 of Harpalus rubripes. Taxonomy (NCBI): domain Eukaryota; kingdom Metazoa; phylum Arthropoda; class Insecta; order Coleoptera; family Carabidae; genus Harpalus; species Harpalus rubripes. The sequence continues at coordinate 42,461,065 of OY720451.1, read as the reverse complement.
TTGTTATGACAGTATTTTCTACAAAAAATGAAGATGTGCCGATTGTAAAGAAACGCGCATCTTGACAACCATGTTCGACGTATAAAAAGTATAACTTTAAAGGTAATTTTTTTTTATTTTGTTTCATTTTCTTTTTATTTACATACTTTCAATGATAATATAACTATATTTCGCGGTACATACCTATACCAAATGTTAATTTTATTTGTGTTGAATTATCATTTAATATGATTATTTTCCTGTTAATAAAATAATATTATTATTTAATTACAAGAAAATAAACATTGAAAAACTAGCAAATATTTTGAATGAAACGTTCTTTTGTTCGCAAATATTTATAAGACACAACAATATTAAATTAGTTTTATTTGCTACAAGAGGATCCAAAGAAAGTGAAGATATTCCTCGAGGACCTGCAAGAATTGGAGCAATAGCCAGTGAACGTGATCTTTTTTTGAATACATACTTTATTTACAAATAAAATAAATATATCATCAAGGTATATTACCCATTGCTGGATGTGCTAATCTGCTTTGTTCACAGATATCGTTAATGATACTGACATATTCGTATCGTGTAGGCATTTACCAGGAGTCACCTCAAAGATAAAACACTATGTAACTTAACAATATACTTTATCTTATTTTATTTATGTATATTTTGTTTTAGCAAATAAATCTTTTATTATATATAATGTATTATTTTTCCTGAATCCCAATAATAAATAATATACTTTTCAAGGAATTTGCAATGACCTCATGTAGGGGTTTATATAAATTACTATAAAGTATTTTTAACAACCTTACAGGCATTTACTGGTAACTTGTGATACGGAAATTTCAAATCACTTTAAAGTATTTGTATAAACCGCTGCGGGTATTTGCATCTCACTGTACGAAGGGTCGTATCGTGTCTACCTGGTAGTAAGGTAGGTTTTACTACCCTAAACAGAGATTGGTGCATCGACCTTTTAAAAAGGAAGGATTGTTCTACCTTGGGGTTGCATATAGTTTCAACCCAAAAAGGTAGTTGCAGCTACGTTAAAACTTTACAGTGATAAGTATATTATGTATCTAATAAAATAATTAAGCTTAAGCACAAACAATTGATTGAATTTCATTTCTACTCTTTCATTTTGTTTATTGTTAAAACTATCTGCAGGTTTTCACAAAAGTTTTAGTAATTTATTATTCACAAGTCCTTTAAACACTATTATAATTTTATTAACAAATTTGGTAACAAAAATTTTGTGATCATGTCAAAGAGATATATCATAACTTGTGATAAAATAATAATAAGAATAATAATAATAATAATGGGGTCTCGTGGCCGCGTGCTTGAGTGTCAGGTCGCGAATCTGGGGAACCGGGTTCGATCCCGACCGACGCCAAATATTTCCAATTTTAAATGGCACAAAATTGACCCCTGTGGTGCACTCTCCACGCCAGCAATGAGTGCTCGTGAGGTGACGCCTGGTAAGCGCCCGCACGGTGCAAATATTTCATCATTACCGATATCTGTGTACAAAGCAGATTGGCACACCCAGTAATGGGTAAGAAGCCGTGATGATATATTTATTTATTTATTTATTTATAATAATAATATTCATTATAACAATAATAATAATAATAAAAATTCATTTCTAAATTTGATAACAAATTCTACGACAATTTACTACTGTGTTAAGCAGACTTGTAATAAATAATGTAATAAAAATAACTTAAATTTTAATAATTCTCCCCATAATGGCTGCGATTGTCGATGCTGTGTATTATAGTGGACCTAAAGAAGTGAGGGATACCAAAAGGAAGAAATAATCGGACTAGCAGTTTTTGGTAAAATTATTTATTTCAAGCCAACGTTTCGGCTAAACATTAGCCTTTCTCAGGGCAAGAAACTGTCTAATTACAGGTTTGTAGCAACCACCCATAAGGAACCATTGTGAATAAAATTATCACAGAATTGGTTGTCGTACAAGATAAAATTATAAATAAGTACATGTAAAATAGTTTAAATGGCCAATTGTTAAAAAAATATAACTGATGTTAAAAAAAATTGTAGTTAAAGAATATAAAATAAAATTTATACAGAAATAAGACACGTGTTACTGTACTGTTCTCTTCAGTATTGTTAAGTATTTATTTGGGTGAAGTTTAAATATTAGACAATTATTATTAATTAAAATTAAGTGTTTATTAAACTATAATGAAAGTTACTATTACAAATATTAAACAATTATTAAAAACTAATTAAGACTAAAACTATAATTAACTTAATAACACTAACACTATTTATTTATTTAACCAATTAATGCTTGCCTCAATTTTTCTTGAAGCTCTGAATTCTTTCCTGTTGTTTCAAAATCTCGTTCTTCCAGTTCTCTCTTGAGATCACTTACATTCAATTCACTTAATTTTACTTTCGCCATTTTACTTAATTTTAATTACACTTCACATTTTATTAACCCCACACTTGACACCAATTGTAATGTTTTTATTTCTTTAAGTGAAGTGTAAATATTAGACAATTATTATTAATTAAAATTAAGTGTTTATTAAACTATAACGAAAGTTACTATCACTAATATTAAATAATTATTAAAAACTAATTAAGACTAAAACTATAACTAACTAGATAACACTAACACTATTTATTTATTTAAACAATTAACACTATTTATTTCCACGATATTACAAATTTTTTATTTCACTACGCGTTCCAATCCTAGACTGCCGGTCTATTGCAAACTCTTGTAGACTGATTACTCGATATTTATATCACTATACTTATATCACTATATACTTAAATCACGTTCAACTGTCCGCTTACCGAACTCCACAGCGTCTATATACTCAACTGACACAACAGCGTCTGTATATTCAAGTGCTCGGACAGAAGTCACACTTTTTACCTCACTATCTGTCTATTAATGTAAGTAACATTCTCCTGCCACAGCCTCAGTATCACCAACTATCCGTATGTCACAATTCTTCAACACCAATGAAGAGTATCCACTTCCACCATGAACACCCAGCATATTGCCCTAAAAAGGGCAGTATATGCTCCCCGTAGGGTAAGGGTAGTGTAGGAATCTAACCCACTAAACTCTCCCGTCCCGTCTACACTTATGGATGTGGAACCGCCTGCAGGCATTACATCTCCATCCATCCGATGTCTTCTCCTCCGATGTATGGTATTTTTTTGTCCTTTTTCATTTCTTCTTTCCTTCTCTTCCTTTTCCTTCATTACTTTTGTGATGAACCCCGTTATCAGGTCCCAGTTCTCCTTGCACATCATCATGGACGCTATTACATTCCTTGCGCTCGCCGTCTGACCAAGTTGCGTATTCAGAGCTTTTCGTTGGTTGTCCATTCTAGGCAAACGAATATAGTATGTTTAGGGGAATCGTCCGAGCTGCAATACATGCATTGGAGTGTCTCCATTTTTCCAATTCTGTGTAAGAAACCTTGAAAACAGATATGTCCACTAAAAAATTGCGTTAGGTGGAAGGATATTTCTCCGTAGTTTCTTTTTACCCATACTGAGATATCTGGTAGGAGGGTATGAAGAAATATGATCCTATTGTCACTTCTTCTGGCTTTAATTGATTTTCTTTCGTCCGGGCTTTTGCCGTAGCCTAACAGTCTTCCTTCTACCAGGATGGTAATTGGCGTTACTCTTGCCAAAATATCTGCTACTTCCCTAGATATCGTTATATAGCCCCGACATATAATTATTGCTAGTTTCCGGTTTACTCGCCCCAGTAAGTCTACGAGTACACGGTATTTAAATTTGAGGGCCCCTGCTCATATTGTTGAGGCATACAGAATGACGCTGGTCGCAGTTGAGGCTAGGATTCTTCTTTTTGCTTCTGTTGGCCCTTTGAGCCTGGGGAATAGTTTCTCCAATTTCATAGCTGTTCTTTCTGCTTTTAACCCCGCTTCTCTCACATGTGTTGTAAAGGTCATGTTGCGTTCGAAGATAACCCCTAGATATTTTACCTTGTTTTTAGGAGTGATCACTTTGTCTTCCACCCTAAATTCTATGGGAACATGTTTCTTTCGTCCTATGAGTAACACTGCCTCGGTTTTCTCCGGGTCTATTCGGAGCCCGTTCCTACTTGTCCACTCCGTAAACTGTTGCAGTGTGTGGTTCACTATGAATATAAGTTTATCTTCCTTTTGGTGTGTCGCCACGATCGCGACATCGTCTGCGAACTCCACCAATTTGATGCCATATGGAACGGGGATACTTACTAGTGCATCATAGTATATGTTCCATAAGCTTGGTCCTAGTATGGAGCCTTAAGGGATCCCACATGTCATTTTGTAGATTCTCGCATTGTATGTTACTTATCTGTTTTCTAGATATGAATTCACTATTGTTACCAGATATTGCGGGACTCCCTTTTCTCTTAGAATCTTTATAATGTTCGGCCAAGGGGCACTGTTGAATGCATTATTAATGTCTATTAGCACCAAGGCACACAGACCCCTATTCTTGTTCTTCTTTATCTCCGCCTCCGCTATATTTTTTACTACGTCCATAGCTTTTATAGTTGACCTCCCTTTCCCAAAACCGAATTGGTTTTCATAAAGGAGATTATTGTCTTCCATGTATGTCATCAATCTTGTATTTATTATCTGTTCAAATAATTTCCTTATTTATTTAACAAGCAGAGGGGTCTATATGCTGAGGGGTCAGTGGCGTCCCTGGTTTTTCCTGGCTTTGGAATTTACATTAGGTTTGCACGTTTCCACTCTATAGGGTACTCACCATCCTTTAGGATTTTATTAAAGGGCCCCTTTAGCCTTTTTGGTGGCTATGATTTTTATTATTTCTGGGGGCACTCCATCTGGTGTCTTTCTTTGTTTATTTTTTACGCGTCCATTATTATTTCCTTCGTTTCTATCTCCCGGTATTCCATGGCCCTCGCTTCGTTTGTTTTTTCATCTTCTCTAGTGGGAAACAAATGCTTAATTATATTTGCCCCCATTTCTTGCGCTGGAGAAATGAGCGTGTTCTGATTTGTCCTCTTAACGATTAGCTGATACGGACATCCCCATACATCTCCTTCAACAGTCTCTATTAGCTCATCCCATTTTGCTTTATTACTTTGATAGATTTTTTGCTGAGTAGTTTTTTCAAGTTTTTTCTTTGGGACTGCCCCATTATTAGCCTGTTCTCTTTTTAGTGTCCTTTGGTAATTGCGTCTTGCATGTACGCATTGTTTTCTAGTTTCCGCGATTTCCGGCGTCCACCAGTATATAGGTTTACGGTTCTTGATTGGAGCTATCCGTTTCATCACCGATGCACAGAGATTCTGTATTGCAGGGTGTAGTTGTTGCGGCGTTTGTATGGCTGCAAATTTTGTTATTAGCGAAATTGCAGCTTCCCTGTCCAGTGATTTAATATTCCACTTGATGTCTTGTGTGGGTTGGTGGCTTGTGTCGTGACTAGTGGAAGACCTTATATCGAACGATATAGGTCGGTAAGGGCTATAAGTTTCTTCTTTCACCTCCACCTTCCATCCACTAATCATGTCGATCATGTCCTCTTTGCATGCAGTGATGTCAATGAACGACGATTCGTTGGTATTATCAAAGGTCGGCTCGTTCCCCTTATTATATGTCCACAGATCATGGCTTGTTATAATTTCGTGGAGGAGTCTACCTCTAGTGCTTGTAGTTGGAGACCCCCACGCTATATGCTTCGCGTTGAAGTCCCCGGTTAGTATACATTTGTTGTGTGCCCTCCTCAGCTGTCTATCTAAGTCGTTCAGGAAGCTTTCACATTCGGCCATTGTGCAGCTAGGAGATATATAGCACGTATATATCTTAATTCCTTTCGTCTCTATCCATGTTATATTGCTCGAGGCTGAGTAGTGGGTAACTTTTAATGCCTCATTTGTAATTAGTATGCCGCTGTTGTAGCTCGTGGGTTGTTTGTAACATATCCACCGTTGGTTGTTAATGGCTATATTTTCGTTTGGTTCCGTGCCAAGTATCATGTTTGCTTTTTTAGCGACTGAAATATGGTGCAGTATTTTAAGCATTGCTTGACGTTTATACTATCGATGGCCTCCGATCCCCATTAATCTCTGCATGAACTCTAATGAGTCCCATATATACCGGGCATTCTATGCTGTCCGTTCTATGCTTACCTGCCACACATTTGGCGCATTTCGGTTCTCATAAGCACTGTTCTGCCGTGTGCCCCCCTTCCATGCAATTTTACAGTTATTACTTCTATCCTGTCCCATGCACGTTGCTTCATAGTGTCCCATTTCTTGGCACTTAAAGCAACGAGGTACCGTGATTCTTTTCCGTATCGTACACATATTGTAAACTATTTGAATTTTCCCCGCTTTTAGTAGTTTTCTCGCTAAGATAGTAGATACCTTGAGTGTTGCTTTTCTTTTGCCGGCATACGCCCCTCTCATTCACTGAATCTGTATATTTTCTGCCTTACCCTCATTCATCGTGTTGCATATGGCACTTTGGACTTCCTGAGGAGTGGTGACTATGTTCCTACCTGTAATTATTACGGTCTCCGTTTTTTCCACTGGACGTGGTATTATTTTTGTTTTTCTTTTGGCTTTAACCATGTCGTGTAGCTCTTGGAGGTTTTCCCCTTTATTTGCCATGACAATTAACATGTCACCGGTTCGAGTTTGTTTTACGTCTTTAATTTCGATATTTTTCTCTTTAAAGTCTTTTTGTAGAGAGCATACACATTTTAGTATATCTACGAAGGATTTTTGGTCGCTTTTTTCTATTATAAGTGCGTCCGTTTGATGCCTCTGTTTATGTTTTCCCCTTGTTCCGGCTGCCGCGCCTTCTTTGTCAGTTTTCTTATTAATCTGGGGTAAGTGTCCCTTTTTCAACTTATTTTTTGGAGTGTGGAAGTTTACCGATATGTGCTTGCCCTGCGGTATGATACGCATTATTTTCTTTACGTATATATGGTGTTGTTTGTTACTCGTTATTAACGATACTTCCGTGGCCCCTGCGCTTTGAATTTGCATTATGGACATGTTTAGTACCTAGAATAATGTTTCCTAATCTTTTATTTCCATTGCTTTCGTATCTAGCTTAATGCTTTCCACTGTTGTGGACTTGACTATCGGTTCAGCATCGTCTACTATTAAGTTGCTGTTTAGTCGTACTTGTACCTATCTTTTTCACTTCTCTCTTTATTAGATTTTGACCTCCTGGTACATTATCACTTACGTATCTTAGTATACTCTGGTCTATTGAGTCATCACTCCAGTGTACTAAGATGACGTGCTCGGTCTGGTTTTCTAGTGGGTTACCTGTCCGAGTCTTGATGGGGTCGTAGCCTTGTTCTTTCCACTTCTCCTATATAAGTTTCCAAGAGCTCTGGAAGTCGATTATATTTTTTATTTTACCTGTACATTTTTTTAGCCAGATTTCTTTTCTGTGCTCTTTTATTACCTTTGCATATGTCTGCTCCGGTATGGCGCTGCTCGCTTCTTCCAATCTTGCTCGTAAATTCATAATAGCCATTTCGTTGTCCTTTTCGAGTTTCTCTCGAAGGGCACTTATTTCTTTTTCCTTTTTTCCTCGATTTTCCTAACGCACTTGTCGATCTCGATTTGTTGGCGGGTTTTGAGCCCTACTCTCCATTTTTTGAACTCTGAATTCCGTTTGTCTGGGCTATCTATCCTCTAATTTGTGGCAAATATATTGCCTCTCCTTTCGCCCTTGTAACTTAGGAAGGCATTGTTTATTCGTCCCCATTGACGTCTGATCCTGTGTTCATGTGCCGAGGGCTGGATGCCGGAGTGCCAGCGAAGAGACCTATCTCCCTCACTAGACTATCCTCCAGGAACCTTTTAAGTAGGTACATCACTCACCGTGATATCCTTTTTCATCCCTTCTGAATCACTGTTATCTATTTCGTTGTATTTAGCGGCTAGGGCATTCTTGGCCTTGTCGGAAAATATTGATTCCAGGATTGTCGGACCTTTATTCAGAGTACCTTCGGTTGCGGCTTTAGCGTCGTATGACGTTGTGGTATTTGCCTCCCCCCCACCGTATCCAATGGGGCAGCGCCTGCGTTTTCAGGCGGCGGGATTACCTTGTTAAGAGGATCCGCCTGGGGATTAGTTTCGGTATCGCACATTATCATTGTGTTCATTTTTGAGCTACTGGCAGCTACCTTGTATTAAGGCGCTAGGTTCCGCCGTACCTCAGCTGGAAATTCACCGTGGTGTCGCCACTCACCAATTGCGAATGAACGCCCCTGCGGTTAGGATGGCTGCCTTCACCCGGCTAACAAGCCCATCCTGCCCGTTCCAATTTAGTAGCCGCCCACTCTGGGTCAGATGCTTCCAAAGCGAGGTTTGTTATTCGGAGTGTCCTTCATCTATGCCTAGCTTCGCAATACCCTTCAATACTACCGAGTATTCTCTTTCACAGCTATCCCAATTTACCAGCTCAACACGATGCTGCTGTGCTTCTCCTAACATTTTACTCTCTAACACTCCATGTGAATGTCTCCATATAACTCTCCCTATGCAACTAACTCACTAACACTCTATGTGAATGTCTCTCTCTATGAAACTAACTTCCGAACATAGCTACGTCCCTTTTATACAGCTGTCATTAACTTCCAGAGAGCTCTAGAATATTCGACCGCATAATAACAATAAACACAAAAGTTTCAGGCAACCGCAAGTAATTAAAGACGTCACGACCTGTCCGTCTACGTAGCCCGGTTGCTAGCGCGATTGTGTCATTGCTACAAATACAGAGTCGGTCATCGCCGCGGCGACGGCGGGCGTCCCACGTTGGACTGCCCCCTCCTTAAGACTGTTTCGTCCCAGACTTGTGTTCAATCGGTCGAATAGATCGTCACCTGGTGCTTCATTCTCCATGAATAGCTGTAGTTTCTTGAAAACGCGCTTTTCTAGTGGAACCTTATTGTAACACCGGATGTCGAAGAATAAAAACATTACGTCATTCCTGTAGCTCTATATGTTCCGCTGTCAATGAGCAATAACCCACAGTAACCGCCTTGTCTTCTCTTTTCATTACAAGCCCTGAGCGTCAGCTCAACAATGAAGTACGATGCCTCTTGCTGCCAAACCATTTCGCTTTTCAGCTCGTTGGAGGTGTTCAGAATCAAACATTTGACTTAGCTCCGGATGTTTCAGTCCAGGATGCGAGGCAAGTCATCATCTTTAACTCAAAATTCTATTCCTTGGTCCTGTTTCCATTCTTCTCTGTAACTTCCTTAAAGAACGTATGCATCTACTGGAAGTTACACTTCTTCAGATCAGTGATGGTGGATTTTTCTTTCTCTGACATGCACTTGCGTCAGTTGTACAAGATGATGTTTTTGAATACGTCCTTGGTTGTATGGTCGAGCATCTTAGCATACAAACCAGCAACTTCTTCAGCGTCTTGACAAGCGCGTTCTTCCTCCCACCGTTTCCACACGTTCTATTCCTCTTCCTCCTTCTCCTTGGATTTCTTCTTTACGATGAGAGATGACGTCATCGTCGTCATTTGATTCTAGTTTTAATTTTTTTCACTCAAGCTATCCACACGGGTCCTCCTCGCTGTCTTCTGACTCCGTTTTGAAGTTACTTAGATTGTGATTGCAGCTGCTCGTCTGGGACTATTTATTTCTTGTGGGCGTCTCTCTTCTTTTTCTGGGTACTTCTTGATTTCCAGCTGATCTTCACTGTGCATACTCTCTTCATAATCTTCCTTTATCTCTAGAATTTCGTCTTAAATTTCTTCCTTAGTCTCTTACTGAACACGTTCTCGTTATCTTTCGCGTTCTTTTCCTATTCTCTTTCGTCTTCTTTTGTAACAGCGGAGTTTCTTTCTTTTAATGAAGACTGTGCCTCTAATTCGTCGCACCTTCTCTTCTGTGGCTTTGGTGTTCTTATTTTCTCAGCATAATTATTTCGCACTCGCAATGGGTTACGTGAAGCTTGTTTGGCAGCTTCATGATTGAATACGTATGACATTGCGTCATCAATCGTTTTTGACCGAGCTAAGCATAGTTCTTGCTGAGTTTTACTGGCTCCAACTGCGTTGTTGAGTGCTTGCGTGCCCGGGTACTTCAAATCGCTGTAAGGAGCCGCAGGATATGCGAGACGAACCACATGAACTACATCGGTCTCAAAATCCCGAAGGCCATCCTCAGTTCTTCTAGAAATCTTCTCCACTTTCCGTTCCAACATTTGCTCCATTCTAAAATTTTCCTCTACTCTTACAAAATTTACCACCAATTCTGGTTTCAATTTCTGCTCAAGAATTCTAGAAGTTTCTTCGACTTTCCTAGAACTATCATCAAATTCCTGTACCAATGTTTCAGAATGTTCCATAACTTCTTCCAGTGCACCTTAATTTTCCTCCGCTTTTCTAGAACTATCCTGAAAATTCCTTTCCAATGTTCTAGAATGTTCCATTAATTCTTCCACCGGTTCTCCGGAATTTTCCTCCGAACTTCTAGATTTTTCTTCTAATCTACGCTCAAAACTTCTAGAACTTTATCGTCTTAATGCTCTATAAAATTCTATTAATTTACAAATGCCGGATGGGTCAAATAAGTAATCGAATCGATTAAGGCGGCGGTCTCACTGGTAAAGTTGTGTCGTATAGTGTAGTTTCGACATATGTAGTGTCGTTTAAAAACTGATAATCCAGTCTCACTGGTCGAGTTGCATACATCATTATTTGGTGTCGAGTAAATCTAAATATATTAATCTAAATTAATAAATTAATTTCTCTCGTGCTCCGCTCTTTCTTATTAACCTTTGTTGTTTCTCTTTTCACGAATACTTCTGTTTGTCAGTGTCAAATAAAATGAAATTTGAACGACATCAACCAAATTAACAGGTTATATGCATTTACGCATGCGTCAATGCTTCGAGTGGAACCGAGCATAAAGTAAAAATCAAACCAACTTGAAAAGCAAACAAATTGTCGGCAATCGATAAAAAACAATGGTCCAATGTGACACTTGCTATTAGAATACACGTGTTTGAAAAATACATGACAGCAAACGATTGATAGTACTCGGTCAGTGAGACCGCCGCCTAATGCTTGCCTAAATCTTTCTTGAAGCTCTGAATTCTTTCCTGTTGTTTCCAAATCTCGTTCTTCCAGTTCTCTCTTGAGATCACTTACTTTCAATTCACTTAATTTTAGTTTCGCCATTTTACTTAATTTTAATTACACTTCACATTTTATTAACCCCACACTTGACACCACTTGTAATGTTTTTACTTATTTAAGTGAAGTGTAAATATTAGACAATTATTATTAATTCAAATTTAGTGTTTATTAAACTACAATAACAGTTACTATTACTATTATTAAACAATTATTAAAAACTAATTAAGACTAAAACTGTTGGGATCTCTACCGACATCTGTGTAGCTGAATCGGCTTCGCTAGCCACGCCGAACCTTCATAAGTATTTCTCTGTCTGGTCTCGCCCAGCAATAAAAGCATTAACACGTTTACACATACAGTTTTCGGCATTTGGGCAGCTGTTTATCTCACAAGTTTTGTGATTTTTTAGTCATTACTGCTCTAGTTTCATTTGGAAACTTAATATTTAGTTAACCAGTGTTGTTTAACTTTTTTACACTATTAAAAACACTTACACGTGATTTAAAATAATAGCCGTCGCACATGTGCTTTGCACATTTTAAAACACAGTTTTTGACACACATATCTTTCCAGCTCTATATTGAAACACATATATACTCAATACCAGTGGTTTGGAATACCCATAACCTATTCGCAGCACCTAGGATTGCCACATTGTTGCACAAGGAACCAAATTCTGATTGCTTACTTGCTTTGCATGTATCCAGGTAGCCTTAAGTATTTATACACGCTTCTTGCTCGCAGTGAGTGCAATTTTTGTTACATGTATTTGCTAATTTGCGTACTCTACATTGTTAATTTACAACATAACCTATATTTTTTGCTTACGTGGTCCTGGACCACATGTTATATTATTTTCACAATTATTGTGTTGTTTTTTCACACTTTTTAATAATTCTTTTGTATTATTTAATTTGAGAATGGTTTATATTTAAGATATTTTCTATACTCATATCATATAGTTACACTTTTTTTACAATTTTTCATATATACTTTTGTGGGATTCGTGTAATTGGAATATTTAGTTGCACATTATATTTATATTATTAAGTTAATTGATATTTATTCCCTACACATTTGAGAGTTATTAATCCATATTTTGTACTTATACTTGCACCACATATTACAGAGTTTTATTATTTTATTGAAGTCTTGTGCATTCGCTTCATCGGTTATTTACTTCTATCTTTTGCTGTTGTTAGGTTTGAGGTTGTAGCTTCGCATTCCTATACAATATTTGTGGGCCAACCTTTATGATCCTTCTAGGGCACATCCTTTTTGTGAAGACCTGTAGAGCGCTCTTGCAGGTGAAGAGTGTTTTACCCGTCAACTCCCAGTTGAATTTTTTCTATTTCGTAGAATATATTTTAAAAGATTATATAACTGCGCATTTTCTAATTTTATTGCGTCATATTGTACCTCTAATACGTTTATTCAATCCGCTAATACAGCCATTCACATCCACGCAACGCAACACAAGTTGGCGCTCTACGGTATCACTTATTTTAACCAAGAGTTCGAAATAGTGACCTGCGCTGCAACAAAAACTATAATTAGCTAGATACCACTATCACTATTTATTTATTTACCCAATTAAAACTATTTAATTTCTTTAATTGTGTCTGCTCTTACTTGGTGAAACTTATTATTCATTTTAATTTTTAATAATACTTGGTTATAGAGAAACTAGTAATCTAATAAAATAATTGTGAAAATAAAACCAAGTATTATTAAAAATTAAAATAAAACTATTTATTTCCACGATATTACAAATTATTTATTTCACTACGCGTTCCAATCTTAAACTGCCGGTCTGTTGCAGACTCTTGTAGATTATTTACGCGATATTTATATCACTATATTTATGTCACTATATACTTATATCACGTTCAACTCTCCGCCTACCGACCTCCACAGCGTCTATATACTCAACTGACTCAACAGCGCGTGTTTATTCAACTGCTCGGACAGAAGTCACACTTTTCACCTCACTATCTGTCTATTAATGTAACTAAATTTCTCCTTCCACAGCCTGAGTATCACCAACTGTCCCTATGCTGCTGTGCTTCTCCTAACACTTTACTCTAACACTCCATGTGAATATCTTTATATGACTCTCCCTATGTAACTAACTCACTAACACTCTATGAGAATGTCTCCATATGTCTCTCCATGTAACTAACTTCCGAGCATAACTGCGTTCCTTTTATACAGCTGCCATTAACTTCCAGAGAGCTCTAGAAAGTTCGACCGCATAATAACAATAAACACAAAAGGTTCAGGAGATCGCAAGCAATTAAACACGTCACGACCTGTCCGTTTACGTAGCCCGCTTGCTAGCGCGATTGCGTCATCGCTATAAAGACACTGGGTTACCGCCGCGGCGACAGCGGGCATCCCACGTTACAGTATGAATATTTAAGGCAAGAGTGCAGTAAAACGTGTCTTATTTCTGTATAAATTTTATTTTATATTCTTTGACTACAATTTTTTTCTATTTATTTATTTTTTTAACAATTGACCGTTCAAACTATTTTACATGTACTTATTTATAATTTAATCTTGTGCGACGACCAACTCTGATAATTTTATTCACTATTCCGATTATTTCTTCCTTTTGGAACCCCTCACCCATTCTAGACTATGGCTCAAGTTCAGTAAGTAAGTGAATTTACGTATAGATTAAAAGATTAGTGAAGAATAAACTTATATTATAACTACATACATGTTTGTGTAAGTTAGATTAGGTTGGAACCGAGATACTATAGTGAATTATTCAAGGTATAAAATACCAGTAGAGTAGTAGAGTTTACCTTTCGCACTCTTATAAGACGAAACTGAAACCTTATTGTTCACGTACTGACACACATATAATTTACATAATTAAATACGTAATAAGTGAATAAATGCAAAAATTTATTCGAATAGTTTTAAATATTTATGAACGCAGTATGATTTAGTAGTAGTTAGATAAATATTGCGACAGTAAAAAGAACATTTGGGCAGTAAGATAAATATTTCGTCAGTAAAAAAATATTTTCGCAGTAAACAATTATTTTAAGATTAAGGCATACGTATATTTTTGCTTTGCATTATCTAGTTGCTAGATCGCCGCCTATCAAAGGCTAACGCATAAAACTCAGACCTGCAAAACTCATCATTTTACAATTTTTCTTCTATTCATTTTGAAAATGACCAGGCTTATTATAAAAGACGGATCTTTCGCACCTGCGTTTAAAAAATACCTACTGCCGTTTTATATCTTTATGCAGATAGTTTTTATTTGTATGTTCTGCAAGTTTTTTTAATGTACGCCTTCAATTACTTTTTGAAGAGACATTTTCTCATTTAATACTTTTACAAATACTGCCGTTTTATTTTAAATAGTGCCACTTTTACTTTATCCTTTCTTACTGTAACTCTCAACGACAAGGGAGATATCGAAGACCAAAAACTCGACCTATATATATATATATATATATATATATATATATATATATATATATATATATATATTATACGAATCAAGAGTTAAAGTTGGGTATTAGCTTTAATACATGTTCTGTAGAACTTGGCCAAGTTCTTAAAATTGACAAATGTAAAACAGGCTTAAGTAAATATTCACATATGCTTGTTGTTTTGGAGATATTTGTATTTGAGTCCTATAAGGACGTTGCTTTATTCTCACAAGAATTTATAGTGCTCTTTATATGAACTTGTCCACCTATTTTTAGGTCATTTATTTAAATTTAACTAAGTACTAATAAAAAGGTTAGACAAGGATGCGTGCTGTCGCCTCTTCTTTTTAATATTATATATGACTAAATAATGCGTGAAGCAACAATTGAAAGACGAGAAATTTGGTGAACACCATTTAGCAGACTCGACGGATCTTGACAATGCGGACGACATTTGTCTCGTAGCACACACCTCAGCTACATGTCAAGCAAACTACAAGCCAAAGCCAGTAAGACAGGCCTCTCTATAAACGTGGAAACCTAGAAAGGATTATAGCAACAGATGGATAATCTTTCGCGAATAGGTGTTTACGCTGAATAATTCATAAATTCTGGCCACGAACAATAAGTAATAAAGAGCTACAGCAACGCACAAAGTAGAAGAACCTAGAAAAAAATATTAAATTAAGAAAATAGAGATGGACTAGCCATACCTTATGGAGTCAGGATAACAATATCGCAAAGAGAGTTTTGGAATGGAAACCCACAATGATCAAGACGAGTTGGAAGGCCCTGCCCAGAATAACATGGCAAAGAACCATATACCGGAAACTAACTGAGAAAACATGGCAGGAGTTCAAAACAAGCGCCATAAATCGAATTAGATGACAGAAATTCACTGAAGCCCTATGCTCCTTGGTCCTTGGAGGAGAGAAAGGAAATTATTATTATACGAGTATTTAAATTTTAAGTTTTGTTGTTTACTTATGAAACACCTGTATATGCAAAAAGAGTAAAAAGCATAATGTTATTACAACAATTAATACGAAACTTCGAGGATACGAGTTGAGTGTGCAAATTCATGTGAATGAAAAAATATACTTTTTTAGCCCAATGGTTTTAAAAGTGTGCCTTTATTCAGTTGCTTAGCACTACTATTTAGAAAAAAATGTGAGTAATTTCATTAACAGTTTCTAGGCAATAAAGTCTTATTTTCTCTACCGGCGGCAGTATAACTAAGATTTTAGTGCCTAAGTAATTGTCAATAAAATTATTCAAGTTTATTTTACGTAGCACCACTATGCAACAAGATGAACGACGATAGAAAAAAACACTTAAAATAATTATAAAATTCATATTAATTCTAAAGAATCAAAGAAATATGTGTCCAACGCGGCAAAAATGCAGTTTTACTGGCAAGGCTAAATTCGAAGATGGCTTCCCTTTACCCATGATATAATGCCACGATAATGATTTGCTACTTTTTGCAATGTTAAACAAATAACGCGTTAAGTTGAGATTGGATACTGAATACTTTGTTTTATAAATGTATCCCCTTTCTCTTTTTACCAATTTTAGATGTTAACAGAGTGTTTTCCATGTTATAAAAATAACATATAATTACTATTACAGTTCGATTTATTGTAGTACAAATTCTAGGTTCTTCTCATATACGGTCAGTCTCAAGTTACATAACATGCGGCAGCTATACAATATTTTTTCTACGTCCG
This sequence comes from Harpalus rubripes, assembly GCA_963082715.1. NCBI lineage: Eukaryota > Metazoa > Arthropoda > Insecta > Coleoptera > Carabidae > Harpalus > Harpalus rubripes. The sequence goes on along the minus strand of OY720451.1, from coordinate 42,444,718 downwards.
AATTTATAATATAAAATTACTCTCATGCTGACTCGATTGGATTCGAACCCGGACCGTCAAATCCAGAACAGTCACGTACCGCACGCAATCATGTGACGCAGTTATAAATCAAATAAAAGCTACTTTTTAAAACGGCCTAAGTAAGGTAAATATTTAATTTTTACACGCTATGAATTATTGGCATACTTTTTGAATGATCGTAGAAACTAAATATTAAATATTTCTATAGTCTCCTAAGGCTTGATTTACATTAGCGGTACAATGACGGTATGTCAATTTTACGAGGCATTTACATTAGACGGTACCATGACGGTACGAACATAATAAATTATCATGACAATACAGTTTTGTCTTTTATATATTATTATGGTTTGTGGTACATATGTCATTTTTCCATCAACTGCAGAAAATATCGTGCAATGTTTAAAAATTTCTTAAATACCGACTTGGCTATAAATGCCCTTACTATTGATGAAGAAAACGAAGGAAATCCAGAAAATTTTACAAAACGATACTATTTTTTATGTACCCTCTGTAATAATCTGTAGTGTATATTTCACGTTTTTGTCATAAGCAGAGAACTTTTGTTCAAAAATGTATATACTCATTTCTCATTTCTAGCTCATTTTGACTACATTTTGGTTTAAATAAAAGACAAATATCAAAAAGTCAAAAACATGTCAGATGTCATGTAATCACCTACGTCAACGTAACGTGCACGTACTCTTCAAACGCAACTATCCACTCCCTCTTGCATGCAAATACGACGCTGTTACTATGATATACAATATTTTTTCAATAGAAACAAAACTATACTGTACCGTGGTCGTATCGCTAATGTAAATCAGCGAATATCAATGTGCCGTCATTGTACCTTCATCGTACTGAGAACGTAGGTGTAAATGGGTCCATTAAAATACATTGAAGCAAGAAGTATCGTACCGTTATTTTACCGTGATTGTACCGCTAATGTAAATCAAGCTTAAGTATGCTGTCACAGTATAATAATTTTAAACGATGTTTAATGTTTAGTCTTTTGAACTATGTAAAAGCCTACCCAATATTACTTGAAAATTTAACGCATTTTACATTTTCTATGAGGCATATAGCATGCTCCAGTTATTTTAAAGAGATTTGTTTGGCAAAGTTCCTGTTTCTTTTGAAATACGGTGTATAAAAGTTACGCCTAATTTAAACCAAATGCAAAATTTTATGCCTACAAAACGTAATTACCAATCAGTTTTATTGTTTAGGCAGATGTCGTAAGCATTGTATGCCAAACAATAATTTTATTATACTGGTTCGCTAAATGAATAAAAATGATTATAGAACAGGTCAGTGGACATATTTCAGGGTGCTAAATTAATATTTGAATTTAATCAAAGCCTCCACGTTAAATTAATGAGGGTAGACAGGTGTTATTAATATCAATTATACTGTAATGTGAGGCGTCTATTTTTCCGTGTTATTGTAGCATAATTTTGGGTATAAATCAAGTGTATAATCATTAGGAGATACAATCTTAATTGGCATAATAACTTGCAATGGGTTGTTCTCAAGTTTTAAGTAATTTTGGAGGTGTAAGATCGCGTGTCAAGTATAAAGAAAATCCGATAAAATCTTCTAGATTTTTAGATAATTAATAATCGCAGAATGTTTTACGTTCTTGTTTAATTTTTCTTAATATAAAACGGAACTAATTTGTAATTGTACATTAAGATCTGACTGCTGACTTTCATATTCAAGTTTAAATTAAACTAAATCAAATCAAATAATCCTAACGTTGTTTTCAATATCCGAATTCGTCTTTTGTTCGTCAATTTTAGACTAAACTTTAACAAATCTAAAACTGCTGAAATTCTGAATTTAAACAAAAATAAATTCTCTTTCTTTCTTTTTTTAATTATAGAATTTCTTTCTGTTCTGCAACCCAATTCTTTAATTCAATTTTGTCTAGGAACCATTAGTCCATCATTAAAACTCAAGCTGCAGTAATATCATGTAACATAATATAAACGATACTCCTAAGTCATTTAGCCAAGTACCATGTAGGCATTAATATTTAAAAAAATTATGTAGACACCACACGAGTTTCATGTACGCAAGACCAACATGATGTATTAACCCAATTATAAAATTGCACGTATTTGACGTAATTTGGCATTTACATTAAGTTTTTATTTTTTTATTATTTTTTGTTCTAATAAATAGCAAGCCTTATTACAAAAACCAAAAATTATAGAATTTTTAAATTTACATATCTCGCTTATACAAAGCATAATTCAATAATACTTAATGTGGCTTTATAAAAAATAGATCAACTAGTACCAATCTAGCTGTGTGCTGTGAATATTTATCTCAAGCACTAACAAATGATAAACAAGTGGATGTAGCCTATATCGACTTTCAAAAGGCTTTCGACCGTGTAAACCATAACATTTTGATATAAAAACTAGAACTGTATGGAAGTTGTGGTACCTTTTTAGAGTGGTTCATGTCCTATTTGTGTGATCGGTACCAAATAGTTAAAATTAATAATCACATGTCATATCGAATTCATGTTACATCTGGCGTGCTTCAGGGATCACATTTAGGGCCATTTTTATTCTTATTATTTATAAATGATATTTCAAAAATTTTCTCTACTTGCAAATTCTTACTCTTTGCTGACGACTTAAAACTGTTTTCTGTGGTAAATAATAATCATGACGCCAAATTATTAAAAGAAGATTTAAATTCTCTAGATTATTGGTGTACAATGAATGATATGAATCTAAATGGAAATAAACGTAATATTATGAGATTTTCAAGGAAAAGAGGTATGTAATTATTTAATTACTCATTGAATAATACTAATACTTGAAACCGTTCTATTTATTAAGCATTTGGATGTAATTTTTGACCCAGAGTTGAACTTTAAACAACATATGGATAATATCATTCGAAAATACTGTAAAATGTGTGGATTTGTAACAAGAATGTGTAGAGAATTTACCAATATAAGCATTTGTATTTTGTTGTATAACACCTTAGTCTGAAGTAATTTAGAATATTGCAGTATCATATGGTCACCTCATTATCAATATCATATAAACAGACTTGAAAGTGTACAAAAGAGATTCGTTAATTTCTTACTATATAAATTAAATATAAATAAAAATCTTTATACTTACAAGGAGCGTTTGTTTGTTTTTGGTTTTTAAAACATCGCTAAAATGTATATTGATATAAATAACTATGTAAATAGCTTTAATCACAAAATATCATGAAGCTTCATACTTTATTACATTCTATGTATTTATCGTACCATTCAGACTTCTGTCTGTAGTGTACTCATTGTCAAATAAATAAAATCTATTATAGGCTTCAAGTAAAGTACCACTTTACTTTACCGCCCGCAGGGTGTAATCTTGCAGTTTCCAATGTGGTAACTGAGATGAAATAATTTTAATGCAAATTATCGTAAAAGGCTTTTACACCCTGGATGGAAAAGAATTTTTCTAGGAGTGCGATGAAAAATAAACATTTACGCTCTCATTTGTCATCGTAAAGTTGATGTTTTTCGATACTTCCTGCTTGTCAGATTTTTTTAGAAGTGTCGCTATATTCAAGTTACATAATTTTTTTTTTCGAATTCGGGTAAATGAAATATAATTTAATACTCATAAATGTGTAACTAATTCTGATCGACATTTTAATTAAGGAATTTTAACAAAATCATTAAAGCAAAACATAGGGGTAATAAATAATAAGCTGGACCCTCAAAACAAAAAGGAAATTAATAATAAAATAATACGTAATTTACATGTAATTTTCTGTTGATACTAAAACCGATTTTCCCATGTTAACGGGCTACGATCGGTTTTCAAATATTCAACCGGGTTTCTAATTTATAATGTTATTCTAAATTTCAAATTACGGGCTTCACTTTACAATCACATATGTATAATTCAAACGCAATACATTCCTCAAAAATTCCAGTCTATAAAAATACATGACTGTTTTATACTGTTACAAGCAGATTTCACGACTGTTTCATTACTGTATACTTTACGGGCACGCGTAGCTTTATATCGAAGCTGACGATTTCTTTGTTTTCACGATTGCGTCGCGAGATCTGAAGACATTGTAATTTTCATTTTTTAACCCTGACCTTGGTAACAAAGGGATTCGTTCAGTGAGACAAACGGAGAAAACACGAAAGGGAGGTGATACCCTTGTATTTTAGGGAAGATCTGGACCACGTCTCTTTCTTGTTCATCTATCCTTAGCAGTGTTAAGACATAACAATGTACAATAATCATGTAAATAAAATTAAAAGAACTTATTTTCATATTATTTGAACTAATTACTCATTTCCTAATCAATTCTTCGTGTTCCTTTTTTTGTCAATTAATTAGATTTGATTGTCATTAATTAAATTCATTTTCACTTTGAAATATACATTTTAATTCTTTTGAATAATGTAAAGCTAAATCCATTTTAGTCATTTAGTCAGAAACTTGTAAATTTGTTTCGGCACAGAGATGGGCAAGGGGCGTGAATTCTTTCTGGTTACGTGTTCTGTGTGAAAGCGAATATATGTATGTATGTACATATATATATTTTTTTAAAAATATCTTTGTTATTACTAATTATGTAATAAATATTTTCGGTAGCGAAATACCGCAACCACATCATTTTAATAATAGAAAGGGTTTCACAATTAATGTACAGGAAATAAAGAAAATTCTTCATAGTTTTTAACATATAAAAAAAAATAATCGCGCAAAATTTCATACTGAAATTTACCCCTCACTCTTATGACGTCGTAGGTCATGGTTCTAATTGGATTATTGGTCCGTGATTCTAATGTTCTAAACTGCATGTGTACGGCATCCAGCAAAACTTGTTCGTGACATTCAAACGTCAACTCTCTGTACTGAGATAGTTAAAAATTTTGCATTCACCATTTTTAAACACAAAATATTAAGTTGTTGGTATTGTTATACGTGCAGTCTTAGTAAAAATGATTTTATTAATTTATTTTTTTTAACGATCTGACGTTTTGATTTCTAATAAACCATCATCATAGTCAGAAAAAACTAACAATTACATTACGAAGATGCATTAATTTAAGGATGAAAATATCATCATAAAATTTAAAAAGTGATATAGTACATGCATACATCACAGCTACAGAAGTTTAACTTAAGTATGTCGTCAACAGGCTTTCTTCTCGGCGTGTCATCTTTAGTAATCAAACAACAACTTGGTTTTATTTAAAGTACGAATATTTATTAATACATTAATTAATCTTACATAACATATTAAATTATGTAAAAAAACAGAAAATAGAGATATAATTTGATTTCAAACTAAAGTTGTCTAAAGACTACTAAAGATATCTTAAATTTAGAAACAATTACGTAACATGTGACATGGATGTTACCTGCCGATCGTGAGTGCCAAAATAAATTCGTGAGCTCGAATCAAACTTAAAAAGTCGTGCATGTTTGGTCGTGATTATAATTTCAGTTTCGTGAGCGTACCTCATCGTGAAATTAAATATTCTCGCACTCACACCCGGCACTCTCAAGTTCGACATGGTACATGTTTAGAGTTGACGAATACGTTCACCGACCGGTTTTAATGAACATTTTCTGGTTTTAATTTACATGAGACCGAGTGAAATGAATGATGTGTAACAGTAACACGACTAATTTTTTTTAACACTACTTCTATTTTTATTGGCAACTCCAGCAATGGGTAATATACCGTCATGATATACTTATTTATTTTCTATAAACGCACTCTTTTTGCGCCTTTTTTAGCCACCAACCTTAAAAAATAAATTATAGTAATGTATTGCAGCATTTGAATGAGCTATTAACGAACTCTTTTGGGTGCTTTAATAGCTTTGTTGTAGGCGCAAAATAGAAAAACCTGTTTATATGGCCTGTTACCGTACCCGTCCTTTGTAAAACTTGTCGCAAAGCGACTTGTTTTCTAAAAATGGACTCGTACTATTATTATTGCTTGTATAATAGTTCTATATATTACTGTAACATTGAGAAATGTTATGAAATATAGAGAGACGCCAGAACTTAGGCGAGACGTAAGAAGAAAAAATTTAGTTAAGTCAGCAAAATCAGTTAGCAGCTCTTTTGCCGATGCGAGATGTGTCAGATCGGAATTTGCGTTCTCTAGACGAACATGCGTTAGTCTGTGATGATAATAACAAATTGTTCATACGAACTTAGCAAGTAGACTACAGGCCCTTCTTAAAATGAAATCGCATTATCATCTTTGAACTGTCCGTTGACATGATTGTTACGTTATATGATTGTTCACACGCTCTAAGTTTGTCGCTTTACGAATAAGTTGAAATCGTACATAAATAGTTAGCTTCACATACATCAGTTCAGCTACGTACGTTGTTATAATCGCCTATCAGTTATTCACATGTTTTAACCTAAGTGCTGTGTGTGTGTGTGTGTGTGTGTGTGTGTGTGTGTGTGTGTGTGTGTGTGTGCGTGTGAATGTGCGTGTGCATCCACGAAATGTCGCCATCTAATTCCATTTGTGGCGAGTGCTTTTAGTTCACCTTAAGATTTTCCCATGTTCTTTGCTATTATGATTCTCTTCCGGGTTATTTTTGGTCTTTCTCTTCCACGGCTACCCCGCGGCTTCCAATCCAGGGCAGCTCGAGCAATATCAACTCAGTGCCGTCTTAAAATATGACCCAACCAGCTCAATATTCGGTTTGTTATTTGGGTTGATATATTGTCCTGGTGTGTTCTTCTCCATAGTTCCTCATTAGAGATTTTTTAGGCCAAAAGCTACGTATTATTCTACGTAGGTAGTTATTTATGAAGATCTGTAGCTGCTTTTCTATCGTTTTTGTCATTTTCCATAACTCGCATCCATATAGAAGTACTGACTTAACATTTGTGTTGAAGTTTTTTAGTTTAGTTGGTGTTTTATACTGACTGGAACTCCATACCGGTCTAAAAATACTAAATTCTTTTTTAGTTTTTTGGATTTTGTCCTGCACATCGCGATCAGTCCCTCCTGTTTGGTCTATTATACTGCCCAGATATGTAAACTCATCTACCTTTTCCACAATATGACCCATTCAGTCCAGCTGCTGATTGTTCTGAGCCGTAATATACATTTCTTTGGTTTTATTAGAGTTTATTATTAATCCTACCTTTCTTGCTTCTTCGTGAAGATGTTATAGTTTTTCCTTCATATCCGGGAGGGTATGTGCTAGTAAACAGATATTATCGGCGTAGTCAAGATCTTCTAGTCGATTCATTAAATTCCATCTTATTCCTCTTACTTTATTGTTTACTTTCTGTGGCATTTGATCCAGTACAATGGTAAATAACATTGGTGACTGTACACATCCTTGTTTAACTCCGTTGTTTACTTCAGTTGTGCTACTTGTTATTCCTTTATGAATGACTTGACAACTCGAGTCATGATAGAGCTGTTGTTTAATGCTGACTATTTTGTCAGGTATTCCTATCTCTTTTAGAGCTTTCCAAATGACAGGGTGGGAGAGTGTGTCGAAAGCTCCTGTAAATTCAACGAAGCACATATACATCGGTGATCTAAATTCGCTTGATTGCTCCAATATAATTCTTAGAATATTTATATTATCGGTGCAGGATCTATGAGGCCTGAAATCAGCTTGCTCCTTTCTTAACATATTTTCTACAGCATCGGAGATCCTCCTGGAAAGTATGATTCCGAGTATTTTATTTATGTTGTTTAATAGAGTGATGCTACGCCAGTTGTGGCAATGGCCAATAACTCCTTTCTTTGGAAGTTTTACAATTAGACCTTTTTTCTAATCCAAGGGAATACTTTCTGTAGTCCAGATTTCTTGTATTAGTGGTCGCATTAATGTCGCAGTTACTTGGGCATTAGCTTTTAATAGTTCGGCGGGTAAATTATCCGGGCCCGCTGCTTTGGGAGACTACAGTTGATTTATAACTTGTTTAATTTCCTCTTCGTTTGGTACCCTTGTGTTGATTCTTATAATATAAGAGTGGGCTGTTGTCTTTCATGATATGGTACTTCTTCATCTGAGGGTTTGTTCAAATTTTCACAGGAATGTTCATGCCACCTTTTAAGTTGTTTTTCTGTGGATGTTAATTTCTCTCCATTTTACCAGAAACTACCGGAAAGTTACGTGTAATTCTGTTTGCTAAACGTTTTGTGATTCTATGAGTATATAATTCACGGCGTTTTTGACTTGTTTGTTAGCTTCTTTATATTTATCTCTTAATGTGGTATACCGGGTGGTGAATTGAATTAAGCAATAGAGGATATTCAATGCTAATTTTTTCATATGGCGATATTTCGTTCCCTATTTATTTTACAATAATATGCTTAAAATAAAACTTGTAGATAATTGGATTCTGCATCCAAACCACTCATCACATTTTATTTTACACTTTTTGTAACGCGTATAATTGGTATCAATATTTTTATAAAATTGCTCATTTATAGCGATAGCCCTGAAATTTAAACAAAGATATCATCACGATATGACGTTTGAAATGTCAGAAAAGTTAGTAAGTAGTAAGTATAACACAGATTAAGGTTGTGTACAAAAGTGGTAGTACTCGTAACATCCGCGCCACGCTTTCTGTCGGCGCTACGTGTATGCCGCCAATGCCTACCGAACGCGGTAGACCGCGATATGTGTTGCCAATATTTATTTCTATTTATTTGCTATCTCTCTCTCTTTCTTTATGTGCGCTGTATTATGTTAACATCTTTGCATTTTTATTGCAATATTACAAAGAGGCAAATATAGCATGTTGAATCGGTATTTTATATTTTATACGTGGATTGTATAATTAATTTTTCATTAAATCTTTAAATATTATTAAAATTCCATTACAAATGAATACAATATTTCAAACGAATACACCTATTCTTTATTATAGTTCGAAAAATTGATGAATCCAAAAATATGTATTAAAAATATAATAAAATATGCACTTATGCCATCATGATGTAATTTCATGTAAAATGTAATATGAAAACTATAGACCAAGTAAGCATGAAAACAACAGTGTTGAATATTTATGGGGTAAAAAAAACCTGGGTTCTATTAATGAACCTAGATGTAGATTTTACATAACTATTAAGGGTTCTTTAGGCATCATTAAAACAATAAACACTCCTTACAACTAATAAAGATCTCTATATAATTGTAATATTAAAAGTAAGGAGTGGAGTAAAAATTGTCTGTGTAATGGAAAATCCCTTTGGCTAAAATAGACAATATCGGGTGTAATCACTAATTTATTACCTACTCTAGGGGGTCGCCCGGCTAATGATAATTTCTTATTCAACAGAATACGATAGACAATAGACTCTAATTTTTACCATTAGGTCCTTGCCCTTTTAAAGTAACCATCTCTTACAGGTGCAGGGACGTAACTAGGATTGTTTTCTGGGTGGGCCAATGGAAAATCTGAGTGGGCCATACTTATATCATAAGAACAGTATTACAGTAATAATAAGTTATACTTATTACCATAATATATGGATAGCAGTATAGAAACGGTAAAACAAAATAAACAAAAATTAATCATTTTTAATAACAACTAAAATTAGATATTGCACTGAAAATTGGAATTGTTAAAGCTATGACTACTAATTTAAAGTTCCCGGAAAATATAATTCATAAATAAATTATATAATCTATAGTAGGGCCAATATAGTTTTATTTCAGTTTTACATTAATTTTCGTACAATTTTATTGTGTTGGGAAGTAAATGATATTCTGTTGCTAGCATATCAATTTGTGTAACGGTTAGCAAAAGGAAACTATAACTAATTTTAAATGTGCGTTACAAAAATTATCTCCTTTACTTTTGACATATTAATATGATTATTTCATGCTTAGGAAATCCAGAATCGCTTTTCAGAGCTCTTTTCCAATTTTTAAAGCTCTAAATAATAAAGCACTGTCATAGGAATTATTGTGTAAAATGCATATAAATAAATACATACTATAATTCAATAATTTAAATTATCAAACCAATCTTTATTGAAATGTCGTAATCGATATCCAAATTTTGGTTTTAGATACAAACTTATCGTCATATTAATTCGTCATTGTTTAGAGCAAAAATCAATTTTTTATATAATTTAATTTTATTACATTCCATATAAAGCTTGCTGTAAACGCTAATTAAACATAGTTTAATTTTTATAAAACGAAATATTACAACGTACGGGGCTCGTAAGTTAATAATTTCAACAGAACGAGTTGGTATTATATCTGTTATTAGTTCAGATACTTTTCTTACAATTCCATAGTACAAAAATCTGGTGTAGCCAGTATGGTATCATCTGCCAAATTAATTAGCTACATATTAATCAACATTCATCTCAATTCGGTTGTTAAATCTTAGCAACATTGTTGAAATTTCCAATCAATATCAATAGAAACAAATGTAACGTGTCATGTTTTATTTGGCAATTATTATTGGTTACTTGCAATAACAGTGTTGCTAAAACATTGCTACAAAATTGGGGCGATTGCTTGAAAGATTCATTTTTTGCTCCTCGGACAGGCGTACTATCCATATTAGGCTCACATACAATTTCAAATGTTATTATGCAATATGTACGTTTTACATCAACACAAATTGTATTTATTGTTACACATTCTAAAATTATTATCTCTTTTATAAAATAAACTAAATATCTTTAAAAAATTTGGATGGGCCAGCAGGTGGGCCAACATAACAATGAGGTGGGCCTATACTTTATATATTTAACTTAAGAGTACGTATTTTCAAATTTATTGTATAAATTATATATATATATATATATATATATATATATATATATATATATATATATATATATATATATATATATGTCGCGGGGTAGTATCACTGGAGAACTCTATGTCGACCAACACTATTTCAGAACCACAGCGATAATATAAACGTGATGATCTCAGCGAGGCGAACATGCACACACCCTGAGCACCGCTACACACTGATTCCATCCAAGCATTGTAGCCAAGAATGCTTGACGTTTCGATTACGACAAAACAATTAAAAGATTATAAGTGATTCATGTAATACTTGATTCATTAAATGATCGTTACGGCATGCTTTGATATTACAATCTCCGACATATATATATATATATATATATATATATATATATATATATATATATATATATATATATATATATATATATATATATATATATATATATCGTACTAATATTTATAAGTACATATAAATAAACTTCAATACGGATATGAGATGTTTTTTTTAAAAAACAACAATTTATGAAAGAACCAACTTACATAAAATTAACAATTGGACAAAGTATAAAATGTAATACTTGCTGTTTATTTTTTGTGTAAGTTAAGTTTCTTTCATAAATTGTTGTTCCTATGCAGTCGTTTTATTTCAATAAGCAGATTGGCACATCCAGCAATGCGTAATATGCCGTGATGATATATTTATTTATTTTATTTAAATATTTAGGGGTGTCATTCGCTTGCAGGAAATTTTTGATACCCCCTTTGTAACGCACCCGTAACGCAAACATGAACCCCCCCATATATTACGTAATGCAGTACTTAACCCCCCCCCATTTTTTTACTGGGTATAAAAGTATATGGCCTCCTTAATATTCAGTTAAAATTTGAAACAGAAACTATTTAAATTAATGTACATAAAGATGAAAAATAACAGAACAGAAACTATTTAAATTAATGTACATAAAGATGAAAAATAATGTACTACTCTTGCCCTACGGCTTGTCACCCCAATTTCTTTACTGGATATAAAAGTATATGACCTCCTTAATATTCAGTTAAAATTTGAAACAGAAACTAATTAAATTAATGTACATAAAGATGAAAAAATAACACCACAGAAATTAAAAACATATGCATTTCCATATGTTTTTAACAAACTATTGAAAAGTTTTTCCTTATCAACACTACTTGAATTCATGTTTTAATATGAATTGCATTGCACGAATGAAAGACCACTGGCCCGAATTTGAACTGTGCCCGACATATTATGTTGAATGTTATTGAAAACAAACGACTCCCTGCATATACGAATTAGCACCGCGAAATTTGAATGTTTCAAAACTATTAAAGCAAGTTTAGCAATATTTTTTATATTTTATCCTTACGTAACGCACACATTAACCCTCCCCCACCCCCTCGTAACGCTGCGTAACGCTACTCTTGACCCCCCCCCCCCCCGAAGCGTTACGTAATTTAAGGACAGCCCCTAAAAACAAATTATTTTTTTTTTATTTAGTATTCGTTACAATCTATGTTTAATATAATTGTTATAAACCAAAATTTGTTCAAATCGGTTGAGCCGTTTTTGAGACTCGTTCGACAAAGTCTTCCATGGTAATTTGTACACAACCTTAATAACATATTAATAAAAAAAAAAGAAAAATGAGTACTGATATTGCAGGTAATAGGCCTATCGTGATACAGTACTAAATACTTCAACTTGGGAGTTTCCTTCATAAAACCATTTTATGCTTTGTTTCTTTTTTTCTTGAATGTTGTACGTATTGTTTTATATTAAAGAAAATTACCATAAATCAAGTAATTAACTTTATAGTAATTACTTGCGTGAACTGTCAAACTATTAGAAATTATTTTGCATTTGTTTGTACCTTTGTTTAAATTCCATGGCTATCGTTATCAATGAGCAATTTTAAAAAATTTAATCCCAATGACTCGTACCACGAGCACGGTTTTAACTAAAACGCTGTTTTAAGAAATGTCAAATTCAAATTTCAATATTTAATTTCGACCTTATGTTTAAAGAACGATTTTTTAAAAAATATTTTTTTGAATATAAACCATGTTCTGCTTTAAAATCATATTTTGATAAATTTGATATTATTTATTATTAATATTAAATAATAAAATTTGACATTTCTTAAAACAGCGTTTTAGTTAAAACCGTGCTCGTGGTACGAACCAATATGTCGCGGTGCAAAAAGTGTAAAATAAAAGGTGATGAGTGATTTGGATGCAGAATTCAATTATCTACAAGTTTTATTTGAAGCATTTTGCTCTAAAATAAATAGGGAACGAAATATCGCCATATGAAAAAAAATGCATTGAATTTCTTATATTGCATATATCAATTCACTACCCGGTATATATAAACAAACGGAATCATTGAAAGATTCCAAAGACAGCTCAAAACATCACTTAAGACTTATAGGAATGCAAATGACTGGTATGATAATCTACCGCTTGTTTTATTAGGAATACGTACATCATTTAAAGAAACAATAAATTGCAGTAGTGCAGAACTAGTTTATGGAATGCAACTGCGTCTACCTGGCGAATTACAAAAAATTGTAATAACAAATATTTAGATTGCAACACACGTATACTTTCGAACAGACGCAATAAAAACCCCGTTACAAAATCCATATACAGGTTCATATAAAATACTTAGTAAACGTGATAAATATTTCACAACACACATATAAAATAAAATAGAAAATATAACAATAGATAGACTAAAACCAGCAAACATTTTACAACACCCAAACGAAGAAATAACGCCGTAAAAGCAAATAATTGTAAACATATCGTTATTGATTTACACTGTGTTTCTTCTTAATTTAAAGTCATTCTTGTTTCTCCTTACTTTCTATCTAAGGGGAGGGTCTTGTGGTGACATATGTCATTTAAAAAATTGACAAATACATATGTCATTATAGATTAGACACATGACTAGTATCAAAGTATTTGTTAAATCAAGTGGCCATTGTTAGTTTGATGTTTTAAGTTAACTTGGTAACGAATGTTTGTATCAATAACTATTATATATTATGCTTTGGTTATTCTCAAATATCATCTGCCCCGCAAACCTATAGTCTGACTTATTGATATGGTTAGAAAGATTATTTAATTTGGCATCGAATAGTATATAAATACTCCTAATTTAATGTTTTATTATTGAAATATTTACAAAAGTATAATGCTATTTGGCAATTATTATTTATAATTTATTAAAACAGTAATCGATAGCTTAGATTGGTTAGATCGAGGATTAGATCAAGACACAAATCTATAGAAGATATAATAATGAATTTATATTTATCGAATAAAGAATTTAACGTTCTTTAATATAAGTATTTACATAAATTTTCGATAAATAATATTTAGATGATTTTATTCTTGTACTACTTTCGGTTGTCCAATTGTTACCAAAACTTAATCAACTCTTCCCATGATTGTTATATTGAGGAATTCGTAGTTAAAATGTCTTAAGTCTTATAGTATTTGAGAAATCGTGGATCCAATATCCACACACACATCCACATGCACATCCACATACACATCCACACACACACACACGCACACGCACGCGCGCGCGCACACACACACACACACATACACACACGCACGCACACACACACGCGCGCGCACACACACACACACACACACACATCATCGTAAAAATGTTATAATCGGATTCTACCTTAAAACGTGCTTATTCACTAAAATCTGGATATGCGATTTTTAGCATGAAATCAATACCTCTCTTAGCGAGTGGTAAAAACAGTACAAAATTTGTTTAAACAACTGTCATAATAAATTTAAATAAGGGTATGAGATATAAGCGAAAAATGAGTTTTTGCCTGTAGCTCTGAAACAAAAAATTTCTATGTTGACTATTGAACTTTCTTGAAAAGTAGACTATATGGAATGTGCAAACGGTTTTGCTTTTTGGTTAATATTACCCGTTATACCTCAAAAAAATGTGATGTAGCCAGCACATGATCTCCCGCTAATTCCATGTTTTAATAGCAGTAAGCTTTAGTTAAGTATCACTTCCGGTTTATCGTTTGTAAATAAAATCTAATTTGTTGTTCAAACAAATAGAAATGTCTGTAATACGAAATTTTGGATTATATTTTATTAAGTATGTTTTTCCTCGAAAATCTGTTAAACGCTCCAAATTAAGTATCACTTCCGGTTCATCATATAAGTATAGACAAAATCTATTATGTTGTTTAAAATTATATATGAGTTTTAAATAACACATTTGAGAAGTTTTGGATCATATTTTAATATAACAAGAATAATACCTACGACCTTTTAGCTATTGTTCTCTATTTAAATATATTTTTTCAAGAAATTCTGTTTACAGCTTTCAGTAAAGTACTACCTCCTGTTTGTCAATTTTAGAAAAAATCTAATATGTCGTTCTCATTAATATAAAAGTCTAAAGTACCAAATTTTAAAAATTTTGGATTACTTCATAATATATTTTTCAGGAAAATCTGTATAGAGTTTCACGTAAAATATCACTTCCGGTTTATCAATTTTAGCCAAATATAATTTATTATTCCCCTTGATATAAAAGTCTTAAATACTAAAATTGAAAAGTTCTGGATTATATTTTAAAATAGTTTTTCATTAAAAACTGTTATAGGCTTCAAGTAAAGTATCACTTTTGGTTGTCCAATTTTACCCAAAATTTAATCAACTGAATCAATATGAATGCAAAAAGCTTAAATACGGATATATAAATTTTTGGAAGATTGTTATGAGTTACCGTGTTTTGCATTTGCTTTTGCACCTGTTCCCAAGCAAGGCAATAAGGTGGATGATATTTGACAGTAGCATACAATAAAAAAAACTAATTTGAATTTAATTTTTCTCTATCTTTTGTGTTATACCTTTTTCTTCCTACGTTATAATATTTAAAATAACACGAGAGAGAGCAAAAATATTATAAAAGTAAGAGTAAAATCATATGAATAGTACTAGGTAATCGATCAAAACTGCCCGCGCACAACTATGCCATATTATTGGGCCTAGTCAGAACTCAATAATTGTGTAGTCGTTATGGTCTTCATAGTTGTTATGTACTATAAAGATGGTTAAAATCGAATTTGGTATTCTCAGTACCTACTGAAAGTGGTTACTGTCAACAATTGTCAGGCGTTTTGACAGTTTTTATCATAACGACTGCTAAAACTTATATTTATGGTTATCACGTTGTTATTTCTAATATTTGACATGTGACAGGTTATTATATCAATCAAATATTATTAATATTAATGTTTTTATATTTTAGCAGGATGCAGTTTATTATACGTATAGATTCTGCTTAGACTTGAATAATGATCAGAAGACAGTGATGAAAGAAAGTTACTTTTCACATTCTGTGGTATTCTTGAAAACTCTTTTGATGTGTGACGTTTTTGTTACATATTCAGTCAATATAAAATATTTAAATCTTCCCATAAATGTTCAATCACGTTGTTGTCATTTGTAGGAATTAACAAAGCCGTTCTAAATAATGTAGAAGTTTCAAAATATGACATAAATCATATTTTTCTTTAGGTATTTTGGGAAAACGTTTGCGTACTAAATATTAAATAGCAATACTTTATTTTTTTTTAATTATAACGTTGACAGATATGATTAAAGTTAGATTATGTTCATATATGTATAATGAAGTTAGCTATTGTCAAATAATCTGGTTCATTCACAAGCATTATTTTATAAAGATTGTTAATAATACCGACGTAGGTTCTGAATTGACAAATTCATAAAGATTGTTCGTGATCACATCTTTGAATCCTAATTTTGATATTTATAGTGTGACGCCACCCCCGGGGGCGGTTGCGTCATATTGGCGTCGTCTTCTTTGTTTCGGCGGTTGGGTTGCTCGGGCGCCATTATTGCGGCGGCGGTGTCTGAAAAGAAGACGGTTGGGTGCCGGGATTGCTCGAAGTGGAGAAAGGACCAGGGGGTTGCACAGAAACACGTGGAGAATATAAATTGTTTAATGTTCTTAAATAATAAATGTTATATACAACACCATATAATAAAGAAATAGAAAAAAAACCTGACCCTATGACCATCTAGACTATCGTGTCAATGATTACGGGCCGTGAAGCGACCCAAACTTGACAGAGGTAACAAAAATGAAATAAAACTCTAACTTGAAAATTGACTTTACGTTTATTCTCAGAGCGGACGGCTGGTGAGACTAAGTGTCGTTCTCGGACGACTACACTCACCAAAATTTTTCTGTCACTCGATAGCGACGAAATACGGCAGAGACAAAATTCTCTATTTTCTCAGCGGCGGCGGATTAGCTCAGAGACGGGACCCTTGTGAAGAAGTCGGCTCGAGTAGTACCCTAGGACCAGAGAAGTCAGGAGCTGACTAGCCTCTGGGAGACTGATTTGTCTGTGTGATTTTGGCGACTTTTATATCCTAATTTGGTGGAGGTGGAAATGCCAAAATTCAAATGGTGGGGCACTAGTGGGGATGTCTTTTGTAAAACTTTGATGGCGCTGTGATCGTTTTACAATAAAAGAAAATATTTAATTTAATAAAATGTGCAAAAATAACAGATGGTCATATTTTCCCTACAGTTACAATATTTACACAACCATACAATTTACATTTTAATAAATTACCATTTACAATATTTTGCAAAATTACTAGTGCTGCCAAACGTGATGACATTTGCAAATACAATTGTCAAATGTCAAATCTACAAGTCGTAATACAAAACAAACATATTGTTATTACATTGTTATAACCAAGTGTCTACAAAACAATTACAATGCCAGAAAACATCGTGCCAAACGTATGGGCTGACTGCCGCATCGTTTCATTACAATATCGGTAAGTTACACAAAACATTTCGTTGTACTTTACTAATGAGATTTACTTTGCAGGTTAAACTATTACAACAATTGTTTCCTTATCCCCTGAATGACTAAAACACAGGTAAGTACCTTGTTCTCTTCATTTCGAATTCCACTTTTAAACATAAGCTAGCTCACATATACACCTACGAGAATGTGGTTCAGAATAAACGTAGTGTTCTTGACTTCGTTGTCTATGATGAACGATTGAGGAGTATGGTAGTAGATACGCGTGTGAAACGAGGCGCTGAACTGGGTACGAATGATCATTATTTGGTTGTATCGCGAATGCGGTTGAATAAATTTTGGCGAAAGAAGGTGAAATGTTCTGGGAAAATGTTTCGCGTAAAATCCTTTGCTCTTTTGAATGAAGATGTTAGAATGCAGTATGTTGAAAGACTGAATGAATCCTTGCCCGAATGTGAGTCTAAATTTGATTGTAATATAAATGAAGTTTGGATGAAATTTAAGGATTCACTCCTCAAATGTACAAAAGAAGTTTGTGGGGAAAGCAAATTAGGCTCTTGTCCGAAAAATGCATGGTGGAATGATCAGGTGAGAAAAGCGATTTCTGAGGAAAAGAGAGAGCATATTTGAAGTTCTTAAATGTTAAGGATTCGCCTGGACGTTTGCGAGAAGAATGTTTGTTAGAGTATAAAAGGAAGAATAAATGGGTGAAGCAAGTGGTGAGAGAATGTAAAAAGCGATTTGATGACTTATTGCGTGAAAGATTGACAAATGATTTTAGTACGAATAAACGACTGTTTTGGTTGAGTGTGAAGAGACTGCGAAGTGGAAGTGGTCGAGTTGTGAAAACTGTGAGAAGTGCGAATGGAGAGTTATTGTGGGATGAATCAGATGTGAGGAATAGGTGGTGCGAGTATTTTAAAGGTTTGTATGGAGGTGAGATTGAGAGGGACGATTGAAGTGAAACTGGTAGTGAAAATGATAATGAAGATGATTATGATATAGATGAAAGTGATGTATGTGATGCATTGGGGCGTGTAAGGAATAGGAAGGCTGCGGGTTTGGATGGGATTACAAATGAGATGTTGAAATATGGAGGAGAGAAAGTATTTGAATGGTTAATTTATTTATTTAGATTTTGTTTGAAACGTAGCGTGGTTCCTGATGATTGGAAAAAAGCTGTTATTTGTCCATTATTCAAAGGCAAAGGCACTTCGAGTGAATGTACGAATTTTCCCGCGATAAGTTTGTTGAGTGTAGTCGGGAAACTTTTTGGTAAGGTTTTAATTCATAAGGTGCGAACCATAACAATTTCAAAATTTGGTGACGTTCAGGGTGGCTTTTTGCCTGAGAGGGGATGTGTCGATCAATTGTTTGCTCTTCGTACGATTGTTGAGAAGTCACTTGACAAGAACAAGAAGGTGTTCTGTGGCTTTCTTGATTTAAAAAAGGCGTATGATAGTGTTCTTCGAGATACTTTGTGGGATGTACTCAGAGAGTACGGCGTGAATGGAAACTTGCTGGGAGCGATTCGTGCATTGTATGAGGGTAGTGAGGCTGCTGTAAGAATAGATGGTAGGTTGAGTAATTGGTTTCGTATAAATGTTGGTGCGATACAGGGCTGTGGTATGTCTCCGTGGTTGTTTAACTTGTATATGGATGTGTTGTTGCGGAGAGCATTGAGTGAAATGGATGGTGTACAAATTGGTGAAAGTATTGTGCCTGCGTTAGCGTATGCGGATGATGTAGTTGTTTTAGGTGAAAATAAAGAGCAACTCAGAAGAATGATAGAGAGAATACATGTAGTTGGAAGAAGTATGAGTCTGGAGTTGAATGTTGATAAATCCAAGGTGTTAGTATTTGAAAGGACTAAATTGGTGACTGTGTGCAATGTGTTGGTGGATGGAGTGAAACTGGAGCAAGTGAATGAGTTTGTATATTTGGGTAGCATGATGTCAAGGGATGGTCGAATTAATAGAGAAATTGAAAGGAGAGTGAGTGCGGGGTGTAAGGTATTGGGTGCTCTGGGTACGTTTGCTCGAAACGTAAACGTATCTAGAGAAGCTCGTTTAAGTGTGTATAATGCAGTGCTAGTGCCTGCTTTGAGAGAGTGACTGCCGTGGAAATGAAGTATTTACGTGGAGTATGTAGATATGTAAGATAGGATCGCGTGAGGAATAATTTGGTGTATGAAGAATGTATGGTTAGGAAGAATGTTGTTAAGAGAGTAGGAATGAGCCAGTTGAGATGGTTTGGTCATGTGGAGAGAATGAAGAGTGAACGGCTTGTAAAGCGTATATATGTTGGTGAAATTAAGGGTGTTCGATTGCGTGGCCGTCCAGTGTGTAAGTGGATGCATGTGATTGATAAGGTACTAAAAGAGAGAAAGTTTCCGAGTGGGAAGAGAAGAAGAGCGTGTATGAATGCGATTATGGATGTGGCCGAGGCGAAAGAAGTGTGCTTAGACAGGAATGTGTGGCGAAGGATGATTGTTTCGTAACTATTATTGTGGTCCGGTTGCGGTATTTCGCTACCGAAAAACGGTCACTTTAATATGATAAGAGTGAGGAATATATGTTGTACCTATGATGTCAGGTTAGTAAGAATGTTGTTGAAAGAGAGACTGATTATTTTTGGATAATGTTATTTTTATTCTTTCGGGTTTGCGCTAACCCACTAAGTGGGAAATGCGTGATTTTATGTATGTATGTATTTAATTTTATATCTTTCATTTTCACTATCTCATTTATTGGAATCAGTGTAATTTCTACCTATATGAAAGTGAAAATAAAATGAAAGTATAATTTTCTTCCTTAATACATACAGATAATGTTAGTGCGTAGTTCTTAACACGGTTTACTTTATTCTAAAATAATAAACACGAGAAATAAAGCACATAATTTCAATATTTGTCATATTGATATATGTCAAAATAATTGTTTTGTTTATCATAGTAACCTAAAAGTAGAGAAAGTCAATTTCAAAAAATAATACTTATTAATAGGGTCTTTATTTTCTGAAACTGATAAACTATTAAACAAAACACGGATGTTATGAATCATAACAAGCCTTAGATATCAAAATCCTCGCTCTACTAGAAGAATGATATCCTTTTTATATACTTAAAAGTGAAGTGATTAGCTAACAAATGAAACGTCTGGTAAATCATTATGTTTTACGGTATTCTTTTCGATTATTGTACGCAATACTTTTTTATACAAATACTTCTTTTTGGAAATTATTGTCCGTTAATGGAACCATTAGTAATCTGTCTACCAGGTTCAGATAATTTTAAGATTGATTTTGATTAGAGTTATTAGAGATGATTGCTTCAGAAAATGAGTCTATCCTAAGGTTATTACATAGCGCTTCCAAATATAATTAGAGTAGTTAATTTCTTTCGTCTTTCTATGAATAAATCATTTGTTTATTTTTGGTAGAGCATATAAAGTTTGTTCCTACACGACATTCATGAACCCTTTTGGGCGCATGACTTGTTCATGTACTCATTCAGACATATGTAAGAAACTTTATATGGTTGAAACAATAACAGACAATGGACGGCACATCATCATATTAAATTGCCGTGTCCTCTGCAGAAAAACTATCAGTCAAGAAATTATCTAAAATCAAATATTAATTATCTATCATATTACATACATAAATAATTCTTGTTTTTATTCGAGGATATAAAATTCATTGCTTTATCAGATGAATCAAAAACAAAGATTCTGGATCAGAATCAACGTCCAAATCACTCATTATGTTCACTTATGAAAATGACTAAATAATCACAGGTTGTGCTTCGACATTTTCCTTGCACCGAGCAAAAATTGTGGTGTGCATGTGGTGGTAAATGGTACGTAGCAAGAAAATACCAGTGGATGAATGTGACAGTCCACGGATGCGTTCATGTATGTTTCCGAAGTCTGTAAGAACAAACATACCAACAGTCCGATGGACTGTACAAGAGTCGATTGGAACGATAATTTTCAGATGCGCATGCGTCATGCGTCTGACGTACATATGACAGTCCGGAATAGCTGTAGAAACAAACCTATAATTTGAGAACCTGTAGGTGGGGGTTCATATTATTTGGTAAAAGCTTATTTGAGCCGTCATGACAACTGTCTGAAACTTTTTAGTAGGATTACTGTTTTTAATACAATCACTTGCACTTACCACTTCTTCAGGTTTGTTCATGTAATCTTTATTACATATTATGGTAATAATTGAATTTCATTTGTCCGCTTTACAAAGGACTAGTCGTTGGTGTAGTTTTTTTTTTGTTTCTGATGGTGTTAGATTCTTTTGTCACTGAGCAATATTTTAAATAAAAGTCGATAGTAATGTGTATCTTTTCTTCATCGCAGTTATTATTTCCAAACGCAAAATGTTCACTTCGAATGTAATCGTCATCATCAAACTGATGATTAACGTTGTGCATGCTCAGTTCGTTCTATCTACGCCGATTGAGCGCGTTGTTATTGGTACGAAAAATGACAGCTCATAAAAATTATTCACAATAACATCGTCATATGAGTGGATATATTTTTTACTAAAACATGGAAACAGACATTTTATACATGTGTGAAATATTTGCAATCATTCAACCGCTCAAACGGACTAAATGGAAGATATGAAAGAAAATATCAGCAAACAAGCATTCTTTTGCATATAAATAATTTTAACTAATTATACTGTTTTTATTTTTTATTAGGGGTTTCAAAACTTTGTACTACAGTTTTAATAAACGAATATTAACAATAATCACTACTTATAAGTGCTACTTTATAAAAATAAACGCAACAATAATCCCATAATCCCAAACACACTGAATACTCCTGATTATTACTGTCCTTGTACGCTTACCTTACCCTTTAGCTAGCTAATTAATTTCTCCAATAGTTTACCCTTTCCTATATTGAAAAAAAATTTTCAGAATGTTCTTTATTGTATAGACATATATGTAATAATATATCGCAATCACTTCTATTTTATTCATTCGGCTAGTTTCGCTCCCTTTCGCTTGCACTTGTGCCCATTCGCTTCCTAAAATAAAGTATATAGTGTTCAACAGTTTGTATAGTAAACTGAAGGTACGAGTACGAAATTACTAAAATGATTAACAACGTTATTGCATATAACTGCGACATATTTGTTTTTATCGAAACCGAAGAGACATGATTATTTTGTATAACCACTAAAACTGAAACTTTTAATAATAAACTAAAAGCTATATGCACTATCAAACCTTTTAAAAATAGGCTAACGAAAACTACGCAACGGTTGCTAAGTTAAATTTTACTTATCTACCTTAAGTACAATAAGAAATAAATGTTATTAAAGGCTTTTATCACTGCGACCTATAAGACATATTGTAAGATGACTCTCTTTTAGTTTGGACATTCACATACAATATGTTCCGACGTTTCTTCGTCCTCTTCGCAAAGCCGACAGTTACTGTTTTCAACTATACCAATC
Organism: Harpalus rubripes; assembly: GCA_963082715.1. NCBI lineage: Eukaryota > Metazoa > Arthropoda > Insecta > Coleoptera > Carabidae > Harpalus > Harpalus rubripes. Next base: position 42,421,549 of record OY720451.1, on the reverse strand, counting down.
ATAGGCGCCTAGAACTTCCTCATGCCCTGGTACACACCACAAAGTGACGTTGTTGTATTTGGCCAGCTATTGAAGGGTTTTAATGCAATTCCATATGAGCATTGACACACAAATGAAGTCACCTATTGCCAGGCTTCAGACATGTTAATTGTTACTCCTTTGGGACTTTATTTAGATTTATATAGTTTCCCAGTATACAGTATCTCTCAAACTCCGAAATGATTCGGTTGGCTGAGTACTGTAAACATAATTTTTCAACGTAAAATATAAACCACGTTGCTTAAACATTTCATCTGTATTATTAGTTATAACTACTGTACAACCTTTGTAATTTAGCTGAGGAAGGGCTTGCTGAAATACGTCCGTATTATTAAATAAATACACGTTACGTAGACCATCTAGACTTATTTATTGAGAATACAAGATATATTTCACGTTCTGATCCTTCAATCCCATTTTGAATTATGTAGTTTCCCGTAACTAGTTTTGAACCATCCGTGAACTAGGACGAGTGTCTTTAGAAGAGTGGCCTCCCACTATCCACCAATGATTACCTTATATGTCTAGTCAAACTTATACCTTGTCATTTTAACACAAATCAACATGGCCAATTTATCCAGGTGCATCTCTTTTAGAATTTCTAAGGGGCACGTTTGAAGTGTTTTGTCTTATAGGGTGTAAGATCATCACTTCTTTCTTCACTTGTAGGTGCAATGGCGTTAGCCCGAGAATCACTTCCAGTTGCTGCAGTTGGACAGGTATTCATAGCAGTTGTAATATCAAAGACAGGCTAATTGTTGTTTTTCCGCCAAAAATTCTTACTAAAGATCAATTTGAGGATCGTTTTATTTTGACAGAAAACAATTTTGACCTTCATTCGTATATTCCCGCCCAATCTCAACATGTGTGTTTTATTCCCAACTAGTTTACCGGGCGCCACCAATCTGAAAAGTTTCTTGTTTTTTTCTTGTTGTTCTTGGCCATCATGAAAATTTATAATAATTTTTGTTTTAAATTGTAAAACCCCTTATATTTTTTTCTATATCGTGTTCGTATGAGTCTATAAAAGCACTGTTTATCACTGAAAACAGGACGTTTAGAAGATCTATAAACGTACTGTTTTTGGTGCCTTTCGTATTCTGGAGGTGATAGTCATGACAGTTAAATTACTTATAACCTCAAAATGGTAAGTTGTTTATGTTGAAATATTACTTCTAATTAATAATTTTTTATTCCTCAGGTGATAGGACTAGAAAGAAGAGAAATTTATAGCTATAGCGGTGTTAGTTCAGAAAGAAGAATCTATGAAGTTAAAATCTTTCAACTAAAAAATTATGAAACAGATTTACTTTGTCAAAACAATACTTGCAAGCAAATATGAAAATTTTACGAACCATGATTTCCAGTTCCACGTCAAGGTGAAATGTCGAATATTAACTTTTTAATATGATTTAGACATACAAATACAACATATGTTTTGTATTGAAGAATGTAAGAGCAGCTGTTGTTAAGTCTGCAACTGAACAGTGGATGTGTTGTGTTGACAAAATGGTGGAATGTAAAAGTGTAGATCAATAAATTGTTCATTAAAGTATTTCATTATTTAAAGAGTTTTATTTATGATAATAACCTACACGAAGCAGCAATCCCGATTCGATATTTGATAAATTTACCTTTATTACAAGATATGTCAAATCAGGTGGTTAATTAATAAACCAGTGGAGTACATTTGAAGTATTGGCCTCTTCCATAATTATATAATGCTTAATACAATGTTTAATGTAAACAATCAGTCAGAATCACACAATACACGAACTGTCAAAATGTGAAATTTCAATTGTTAGCGGGAAGCGCTACAAACATAACTGACAAAAAACACTAAGTCATTTTTTACAAGTCCTTTTTAAAAAAATCTAATTGTAAAATTACCTCATTAGAAAAAATAGTATTAAAAATCTGATATGGCCAACACATGACCACCCGTCAATTTCATGTTTTAAATAGCAATAAGCTTTAAATAAAGGATCACTTCCAGTTGATCGTTTGTATACAAAATATAACTTGTTGTTCCAATAAATAAAAAAGTCTGTAATACCAAATATTGAATTGTATTTTACAATGTTTTTCCTCGAAAATCTGTTAAAAACTCCAAATTAAGTACCACTTCCGGTTTATCATATAGGTATAATCAAAATGTTTGAAATTATACACTAGTTTTAAATACCAAATTTGAGAAGTTTTGAATCATGTTTTAATATATTTTTTCAAAAAAATCTGTTTTTAGCTTCTTGTAAAGTAGTTTATCAACTTTAGAAAACATCTAGTATGTCATTCTCATTAACATAAAAGTCTTAAATACCAAATTTGAAAAGTTTTGGATTGTATATCAATTTATTTTTCACGAAAATCTATTCAGAGCTTTAATTAAAGTATCACTTCCGGTTTATCAATTTTAGCCAAAATCTAATATGTTGTTTCCCTTTATATAAAAGCCTTAAATACTAAATTTGACAAGTTTTGGAATATATCCTATTATGAGGGTAGAAAAAATTCCTGGATATCAGTCAAAAATATTTATTTTCGGCCCCGACCGGTTTCAGTATCAAAAATAAAGATTTTTGACTGATTTCAGGAATTTTTTCTACCCTCATCACTATTCCAGTCAAGAAGGATTCGAAATTATATCCTATTATATTTTTCACGAAAATCTGTTCACAGCTTGAAGTAAAATATCACTTCTGCTTTATCAATTTTAGAAGAAATTAACACGTCGTTCTCATTAATATAAAAATCTTAAATACCAAATATAAAAAGTTTTGGAATATATCATACTATATTTTTCACGAATATCTTTTGAGACCTTCAAGTAAAGTATCACTTCCGGTTTATCAATTTTAGAAAAAATCTAACATGTTGTTCTTAATAAAATAAAAATCATAAATACCAAATTTAAAAAGTTTTTGAATATATCATAATATATTTTTCACGAAAATCTGTTGAGAACTTCAAGTAAAGTAACATTTCCGGATTATCAATTTTATATAAATTTAATATGTTGTTTTTCATATAAAAGTCTTAAATACTAAATTTGACAAGTTTTGTAGTATATCATAATATATTTTTCACGAAAATCTGTACTAAAACTGAAAAGTTTTGGTTTATATTTTAAAATAGTTTTTTTATTAAAAACTGTTATGGGCTTCAAGTAAACAGTCACTTCCGGTTATCCAATTTTACCCAAAATCTAATCAACTCTTTACATTAATCAAGAAAGCTTAATAAAGAAAATATAAATATTTGGAAGTTTTTTATGAGTTATCGTAGACTAAAAGAATCGTCACACACACACACGCACGCACGCACGTACACGCACGCACACACACACACACACACACACACACACACACACACACACACACATCATCGTAAAAATAGTAAAAACATGTTGTGGGGACCCTAATTCGTACTTGTTTACAGAAAAATCACCATCGAATTTTTGGCACGATTACATTACCTCCCTTACTTACGGTATGCCGGCGGTAAAAACATGTATCATAAGGCCTGTTAACGCACTTATCCTTTGTAAAACTAGCCTACCGGGTCGTTTTCCAAACTTGGATTCATGCGTTAGCAGATTGCTTTATGATTCTTGTATTTTAATGTACTATTTAAATTGTAATTTTATTATATTGACAATGTATAAAGTTAACTTTAGGTCAAAATTCGTATATTAAGTTTGTTTTTGAAATCTTACTTCTAAATCTTATATTAATGTAAGATTACCTACACTAAAAATTGTATTTTTTTTGTAAACAATTTTTTAAGTCTTTTTAGAGTCCTGGGGATGGTTTTAAATTAACCAAAAGATTGACTTTATTAAAAAAATGTCAAAATTATTTTTGCCTGCTAAATTGCATTTGACTGTTTAATCCTGCTTCAAAATTGTTTTCTTATACATACACAGGCTGAGTCTTTGACATGACTTTCTTTGATATCTCCCTTGTCGATAGAAAAACAGCATAAATTTATTCCAAGAGTTTATTCGTGTACTGAAGGAGTATAACAAAATTATTTTCACATATTGTAATGGGTTGGTGTTATTTGGTGTTGTGATGGTGAGTGTGTCAGGACTAACGTGCGAACAGTGGAAGTTCGAGCAGCGCGCGAGCATCCGGGGAGGAGAGAAAAAGATGAGAAAGATCGCGGCAAGCACATGTTGGTAGTTGGTAGAAGCAAATAACAGAAAAGAAGGTGGAATGAGTATAGCCAGCGTATCGTAAGAAATAAGAAGTGACGAATAAGTGGAAGACGAAGAGAAGTTGTTGAAACGGTACGAGAGTCAAGATGGAAGAACGAAATATAGAGGCAGAACGGGTTTACGAAGCTTATTGGCCATAATTGTTAATACAAAGACTTTTCCTAAGTTAAGTATAGTATTTAAGATTTATTTTGTAACAATATTTGTAGAATTTCACGTATTACAGGTAGATCGTTTAAAAACCTTTTTCTTTGTTTTGTATCGGGGCTTTCTTGTAAACATTGCAGACTGAACCCACAACCCGTAAGTAAAACTATTTACTATTTTATAATTTCCATTACAATTTGGCGCCCAACTAAGGACCAGGATTGCACGTGTTTGCATAAAAGTTCCGTTAAAAGATAAACAATGTCGAGAAAGAAACAAACAAGTTTTGAAGAGACAGGTTTAGAAAGTAAGGTTAAAAATTTGGAAAACATAATAGTGAATTTATCAAAAAATGTAATATCAATGCAGAGTTAATGTGTTTTGTAAATAGTAGTAAGAATGTTTGTAAAAATAATGAAAAACCTAAAACTGAATTTGGTTGTCCAGGTACGGTGGAGCAAAGCGTTGTGAACACTTTGTCGAACAGTAAAATTGATGACCGCTTGTACATATCATACTGGAAAGATAGTGGAAGTAGTAATTTGACATTTGCACCAGGAGGTGGATTACATCCAGTTGCTTTATAAAGAAACAGTTCGATGTTAAACGATGCCGGAGTTCCAGAACACAAGCAAGTTGCCTTAGCTATAATTATTTACGTTGTTCCACGTTAGATTGGGCACTGTTGAAACAGAGCGCTTTTGGTAAATTTGAGAATTTTGAACAAATGTTTTTGGCTAGATATTGGGGTACAGATGCTGAGAGAGGTCTACCATATAATTAAATATGGACAGTATGAAAGAGGGAGCCGTGCTGATTATTTTCTAAAAATGGTTCACGAAACAGGTTATTTAACAGAAAAAATTAAAGAAAAGGATAGGGGTGTTAGGTAACTATTTTCCAGCAGTAATAAGAAGAGGAATTATAACAACAGGATTACAAAAGGTAGAACAAGTAGAGAGTTATTTAAGAAATATTGATAGCACCTACGAAGAAGAAAAACGACAAAGAGACCAAAGACAAGAACGAAGTAAAGGAACAGAACGAGGTCAAAAACAGGACGAGTCAAACAGACAAGGTAATTATACAACACGCCATTAATTAGACTGGAAGTGGAAGGAAAAGAGACAGTCGCGCTTGTAGATTCAAGTAGCCAAGTGTCGTGTATTTCAGAGAAATATTACGAACATTTAATAAAGAAACATCAATTAGCAATATTTTCAGTAACAGGAGTTGTATTGGGAGGTACGTGGATTAACATAGTGGAAGCTGAATTTAATATTGTATGCCTGGTGATACCGAAACTTGTACGAAACTTGATACTAGGTTATGACTGTATGTATGACAATAACGTGCTGCTAGATTGTTATAAAAAGCAGCTAACTATTACCACTAAAGGTATACAAAGTTTTCACCCATTAGAAGATGTGGGGGGGGGGGGGAGGGTGAATGCGAAAAAATAAGCATCAATGAAATAACAAGGTTAGGAAGGATAAAAGCAAAACATCCTGAGGTAAAATACTACACTGAGGACATGTGATGAGAAATCGTTGAAAACATGAAGATATCATCAAAAGAAGTGCAAGATGAATTAATTAAATTATAGGGTACGTATGCTAGCTTGTTTTCAGACCAAACAGGTCTAACACATTGTTACGAACATCACACCGAGATGAGAGATGAAAAACCATGTTTCAAAAAGTCGTTACCTATACCTCATACGTATCAAGATGAAGTAAGAAGGCAAGTAAAAGAAATGTTGGAGTTGGGGGTGATAAAAGAAGTACCTACGGAATATATCAGCCCTCTTGTGGTAGTAGGAAATAAAGATAAATCTATTAGAGTATGTTTAGATGCTAGGCATTTAAATTCACAGATGAGAAACGAGCACACAGTACCCCTAAATATAGGAGAAATTATATACAATTTTAAAGATGGACAGGTATTTAGTTCAATAGATCTGACGTGTTCTTATTGGCAGATACCAATTCAAATTGAAGACCAAAAGTATACTGGATTTTCATTTGAAGGACGAACATACGTATTTCAAGTGCTGCCATTTGGATTGAGTACATCAGTGAGTTCTTTCATTAGAGGCTTAGCTCAAATACTGGGCAATGAAATTGAAACGTTTTGTATTCCATACGTGGATGGTCTGCTAATTTATTCTGAAAGTAAAGATGAACATTTGCTTCATTTGAAAATAATTTTTCACAAACCAAGTGATGCTAATATCCCTGGGAAGTTGAAGAAATGTCAATTTTTTAAGGAGAGTATAATTTTTTTGGATCATATTATCACTTCACATACTATAAATGTAGATCCAGATCGATGTAAAGCTATCGACAATTTTCCAGTTCCAAGAAATCAGAAACATTTAAAATCTTTCCTTGGTTTATGCAATTTTGATAATAGATTTTGTGGACAGTATGCCGCCAAAGTTTATCCTTTATTACATTTCTTGAAGATGGTCCCACGAGATCCAACGTTTGAAGTGTTTTGTCCTACAGAGTATAAGTGCCTGGAGCATCGCCTCTTTCTTCACTTGTAAGACCAAAGGTTTTAGCGTTAAAATCACATCCAGTGCTGCAGTTGGACAGGTATTCATAGCACTTGTAATACCAAAGACAGGATACTTGTATTTTCCGCAACGACTCGTGCTGTATTTTGTATAACTTTCGGCCACCATACTAACGATCATGGGTGTAACTACAGTGATGTACAAGATCATTTTTGGTTGTAGTCCATATTTTTTACTAAGAAGACGGCGGCAAATGTTCAGAGCCACTGCAGATTTGTTAATAATTTTGTCAATGTGTGAGTTTCAAGTTAGTTTTTGGTCTAAAATTGTTCATAAATACATTTAATAACTAAAATAGAACCAATGTTCATTATATCATATTCACTCGAAATGACACCCCACCAAATTTTTAAAATTTATTATATACATATAGTTTATATTCACCTTGTATAAATAAAAAAACTCAAGACCTCAAACACACACGAACAGTGTTCGAATAAATACATAATTTTGGAATAAATAATGGGTTGCAAAACTGACTTGTTAATTCTGATATCCTTTTTATACTTTAAATATAACTGGATGTCGTAAAACCCTACTGACGGGAATTGCCCAGGAATTTTATTTGCTAATAAGATAAATACTCGTCTCTTTCTATTTTTAACGTTATAAAAATTATACTAATTTTTTGGAATCGTGTACGTAAATATAATTACCGAAATTATTTCCAATTTTCATATAGAACAAAAGTTCATATGGATCTTTCGCAAGAACAATTGCACAAATGTTAATAATAAAGTTTTATTTATTAGCTAATACCAACTACTGTCCATTGCAATTGTTTCTTATTAAAAATACAATTTCCACAGTATACTAGATTTAACTTAAATAAATTTAGAGCATAATGGTGAAAAACTCAGAAATTATTGGTTTAGGTATATGATACCCGTAATAACATACACGCAACTGTTTAATAAAATATATAGTGTTTCATTTGAAAATGACAAGATATAGTCATTTGAAATTTAGTAAATTTGATTCGCTTTATTGAACACTCTGTATAATTAAATTTAAAATAAATTATATGAGAACATAGAGTACAGTTATCGTTTGAAGCAAAATTAAAATGTTTCACATATAAAAAAAAATGTAAATTAGTGTTATATCTCGAAAATGTACCGAAAGAAAAAATATTTTCATAGGCTACTGGATAGTCAATGAAAATATCTAACTTTGCATTTGAACATTTTTCTCGATTACTGATAGTTTAGAAGTAATTTCAAAATAAAAATATCGACCAAATTCAGTTTTCCTCCATTTTCTAGTAGTCTATGTAAATTTTTGTCAAAACAAAAGCACATCTAAGATGGCCCCCCAAAGGCGCAGCACATGTTTCATTTAATCGAAGTCAATTCTCTTATAGCTTCCGAGATCCCAATGGTAGCCTTCAAAATCCGGACAGCATTGTTGTAAATATGTACCATTTCCAGATATTTTCGTTTTGTTAAATTATGTTCTTTGTCTAAAATTTTGATTTTAACATAAGCAGCAGAGTGCGAGTGCTTGTTCTTTATTAGATGTGCCGTTAGCGGCTGTTACCTTCGATTTATGATTTGTATCACTTTCGTGGGCCGATATCCTGTCTTTTAGTAATTGGGATGTTTCTCCGATATATTCTAGTTCACAGTCCATACAGGGAATATTATATATCACATGTGATTGTCTTAGAGATAGTACAGGATCTATTAAACCTGCCTTAGTCAAAATGAGGTTACTAGGGATAGGGTAACCCCCGACTGTGCTAAAATGGCATCGAAATATTTGTAAATATAAATATCCAGGACTACAAAGAGAAAATTTCTCTTCTCTATGATTCGGAAATGCAACTATGATGTTTCATTCATTATTATATTTTATGATACGTAGTTAGTCACTCAATTTACCATGCGGTGTTAAGCATATTTTAATTTCGTATAATATTTATTCTGCACCAAAGTTATCTATTTGTAGCAGTGCAATAAATAATAAGTATTTGTTGAAACATCTTTACTTGGTATTTAAAATGAAGTTACTTAAAATTTTTATGAATATTAATTAGTTTCTTGTAAAATATAATCAGACAAATTTAAAAATAATATAATTAGTCTGAAAATAAAAGCTTCTTTCTTAAAGTTCTGTGCTTCTAATTTATTCCAGTTACTTAAAAAATTAGGTATTAATTAATAAGTCTCTGAATTTTTTTTTTTTTTCTATATGTAATGATTGGCATTTGCAATAAATTTTGATTTAATATTATTATTCATCATATATTTTATATTAATGTAAAGGATATAACAATACACATTTAAATTATGATCATGTATTTAAAAACTTTTTCAATAATTATAAATTTATTTTGCACTTGATTGTGTGCGCGAACTAAAGTGTACAAATACTAGTAGTTGGTTCAGATTGTGAAAATAAGTTATCTGTGATCTGTGCATAAAGCATAGGATGATGAAGGATATACTTTCCTATTTACAAACTTTTTAAGCTAACTAAATGGTTGGGAATCCAAGTTTTTGAAATTTCACAAAATTGTGCCGAAGCAATAGAAATGTGCGTTACCTCCATCCTCCATAAAATTATGGTTTTGTCGGCCTCATCAACAATTCTTATGAAAAGCTTGATAAGCATGTTTTCAACCAAGCCACTTGACAATCGCAGGCTTGGCTTGGCATGAAAATTTAAGCTTTTTTAAATGTTAGGCTTGACTCAGCTTGAGCTTAATGAAACATAAACTTGTCTTGGCTTGAAAAATCAAGCTTTTTGAACGACATGCTTGACTTTATTTTTCAGGCTTTTTCAAGCCAAGCCAAGCCCGTGAATCTCCAATTCCGGTGCCTTTCAATGAGGGAGCTTTGAATGCTAGCTTTCTTCTCTTAAGAATAATACAAAAACTGTTTTGCTTGGGTACACATTCCTGGCATGAGCGTTACACAAGGTCCAGTGTGATTTTGATATTACTGTAACATTCTTTCCTCTGACTAGAATTGCCACGTCATCTACATATCCGTTTGTAGCTAGCTTTTGTTAGCTTGTTAAGAAGATCGTTAGAGAAGAAGTGATAGAATTCTATCTTGTGGACATCATCTGTTGGTTGTTATCATTACTGATACACCTAGTACAGCTTTAATGGTACGACTTTTAAAATGACTTTTATCCATGCTACCAGAGCTGGGTCAAAACCTTTATTAAAGGACGCTTTTACGATAGAGTCATAGAAAGTATCCTCAAAAGCACCCTATACAGTGTGTTTCACTTTACATGTAGACACTTAAATAAAGTGTTTATTAATGACGCAATTAGTATAAAGCTTTGTCAGTGATAGAAACCATTACGATTAATATTTTTGTACGAATGGTATTTGTTTTGTGTCGAAATCATGCCAACTTTGATTAAAATGAAAACTAGTATTTCAAGTAAAGTCATAGTAGCAATAAAGATTGAGCAAAAAAGTATTTTAAAAAGTTGTTGCTAATCAGAATCACTAAAGTAATCCAACTACGAAGTTTCGCTGAAAAAATGTTATTTTCTACATTTTTGTTACTCATTGAAAAAATTCTAATCGCATGTCAAGTGTGCTTCAAGGCGACTTAGTTGAAAAATCTTCTATTGTGTTACAAAATTATAATTTAATGTTTAATGTATTTTCTATTGTTTTGATTGTGTATTGGACCTTTCAGGCTGGCTATACTTCTTAATCAGTTACGTATTTGCGCGTCTTTTTAGAAACTTCTGTGTCGGCGAGCCTCTGATAGCTACATACACGCCGCTGAGCCCTATATCAATACCTCTTTGACCGCGCTACAATTTTAATTAGGGTTATTTTCCGGCATAACGTAGCCAAATTTTTTCCAAAAAAAAACACAATGTGCTAAATTCAAAAGGAAAAGGAATACGTTATATGTAACCTAACTTATTTTTTTCACAGAATCATCAAAGACTTTTCTATGGCAATAACAATTACGGGAGTAGGCATAACTACACTCAGGTTCAGAATTTCAAATGGGAACCTGGATGCGTATTCTAAAAACAAACAACTGTGGTTGGAATAATTTTTTATATTAGTTATATTCAAAGTAATTTCTCTCCTGATTTTTACTTGACATTTGCTATTTTAACACAAATGTTTAAAAAAATATTAGTATTTTTTCTTAAACAATACCAATATAAAAAATGTTTCCAACAAAAAGTTGTGTTTTTAGAACATACATGATACCACACATGACCTACGTTCCCATTTGAAATTATGAACCTGAGTGTAGTTACGCATAAATTGCGGAAATCAAGACTACTATCATTAAATTCTTCCGATAGGATTATATCATGCTATAGATTGAAAAAATAGGAACAAATAGCTATTTTACTAATTATTAATTTTAGACCTATTATTTAAATTACAAAGTTGCGCGCAAAGTTAAATGCCACTTTTTAGTGTGAAAAGACCCTGATTTCTAATTTCGGTTTCGCTGGAAGCGAAAACTGTTAATTTTTTAAATGGAATGGTACACATATATTTATATTTTCGAAAAGCAGGTAAAATTAGCTTTATAATGATGATTTTTATATAAAAATAACCCAGTTATTAAGTATTTAAAATTGTTATTTGAATGAATAATTATCAGTTTTCCATGACATTTAAGCCTTTGTTTGAAGAAGTATTATGACGTGTAATTATGTCTTATTTTTTAAAAATATTTTAGCTGTCAAAAAATTATGAACATATTATTTATATTATTTACTTTATTTTTATTATTTTATGAATTTTAGATAGTTCAAGCAAAGAAGGTACAAATGTCATGGCAAACTGATAATACACAAACCCCATTTAATATTAAATAACAGAAATTTCGTATATCATTTCAGTAAGCCTTTTGTCCGTTAAATGCTCATTTAAAATTAAATGTCGTGACCGGGGGAAAATATCATAATTTTGAAAAATTAATAACAAGGTCATTTTTTTATGAAAATGGAATTGGCATCATTTTAATAGTTATTTACGTTATAAGGCTGGGAAGTGAGTTATTACGGTATGGATGAGAAGTCTACGAACGAGGCGACGGAGGAGCCGAGTCAGGAATTTCGAAATGAGTACCGTAATATTACTTCACGGTCGTATGACGTACAAAAATTTATTTCATACTATCTAGGTGTTTATGTTAATTCAAAACAAGTCTATTTAACTTAGGTCTTAGGTCATTTCATCATTGAATATGTGACATTTGTGTGTATTTGTTTTCTTTGTATTTTTTATTTTTTTGCAAAAATGACAGCAGTATTTTCTTTTGGTGATATCTGTGATTTATCGAGTGAAATGTGGCGAAGCTTGTCTACAATTTTTTACTCACACAAGTAACTACCGATGGGGCATGCGAATTTTTAGATTAGGATAAAATTCTAATTGTACCATATTAACTTTTCATCAGTTTCAAATTGTGATTTTTAAAATAAATTTGTCAGAAATTGAGTTTGACGTTTCTTATTCTTAAAAATAAATAGCCCGCGAAATGTTTCCAGGCAACTCTTCCAGGCTCCGATACTGTAATGTGCCATTTCTCGGACTCAAATTAGCAACATAAAGTAATAAACAAGAGACAGTATGAAATAATAGTATATTAAAGAACGTGTTTTATAAGACATGTTTTTTTCGCACGCGTCAAAATTTAGAAAACGAGCGTCAGCGAGTTTTCTAATTGACAAGTGCGAAAAAAAGTCTTATAAAATGAGTTCTTTATACTATTTTTTATATTTTGCACCTTCTACAAACTAAACTATTTTTAAAAAACTGTTAATATTAAACCGAGTTGATTTAGGGAAATTTGTAAGTGAAATGTTGTAGTTGGTAATATTGAATTGACCACATTCAATTATTATTTGAAAGTTCATGTCATTTCAATATTTACGAACAAATTTAAGTGAATTTAGTGTAATCATGGAAGATGAAATCAGTTGCACTCCGCCTGAGCTACGTAATATAGCTCAGACTACAGGAAATAATCTACTTCCTAAAAAATCGCGCGAGATTTATGAGAAAGAATTTGCAAATTTTGACACATGGTGTAAAGAAAATAATGTCAAAGGCGTAACAGAGAATGTTTTGATTGCTTATTTTGAAATGCAAAGTAAGACGAAAATATGTATTTTTATTATTATATTCATTAAATAAAGTGATTAATTAAGTAAAAGTAATTTTGAGGTTATATTGAAATTTCTTATCTTCCAGCTTTGACGTTTGACAATTTAACCCTTTCAGCCTCAGTGTACAGGAAATTTTTATTTTTTCTTATATTTGAATTAAAACTTGCTTTAAAATTAATTAAAAATAATTTTCTATCGTTCAAAGGTTCAATCTACAAATTTTTAGTACTACTAGGTCCATCTATGTGGACAAATTCGAACATTATATTAACATTTACTTACTCAATTTGTGATTATATTTGTACATTTTCATGTAAATAATCTTCCCTAAATAAAAAATAATAATAATAACGACATTATATTATTAAAATGAATTGTCAATTAACTAAAAATAAATTAGATAAAAATGGGTTAAAGAAATGTCATCTAGTACCAACCGTCTAAAACAAAAAATTGCGTATCGAAATGAAGGTCATTACGATACGCAATTGCGTATCGTAATGACCTCATTATGAACGCAAAATATAAAAAGCTAATTTTAACAACTTTCCGAATACATGTACCATTCCATTTAAAAAATAAAACTTTCAGGACCTTTCAACACCAAATAGTGTCCCTATTTTTCAATCAGCTTGTATAGAAGGTACATCAAAATAAATAATAATAATGATAATAATAATAATAATAATAATAATAATAATAATAATAATAATAATAATAATAATAATAATAATAATAATAATAATAATAATAATAATAATAATAATAATAATGATATATATATATATATATATATATATATATATATATATATAGATTACGTGAGAAATGAAAAAAAAAAATATTAATAGTACATTTCGCAAAATAAATTAAAAAATTATAAAAATATAAAGCGGGCAAGACTTGAACTTGTGAATTATTATTAAGGTGCCCCGATCTGTCAAATTGCACTATACTTTTGCAATATTTCAATATTAAGCCATTAAATTTAGATTACTTAGATACTCTTCGATGCCAAATTAAATAATCTTTCTATCGATATCAAAAACTCCGACTATAGTCTTGCGGGACAGATAAAATTTGAAAAAACTGTTATACAAGTTAAACGCCTATGTCACGGTTTTCAGTATCCAAATTTTAAATTTCTTTATTTTAAAAATTGTACTATTACGAATTTATTAATAATAAATATGTTTTCCGTTGATCATTTATTAATTACTGTATTTACAAGTATGCAACCACCACCCGACATTTTTTGTGCTGTGTACATGGAACTTTGATTCAGACAGCTGAGGGCAGCAGAGATCTTGCCAGTGGCGGGTAACGAAATTTTAAACAAATCTTTAAAGAATTTTAACTGAAAAACTAGAAGATTTAGAAAAAAAATTATTATGAAAAATTGTTACTCTTGAAGAGTTATATTACTGGTTAAATTTAATGCACTTATTTCATTTACACCCAGTATAGTATATATAGAGTGTCCCAGGCCGAGCTAACGCTATCGTTATTTTAAAAACTACGCGATATTATTTTACGAAATTTAGTATCTAAGGGTTTTAGCTAAAATATTTCCAAAACACTGGCACTTCCGGTTTAACCGGAAGTATACCCTAACTCTTATTTTAAATGGAATGCTATATTTTTTATTTTACCATTGAATTCAGCTAAAAATTCTACATATGAAACCATAAAATATTTTACTCATGATTAACCATTTCCGACGTATTAAACTTTTTTTGATCTTTTCACTAATAACCACTTTTCTATGACATTATATCGCGAGAATGGAAACGAATTTCTATAATCTTTAAAAACAGTTTTATACAGAAAACTTTTGTTTACAATATGTAAATTTATAATCGACAAATTGTTGAAGTTCACAAAATTAAAAAAACTCAATTTTTTAAATGAAAAACCCCAATATTTATTATTTAAATGAATTCTTCGTTAAACAATATAAGTAGTTTGTGTACCATATCCTATGTTAAACGTTGATAGATTTTTAATGTAATGGAAAATATTTAAATTACATTAATTTACATTAGTTATTAAATTTAGTTTATGTGCGCCACGGTGAAAAAAGATGAAAATTATGTTTAGTACCTATTTATTATTTTTTATTTTAATGACTTTTTATAAATTTCTATCATATTAAATATAAAATACGAAGTAAACAGAAATAGAAAATATAACATTAAGCTAAAATAAAATGTTCATAGCCAACTAAACTAGACTTATAATCAAATACTAACACATGCAATTTAAATATTTTCCATTTTACTAAAGATCTATCAACAATTATATATATATATATATATATATATATATATATATATATAATATTATAGTATATATATATATATATAATATGATATAATATTATATATAATATTATATATTATATTATATAGTAATATATTATATATATATATAATATGTATTGTATGTATGTATGTATTATGTATCTATGGTATCTAGAGGGTTTTCCGACATGGGCCGTTTCAGCTAAAATATTTTCAAAACAGTAGCACTTCCAGTTTTACCGGAAGTAGAACCTCCCAAACTTTCTTATTCTAAATGAAATGCTATATTTTTTATTTTACCATTGAATTCAGTAAATTTTGCATACAAAACTATAAAAAAAATTTACGCATATTTACAATTTCCGGCGTAATAGAACTTTTTTGTTTTTTCACTAATAATGGCAATTTCTATAATCTGTAAAAACTGTTTTATAAAGAAAGCATTTGTTTACAATAATATAAATTAATAATCGACAATTTTTAAAAATTGTAATTTCTTCGTTAAAAAATAAGGGTAGTTTATTTAATATGTCCTATGTTGATAGATCTTTAGTAAAATGGAAAATATTTAAATTGCATGTGTTAGTATTTGATTATAAGTCTAGTTTAGTTGGCTATGAACATTTTATTTTAGCTTAATGTTATATTTTCTATTTCTGTTTACTTCGTATTTTATATTTAATATGATAGAAATTTATAAAAAGTCATTAAAATAAAAAATAATAAATAGGTACTAAACATAATTTTCATCTTTTTTCACCGTGGCGCACATAAACTAAATTTAATAACTAATGTAAATTAATGTAATTTAAATATTTTCCATTACATTAAAAATCTATCAACGTTTAACATAGGATATGGTACACAAACTACTTATATTGTTTAACGAAGAATTCATTTAAATAATAAATATTGGGGTTTTTCATTTAAAAAATTGAGTTTTTTTAATTTTGTGAACTTCAACAATTTGTCGATTATAAATTTACATATTGTAAACAAAAGTTTTCTGTATAAAACTGTTTTTAAAGATTATAGAAATTCGTTTCCATTCTCGCGATATAATGTCATAGAAAAGTGGTTATTAGTGAAAAGATCAAAAAAAGTTTAATACGTCGGAAATGGTTAATCAAGAGTAAAATATTTTATGGTTTCATATGTAGAATTTTTAGCTGAATTCAATGGTAAAATAAAAAATATAGCATTCCATTTAAAATAAGAGTTAGGGTATACTTCCGGTTAAACCGGAAGTGCCAGTGTTTTGGAAATATTTTAGCTAAAACCCTTAGATACTAAATTTCGTAAAATAATATCGCGTAGTTTTTAAAATAACGATAGCGTTAGCTCGGCCTGGGACACTCTATATATACTATACTGGGTGTAAATGAAATAAGTGCATTAAATTTAACCAGTAATATAACTCTTCAAGAGTAACAATTTTTCATAATAATTTTTTTTCTAAATCTTCTAGTTTTTCAGTTAAAATTCTTTAAAGATTTGTTTAAAATTTCGTTACCCGTCACTGGCAAGATCTCTGCTGCCCTCAGCTGTCTGAATCAAAGTTCCATGTACACAGCACAAAAAACATACTTGTAAATACAGTAATTAATAAATGATCAACGGAAAACATATTTATTATTAATAAATTCGTAATAGTACAATTTTTAAAATAAAGAAATTTAAAATTTGGATAACAAAATTATAAAATTGTGTACACAGGTTTCTGAACTTAGATGAATAGAGTAAGAGCGTGGGAAGAGCATACTAGTTATGGATTGTATGAAATGAATCTTCGTGTGTCAACACGGTAAATCATAATAGTTTAAATACGTTATTCAAAAAATGTAAGTATATACTTTTGTCCATTTAAACAAGGTGGGATTATTTGAGGACCAATGACTTGTCAATTTATTCCCGCCTGAACATTTAATGATATTTTTTGTTGAAAATTGTGTTTCATTCTTACAGTATGAGGATTTTTGTGACCAGATAAGTGTACTGTGCATTATTAAAGACACTTTCTCTAATATATCCAGCCCTATCAGTGAACAGTACAACTCATTCGCAAAATTGAATTGCTGGAAACAATGAAATTTTTGCACATGGTATAGAAGTAACAACTGTTGCTCTTTTAAAATACTCCAAATTGTCATATGTGACACATCAAACTGTGATAATCTGGAGGATATTGTATGTGGTACAACATAAATTTACGAATATTACGAAGTGGATGATTTTCGTGTAACTTCGCTGACCTTGAGAACTTCACCATAGGTAATTACAATGTCTGTGTATCCGCTAATCTTAACATAAGCATTTTTCAGAATTTTACTTTATAAACAAGTTTATTACTAATGTTAAAATTTAATTGCAACATCTGACCGGACTGTCAATTACTAAATCAAAATTTTTCATAGGTATTGCTACTGCATTCAATTATTACAAAAATATTTGGAACGACTCGTCAATTTCCGGGGCGGTAAAAATATGCGATTTCGAGAAAGAGCTATTAAGAAATACTGTTGCTCTCGACGAGTTATATTACTGGTTAAATTTAATGCACTTATTTCATTTACACCCTATATATATATATATATATATATATATATATATATATATATATATATATATATATATATATATATATATATATATCAAAATAAATTGCATATTGGATTTATTTAAAAAAATCGAGAAATTTCGTCGAGATTCACAGCCGAGACGAAACTCCATTGTCTTGCCTCGTCAGAATCCCTAGGGCCAGTTGGATAGAACGTTGTTAGCTGATCATGTGTTTAACTACACATTGAAACCATGGATACGTATCAAAAATATATTGGAAATGAATCCTTGTGAAAGTTAACAACGTGATTAAAGTTAACAATGCTTTATGCAACTGGGCCCTGGTGTTTTTTTTTTACTTATTATGTAATTGAATATAATGCCGATCATTTCAATCTTTTCATGTTAAGAAGTATTACTTTATTCCATTATACAATTTCAATTTACCAACTGAAAAGTATCTTATCCTGTTGTACATTATTTGTTAGAATCTTCATCTAAATTCCTAAAGTCCATATTAATTCCTTGATATTCATATGTACATATTTATTACACATTTTTACTTCACATTCACACCACTCCGATTCACTATACTTCAGTTTAATATTTATTGATTTAATAATAATAATAATAATAATAATAATAATAATAATAATAATAATAATAATAATAATAATAGTAATAGTAATAGTAATAGTAATAGTAATAGTAATAGTAATAGTAATAGTAATAGTAATAGTAATAGTAATAGTAATAGTAATAGTAATAGTAATAGTAATAGTAATAGTAATAGTAATAGTAATAGTAATAGTAATAGTAATAGTAATAGTAATAGTAATAGTAATAGTAATAGTAATAGTAATAGTAATAGTAATAGTAATAGTAATAGTAATAGTAATAGTAATAGTAATAGTAATAGTAATAGTAATAGTAATAGTAATAGTAATAGTAATAGTAATAGTAATAGTAATAGTAATAGTAATAGTAATAGTAATAGTAATAGTAATAGTAATAGTAATAGTAATAGTAATAGTAATAGTAATAGTAATAGTAATAGTAATAGTAATAGTAATAGTAATAGTAATAGTAATAGTAATAGTAATAGTAATAGTAATAGTAATAGTAATAGTAATAGTAATAGTAATAGTAATAGTAATAGTAATAGTAATAGTAATAGTAATAGTAATAGTAATAGTAATAGTAATAGTAATAGTAATAGTAATAGTAATAGTAATAGTAATAGTAATAGTAATAGTAATAGTAATAGTAATAGTAATAGTAATAGTAATAGTAATAGTAATAGTAATAGTAATAGTAATAGTAATAGTAATAGTAATAGTAATAGTAATAGTAATAGTAATAGTAATAGTAATAGTAATAGTAATAGTAATAGTAATAGTAATAGTAATAGTAATAGTAATAGTAATAGTAATAGTAATAGTAATAGTAATAGTAATAGTAATAGTAATAGTAATAGTAATAGTAATAGTAATAGTAATAGTAATAGTAATAGTAATAGTAATAGTAATAGTAATAGTAATAGTAATAGTAATAGTAATAGTAATAGTAATAGTAATAGTAATAGTAATAGTAATAGTAATAGTAATAGTAATAGTAATAGTAATAGTAATAGTAATAGTAATAGTAATAGTAATAGTAATAGTAATAGTAATAGTAATAGTAATAGTAATAGTAATAGTAATAGTAATAGTAATAGTAATAGTAATAGTAATAGTAATAGTAATAGTAATAGTAATAGTAATAGTAATAGTAATAGTAATAGTAATAGTAATAGTAATAGTAATAGTAATAGTAATAGTAATAGTAATAGTAATAGTAATAGTAATAGTAATAGTAATAGTAATAGTAATAGTAATAGTAATAGTAATAGTAATAGTAATAGTAATAGTAATAGTAATAGTAATAGTAATAGTAATAGTAATAGTAATAGTAATAGTAATAGTAATAGTAATAGTAATAGTAATAGTAATAGTAATAGTAATAGTAATAGTAATAGTAATAGTAATAGTAATAGTAATAGTAATAGTAATAGTAATAGTAATAGTAATAGTAATAGTAATAGTAATAGTAATAGTAATAGTAATAGTAATAGTAATAGTAATAGTAATAGTAATAGTAATAGTAATAGTAATAGTAATAGTAATAGTAATAGTAATAGTAATAGTAATAGTAATAGTAATAGTAATAGTAATAGTAATAGTAATAGTAATAGTAATAGTAATAGTAATAGTAATAGTAATAGTAATAGTAATAGTAATAGTAATAGTAATAGTAATAGTAATAGTAATAGTAATAGTAATAGTAATAGTAATAGTAATAGTAATAGTAATAGTAATAGTAATAGTAATAGTAATAGTAATAGTAATAGTAATAGTAATAGTAATAGTAATAGTAATAGTAATAGTAATAGTAATAGTAATAGTAATAGTAATAGTAATAGTAATAGTAATAGTAATAGTAATAGTAATAGTAATAGTAATAGTAATAGTAATAGTAATAGTAATAGTAATAGTAATAGTAATAGTAATAGTAATAGTAATAGTAATAGTAATAGTAATAGTAATAGTAATAGTAATAGTAATAGTAATAGTAATAGTAATAGTAATAGTAATAGTAATAGTAATAGTAATAGTAATAGTAATAGTAATAGTAATAGTAATAGTAATAGTAATAGTAATAGTAATAGTAATAGTAATAGTAATAGTAATAGTAATAGTAATAGTAATAGTAATAGTAATAGTAATAGTAATAGTAATAGTAATAGTAATAGTAATAGTAATAGTAATAGTAATAGTAATAGTAATAGTAATAGTAATAGTAATAGTAATAGTAATAGTAATAGTAATAGTAATAGTAATAGTAATAGTAATAGTAATAGTAATAGTAATAGTAATAGTAATAGTAATAGTAATAGTAATAGTAATAGTAATAGTAATAGTAATAGTAATAGTAATAGTAATAGTAATAGTAATAGTAATAGTAATAGTAATAGTAATAGTAATAGTAATAGTAATAGTAATAGTAATAGTAATAGTAATAGTAATAGTAATAGTAATAGTAATAGTAATAGTAATAGTAATAGTAATAGTAATAGTAATAGTAATAGTAATAGTAATAGTAATAGTAATAGTAATAGTAATAGTAATAGTAATAGTAATAGTAATAGTAATAGTAATAGTAATAGTAATAGTAATAGTAATAGTAATAGTAATAGTAATAGTAATAGTAATAGTAATAGTAATAGTAATAGTAATAGTAATAGTAATAGTAATAGTAATAGTAATAGTAATAGTAATAGTAATAGTAATAGTAATAGTAATAGTAATAGTAATAGTAATAGTAATAGTAATAGTAATAGTAATAGTAATAGTAATAGTAATAGTAATAGTAATAGTAATAGTAATAGTAATAGTAATAGTAATAGTAATAGTAATAGTAATAGTAATAGTAATAGTAATAGTAATAGTAATAGTAATAGTAATAGTAATAGTAATAGTAATAGTAATAGTAATAGTAATAGTAATAGTAATAGTAATAGTAATAGTAATAGTAATAGTAATAGTAATAGTAATAGTAATAGTAATAGTAATAGTAATAGTAATAGTAATAGTAATAGTAATAGTAATAGTAATAGTAATAGTAATAGTAATAGTAATAGTAATAGTAATAGTAATAGTAATAGTAATAGTAATAGTAATAGTAATAGTAATAGTAATAGTAATAGTAATAGTAATAGTAATAGTAATAGTAATAGTAATAGTAATAGTAATAGTAATAGTAATAGTAATAGTAATAGTAATAGTAATAGTAATAGTAATAGTAATAGTAATAGTAATAGTAATAGTAATAGTAATAGTAATAGTAATAGTAATAGTAATAGTAATAGTAATAATAATAGTAATAGTAATAGTAATAGTAATAATAATAGTAATAGTAATAGTAATAATAGTAATAATAATAGTAATAGTAATAGTAATAATAATAGTAATAATAATAATAATAATAATAATAATAATATTACTTTATTACTTAAAAAGGTAAGGAACCCTATACAATCATAACGGATTGGAACGATACTTACAAAGAACGTATTTCTTCATATCTTTATTTGGTTGTTCAAAATCTACAAGGTTACTAAAATTTGTATCATCTATAAATATAGTGCGGGCTACCCTTTTTTTAGTAGACTATTATTACTTATATAACAAAAATGTTTCCTCACCTGTGCTGCTACCATTCCTTCTTTGAGCCTGGCGAGATCAGTGTGCGACCAAGCACTCCGCGACCACGGTTCTATTCCACGAAGATCTTCGCTGAACCTAAAATCTGCCAGTTGGTTCTTCAAAAATTTTCGGATGTTCCATGGCAGATCGTTGTGTCTGCAAAAACAAAATTCTAGTTTGAAAAAATAATATACAAACAAAATTGACGATACCCGGATTATATCAAAGAAATTTGGAACTATCTCAGGCAGGTGATATTGCTTTTAGTATTTTCAGTGGTATAGTTCGATTACTCTATTCTAAACATCGAAAGATGCGCACAGGTTGAGAAAAGCAGAGTAGGTATCGTTGTCTCTCTCGTTGTGTATTTACTAAACAATGGCATGTTATGATTAAATTTTGTACAATTCAGTTATCTCGTCGTTTTGTTTTGTTTTATTATTTAATTATTAATATTAACAGACGTGTGTTGGCTCTCGTTGATGCATATTAAATAAATAAAAATTTTATTAAAGCACTCGGTAAGTTTCAAAAAATAATAAATATATTAAAACATTAATGTACATTTCGACATTGTTTTAATATATTTATGATTTTTTGAAACTTACCGAGTGTTTTAATAAAATTTATATATATATACAGGCTGGTGGCGGTTAGGGGTGAACATAGGGATTTAACATGGGATTTTAGTTTTTTGCAATTTCCTGCTCTCCTGTTCATTTTACGGCAAAAACTGTAGAGTACAAAATTGTTCAGAATTAAAAATTGCATACAAAAATGTATTTTTATTTATTATTACGTTTTTGGTTTCTTCACAATTTTAAAAAGAAATTTCAAAATTTCTGTTAATTTATAGCAATAGCCATGATTTATAACTCAAATGTTTAAACATAATAATGTCATTCAATTTCTGTCAAATTTTCGATATTTTCTCTAATAAAAAGTTAATTTAATAATGAATGTTTATTCGAATAAGGAACGAGTTTTCATTATAAAAAATTATTATGGTGGAAATAGATTTAGAAGAATACGTGATTTGTTTTCCATAAAGTACGAAAATACACCAATTCCTATTATAGCAACAATTTCTAAACTTGTTAAAAACGTTGAGAACACAGCTAGTGTAGCTGTGAACGAAGGTAATGAAGGAAATAATAATAATAGAAGACGTTATAACGAAGTGAATGAAGAAATGGTATTGGCTATGATAAATCAAAATTCTACGTAGTTGATACATTTGGAATTGGTTTATTATTAAATGGTATACCTAATAAAAAATGCGTATTAAAATTAAAAGTTGTTTGTTTTTAGTTATTTTTAAGTTAGATTAACGCATGGTTGACGTTTATAAATAATTTTTGACAACCAGAAAAAAATAAATTCCATGGCTATTGCTACAAAATAACAGAAATTTTGAAATTTCTTTTTAAAATTGTGAAGAAACCAAAAACGTAATAATAAATGAAAATACATTTTTGTATGCAATTTTTAATTCTGAACAATTTTGTACTCTACAGTTTTTGCCGTAAACAGAACAGGAGAGCAGGAAATTGCAAAAAACTAAAATCCCATGTTAAATCCCTATGTTCACCCCTAACCGCCACCACCCTGTATATATATATATATATATATATATATATATATATATATATATATATATATATATATATACCGGGTGTCTTAGGCCGACCGACACATGGGCGATTAACATGTAAAATTAGTTAATTGTGAATAGTATCTCCCCAGTGCAAGATATTAAGATGAAATTTTGCATGCTTATCCGGGGATACTATTTCTATGGATTTCAATTCAAATCAGTCAATTTACAAGTGTAATATTAGAATAAATTAAGAAAAATTGTAGAAGTACCATGAATGTTATTCATATCTTGAAAATAATAGTATCTAAGCAACAGCTCTGATAGAGTAGGGGTAACGTGCGCGCTTCACAATTTAGAGAGTCGGGTTCGAAACCAACCGACAGCAATATTTATTTTTTAATTTTTTCTTTTCAAAATAATTTTTATTATTAATATGTTTTTAATCTTTTATTAATATTTAATTTAATAAAGTGGATACATTGTACGTAACAAGATTTATTTATTTAAAAAATATTTTATTATTTGCTTTATTGGTTTATTATAAATTAAATTTCTTCAAATTATAGTTAGACCTAACGAAAACAAAAAAACGAGAACATTTGATTTGAATAATCAAACGTCAAATGCATATTTGTATTGTACTATCTTTATTTGTTGCTAGTGTTATTTAAATAATATGGATTTAACTACAAAAGATAAAATTCGTATTGTGAAATTATTTCACATTGGTAATAGCCTACAGCAAACTGCTGATGTATTTTCTGCCGAAAATCCAGAAAAAGTAGTTAATAAATCCCGTGTAAGGCGTATTATTAACAGATTTGAAGAAACTGGGTGTGTTGCTAATCACACAAAGCAGCAAAAATACAACCAATTGAAAATGAATTTGAAGAAATAATAATTGCGCGGGTTGAAGTGGAGCCTACTATTAGTTTAAGAAGTTTACAAATGGAATGTGGAATAAGTAGAACAAAAATTGCTAGAATACTTAAGAAAAATGGATTTAGAAGTTACAAAGTAGGTAACCATCAAGAATTGCTAGACGGCGACGAAGAAAGAAAAGCAACTTATTGTGAAACAATTATGGATAAAGCCAATGAAAACAGAAACTTTTTGTATTCCCTCTGTTATACCGATGAATGCACATTTACTCTTCATAACGAACCGAATGTGCAAAACTTTCGCCACTGGTCAAAAGATAAACCAACTCTTCAAAATTTATCAAGAACCCAATATCCCCAGAAGGTTAATGTTTGGGCGGGAATTTTGGGATCACACATTATTGGACCATATTTTATTGAAGGGACATTGAACGATCCAAAATATTTAGATTCATTGGAAACAGTAGTTGGGCCTAGACTTACAGAATTAAATATGGAGAGGATATGGTTTCAATAGGATGGGTGTCCAGCGCATAACGTGCAAATTGTCAAAGAATATTTGGACAATTCATTTCCAGATTCTTGGATTGGTTTAAATGGACCAATTAATTGGCCGGCAAGGTCTCCTGATCTAAGCCCCTTAAGATTTTTTTCTTTGTGGTCATTTAAAATCAAAAATTTACGGCCATTATGAATTGACCACTTTAGAAGACCTGAAAGCGGCAATAAGGAATGAATGTAGGCTTATTTCTAATCGACAGCTAAGCAACGTGAGACAGCAATGTTACGATCGTCTCGGATTTTGCTTAGCGCAAAACGGCGGCCATTTTGAATATTTATTATAATTTTCAAATTTTAATGTTGTAATTAGTAGGTACGATTTAATATTTTTTAAATAAATAAATCTTGTTACGTACAATGTATCCACTTTATTAAATTAAATATTAATAAAAGATTAAAAACATACTAATAATAAAAATTATTTTGAAAAGAAAAAATTAAAAAGTAAATATTGCTGTTGGTTGGTTTCGAACCCGACTCTCTAAATTGTGAAGCGCGCACGTTACCCCTACTCTATCAGAGCTGTTGCTTAGATACTATTATTTTCAAGATATGAATAACATTCATGGTACTTCTACAATTTTTCTTAATTTATTCTAATATTACACTTGTAAATTGACTGATTTGAATTGAAATCCATAGAAATAGTATCCCCGGATAAGCATGCAAAATTTCATCTTAATATCTTGCACTGGGGAGATACTATTCACAATTAACTAATTTTACATGTTAATCGCCCATGTGTCGGTCGGCCTAAGACACCCGGTATATATATATATATATATATATATATATATATATATATATATATATATATATATATATATATATATTAATAATTTATGTACTATTTACTATTTCGTAATCACGTGTGTATTACAATTTTGTTTTTCATTTCTAATTACAGCAAAATCCTTAATTAAAATAAAGATTATTTGATTACAATAATAAAAAATCTAATGTAGCCAGCACATTATCTTCCGTCAGTTCTATGTATTTTGTACAAATTTTATACAGAAATTTGTTTGCAAAAGATTCTTTTTCTTGTACATTCCTTTCTAGTAGTTGTATATATTCTATACAAATTCCATACAGAAAGTTTCTAGCAAAAGATCCTATGTTTCCAGGAAAATTATAACACAAACATACTATGTCAATTGCACTTGACACTAACATCTTTCAATCAGAATTTCCTTAATATAGCAGCTGTTACCGAAGTTATAGCTTAGCTGGCTAATTTATGAAATTTAATTTATTTATAATTTTTTAACTCTATATCTATTTAATGTGAAGTATAAAATGCACTCATATCGTATAGAGAATAAAATATTCCTTAATATTTATAATAACATTAAATGTAAAAATATGATATTTAACATCGATTTTAAAAAAACTGTTCAAATCTTCAAATGAGGGTACTTCCTGTTGATTATTTGTAACCAAAATCTAATCAGTTCTTCATATGGATGTAACGAAGAAGAATACGAAAGGATTATAATTTTTGGAATCATATTATTAGTTATTAAACACGCACGCACGCTTGCACGAAAAATAGTACCATCATTTTAAAGAATGATACGGCCCAAAGGTTCACTGCGACACAAACTTTATTTGACAACCATATCTCGACAGAAACATAAAATTACAAGAACTAATACAAGCACTTAATAAATTTAAATAAAACTAAGTGCCTGTAGTGGAACCACGCCGAATAGATATTGACATTGACTTTGACAAGTGATAGCGATATGTTCATGTCAAGGCAATATAAATTTGATACTATACCAAATCGTTATAGTACAGTAAAATCGACATACCGTTCGGGTATCTTCGGAAAATATTTTAAGTATACATATTATTCTAAAAACATCGGTGTGTGTGATGCTTCGCGCGTTCGCAGAAGTGAAGTGACAGTTATTTAACTGTCAAAGAATCTATAAATTTGAAAGTTAATCTTTTGTACTTAGGTAAAATGCTACCAGCTGATATTTTATTGCTTCGTAGATGTCAAGTGAGGGAAAGGCAACGAAGTTTAAAGGAATTTATTAAAATTAGAAGCGAAATGCGGAAACAGCAATCCATTCGTTCTTGATGCTTTTTGAATATTTATTTCGTCTTACAGTCTTACAAAAAACTTAGTGTTAAATTTTACCAATAAACTAATTCCCCATATGGCTTTTAACAATAATCTAAAAAGAAAAACACCCGCGATGAAAATTTTCACTGCTCCTTCATTTTACCGAACAGAAAGTAATGAAAAATTA
Source organism: Harpalus rubripes (assembly GCA_963082715.1). Taxonomy (NCBI): domain Eukaryota; kingdom Metazoa; phylum Arthropoda; class Insecta; order Coleoptera; family Carabidae; genus Harpalus; species Harpalus rubripes. Next base: position 42,394,031 of record OY720451.1, on the reverse strand, counting down.
ATTGGTAAAAGTTTCAATAATGCGTCAACAGTCTGTTTCACATTGCATCAGAGATGTTAGTTTCATTATATGCAGGCACTTAAGTAACCAGTACATAAAATTTTCATACGCAGATGAAGAAAAAATTAAGATTAAATTATTATTTATGCAAAAAAAAAAATCATTTTCTTGGAGTCATCGGTATGGGAAATATTTTATTATCAACTACTGTCCACTACCGCAGGTGTACCGTCATTCGTTTTTGGTCCATCTAATAATTTATAGTTTTTACTGTCAATAATCTGATCAATATTATTTAATTTTGAGACGAAACTTATAAACACAACTATGAGGTTAGGAATCTTATTTTTACATTTAAAGAAGAAAAATTCTTACTTTGTGTCAATCTTTCTTTGTCGACGTAAACACTATTTAGCTTAATTTTAAAAAAGACAATGATTGCTACTCAAGCTACAACTTTCAACCCCTTTACAGCATGTCAAGTCAAGTAGATTATTTTTTGTCAATGTCAATTACGTGTGGTACCGAAAAAATTCAAACTATGGTGGAGGGTACAAGAAGAGCGGGGAATATGTCAATGTCGATTCGGCGTAATTGCACTGGATGAAATTAGAAACGAACAGTTTAAACATCTCTCTGAGAGCAGCAGAACGTACCTAAAAATCTTTTTTTTAATGATGAAAAAATTCCTAATTCACTAGCAAAATTAAACTCACAATGATACACAAAAAAGGAAGTCACGGCATCTTCAATAACTACCGACTACTAGCATCAGTGAATTGTCTCTTGAAATTATTTACTTCCATTTTAAGTTCCCGATTACAAATATGGACTGAAAACAACGATATTTTACCGGAGGCGCAATAGGACTTTAGGAAAAACAGATCTTGTTTCGATAACTTGTTTGTCTTTTACCACAATAATCCAGACACGCATATTAACAAATAAAGCGGGAACATTCGCCATATTTGTCGACTTCGAAAAAGCTTTCGATTCGGTGCCGCACGACAACTTATGAACAAAAATTTTCAGTATAGGAGTAAGTGGACGGATAATACGCCTTCTCAGAAACATATACAACTATGACACCACAAAAGTATCTGTTAATTACTCTTTAAAAGAGGAAATCGCCATAATAAAGGAAGTACTTCAGAGCGAGTGCACTAGCTCGTTGTTATTCGCTATATCCGATCTAGAGAAAACACTCAAAGAAAACAACCAGGAAGGAATTTATATTAATTACCAAAACGATATATTGTCACTTCAATTTTCTGATGGCCTAATTATTTTTGCATTTCCACCGAGGCAGACCTAAAAAAAATTATTAGACAATATAAATGTCAAGGAAGCGAAATTAAAACCACTACTTAGTATACATACCTAGGAATAATATTCAAATTAGACCAGGCTGAAACTGGCGGCGAAGTTCTGGCGGCCAAACTATAATAAGATCAGTTGTGAACAAACCTATCCCATTGCAAACCAAGAGCCGATAGATAACACTTACATGAATATCAATTTACTTCATTCTAACAAACTTAGAATGTGATTTACTATACACAATTACATATATTATTATTATTATTATTATTATTATTATTATTATTATTGTTATTATTATTATTATTATTATTATTATTATTATTATTATTACTAGTAATAGAAATTTATAATAATAATCATAACATATTATAATTGTTTATATACATTTATCTTTTCTATAAATGCTATATATATATATATATATATATATATATATATATATATATATATATATATATATATATATACAGGGTGGGGCAGAAAAACCTATCCGATTTCAAAACGTTATAAAATTAAAACCACTCAACTTGTCAAAAAAATTTTTTATTAACATATCGCAAATTTTATGCCATTTTTAAATTTAAGTTTTGAAAAGCACATCACTCAAATGTCGTCCTTGGGAGCAGATACACTGATTTAGGCGCTCGCGGTAGCTTTCCATGACTTTCACCGTCATTTCCACAGGAATTTCTTCAATTGCCCGAGCAATTTCCCTTCGTAAAGCAAGAACGGTCCTTGGTCGATGCTGGTAAACCTTCGATTTGAGGTAACCCCAAAGGAAGAAGTCACATGGAGTGAGATCCGGTGAGCGCGGCGGCCAGCCAAGATCACCTCTCAGGGAAATGAGGCGACCGGGAAACAGTTCCCTGAGAATGTCCATTGATCGTCGCGATGTGTGGGCGGTTGCACCATCCTGTTGAAACCACACATTTTCCACGCCATTTTCTTCCATTTTGGGTCTAAGAAAATTTTCCAGCATGAAACAATAGCGCTCGCTGTTGACCGTTACGGTTTGCCCATTTTCTTCAAAAAAGTAAGGCCCCCAGACGCCTAGGCGGGAAAGAGCACACCACACAGTCACTTTTGGGCTATGGAGGGGTTCCTGATGGATTTCTCGAGGATTTTCGTCACTCCAATATCGAAAATTCTGCCTGTTAACGGCACCACAAAGGTGAAAATGGGCTTCGTCCGTGAAGAGCACAACATCGTCGTTTGGGAGTTCTCGGAGATCGCGACACAGGTTCGTACGGGTTTCAAAATCCCTTTCACTTAATTCCTGTGCAACAACCATTTTGTAGGGATGCATTTTGAGGTCCCGGTGCAAAATGCGCTGAATACTGCGGTTGGAAATCGCCAAAGCGAGCGAATGTTTTCGCGCCGAACGACGCGGGGAACGTTCAATCGCGGCTCTCACATTGGCCACGTTTTCAGGTCCTGTTGCTGTCCTGGGACGTCCAGGCGACTTCTTTTTCAATGCTGAACTCGTCTGTCTAAAATTTGACACCCACACTTTAATCGTAGCGTGATGTGGAACAGGATCATGACGCCCGAGTCCGAAATGAATTCGAAAAGCACGTTGTGTAGCAATTATCGAACCGCCGCATTCGATAAACCGCTCAATAACAAAAGCACGATGTTCACCAGACCAAGGCATGTTGACTACTGACAAATGGCATAAAACCGGCTTTCTAACGGTTTTTACCCCACTACTCTACCTGCTCCCTCTTCTGGGAAAAAGGGATTTGAAATCGGATAGGTTTTTCTGCCCCACCCTGTATATATATATATATATATATATATATATATATATATATATATATATATATATAAACATTATTCATTATAATTTTTCATGAAGTACACTTGTGTCTATAAATAAATACAATATCATCACAGCATATTTCCCCCATGCTGGGTGTACCAGTCTGCGTCGTACACAGATTTTGTTAATGATGAAATATTGTACCATCCGGGCGCTCATTAGGTGTTACCTCACGGGCACTCACTGCTGGGGTGGAGAGTGTATCGGAGCGGTCAATATTGTGGCATTTAAAAGTCGAAATAAATTTTGGTGTCGGTCGGGAACGATTCTGGGTCCCCAAATTAGCGACCAGACAATCAGGCACATGGCCACGTACCCCCATCATATGTTTCTAACATAAATATAATATATATTTTTTAAATATTAAAGGTAATGAATAACACGTATTTGCTTAAATACTTGTTAAACATTAATCAATTTAGTCATAGAAATTAATTTGTACAAAACACATTAAACTGATTGATTGTTGTTCTGGATATATAGAATCCTTTACAAGAAACTTACTGTGTGGAATTTGTACAAAATACATGGAACTGACGGAAGATAATGTGCTGGCCACATCAGATTTTTTAATAAAGAAATTATATGTGATATAGTACAGATTCTATCAATTTATATCACGGATAGCTTTAATACAGCAAATGCAGGTAGTAGTACCACAAACGTATATCTACAGAAATTATTTTGACTCTCAACAAATCAATCAGAGAAACAAAAATTTACTTGTAAATGTATATCCACAAATGCATGTTGGCCCACATTATGCACCCTAAGACCAAGGCTAGCCTTACAAAATTAAAAGGATATACTGGCAGGACTACGAAAAACATATGTAAGTATAAATTATTTTGACTCTCGCCAAAATAATCAGAGAAATTATTATTTACTTATAAATGTATATCAACAAATGCATGTTAGCCCAGATTATGCCCCCTTAGACCATGGCTAGCCTTACAAAATTAACAGGATATACTAGCAGGACTATCACAAACATACTCGTATGTAAGTAGAAATTATTTTGACTATCGCCAAATTAATCAGAGAAATTATTATTTACTTATAAATGCATGTTTGCCCAAATTATTAGACCATGGCCAGCCGTACAAAATTAACAAGATATACTGGCAGGACTACGGCAAACATATGTACCTAAGTAGAAATTATTTTGACTCTCGCCAAATTATTCAGAGAAACTATTATTTACTTATAAATGTATATGAACAAATGCATTTTAGCCCAGATTATGCCCCTTTAGACTATGGGTAGCCTTACAAAATTAACAGAATATACTAGCAGGACTATCACAAACATATATAAGTAGAAATTATTTTCACTATCGCCAAATTAATCAGAGAAATTATTACTTACTTATAAATGCATGTTTGCCCAAATTATGTCCCCTTAGACCATAGCTAGCCTTACAAAATTAACAGGATATACTAGCAGGACTACGACAAACATATGTAAGTAGAAATTATTATGACTCTCGCTAAATTAATCAGAGAAATTATTATATACTTATAAATGTATATGAACAAATGCATTTTAGCCCAGATTATGCCCCTTTAGACCATGGGTAGCCTTACAAAATTAACAGGATATATTAGCAGGACTACGACAAACATATGTAAGTAGAAATTATTTTGACTCTCGCTAAATTAAGCAGAGATATTATTATTTACTTATAAATGTATATCAACAAATGTATTTTAGATCAGATTATGCCCCTTTAGACCATGGCTACCCTTACACAATTAACAGGATATACTGGCAGGACTACGACAAACATATGTAAGTATAAATTATTTTGACTCTTGCCAAATTAATCAGAGAAACTATTATTTACGTATAAATGCTTATGAACAAATGCATTTTAGCCCAGATTATGCCCCTTTAGACTATGGGTAGCCTTACAAAATAAAAAGGATATACTAGCAGAACTATCACAAACATATGTAAGTAGAAATTATTTTGACTATCGCCAAATTAATCAGAGAAATTATTATTTACTTATAAATGCATGTTTGCCCAAATTATTAGACCATGGCCAGCCGTACAAAATTAACAAGATATACTGGCAGGACTACGACAAACATATGTACCTGAGTAGAAATTATTTTGACTCTCGCCAAATTATTCAGAGAAACTATTATTTACTTATAAATGTATATGAACAAATGCATTTTAGCCCAGATTATGCCCCTTTAGACTATGGGTAGCCTTACAAAATTAACAGAATATACTAGCAGGACTATCACAAACATAAATAAGTAGGAATTATTTTCACTATCGCCAAATTAATCAGAGAAATTATTACTTACTTATAAATGCATGTTTGCCCAAATTATGTCCCCTTAGACCATAGCTAGCCTTACAAAATTAACAGGATATACTAGCAGGACTACAACAAACATATGTAAGTAGAAATTATTTTGACTCTCGCCAAATTAATCAGAGAAATTATTATATACTTATAAATGTATATGGACAAATGCATTTTAGCCCAGATTATGCCCCTTTAGACCATGGGTAGCCTTACAAAATTAACAGGATATATTAGCAGGACTTCGGCAAACATATGTAAGTAGAAATTATTTTGACTCTCGCTAAATTAATCAGAGATATTATTATTTACTTATAAATGTATATCAACAAATGCATTTTAGCCCAGATTATGCCCCTTTAGACCATGGATAGCCTCACAAAATTAACAGGATGTACTGGCAGGAATACGAAAAACATATGTAAGTAAAAATAATATTGAATCTCGCCAAATTTATCAGAGTAACTATTATTTACTTAGAAATCTATACGACAAATGTATTTTAGCCCAGATTATGCACCCTAAGATCATGGCTAGCCTTATAAAATTAACAGGATATACTAGCAGGATTATCACAAACATATGTAAGTAGAAATTATTTTGACTTCGCCAAATTATACAGAGAAATTATTGTTTACTTATAAATGCATGTTTGCCCAAATTATGTCCCCTTCGACCATGGCTAGCCTTACAAAATTAACAGGTTATACTGGCAGGACTACGACAAACATATGTAAGTAGAAATTAATTTGACTCTCGCCAAACCGTGTCGGGTACAATATGGCCCGCTGCAACACTTTGGACCTGGTATAAACTGCTGCGGAAAGAGAAACTAAGAAAACGACCATCGGTCGTATCCGGCAACCGTGCAGGCGTTTACCAGGCGTCACCTCACGGGCACTTATTGATGCGTGGAGAGTGCACCACAAGGAAAACTTTAGTGCCATTTAAATACGAAATATTTCATTTTGGCATCGGTCGGGATCGAACCCGGTTCCCCAAATTTGCGACCAAACACTCAGGCACGCGGCTTTTTTACCATATTAAGTTTGTATTTTATAATATTCGTGATGTTTGTAATTTCATACCCTACAGAAACAACTTTTTAGTAGTAATAAACAACGTTTTCTTGACCGTTACAGCGAATTCATTAATAATTCTTATACCTCCTATAAAAAAAAAAAAAATTGACCACTGACTTTGTCCGGCAACATTCAGAATTTCATTCTTTAAGTCTTTCTGAACTTAAATCATCAATCAGAATGAATCCATCGGTTTTTTCAAACGGAATGTTTCTTGGCGCCTGCACTAGTACAACAATTAATGAGTTTAATGTGTTTTGTACAAATTAATTTCTATGACTAAATTGATGAATGTTTAACAAGTATTTAAGGAAATACGTGTCAATCATTACCTTTAATATTTAAAAAATATATATTATATTTATGTTAGAAACATATGATGGGGGTCACGTGGCCATGTGCCTGATTGTCTGGTCGCTAATTTGGGGACCCAAAATCGTGCCCGACCGACGCCAAAATTTATTTCGACTTTTAAATGGTACAATATTGACCGCTCTGATACACTCTCCACCCCAGCAGTGAGTGCCCGTGAGGTGGCACCTAATGAGCGCCCGGATGGTACAATATTTCAACATTACCAAAATCTGTGTACAACGCAGACTGGCACACCCAGCATGGGGGAAATATGCTGTGATGATATTGTATTTATTTATAGACACAAGTGTACTTCATGAAAAATTATAATGAATAATGTTTATATATAGTAATTATAGAAAAGATAAATGTATATAAACAATTATAATATGTTATGATTATTATTATAAATTATTACTTCTGTTACTAGTGATAATAATAATAATAATTATAATAATAATAATAATAATAATAATAATAAATGTAATTGTGTATAGTAAATCACATTCCAAGTTTGTTAGAACGAAGTAAATTGATATTCATGTAAGTGTTATCTATCGGGTCTTGGTTTGCAATGGAATAGGTTTGTTCACAACTGATCTTTTTATAGTTTGGCCGCCAGAACTTCGCCGCCAGTTTCAGCCTGGTCAAGTTAGGCCTATTTAATGCACATAACAAAAGTTCACTACAGAAAGCAAACAAAACAACAGCAAGTATAAAGAATTTGCTTCTCAGAACAAAAGTTTTCCACTTGGACACTATAAACACTCTATATACATTAACGTTAGTACCTTCTCTCTTGTATGCGGCGGAAGTTTAGGCCAACTCTTATTATGATGCTATTTATAATGAACAAGTGAGCTTCTTAAAATATATCCTGGGCTAGCAAAAAACCACAGCAAATTACATAATCAAAAGAGAAACCGGCAAAGACAAACTAGAACGATCTATTATTAAGAGATATCTTAACTGCTACGTTAAAATGTGCTATAACAAGCTACTCTATCTTAAAAGAAATCCAAAATTACGGACGACAATCAACGAAAATATAACTTGGTAAGGTCAATGCAGAACATCCTAGAAGCATCAAACTTCAGCCAAGTGTGGGAAGAACGAGACCACATACTTTTAAAGCAAGAAATTCCTAACATCCTCATATCCTACAACAACATCCTCTACAACACCTATACTAAAAGAAACATTGACTCTACACACAATCTAGCTTTTCAAACTTACTTGTATAACACAAGAAGTAAAAAACCACTGATACGTAACGTTGTTGATCCCTACTAAGGTACTCCCTGCAATAGTGCAATATAATTTGGTGGCAACAATGTCGGGCCTCATAGAGTATACTTAATATATTCAATATACAGTTGGGCTCACTAGCGTACTGTTTATATAATTGGGCTTAACAGAGTCCTATTAGTATCTAAAAACTTTATTCATCAGAAATTGTTTCCCCTCTACAAATGCCTTGACTTATGTTGAAAAGATATAGAAAATGATATAAGATATACTCTTCTATCTCATATAGAAATGCTGGGATCAACAGCGACCCGATAATATACTGGGCTCAATAACATACCATTTATAAGTATATATATATATATATATATATATATATATATATATATATATATATATATATATATATATATATATATATATATATATATATATATATACAGAGTGTAAACGAAACTAGGAAACGCAATTTTCTCGGAAGTTACTAGAGATACAAAAAAATACTATAAAATAAAGTTGTAGGAGACCAAGGGAGGCATCCCATAACAGAATAAAATATTTTTTTAAACCAGTGGTTCTCAAGTTACAACACAAAGTTATATTTTCTTAAATGGGATGGCATATTTTTTAAGCTTATTTGATAGAGTATTTTTTTCTGAATTCAACCATGTAATCATTTTAAACCCTTTATAATAAAAATATTGAGAAAAATTCAATTAAAATTTAAATAGATTTTATTTTTATAGATATTTTTCAGTAGGCCATATATGAAAAACAAAACCTGATATTTGTCAATTTGAATTATTTAGTGTATAATAATTCTTGCGGATTTCTAGAACACTATAAGGTAATTAATAAATATATGTTTTACTTTAATTTAAGCTCAATTGTTTTTCATACATTTATATATACAGGGTGAGTCTCGGAAAACGCCCCCTTCCCCCTTTAACATTTTTTTTCATAAGTAATAGAAAAAATTGGCTCATATAAAAGTTTTATTATTTTACATATACTATTTGATGGCAGATTTAGATATTTTTTATAAAGTCAGGTTTACAAGATACGACTATCAACTTTTATTTTTCAAATGGCAACATATAATTATTTTAATAAAATAGAAACCGCCATTTTTTTCTCTTTTCAACGATGTATTATTTTTTATCAATGTATTTGTTGGTGCTGGGGTCGGTACGAGGCGCTAGGATCCGTTATGGCCAAGCTCACTAAAATACACGTAATAATTTTTTGTGTTATACCGGCGCGACGGTCTGTGCGAGGGTAGGTGTTAGAGACCCGTCCATACCATGCTGCCTGAGCTCCTCCACGCGTTTCATGCACCCGCTGTCCCACAAAGATGCACGATGCAGACAACCGGTAAAACCTTAGCGGCCCGTCGCCAAATAAAAAAATCTGATGTGGCTAGCACATTACCTTCCATCAGTTATATGTATTTTCTACAAATTCCATATAGAAAGTTCCTTGCAAAAGATTCTAAATTTCTTGTACATTACCTTTCGAGAGTTTGTATTTTATACAAATTACATACAGAAAGTTTCGAGCAAAGATTCTATATTTCGAGCAAAATTATAACACAATTATACTACGAATATGTCAATTGCACTTGACACTGACATCTTTCAATCAAAATTTTCTAAATATAGTAGCTGTTTCTAGCATCATAGCGGGCTAATTTATGAATTTTTTTTTTTTATAATTTTATAGCACATGCCCGGTTGTAGAAACGTTAATCAACGCATTGTTCGGTTAGCGGTTCATCAAAACGAACAAATGCAACGCGATTTTTTGACAGCAATGATTTAAATGTCATAAGAACATGGAAACTGATTCTAATTTGTTCGTTTTGATGAACCGCTAAGCGAACAATGCGTTGATGAACGTTTCTGCAACTGGGCAATATATAATATATAAGTTTTTACCTCGACTTATAAATAATTCAACAAAATACAAAAACACTAACAAAATAAATAAATAAAGCTCATGTGAAATAATGATTTACATTAGAAGCTGCATAATATAAGTAAACTTTACGCAGCAAGTAGTGTTGCTGCAAGACCAGGACTGGTCTTGACGAGACAAGACCATCATTTTGGTCTCAACTAAAAAGTCAAGACGAAACGAGACCAGTATCGAGTCTTGTTGAGAAAGTCTTGAGGTTTCGACAAGACTCTCGACTTCAGTTCGTCGGTATTTTTGCAAAATATTTTCTAAAAGTGCTTCAAAAATTAAGAGCAATGCTATTAATGCTGTTTGAAAATTCATAAAATAATAAACGTATTAATTTTTAATCTTATGTTCCCAAAACATTAATTTATGTAAATATAAAAATTCAAACACTATTAGAAATTTGCAAAATAAGCTGGAAGCTTGGCTTAAATATCCAAAAATTGTAAACATTACAAAATAGGCATAATACTCGTATTCATGTAACATCTACACAAATAATGAAATAAAAGCATATTTACTGCATAGATATTAATATAATAGATAAATTCAAAAACCAATAAACCGTTAAATTACAATGTATACGTAGGATAAAAACTACCCAGGATAAACCGAATATTTAAAAATTTGTAATCTTATTTATATCCTATGAAATGTACTAACAAAATTGAATTTTTAAGTTGACTAAAATTATTTTCAATTTCCAAACAGCACAAAAGTTATACCTACCCACAATGTAAAATATCATATTTGAAAGAAAACATAAACTCAATTACAATATTTCATTTTCTTGTAATTATTGTAATTATTTTATTGTATTTTTTTAATATAATTTAATACTGTTGCTACTGTATTTGCGACCTAGTGCTGCTGTATTGAAACAAGTAATGTTCACTTCAAATATAAAGTATTTTTCATATATTTACAAAGAAAATCTGTTGTGATTCTTAGAATTATGTGAAAATGGAAAATGCCGACAAAGATTTTACGACCTTAAGCCCTTAGGGAAACCAGTTTTTTTTTAAAAAAAAACATTGTAGATTTTCAACAGTTGTGCTTTTTATTTCACCTAAATAATTCGTTTGAAATTGAAAATAATAATTATTTTATTATACAAAACGCAAGGATTCTTAAAAATGTAACCCATAATATAGCCAATTACGCATTCGTTTCGTTTTATATTGTCAATTTTCACCAATGCTTTATTTAAAAGTTTAACCTTGTGGTAACTGTTCTGATGGGTAAGACCATAGTGTCCATAAAACTAAAGTGGAAGGGATGGAGGACAAAGCAATGGATATTTTCAAGAATTTCATTTATGCCTACTTAAACTTTCTTCTCTGATCTTTACATTTTGAATCTCTCAGATCTATAATAAGTATATGAATGAATATTCCTCACTTTATTTTATTACAATTCGTAACAATTTTCTTAATTTTCAAGTGGTAATATTATAACTTCACATCGAAACACGCATAAAATAACATGAAAATAATGAATAATGTATTTAAAAATAATGTAATATCAACTTTATTCTTGTTCTATATTTAATAATCTAGATTTTACTGTTTACCTAGTGCTATTAAGAAAAACGCATAGCTGTTAATTATAATTCGGTATCTAGTTATGTACCTAATTGAAATAAAATTATATCTATGTAAGAATAAATTAAGAAAAAAAAAACACTCGGTATATATGTTCCATTTTCATATTAATTTTTTAAGTGATCGATGATCGACGACAGTTAGAATACTTTTAAAATTAATATCTCAAACATTTTTTGAAATTTTTTAATCGCGATTGAACAGTTTTTCTTAGATATTCACGCACTATTGTATACAATTATAATAAACCATTTGTTAATATACGCAAAGTCGAGAGTCTTGTCGAGACTCAAGACAAGACGAGACTGGCTTTAAGTCTCGTCTCGACAAGATTAAGACAAGACCAATGTAGTCGAGACTAAGTCAAGGTCTCGTCTCGTCTCGTCTTGTGGTAACACTAGCAGCAAGTAGGTACATTTTGTCTATTACCAAAAACATTTTAAAAAAATGGCTTATAATAAGATGGAAAGGTAAATCTAATTGTATTGTGATGACGACAGTGTTGGTGTTGATGCTGAACTGTACATTACCTTGTAAAACCTGAAACTACATAATTTTATTTTATTTTTGGTTTGAGCTAAGCTCTATGAATTATATTATAAAATATTGCACGAAAGTATAATACTATAATTTTAAAACGATTAATAAAAATTTAGTGTGATTAATTAATATTTCGTCGTAAAAAAATCGAAAAAAGAATATAGTATTGATTAAAAAAGAACCGAAAAACTAGGTCGAGATCCTTTCATAAAATTTTAAGATCGTTTTAAAATAGGAAGAATATGCATATGTTTGAACATACAAAATAACATAGGAGTTCACTTACCCGTCTATGAGCGGAACTTCATGCAGAATTCTGCTAACGACCTCGAGCCTGGCCTCCAGGGGGAGGCAGATCCCCACCTGCAGGACTACGATCAGCGCGATTCCCAGCATAGCTGTAACAAAAACACCATGAGTCAGTTCGTTCTGCAGAAGGTTCGTATCGATAATTGATACATTTCACATTACATGCGGTCTGTTATCTATCATCCAAAAAAATAATGACCCTAGGGTGCAAATCGACGGGAAACACAAATGATAATAAATGGGAAAATATTTGCTGATTTAGCAAACCGTAATTTGTGAATGCAAATCTGTTAATTCTTGGATAATATTTACGGATATACGGATAATGCACGTGTTTGTGATCTGAATATGGTAATACTGTAATTTGTTACATTTTCAGTTTTTTAACACGTTATACCAAATACAAAATTACAAAGATTTTTCTATACTTAAACTTTTTTAATTAATAAATCTGTCAAGTAGTAATAGATATTTATCTAACAGAATTTTGATTCTAAAAATATACAGGCTGTCCAACGACTCGATGGCCGTAGCTTTAACAATAAATATTTATTGTATATATTTTTTTTACAACTTATTACAATTTTGATGATATTGGGGTGAATTAATATTTGCATAAAATTTTATAATTTTCGAGTTATACTTACACGTTACATTGATAGAGATGAGGTAATAACGACCCACACTATCAACCATACCTTACCTGCGATTCGAATCCAAAACTCTTGGATCGTGAGTCGGCTATGTTGCCCACTATACTACCGGGGTCGGTTTTTATATACATATGTAAGGTTTTGCCCTAAAGGCGACAGCAGTAAATGCTGCCAAAACGTTGATTTAAATTAAAATAAGCAAAACATGAAATATTGTTTTATTGTTATATATATTTATTCTTCATTTATTGCATAATTTGTTTTGGGCGATTTTCCCGTACAAATGGATTGGCAAGAGATACAAAAAATAATGGTAAACATAATACATGAGAAAAACTGAAACATTAAAATAATAGCAAGAAAGAACAGTATAGAGATAATAAGATTATTACAATATATTATTAACCCTTAAGAGCACCGCAGACTACCGATTTTTGTTCAGCCGAAAGTTTAATCGGTTGCATAATTATTATAAAGATTATAGTGAGAGCGCATATTCGACGATGCGGAATCACTATAGTCGTCATTGCAACCGATTAAACTGTTGGCCTATCAAAAATCAATAGTCGCGCGGGTGCCCTGAGTGCTCCGTTCGTATTAAAAGCTCTGTAACTTTTTACGTTTTCTTGTAATTGAATTCCCTTCTATGTAACATATGACCGTAGTGTTTATCGTGCACTGCCGAAGGTATTTTCAGTTTGCACTACTCTTCTCGAAGATATAGACGTGTCTTCAGCAGAATGTTCGAGCGGTGCACGGCGCGAGCACTTATGTAAGTAAAATTGAAATTCACATTTTTGTATTACAGTACATTTTGATCAAAGTAAAATTTTGATTATAGTTATTATATTGTAAGTGAAAATGTGCGATTTTATCATAATTTCATGGTCAAAATCCTGAAAACAGCTGACTGGCGAAGAACTTGCCAGCCAGGTATTTAGAAATAGACAAGAATGAGGATGGAATATTGATGGAGCTGGAGAAAGAAGTGGACAGTTTGAATATACGACTTGGTTTAGGATAATTCGGAAAATTCCGAAGGAGATGTCAGAGCAAGAAGAAATCTTTTGAGTTTTTAAATTTTTTTACGTATTATAAAAGTTTATAACTCTAAATACAATCATTGTGTTTTAAATTCTATATTTTGTTAACTTAGAAATATTTTACTACGAGAATTGATTCGCCTTTACCAAAGAAGTAATAAATTTTTTTGTTTGTTTATTTTATGTCTGTTTATTTACCTAGGTAATATTGCATCATCTAGTAATAGATAATGTTAATTTGTCCAGTTATAACAAAAACCATAATCAAAATCGGAAACTTGTAGCAATATAGCTATATTTGTAGAGCGGTACACTTAGTGCTCCGCGCGACCACTTACGTTACAAAAATAGATGCGACCCCTTAAGAGGCATATTTACCCCTGTGCTGAAATATGAAGCGAAAACTCAAATAAGTTGTTCCTTTACTAAAACTATTAACATTTTAAAAAATTCAACACAACACAAACTTACTTGCGATATTAACCTGTATTTTAAAAAAATAATTATTGAAATTTATTAGTATTTGACTTTGATTTTATGGGAAAATCGGGAAATGCTGTTTTGCCTATAAAATCAAAGTCAAATATTAATAGATTTCAATCATTATTTTTTTAAATGTAGGTTAATATAGCAAGTAGGTTTGGGTTGTGTTGAATTTTTTTAAATGTTGATAGTTCTAGTGCAGTAACAATTTATTTGAATTTTCGCTTCATATTTCAGCACAGGGGTAAATATGCCTCTTAAAGTTTGGTATATAAATAACGCACTAATGCGCGGTTGCACCACACATCCTTAAAATGCTACTTAGCTAAGCAATACTTATAACTAAGAAATTCTTATATTTTAAATTTGTTGCGCAGGTTGAATTTACGCAAACGTTATCTAAGTTCCATCTAAATTATAAATTATCTAAAATTGTGAATCTAAAAATTCATACAAAAGAAGAAGAAGAACATACAGTAACTTTGAGGAATTTTTGATGTCTGATGTTTTGAATCTAGCGAATTTTACAGAAACTGTCAAGTATTGTTTGTATTATTATTTAAACGTCAATAATATTAGTTAACAATAATAATTATGATTACAGAACTAAGATGGACTCTAAAAAAGGATGAGAGAAGCTAATTTTACACCCGACAAGAAACTGTTCTTATTACAACTTGTTGATGAGCACAAAAATATAATTAAGATTAAGACAACTAATGCAGTTACAAAAGAACAAACGTGGGAAATAATAGCAAAACAATTTAATGCCACAGAACTGAATGCAGTTTTTCGAACGGTTGAATCTTTGAAAAAATACTGTGATAATATTAAAAGAAAAGCACGGCAAGATGCTTCAAATGAAAGAGTGAATATTACAAAAACGGGCAGTGGAGAGCCGCATAATATAACTCATAAAAGTTACGAATTAACAATTTCATTAATGAGTGCTAAGACTGTTCATGGCTTACACAATAGATTTGATGATGATGTTATTGTTACACCAGCATATTCAAATAATATTTTAATTAAAGCAAACGCCACTAAAACACACACTTTTGTAGTGGGTAATGACGTCCCAGGATCAATAGAACAAAATTCTACATTAGAAGATGAAGCATATGTATAATCAAGTAGTCGAAAAAAATCAGGTTTCTAAATAATTTTTATATAGTTTAAAAGTACATAATTATTTATATTTATTGATAATTTTCTTTTATTTTTAGAAGAAAGTAGACTGGGAAAATTGGGATCCTGATACTTTAAAACACTTCTAAATAATAAATTAAAAAGAAAGCATATAAATAGTGCCAACAGGTTTGGGATTTTTTCCAAAAAATAGTAAAGTAAACGACACCAACTTTCATTTCAAATAGACACAAGGCAGCAATATTTAGAGTTGGGAAAAGAAAAGTTAAAACTATTTTTGAACAAAATCAGACAAAACTCAGAGAAGGAGAAAATGAAGATTTGAATTTTAAAAAAATCGCGTTGCAACTTGAAATTGACATTAGAAAAGCACTGTTGTAAAAATTAACAACGCAATAGCTTTTTTATTTAAAACATTTTTTAAATATTTTTTTTATTTTTGAATACAAAATGTATATTATTTTTTACATGTAAGAAATAAGATATTTTATGTACTAGTTTTTATGATATTTCTTTATTTTTGTAACATTTTCGAGTACAAAATGTATATGACTTGTGATGTATTATTATTTTTTAATACAAAATATATATTTTTTTTACATCTAGGAAATAGGATATTTTATATACTAGTTTTTATGATATTTGTTTACTTACATAACATTTTCGTTTTAGTTATATGTAGGAACTAGGACATTTTTTTATTTTTGAGTACACAATGTATACTTATATAATAAGTACACGTTTGGTAAATATTGCTGTTTTTGTTTTGTTTTTAAGATTTTACAATCTTGAACATTAATTTCGTCTGCTGAAATTTGTCTATTATTGAAGCCTGGTATTTCCGGAATCCGTGCACTATTAATTAATTGTTGCAAAATGTGTTCAACTTGGAGAACGAGTTCTGTTTCATTCATGTCTCTTGCAATATTAGGTAGAACAGCTGTTGCAAAAATAGCAATGAGTGTTGTTTGAACTTTTAATATGGATCTGTAGGCCATTATCGGTAAACGTCTTTTCCAATTCCAAAAACAATTTTCTACAATAGTTCGATTACGAATATGGAACTCAGTATGTAATTGTTGAGATTAGTGATGCACGACGAGGCGAGAGTACTCTCGCATCTCGTCTCGTCTCGTTGCATTATGCGAGACGAGGACGAGAGCGAGATTTCAGTTTAAAATTCGAGGCGAGATCGATATAACAACTGCGAGAAGCGAGAAATCTCGCGAGAATCTCGCAATAAAAAGTTTTTGTAACTTTATAGCTTTGATTCATAAATTCACTAAAAAAAAATGCACCGTACAAGGAGTAAAGTCAACGCTAATTCACGTATAGAACACGTAAATGTAAAAATTATATGAATTCACAATATTTTTTGAGTCTATTTAGAGTCGATTATTATCGGTCTCTGAGCAAGAAAATGCAAAAATAAAGACAAAATCGGTATTGCATCCAATAGAACTAGTTTTTTCTAATATTTCAGCCCCTAATTTACCCCAGTTAAAACCACGGTTAATAAAACTCTTGTCGCCACTAAAAAGTATAGGATGTTATATTAAGCGTCGATAGGAGAGAAGCGGAGTGATTGGTAGCCAGAGGGTTACCAGTGTAGCGGTTTTTTATTATCTTACTTAACTAGTGGCATATATTTAATGGAAAAGTGTAGATACTTTTAGTTACAAGAAATTATTTTTTAATGTTTAATTCGTTTTACTGATGACAGAATGTGTTCTTATTGAAATAGTTCCGAGATCACAATTTGATGGTAAATTGAATATTTTAGAGGTAAATTAAATCATTTACTAACTTATCACATTTTCTGGTGACCGTAAATAAATAAACATTATGTTCGTATTGAAATAATTTGGTGACCAGAATTTAGTGTTTTGTCTCTTTATTATAGTTATACGACTGTCAATACATGGGAGACAGTCTATTGGTGTCAACTTGTCTCTTGTATTTAAGTAGTTACGTAAATACGTAGTGCGCAAGCGCTTATTTTTATAGCGAGACTCTCGTGCAAGAATGAGATGAGACCCACAAAAATGTGCAAGAAAGAGAGCGAGATCGAGATTACAGATCCGAAAACGAGACAAGATCGATATTTTATATTTCTCGTCTCGTCTCGTCTCGCGTGCATCAGTAGTTGAGATTGATTTTCGGGATTAAGAAATGGTGTCTCCTGTAAAACAAATTATTTTTTCCAAAATTATTCAAACTTGTTTGAAAGTACTCTAACCTAATAATACACAATTTGAGAATGTTCCATTTTCAAATTACGCACGAATATTACTGTTATTGAATATTGTAACATCATGTAGAGAGCCAGGTCAATATGCAACTATATATATATATATATATATATATATATATATATATATATATATATATATATATATATATATATGTATGTATAATTTTCTTTTGAGCATTATAAATAACTTGTGTATTTTCTATTTTTTGTATTTAAGCTTCTACATTCATATAGAGTTAATTAGATCTGGGGTAAAATTGAACAACCAGAAGTGACAATTTACTTGAAGCCCCTAACAGTTTTTAATAAAAACTAATATTAAAATATAATCCAAAACTTTTTACTATTTAAGACTTTCATGTCAAGGGGAATAACATATTAGAGTGTGGTTAAAATTAAATAACCGGAAGTGATAGTTTACTTGAAGCTTTGAATAGATTTTCTTGAAAAATATATTATGATATATTCAAAAACTTTTTAGTATTTAAGACTTTCATGTGAAGTAGAATAACATATTAGAGTGTGGTTAAAATTAAATAACCGGAAGTGATAGTTTACTTGAAGCTTCGAACAGATTTTCTTGAAAAATATATTATGATATATTCAAACTTTTTAAATTCAGTATTTATGAATTTTATATAAAAGGAAACAACATATTAGATTTTGGCTAAAATTAATAAACCGGAAGTGATACTTTACTTGAAGCTCTAAACAGATTTTCGTGAAAAATATATTGTGATATATTCCAAAACTTTTCAAATTTGGTATTTAAGACTTTTAGATTAATGAGAACGACATATTAGAATTTTTCTATAATTGATAATCCAGAAATTATATTTTACTTGAAGCTCTGAACAGATTTTCGAGAAAAATATTTTGATATATACCAAAATTTTTGAAATTGGTATTTAAAGCTTTTATATGAATATATAAGAAGGACATAAAGTGATACTTTACTTGAAGCTCTGAACAGATTTTCGTGAAAAATATATTTATATATTCCAAAACTACCAGTATCAATAATTAGGAGTATGTTGGTATGTTCGTACGCTGTGCGTTTCAGTATCTTACTAGCTAATGTGTATTAGGTGTAATTGTTTCGTCTCCTTAACGACCAACCATAGCTCAACTATAATTGGTATCAAATTTGCTACCACGCGCCTGATCAATTTTATTACTTTAAAACAAAAGTAAAGTATTTATCTACTTAAATTTTTTGATATTTAATAGGGTTAGAGTAATAAAATTGTATTTTGGTATCATTGTGAAACTAATTTTATGTACATTCGGAAAAAATATATAAAAATACAGATTCCCTGTGCTAGATTTAAATTTGTACTTATTTCCACTAAAACCAAAATTAATACTAAATTCGTACTATAATCATCTTATGAGCCCCTTTGTCTAGTTTAAGTTTAATTATTAATATTTAATATTAATAATTTTTGTAACTCTCAAAATAAACGAAATATTCTTGGTGCCGGACTTACGCTAAACACCCTGTATAAACAATGTGTAAGAAATGTTTAATAACAATATGAAGAACATTAATGATGTAACTGAAGTACCTAAAATGAAAATTATCATAATACGTAGTGCCAAACATGTAGTTTTACTATTGGTAGCATATTTGCACCGCACGTCCGCTCTTGCAATATTAAATTGTGCGTTTGACAGTTTAAAATATATTGACAGATCGTATATTTTTGAATAAATAATATAATTTACCTTAATATACTTGAAACAGGTGTGTACATTTCTATTAAAATTTGTGTCCTATTTTATCACATAAATACTCTTGTTAGTTAATTTATAGTTTTGTCATATTGTATAATCTGCTGGGGTAACTCTAGCCAGGCAGTTAATTTGTTCAAGGCTCAGAAAAATGTTTTAAGGGCAATTATTGGTTGTTCTCCTCAGACTTCGTGCAGAGGTCTCTTCCTGAGTCTCAATTTACTTACTCTCCCCTGTATCTACATCTTCCACTGTGCGCTTTTTGTTAAGAAAAATTCTTCTTTTGTTTTAACAATCAAACAAGCTACTGGATTTCATAACACTCGCAACATCAACAATTTATATATTCCTAATTTCAGAACGAAAAATTTTCATGACAATGTTTCATACATGCCAACCAAAATTTTTAATCACTTACCAAATGAATTGAAAGCTATTAAGACTGTGAATACATTTAAATCCAACTAAAACAATACCTCATACAGAAATGTTTTTATTCTACTGACGAATTTCTCAATAACTAATTTACTTATATTTTCCATATTTAGTGTATTTTTATTGTAAATTTTGTGTATGTGTATTATTTGATATTTTGCTAAATGTACTTATATCGTGTATTGACAAGCCAACAAGTTTTTGTAATTTCTTTGGCAAATAAAAAGTATTAAAGTATTAAGTATTAAGTACTTCTTGTCACGTAAGAAAATAGTGATGGGAAGATAGGTGCAGTTTGATTTTGTTTTTTAATTGGATAATACCCGGATATTATCGAATCAAACAACAAGATCAAAATGCACCTATCTTCCCATCACTATTTTCTTACGTTAAATAAAGAATAGCTCAAAATTTGGTTAAAGATAATTTAATCCTAAGGATAAATTTATTTTTTTGGTTAGCTAAACAGACATTACTCCACGGTATAAGAAGCTAAGGTAACGCCACTCGCTATGTTTCCTGTGCTACAAACGCGGTCAGACGAAATACACTTAGTTCCCCATTATCCCGCGCTACATGTCTTGGATGCTTAAAAAGTATGGAAAAGATAGAAAAAATAACATATTTTATGTAATATTTCTAAAACTATGTATAAATATAATATGTAATAAAATTTATTTATATAAAACTATTTAATAAAAATAAATTAATTCATATTATATTAAAAATAACATTAAATAATAATATTTTAAGCAATTTAACGTAAAAATGGAAGGTGATTCCAGTAAATATGATAAAAAACGATAACGGTAAAAGAACAATGTTCTTACACCGTGGGTAAGAAACAAATTAATACAATAAGGAATATTAAGAGAGGTAGGTAATATTAATTTACGAGTATATACATTTTTAGTATAAACTAGATATCGTAGATAATTTGAAATTATAGTATTTAAAAACAAAGAAAAAATAAACACACAAAGAACATTGCTAAAAACATATTTCGCAAATTGTATACTATCTTTTGGTGGGTATAAAAAATAATGACACTGTTTTACTCGAAAATTAATACCTTGACTTGCGGTTCGGTAGCAACATATGCGGTATCTATATTTTCTGTTGTAAAATTCTAAATTTAGAATATAACAAAACTAAAGCTTACTGGGAAGCAGTCACATTTCAGATTTAGCGGTTTCGATTCCACTTGAATTATCATCCCAATTAGTGTTGTAATAGATAGTTATATTTTTTATCTAGATAAAGATAACTAACAATTTTTTTAATTTAGATAAGGTAATAGAAAAGTTAACTAAACAATAGTAATAGATAATTAATGATTATCTAGATACTTTTTTAGATAATAGCATGTTATAATGCAGATGTAGAACGGAAAAACTAATTAATTTGCATATTTAGAAATATTCTTTTATACTAATTTAAGGTGTATTAATATAATGCATTTAAAAAATTGCACATCAAATTAATAATGAAATTCTGTGAAAATATGAACTGATAGTCGGTATCAGCTGGCGCTGGCGGGTCGACAGTTGTACGCTTGAGCAGCTTTATTTAATTTAAATTCGACTTCTATTAGAATAGTACATTAAAACACAAGTATCATAAGGCAATCTGTTAACGTACGAGTCCAAGTTTGGAAAACGAGCCGCAAGGCGAGTTTTACAAAGGACGAGTGCGACAACAGGCCTTATGATACATGTTTTTTTATATTATTTTTTCTATTGAGGTAGTTTTACAATTAGATTTTTTAAAAAAGGACTTGTCAAAAATATGAGTTGGTGTCTTTTTTATCAGTTATGTTGGTAGCGCTTCCCGCTAAAAATTTAAATTTCACATTTTGACAGTTTGTGTATCTTGTGATTTTGTCTGATTGTTTACATTAAAACATTGTATCAAGCATTATACAATTATGAAAGAGGAAAACCAATACATAAAATGAACTCGAAGGTTTATTAATGAACCATCCTGATTTGATATATCGGTAGTTCGTGTTGGTTATTATCATAAAGAAAACTTGAATATAGGATTGAAGGACGTTACGTGGACCATCATGCCTTTTTATTGAGAAAACAACATATAAATAAAACTCTTTAAATAATGAAATACTTTAATGAACAATTTATTGATTTGGACTTTTACTTTCCACCGTTTTGTCAAGACTCACTACTCAGTTGCACAGATAACGGCAACAGCTGTTCTTACAATTTTTAATACAAAACATAATATGGCATATATTCGATAGTTCGCCACAACGTAGAACTGGAAATCATGGATTAAAACGTCAACTTTTCATATTTGTTTGCTAGTAGCCGCCACAAATTGAGTAGACATTTTCAAGTAACGTGCATCATACATTTCGTAACCTGCCTGGAATAAAAATACATTCAATTCAAAATTGCATTACCATAAATTTAAATTGTAATAAATAAAACTTACCGTTTTAATTATTTTGACAAAGTAAACCTGAGCGCATTGTTTCTTGTTTCATAATTTTTTAGTTGAAATTTTAACTTCACAGATTCTTATTCTTTCTTAACTAACACAGCTATAGCTATAAATTTATTTTCTTTCTAGTCCTATCACCTAGAGAAAGGATAATAATCCACAATTAGAAATAATATTTCAACACAAATAATTTACCATTTGGAGGTTATCTGTCAGTTATGAAAACATGACTACCACCTCTAGAACATGAAAGGTGCCAAAAACAGTACGTTTATAGATTTTCTAAACGTCGTGTTTTCAGTGATAAACAGTGCTTTTATAGAAACATAAGAACACCGAAATAGAAAAAATAATTTTTTTAATGCTTTACTAAAATTTTCATCTAGATTATCTTCAAAAAATAGATAAAGATAATTTGTATTTTTATATAGATAATATAATAGATAAATTCGAAAAAAATTATCTAGATAAGATAATAGATAAAACTATATTATCTAGATGATTTATCTACAAAAAAATATCTAGATAAGTTACAACACTGATCCCAATAAAGGCTAAGAGACGAAATCGGTACATGTTAAAGATTAATTTTTTTTAAATAATTGGGGCTTCCCAATTCTTGGTAATATTAATAGTGACGGATTTCCGAAGAAGAATTTTCAACAAAAAAAAATATTTTTTTTCACAACTAGCCTACAAACATACCATTATTGACTTGTTATTGAGTTGTGAAATTGTTTTTCTCTACCGCTTCCTTAGCAACGCTTAACAACGGTCAATAATGAATTATTATTGACCATGGTTAATTATGCGAACTGTCACTTTTTAAAGAAATTCAAGCTTCTGAATTTATTTAACTTATTAAACGTAAAGAAAACATATTTAAGTTGGCAATAGTTAAATTTCAGATTAAAAATCTTAATATTCTACGATCTTATTTCTTATCAAATTTTTCGTGCGTTCACATTATATTTACAATGCGAAATGTTAATTTAGGTATTTATTTATTGTTAAATCTATGAAAAGGTAAGTGTTTATTGTAATATTATTTCAATTATCTTACATTGTACATTTTTTTAGGGTTATAATTACATTTCTATGTAAAAAACAAAACAGGTAACATTTATTTGCTATTTATAGTTGAAATTGATAGTGCAATTGTGACAAGTCAAATTTATTGCTGCAGAACCCGTATTCAATGAGGTTTGAGTGTTTCCTATATTTATTGTCGCATTTTGAATTTCGTCGACATCTCTCATGTGCATATTGCAAAGCTCATCGGTTCTACAAGCGCCAGCCACTCCAATCACAAAAATAGCCTAAGAAAGTATGAATTAGTAAGTTTTTGGAATTTTATTACCACAACAGGATACCTTCGTTGATAGGAAGACTTCATCTGGCGCTTCTATGAGAAATTTATTAATTTCTTCTTTAGAAAATACAGATGACTTTTTTGGCTTATATGTAGCATTTTGGCGCTTTAAAAATGCAAGTAACTTAAAATATTTTGAAATGTCTATATTTTCTTTTAATGAAATAGTCGATTTCAGCATGGAAAATATGGCCCATAAACTTGAAGCCTTTTTATTGTGTGCTTGCTCCTGGAAATATACTAGGAGTACATTTTCCGAGATTTTAGTCACCTTTTTTGTTAGACACCATTCTTTAAAACTTGTATACACTTTCATATATATCGGTTTAGATTTTTCTGGCAACAATGTATCAAACTGCACATTTTGTGCCGCTTCTTAAATTTCCGGAGGAGTACAATTTTCCGTATTGTTACCAAAATGAAATGTCAGATATTAAAAACAAAAGAATTTTATTTCTGCCTACTTAGTTTTTATAGATATTAATAAATATTAATGTCAAAATTCTTGTTATTATTAATATAAAATTCGTTAAATAGAATTTAGGAGCTAGTAGTGAAAAAAATAGTATATAAACCACGGTTGAGAAGATCATTATTGACCAGGAGCCATGTATCACTCGGGCTTCGCCCTCGTGTTACAATCTTGGCGCTGGGTCAATAATGATTATCTTCTCAACCTGGGCGTATAATATACTATTAAATAAATCAAAATTGCCCCGTGTAAATTCGCAAATACGAAAGGATGAATTTAAACAACCTGCCAAAACTAAGAATGTAGGTAGTAATTTAATGATTATAAATGTTGCTTTAATTATATCCCTTTAGGACATTCTTGAGAATGTGATTCCTACAAAGAAAATGTCCAATCACATAAAAAAAATGATTATAATAATTGTTCTTGTATGTATTTAATCTAATTACAACTTAATTTTTGATTACAATAAAGAAAACTTGATTGCAATAATGAATAAAAGTACTAATTAGACAAAAATAAATTAATATTATTATTATTATTATTATTATTATTATTATTATTATTATTATTATTATTATTATTCTTGTTGGATTTAGGCGGTAATCTAATATCAGACTAGAGATAACAATCCGCCACTGTATATTATATGACTTCCATTATATGCACACAAGAAATTCCATGTACAATTATACTTAAATTTTATATTTATTCATAGCTATTTATACCTATGTATATAATTATAACTGAATAATGCTTTAAAGCTTACAATTTTGCAGTTAAAATAGGGTTATGTTGAGATGTCAGTATGCAATTGTAACAAAATTATGTTAAATTAGTTACTCAGATAATGACATACATAAAAAATGCCTATTCTACTTTGTTCTTACCTTAAATTTAAGGCAATTCAATCACAACACAATTAAATAACGAGGTTGAACTTATCAAACAAGTATCTTATAAACCACACATAAGAATCCAACCGCATTACCGCCACTGCGAATATGCGTGGAACTAAGTGCACTATGTTTGACTGCGAAATACAGCCAGTGGCGTTACCATAGCTTCTTATACCGTGCTCCCACTTTGGTAAAAACAGCCCTAAATGAAAGAAAATTTAAAGTTTACAAAATCATCAAAAAACTACAAAATACAAAATATAAATATCCAATAAAAAGTAACTAAATAGACAAGGTTTAGTTGCAGGAAATAGGCAAGGACAAATCGGGTAAAGTGAGACCATTCATTTAAACACAAGCTTCTTAATTTGAAAAGCCGATATAACGTATACTTATAAATACGTTATAATTTCTTTTCTTTTGTGAGGTAAGTACATAGGACGTAAAAATTTATTTCGTTCACTTCAAAGAGATTGAAACAATTTAATAAAGAAATGCAGAAAAGATTATAAATTGGACACTCAAAAATGAAGTGGTATAAAGAGCCCATGATTCACTTCTTTTATAAATTGTTTTACTTTCGTTGCCTAATTATATTTCGGTTTGTTAGTGTCTGATGTATCTAATGATTTTAACCTAACATAAATTATTTTTGCGGGTTATTGCCATCTTTATTTAGTAGTTTTGCCCGAAGGGAATAACGTACGATTCCATTTATCAACAGCTATTCCTCGGCCCTGACTATAGGTAGACTTTAGATTCTGTGCTCTGACTTGACATTATAATCTGCGGTTTTTATCTGCTTCAGTACAGGCAGACACCACCACTGGTTAGTAAGGGATGTGTTTAAAAGAATTTTATTTGTCCGAATTAAACTGTATATATAAATAAAAACTCATTTTCTACTGAATCTGGTATGTTGTATAATATGATCTTATATATAAAAGTTAAAGAATAACTGCTAAATCTATATAGTTTTACATATCGTAGAGATGTTCTTTCAGCTTCAGGACGTTTCGCATAAGATGTT
This sequence comes from Harpalus rubripes, assembly GCA_963082715.1. NCBI lineage: Eukaryota > Metazoa > Arthropoda > Insecta > Coleoptera > Carabidae > Harpalus > Harpalus rubripes. The sequence goes on along the minus strand of OY720451.1, from coordinate 42,367,477 downwards.
AGACTTCAAAATATTGTAGTTTTTTTTTTAAATTAATTTTCAAATATTACATAAGTTTAGTATTAGTTTCGAGAGCGGCCTTACCTACCGACAAAGTCAAAATGTTCAAAACAACACTTTTTGTTGTCAATCAAATATTATCTTTACAAAATCAACATTTTCAACAAATTTTAAGTATAGATAAATGATTTTCTGTTGAATTTATGTGTTACCTGTACATTTCAGCCGAATTCATAACGAAATAAAAATTTTGATGGGCATCATTTTAGATATATTTAAATAAAACTTTGTACGAACGGTTTTAAGATATGGAATTGAGTTAATTTATATTTAAATCCCGTAGAACACGAATTTAGTATTAATTTGAAAATAATTTATACCATTATGGAGTTGAGAGCAAAATATAATTCATTTTTTGAGGCAAATCTTTCCCAATTTTTTTCCAAAATTTTTATCCTGTTTTCCGCAATCTCTAAGGCCTTTTTGACACATTGAAAATATGAATATATCAAATCAACCCTCCAGAGTTTATATTTGTAAGAAGGAACACTATCTTTAACCGAAATCGTTATATTGAACCATTTTTGACCTCACATATTTGGCAGAGACTGAACATGTAAACATGAATTTTTAGAAGTTCTTAACTAACGTGACCATACGTTCCGCTTTGGGCGGGACAGTCCCGCTTTCAGGCTGTCTGTCCCATTGTACCCAGCGAGAGCAAAAATGTCCCGCTTTTGCAAACGGACCAAAGGATAATTTATTATACCTTGATTTTTGATTTATTTTGATTACCAAGACTAACATCAACAAATCATGTAATGAGCTCCACTCCTTCGTGAAAACTAGATCCGACATTTTGAAACTGATTTACTCCGCCGACATATATATGCGTCTGCAACTGCAATCTAACGTCTAAGATTAATTCAAGTTACATCTTATTAATACAGTTAACATGTCCTTGTTTTTGAATAAATAATAAATAAGTTCTTTTTTTTACAAAATTAAATAACTGATCATTTCAGCTCAATTTTATGAAAGTTTATAATTATTGGTATTTTGTGTGATACGACGTTGATATTCTGTGCGATACGACGTACGATCGTACACACATATTTGTGATCTGCTTGTTCTAAGTCCACAATTCATTAAACATATTGTCTTTCCTAAATGTTCAGTGATTTGGAAATTTATTTTTGTGCATGAAAGGGGAAAAACGTACAACTTCACATCCATTGAAAATATGTAACTTTCAATTATTAGGCATTTAACCTTGAATGGAAAAAAAATTCGTTTACAAATAACATACCCCCCCCCCCCTTCCCCATCGTGCTGTCCCGTTCTGAGGTAAAAAAAATGGGCACGTTATTCAAAACACCGGAATTGTTTGAAATATTTCAAATTACCACCAAAATCGTGTTGTACGTGTACAGGGTTCAATTGTAAATTGCCTCGGGGTTGCGAAGCCAGCGGGTATCAGCTATTTGAATATGAATAAATCGGCTTATGCAGCCGGTATATAATAGTATTAAATTTGACTTGTGTATATATATATATATATATATATATATATATATATATATATATATATATATATATATATATATATACTTTTTACGTTATGATTATATTATTTTTTAACATATATGTTTTAATTTTTATAAGTTTCATTTTTGTTGTATATTTTGAATGTTATGTGAAATAAACATTGTACCTGCTTAAAAATATTAGAATACATCTCTGAGTTTCTACTTGCTTAAATTGGGGATAATTCTGTAGTAATGACCTGTTCTGCAGTGTCTTGCCGCGATATACCGTTTTTGACTTCATTACACCCTCACAGCTGGAGAGTTGTAAAAAGATTATAAGGGTAAGACACTCAGGGTTGTACTTGAATAAAATTACACGGTTTTTCAAATTTTAAAAATCATTTAATTTAACATTAGTCAATAATAATACAGGTACACAAACAATTACATTTATTTACAGAACGAACAAAACACATTTATACATGCAAAATATAAAATAATATTAATATACAGATGGCGCTAAATCATTCATTTGTAAAAGAGGTTGACCCGTAGGAGTAGCTATAAACATATGGTACTAGATCAGATACAGCTAGAGTTAGTTGATGCTGAATGTAAAGTATCTGGATCCAGCTTTCCAAATAAAATTCCCCCCTCCCCCCCTAACGATATACAGTTAAGAATTAGGTTTTATTTAAATATTTTCGATGCAGCATACTGGTGCTGGTTTATTAATTATTGAATGTATGTTTTACAATATGGAAAAATATAATGGTGGAGCTAAGTCAAAAAATTTTTTTTTTTGGAAATTTAACGGGTGTGATCCTATCTTAAAGTTTATTAGAGCTAATTAGTGCTGTTTCAGGTGTGCTTGGTGCTTGTATTTCAAATAATATATCTTACAGGGAGAGGCTGCCGTCGATTTAGACCCCGAATATAAACTTTATTAAATCTTGTAAAAATATTGCGCTAGTTAAATGGCTAGTTATATAATTAATGGAGCTATAAAGAGCGAATAATAAATAATCGGGAGCTTGTTTTTTACTACAATATTAACAACTTGAGGGGTCAAGTCGACTGACCCTACTGCCAGGGTGGTTTGGGTAACGCGGTCGACCGTCGTCAGTTGCATTCAAAAGCATAACCGTCTGATTTGTTCCAAACCAGAAAATATGAAGGATTTTGTTTCTTTATTAATAAATAATCGACTAAAAATGACTCGACTTAAAATTTAGGACAATTTTTTATTAATATTTCATCTTCGTTATCAGTAAATTTGGGCGTCATTTTTAGCATAAGTATCAGTGCGGCCGCGATCAGATTTCTCTTAAAGGTGTCGGGACGCAGCTGCTTCGCGGCTGCCAGTATTCGGTTTGAACCGCGCCACGCCAACGGTACCATGCACCAGCACTGAATCGGGACCAGATTACTGCCGACCGCGAGCGTTGGTAGTTCTAGCGAAACCGTACCTTTATACTTGTCTAGCAATAAAACTATATAATTGACAAAGCGGCATACAAAAATAGCTTATGTTCAAGGATTAGTAACATTATTTTCCTATACAGGCCACTCACACCAGCCGGCGAACCCTTAAGATTTCAAGCAATGCATGTCTTCATTTCAACAAAACGGCGCAAGTAATAGCCCGTTGGTACCCAATGTTATAATACAAACAGTTAGCGACAATGTGCCGATTTATCATGATTACGATATTTATAGTTTTATTTCTAGAAGCGGGAAAAAAATTTGTCGAAAACTGAAATTTATTTGAATGCTGGGTCTTACAGACTTGGCACCCGGCCCGAAAGGTTAACAATATTATGCAACGAGTTTATAATGATAATATTAATACACAAGCATAAAGTATACGGCAGGAGCCATGGCGATTACCGTAAATCATGCGAGTGTATATTAATAGTCATTATACAAGACTTGCATACACTATTTCTGTCTACGACTATTCATTATAATTTTAAAAAATAAACTATAAACCAATAAATTGGTTATAAAATTTATCTGTGAAATGAAAAAATTTGTATAATGATAATCTGTATCGAAATGAATATCTGTATCTTAATGAGTGTTATTCATTTACAGATGACACATACATAAACATAAAGCATAAGAGTAGAAAAAATTATTTATAAGGACAGTTTTACAGAAAAATAAATGACATGTTAATAATACTCAAAATAATTTGTTGTTATTTGACTAGTAATAATAATAGACCATACTTTGTACTGTTTAAATATAATATAATAATTTATGTATTTTAATGATACAGAAATTACCCGTACTTCCGTACTACTTCTAAAAAATAACATTAATATCATTCTTAAAATCTGTCAACCATTTATAGAAATCGGAAGTAGATGCAATTTAACGTAAATTTATAGCCTCGCATTTATTTACAATTACTGGTATGCTGTGTTTTCAACTAAGCAGGCGGACTACTAGTTACCCGACTATAATACTAGTATAATAAAGATTATTATGTATTACCACAGTCGCTAGTCGGATGATCATAATATTAGTCAATTTATCGTTAGTGTAGAAACGGATCGGCAAAAAACCGGATTACTGACTACCTGAATCCCCGCTTACAATTTACCGGTTCGCGGGAATTCGAGCCGCCGGATAAAAATGACGTAACAAATCTAACTCTTTTTACAAGGCGGTCTTTAAAACTTGTTTTACATTTGCCATTTTTTTCGTCAATTTTAAGTTCTTAATAAGCCGCTGAATAAACTAGAAATAGAGCATGTACGAGTACTATTCTTACTTATTTTTTTGTGCTTTTTTAGTAATTTTTATAACACGCTATCCAAACAGCTGTCCCGTGATGCTGGCCGCGTCATCTAATGGTTTCCCATTAAGTAGTGCTGGATAGGATTTTGTACGTGTAGAATGGAGTTTTATGTTTAACCGAACCATTTTGTCAGTTTAAAATATATTTGAAGCATCACTTGAAATAAAAAAATATCTAGGTATGTTATCATAAGCTGTGGTTTTGAAAACGTCGACATATCTTTATAAATACGTTTGCGCGATAAATTCGCGCCAGTATGAGGACTGTCAGAGTGTCACTACTTGTCGCTTTTGTTTGGGAGGGCCTTTAGTTAATATGTAATTTGTGTATTTTTCTACTTACATCTGTTTGTTGAACTTTAACTTATACTTCGTCAAGGTCAGTATAAATATTACCTTCGTCAACAATTAAACAATTAAATATTTTACATACAATAGCATGTATATTTCATAGATATTTTATTTTTCATCATTGTTATTAATGGCACACAAATATGGACTTATCCCATGATCTTTTTTTTTAATCCAAATATTTTTTTTCTAAGTTATATTTAAATTAAACTCTTTATTTGACAAAATTACAAAACATGCAAACTTTAAAGCCATGTTATTTACTTGATAAATATGTAATCAGGTTTTTAGTGAAATTCAACTGTACTTTACGACGAACCGATGCTGTCCATTTTTATCGCCTTTCTTGTTCCCAAGGATAATAAGGGAGAGAGTAAAATGAAACTTACAATCCCTGTTATATTTAGATTTGCAACCCACGACACAACAAATTTGACGGCTTCTACCAGGGGTTTCGTGCTCATATTTACGCGTATTTATGAACTGTCATTTAAACAACCCAGCGCTAGTGTTTAAAAAATCCGCGAGTGGCGCGACGATCCGTACATGTCAATTTAATTACATTTATGACTGTTACAGATTAATAACTTTTGATCAATATGAAAAAAATAGATAAATGTAGAAAGGCTGTCTAGTAATTATTAATTTTAATGCACAATTTGACGGCTTTTACCAGGGTTTTCGTGCTCATATTTATGCGTGTTTATGAACTGTCATTTAAACAACCCAGCGCCAGTGTTTAAAAAATCCGGGAGTGGCGCGACGATCCGTACATGTCAATTTAATTACATTTATGACTTACATATTAATAACTTTTGTTCAATATGAAAAAAATAGATAAATGTAGAAGGGTTGTCCAGTAATTATTATTTTTATTGCACAATTTTAAGTTCAATTTATTGAACTTGAACAAGTTCTTAAAATTGGCAGAAAAATTAACAAATGTAAAACAGATTTAAGGGCTACTGTGAATGCGCAGAAACTCACTTTATCATCGCCTAACTTGAAAACTTAATTAGCGTTACACATTTTCCGGTTTACCAGAAAGGTCTGCTTTGAGGCGGGTCGCCTGGAGAGCGACGTGAAACTAGGCCTACGCCGAAACGCTCAAACTGGCCTTACAGTATGCCTTGAGATCGAAGTACAATTTCAGTAGCGATCCTGCGATCACAGACCAAAAAACGCTATGCCTACGATTATGCTGCCAACATATGATGCGATTCTATTGCCGATTTGCTGATAGCTCTTCAGCACACCAAATGAAACGATTGGCGTATGTAGAGAATAGTAGCAAAAAAAAAACTATTAATTTGTAAATTTGTTAAATGAACTGAGATTAATCCCAAAAGTATGGCATAATTATATAAAGATGATAAGACAATGGTTGGCAAAACCACCGCAAGGTCGACAAAAACAATCTAATGCACACACACTCCGGCCGACCTGGGGATGAGATGAATGATAGATCTTCCACTAAGTTGGTGTTGCAGAATTAACTAATGTTTAACTCCTTTTCCTCAATTTATCTCACTATTTTTGGCAGTTGTCATTTTCATCACCACATTTTGATACCAAAAATTGTATATTCAAAACTGACATCAAACAACATCCAGGGCAGTACTACGATTTAAATATGCAGTGAGAACATCAATCAATATTTAAGATCATAGATATTTAAATCCATCTATCTTAAAGATCTATACTTATACCACTTTTCAACTTCAATTTCAGAAAAAGTAACTTCAGTTTCAGAAAAAATTAATTCACTTTGGATAAGGTAAATTGGTACTCGTATTTTGATAGTATTTTTCTGAAATAAATTTTTTATTAAAGTTACTTTTTTTAGAAATTGAAGTTGAAAAGGTATAGTGTGAAAGGGGCATTACTCAAATATCTGGAAAGTCATAAAAAAAGGATAAGAATCGATGAATGGATAAGTTGATATCGTTATTTCTACTTTTGTATAAATATGACATACATGTATCTAATAATTTTTTTGATGCCAAGTTTTGTATTTTATTTATTTGATAGGTCAAGTTTCTATTTTATTCAACAAAATTATTAATATTCTTAGTGAATCAGAAGTCCATTTTTATAGCCCGATTAATTCTGAAAACCGGATATTCAAAATAAATTACTTATTCTATACCAAATCTTTTAGTAAAGTATGAATAACATAAATAAAATATTTTATTTTCGTATTGTCATATATCAACTACATGAAATGAGCTATTTTATCAAAAAATAGTGTTATAAAAAAAACTAGTAAAATATTTAACTCAGGTTGTGGCAGCTTTGATATATTATGGTTATTCACTAAAAATTCACAGTTATCCTTTTATGTGGCAGAAACTAAACCTAACACCCCATTTACACAATCTAGAAATTATATATTGCTATTGTTCATTTCATAAACCATTAATTCCTTTGCGTATTCAGTTAAAAAAAACAACAATATTTTGTAAAGCAAAAACAGTTGACAATACATATATAACAGGCAGGCGTTAGTTGTCATTTTATCTTGACATGAAATCGCAAATTCCCAAGCGAATTTGTTTATTTGAACTGCATCAAATGTCGCAAATTCAACGCATATATCAACGTGCCGCGCTTGACTTGGAAATGATGTTCGAGTTTTTTATTTTTCACTTTTCGCTGCCGGAGCGGCGAACGGCGAACCGGGAACCGGTAACGTGCCGTTCTCATAGCTGCACATACGCACTCACACCCCTCCCTCTGTAATGGATACAACATATATCGTAACATACAGCTGGTTGCTGCGATATTGCCCGCTGAGGATAACGAATCCGAGTTTTAAAAGGTTTTACTGAAACATCGCGTTTATTTCTCTGATGTTTCAAATGGTTAAATTTATGTCTCAGATTTCCTGATTCGTAGAAATGTCTTAATGTTACAAACTAATAAAATTGAATCGTAAAAAAATTATTTTTGAAAGTATAATATATACTTACATTACAAAGCGATGATTGTCATTCAAAGTTATTTGTGTATCAAGGCTGTAAGGCCCGGGCCACACTATGCGTTTTAGCGGGACCGGTTTAACGGGTCCGGTTGACCGGGAAGCCAACAACTTATTGTTTTAAATGAATGCGTTCACACTGATGCGGTCAAGTTACCGCATTACACCTGCAACACATTGGAAATAATGCGAGCGTTCACAAGGGTCTGGTTTTGTTTTTTAATAGACAACGTATACTATTTGGACTCTGCACTGATCAGACATTGGTCCGACTGTGTCCGAACCGGGTTGTCCATGCTGCCGTCCTGTTTAGCGGGATATATGTGGACGCTGTATGATCCATCCCGTTTAACCGAACGCGGTTTTACCGGTCCCGCTAAAACGCATAGTATGGTCCGGGCCTAAGAGTGATCTTTTTTGGCCGAATCTGTTTGCATGCAAGGCAAAAGCCAAGGCCAACAAATCAAATGAGACTAAAAAAGAACTTTTAAGTCGAGGTGCACACAATGTTTTTTACGCATCAGTCACAAAAAATTATAAATTTTTATTGCAGAATCCTGTGCTGTCTGGACAACTCATAAAATAATGTTTACTGTTAATGAGTTTTATAACTACAATAATTAATTTGTTGGGCAAAAAAATAAGCCACAGCGAAAATGATTTTTTTATTTCTTCGCCAAAAAATTATGAAACTGCAAGTACAAGATTAAATTTATTAGCTATTTGTGTAAACAAACGAATGAGTATAGCGGGGGTATAGTAAAAGCAGCAGTAAAGTAATAGCGGCCGTCTTCGACAGACGTAAAGAAAGTTTTTACAGTTACTTGTTATATATCGTTGAAAGGTTTATAAAAGAAGTAAAAAGATGAGACCTCTTTACAACGTAGGTTTCCATTTAAAAAATCATTAATTTTGTGGAATATCTCGAGTATTATTAAGTTTTCAAAAAAATTGATTAGACCATTTTATTTTACGTAAAAAACGATACAATTTTTTTCTAAATTTTTTTTCTCTATCTGTCGTAATAAATAAGATATGAGATATTTTCGAAATGAAAATTGTATATTAAGTACTAAGAACGGTAAGGGCAGTTTACCGATAGAATATTTGGGGACTGACGGAAGCGAAGTCCCCAACTTCGGTAATTTATTAACGTTCGTGATGCTTATCATATTTTTTGCACAATCGATACACAAAATTTTAAAAAAATAAGATTTGAATTATTTTTACATAATAATTTTACAATAAGCCCAGCAAAACGAGCAACCGGAAGTAAAATTTGTTGAACGACTTTGCTAGCCTAGAATTTGGTTGATTTGCTCGCAAGCAATCCAAGATACAATTTTCTCGCTTGTCTTCCTTGTGTCATATATAATGGCGGGAAATTTTACATACATGAAGTTGCTATTTCTTTATATGGTGTGTGTGTCTGTCAACCACATGTCAAAAAGGCTTTAAGAGTTTTATGATGAATGTTTATACCATTATTAAATTTGAAATATTTTTTTATAGTCAATATAGCTTATTCCAAATTAATCACACTATCTGAAAATAAATAGGTATATAAATTCATTTTCCATATGTTCGCAGACCAGGAATAGTGATACGAGAGATACACAATTACACAATGTTATAATATATATATATATATATATATATATATATATATATATATATATATATATATTTAATTTATATGTATATATATATATATATATATATATATATATATATATATATATATATATATATATATAAATATAAATATACAGAGTGTAAATGAAATAAGTGCATTAAATTTATCCAGTAATGTAACTCGTCGAGAGCAACAACTTTACTTAATATTTTTTTTATATAATTTTTTTAGTTTTTGAGTTAAAATTCTTTAAAGATTTCGTTATCCTCCATTGGCCAGATCTCTGCTGTTTGAACCAAAGTTCGATGTACACAGCACAAAAATTGTCGGGTGGTGGCTGCATATTTGCAGACACAGTAATTAATAAACGATCAACGGAAAACATATTTATTATTAATAAATTCGTAATAGTACAATTTTTAAAATAAAGAAATTTAAAATTTGAATAACAAAATTATGAAATTATGTATCGAAACAGGTTTCTGAACTAGTGTGAATAGAGTAAGAGTGTGGGAAGACTGGGAATAGCAAAATAGTTATGAGGTTATGAGATGAAATTTCGTGTGTCAACTCGGCAGATCATATTAGTTTAAATACGTAATTCAAAAAATGTAAGTACATACTTTGTCCATTTAAACGAGGTGGGATTATATGAGGACCAATGACTCGTCAATTTTTCCCAACCAAGCAATTAATGATATTTTTTGTTGAAAATTGTGTTTCCTTCTTACAGTATGAGAATTTTTGTGACCAGATAAGTATATTGTGCATTATTAAAGACATTTTCTGTAATATATCCAGCCCTATTAGTGAACAATACAACCCATTCGCAAAATTTAAATGCTGGAAACAATGAAAGTTTTGCACATGGTAAGGAAGTAACTATTGCTCTTTTAAAATATTTCAAATTGTCATATGTGACACATCAAACTGTTATAATCTCGAAGATATTGTATGTGGTACAATATAAATTTACGAATATTACGAAGAGGATGATTTTCGTGTAACTTCGTTGACCTTGAGAACTTCACCATAGGTAATTACAATGTCTGTGTATCCGTTATTCTTAAAAATAAGCATTTTTCCACAATTTTACCTTATAAACAAATTTATTACTAATATTAAAAATTTAATTGCAACAACTGACAGGACTATTAATTACTAAACAAAATTTTTCATAGCTATTGCTACTACATTCAAATATTTGGAACGGCTCGTCAATTTACGGGGTGATAAAAATGATAAAAAAATATGCGATTTCGAGAAAAAGTTATTAAGAAATATTGTTGCTCTTAACGAGTTATATTACTGGTTAAATTTAATGTACTTATTTCATTTACACTATATATATATATATATATATATATATATATATATATATATATATATATATATACGTTTTTTAATGACAGTTACGGATGACAGTTCGCTATATAGCGAGCAAATCGTTCAGCGCCCTAAGCAACAAGTCTCATTTGCTTACCTAGCATTTGCTAGATTTGCTTACTTTATTGAATGCATAACAATTTTGAGGTTAAGAGGATCCAATAATTTATTCTATTATAGATGATTGGGCCTAAGGCCCAATCATCTATAATAGAATTATTGAATGCATCTATTGTCTCGCCTCTTGAACGGTAAGTGAATCGTAAATAAAACCTACTGTCTTGGAAACTGTCGCTAAACCTTAAAAAAACCCGATCGTGAAAAAACGAAGATATAAAATTCCTGTGGGATTAACTTTTCTCGAAAATATGACCCTAAACTGTGCAAACGGTTTGCTCTACCGTTAATATTATGCGAGAACATTAAAAAACTTCTAAAATGAGATCTGGGTCAGGGGAGTATTATAATTTTTGAAAATTTTATATGTAAATCTATATGAACAAATGAGAGATACGTATATTTTATTTTTTCTATAAAGTATCATTTATTGCGAGAAAAAAATATAAAACACCACCGGAAGTACGTATGCGGCCCTAGAATATGTTTCTATGGCGTAGAGTCAAAATATAATTGAAGTAAAATATCATATTGGCATCTGTCATATGTCATTCAAACTGTCAGTTTACTGTATTTAACATTTTAGTTTATTGTGAATCATTAAACGTGTATTCCAAGACTCTCGTTTCGACATTTTTATTTTGTCACATTGCCGGTTTGTAAACTTTACGTAAATTTAAATCGGAGATTATTTATGGTAAGTTTTCTTACGTTAAATTATAATTTAACCAGGGCCGGATACGTCATAACCGGATTTTTATGTGGCTACCGTTTTGAACATGCAATACTTTTAATTTCGATTTTTAATTACAAGATAATATAAATTTGACTTTTTATTTACTATTAGGTTACTTACATGATATACTTTTAGTATACATTATCAAAACATTTGAATTTCACTTAGTGATACCCCCCCCCCTATTATGTCTGATTAAAAATTCTGTCAGAATTGGATTTTTTTGTAATGGGGAAAACCCAATTCTGAGAGGATTTGAAATCTGACAGAATATAAAGTTTCAAAATCGAGGCCCTGTGCACTTTAAGCTGCAATTAAATCTGTGATGGAGCGGTGCTATGCTTGTCTATACAGATTCAAATTCATTTTGAGCAAGAGTTTTGCAAAAAAAAATATTGTGGAATTATATACGTATTGTCGTAATGGACAGGATTTTAAAGAACACAAAAGAAAGGACAAAACACATCAAAGCACAAATAAAATATAATAGGCCGATTAAATCAGCTTACTGTATGCCGACGACATAGTAGTAATATCAGACTCACATAGGAAAACACGTAAAAATATGGACGGAAGAAATAGAAAAAATGGGAATGGAAATTAACACAGATAAGAAAAATTAATGATAATAAATAATAAAAATATGCAAGAAGATAAAATGGTAGAAATAAATGGAATTAAACTAGTAATAGTTACAGCCTTCGAATATCTAGGAAGCATGATAATAAACGATAGAAAAATTAATTTAGAATTTAGCATCAGAATAAAGAAAAGAAAGCAAACAACATTTATTATTCAATAAACAATACCATAGTGAGTAAAAAATAAATAGATACCAAAACAAAAGTGTACAACACAATAACCGTACCACAAATCATACTACAGCGAATCCTGGAATATACAAAAGAAACATGAGGGAAAAATAAAAGCAACAGAAATAAAATACTTCACGAAGATCGCAGGAAAGACAAAATAGGACAAGAAAAGAAATGAAAACATAAGGGAGATGACAAAACAAGAACTAGATACAGTAAACAAATTCGGACAGAAGTGTAGTGGAATGTAATACAGTTGGCGTGGGTAGAGAGTTGAAAGTAGAGGTGTCAAATGTCAAGTTGTGAGAATTAATAAAATAAATAGTCTTTAAATGAAGTGTTTTAATGTTTAAAATAACGCTCCTGAACAAAACCGAAACATAACATGGTGTCAACAAGAAGCAGGACTGGTATAGACATAATGAGGATGAAGCAGAATTGCCTATTAAGAAAAGTAGTAGAAGCTGGAAGTATGGACAAGAGAAATGGAAGAAGAAGATCGAAGAAAACATGGGAAGGAAGAATACCAGAATTTGGGAAGAAGAGAGGTAGAAAACTAGAAGAAATTAAAAAGCTGGCAAGGGACAGAAAGAAGGGAATGGAGTGCATTAGAACTTAACCTGAAGAAAAGATAATCCCACACCCGTTTATGGGTGTCAGGGATATGGAGACGAAAAAGAATTTAATACAATAAAATTTTAAAATTGATTAATATATCATTACTTTAACTAAAACTTTTGCATTGCGCCTTCTTATGCGAATATCTCTAAAATGAAGTATTTGTGCAATTTTAGTAACAAAAATTTGTTCGCTTGTTTTTAGGTATTTTTATTTAAATTTTAGATTGACTGTGGAATATCCTGTACAATATTCCATGTTATTCAACAGAATTTGAAGGAGTGTGCCATGGTAAGAAGGCCTTAAAAATAACCACGACTGCATCTCCAATTATTTCTCATCATCCCTTTAATCATACTATCACTCAAGTAATACCAATAAATCTTAAAAATAAACTTTTGAGAATATTTATGTTTACAACAAGCGAAAATAAAGCCATTTTATGAACGGCTCGTTAGTAAAATATGATTTTTCTACAAATCTATTAAAGTAAGCTTTTTAATGTTTGTTTTCAGGGTTAAAATGTCATTATAACAGCATTGTTGTGACAGATCTTTGTTACTAACACCAGGGCTAATTAGATCTTTATACGCATTAGTAATGAACGAGTCAAAACGATTGCGTAAAACCCTTCGCACATAAGTGTCGTACAATATTGTATATGCGAACCAATTAAAATTACAATTTACCGTAAAACTGAGTCCTATCAGCACTGGTTTTGACATTTGACAGATAAATTAAAATACAAAAAATTCAACGGACCTTTTCAATTTAAAGAGATAGAAGATATGCGCAATGGGGATCTGCGCATAGTAAGAAAAATAGAAATCTATGACGTTTGTTTCTAAAATATTTACACGTAAATGTGAGAAAAATCTTTGACAACTTTAAAAAACATCCCGAAAGAAGTTACAAAAGCTTTTATTGGAGCTGAAATGTCTAACGATGCAAATTTTCGCTGAGAATACAGGTATTTTAATGACTGCAATATTTTTGACATTTCGTTTGACAGCCCAACTGGCAGTTGTTACTATTTGCAGCGATAGAAAGAGATAGCCATTAAATTGAAAAGGTCCATTACAGATTATAAAATTAGAATAAATTAAAATATTGATGAGAAACGATTTATATGTAAGGTTTAGGTAAAAAGGCTCTATACTATTATTCTTCAGTCAAGGACAAGCCTCGTAAGCTGTTTTGACTCCTCTTACCGAAAAAACCCGTTTTTTCTCTTTCTTGCATTATCTATTTAAATAAAAATAAAGAATAAATGGAGAATGTAGGATGAGTGTAAGTTGGGAACGTGGAATGTCAGAAGTGCGAATGGGAAAAAGAATAAGTTGAAGAATGCAATGCATATGTACAGTGTAGATGTTTTATGTGTGAGACAATGAGGAAGAAGTAGAAGGCATATTTTCTTTATGGTCGGGCGTTCGAGAGAATGAGCATGCAAAGCATGGTGTAGGCATACTTGTGAGTGAAATATTGAAGACGTTTGTACGAAGTTATGGTTGTACTTCTTTGCGAGTTTCTTGGATGAGATTGAAGGTACGCTATATACGAATCTTCGTTGTGTCCGCTTACGGTCCAACGGACTCCGAAAATGACCTTGAAAAGGAACAGTTTTGGAATTCAGTAAATAGTGTAATTGATTTGTGTGTTCCGAGTGACAGAGTAATAGTGTGTGGTGATGTGAATGGACTGGTGGGAATTAAACGAAGTATATCTGAGAATATATTGGGACGTTTTGGTGATTGTCGAGTACATGATAATGGTGAGAGAATTGTTTCATTTTGTATGGAGAGAAATCTTTTCATTTCGAATTTCATTTTTACCTCCCGTCATATACCGTAGGTAAGGCAGGTAATGTTATCATCCAAAAATTTGATGGAGTTGGAGATCTTAACAGGTTTTCGTGAATAAACATAATAAAATATAACCCAAAATTTCGTATTACGGACTTTTCTATTTATTGCAACCAAAAATTAGATTTTGTTTACAAACGATCAATCGGAAGTGATACTTTACTTAAAGCTCATTGCTATTTTAAATATGGAATTGACGAGAGGTTATGTGCTGGCCGCATCAGATTTTTAAACCTAAGCTAGCTCACATATACACCTACGAGAATGTGATTCAAAATAAACCTAGTTTGCTTGACTTCGTCGTTTATGATGAGCGTTTGAGGAGTATGGTAGTTGGGTGGGTAGTAGATGCGCGTGTGAAACGAGACGCTGAACTAGATACGAATGATTATTATTTGGTTGTATCGTGATTGCGGTTGAATAAATTTTGGCGAAAGAAGGTGAAAAGTTCTGGGAAAATGTTTCGCGTAAAATCCTTTGCTCTTTTAAACGAAGATGTTCCAATGAAAAGTTGAATGAATCCTTGCCCGAATGTGAGACTGAATTTGATTGTGATATAAATGAAGTTTGGATGAAATTTAAGGATTCCCTCCTCAAATGTGCAAAAGAAGTTTGTGGTAAAAACAGATTAGGCTCTTGTCCGAAAAATGCATGGTGGAATGATCAGGTAAAAGAAACGTTTGCTGAGAAAAAGAGGGCATATTTGGGCGTTTGCGAAAATTTTTTTTGTTAGAGTAAAGAAAGAAGAATAAATGGGTGAAGTAAGTGGTGAGAGAAAGTAAAATGCGATTTTATGAGATGTTGAAATATAGAGAGAATATATTTGAATGGTTGTTTGAAACGTTGCATGATTCCTGATGATTGGAAAAAACTTGTTAGTTTGTTCAGTGTAGTCCGGAATCTTTTTGGTAAGGTTTTAATTCATAAGGTGCGAACCTTAACAATTTAAAAATTTTGTGACGTTCAGGGTGTTTTTTTTGCCTGAGATATGCCGATTAATTGTTTGCTCTTCGTACGATTGTTGGGAAGTCACTTGACAAGAACAGGAAGACGTTCTGAAGCTTTCTTTATTCAAAAAAGGCGTATGATAGTGTTCTTCGAGATACTTTGTGGGATGTACTCACGGAGTACGGCGTGAGTGGAAACTGGCTGGAAGCGATTCGAGTGTTGTATGGCTGCTTTGAGAATAGATGGTAGGTTGAGTGATTGGTTTCGTATTAATGTTGGCGTGAAACAGGGCTGTGGTATGTCTCCGTGGTTATTTAACTTGTATATGGATGTGTTGCAGAGTGAAATGGATGGTGTACATATTGGTGAAAGTATTGTCCCTGCGTTAGCATGTGCGGCGTATGCGGATGATGTAGTTGTTTTAAGTGAAAATAAAAACAACTCAGAAGAATGATAAAGACAATACATGTAGTTGGAAGAAGTATGAATCTGGAGTTGAATGTTGATAAATCCAAGGTGCTAGTTTTTGAAAGGAGTAAATTGGTGACTGTGTGCAATGTGTTGGTAAATGGAGTGTAACTGGGGCAAGCGAATGAGTTTGTATATTTGGGTAGCTTGATGTCAAGGGATGGTCGAATTGATCGAGAAATTGAAAGGAGAGTGAGTACGGGGTGTAAGCTAATGGGTGCTCTGGGTACGTTAGCTCGAAACATAAACGTATCTAGAGAAGGTCGGTTGTGTTTATAATGGAGTGTTAATGCCTGCTTTGATGTATGGAAGCGAATATTGGGCATGGATGGGAAAGCATAAAAAGGGAGCGACTGCCGTGGAAATGAGGTGTATGTGGATATGTAAGACGGGATCGCGTGAGGAATAATTTGGTGTATGAAGAATGTATGGTTAGAAAGAATGTTGTTAAGAGAGTTGGAATGGGTCAGTTGAGATAGTTTGATCATGTGGAGAGAATGAAGGGTGAACGGCTTGTAAAGCGTATATATATATATATATATATATATATATATATATATATTGGTGAAGTTGAGGGTGTTAGATTATTTGCGTAGCCGTCCAGAATGTAAGTAGATGGATGTGATTGACAAGGTGCTAAAACAGAGAAAGTTTCCGAGTGGGAAGAGAAGAAGAACATGTATGAATGCGATTATGAATATGGCCGTGGAGAAAGAAGTTTGCTTAGACAGGAATGTGTGGGGAAGGATGATTGTTTCTTAAATATTATTGTGATCCGGTCACTATAATATGTTAGGAGTGAGGAACATGTGGCGTATGATGTCCGGTAAGTAAAAATGTGGTTGAAAGAGTAAGTGATTATTTTTTTGGTTGTTATTTTTATTATTATTGTTTCGGGTTTGTCCTAATCTACTAAGTGATGCATGCGTGATTTTATGTATGTATGTTAATTTTTTTTTGTTGCCTGAGCCTTTTCTAGATATGTACCTACAAAATTTTTTTCATTCATAAAAGTAATTTCAAACCAAGTCTATCTACAATTACGAAAATAATAATTAAGATACCGTTAACTCTAGAACAAATTATTTTATTGCCAATTTGACTTGAAAATGAAAACTAAAAAGTAAACAGTGATCAGTTTGAAATAGTTTTATAAACATGTTTTTTTTGCCACAAATGTATTAAGTTCATTGTTATTAGATAATGTATATCTGATGAGTTATAAAAACAAAATTTTGTAAAAATAACTTTGCTGTTCTTAGACTTAAAAATGGCTATAACCATAGCCGAAATGTTGTCATTTTAATAGTTCTTTAATAAAGAAATTATCACGGATTAAAGCTTTATCATCGAAGAATCCTAACTACTTTACAGGATGAGTCTGGTAAAATCCCCCCCCCCCCCAACTTTTTTATTAAAGAAAAAAAAATGACTCATGTAAAAGTTTTATTATTTTAAATATACTATTTCATGGCTTTGAAGATATTTTTTATAAACAAAGGTTTATAAGATATGACAATCAACTTTTTAAAAAATATCAACCTATAATAATTTTACTAAAATACGTGCTAGAATATGTAGCGCCAATTTTTTGTTGTTTCAACAATGTATTAATTTTTATTAGAGTAATGTAAAACAACAAATCCAGCAACAAAAACAACGTTGTTTTAGCTTGATAAGTTGTATACCTAACATTGTTACATTTTGTTTATTTTCATATGGCTATGTAGAATATTTGAATTAAATTATTTTTCAGTTATCTTATTTTTCTCGAGTTTTATCAAATACATCAATAAAAATCTGATGTGGCCAACACATAACCTCTCGCCAGATATTTTATCTGGTTGTACGAATAAACGAAAAATATTTTTAAATACAAATACATAATATATTCATGTCTCACTACAATATAATTCTCACATATATTTGCAAAATCTATGGGATATTTTAATATAAATTATGTACAATACATACATTTTCTTTATATTCAATATCCTGAAATTTTCTTTTTCTACTTTCCTTTTCTTTTTCTTTATATTCGTCATTTTTTCGCAAATTCCTTTCATATTCTTTTTTATGTATATTATTTTGCGTTTTTGACTTTTTTTGTTGTCATAATCTTCATAATGATGTAAATATTTTTATCAGTGGCATACAAATATTTTCGGCAGTGACATTTATGTGTCAATTACAAACATTTGAATTTCTTGCCTTGAGGTAGTTTGATCTGAGAATTATTTTATATGCATTTCTTTATCTGTAAATCTATAGAAGATACGAGTATAATAATGAATTTTTATTTATCGAATAAAGAATTTAACGTTCTTTAATATAAGTATTTACATAAATTTTCGATAAATAATATTTTGATGATTTTTTTCCGTAACTACTACTTCCGGTTGCCCAATTGTTACCAAAACTTAATCAACTCTTCCCATTATTGTTAGATTGAGGAATCCGTAGTTAAAAATGTCTTAAGTCTTATAGTATTTGAGAAATCGTGAATCCAACATCCACTCACACATACGGACATCATCGTAAAAATGTTATAATCGGATTCTAGGGACCTTAAAACGTGCTTATTCACTAAAATCTGGATATGTGATTTTTAGCATGAATTCAATACCTCTCTTAGCGAGAGATAAAAACTAATACAACTTTGAAAAGACAAAAAATGGTGGTTTAACTTTTAGGGCCGGTATTTACACTTGGGAGTAAAGGTTGTTGTCTTTTCACTTGCAAATAAATTCTTTCGAATAACATTTGTTATTTGCGGAATGAATTATTCGGTAGTTGGGTAGCGAATAACCTGTTTATTCGTAAGTTCATTACATTTCCACATAATGCAGATTTATAAACAAAATGGATAATATATTACCAAATAGTTTCAATCACACGGAGATCATTAAAATGTCTGTATTCAACTGTTTTATTCACAGACTAGTTACGATTCCTTTATCAAAAGAAAATTTTACAGGTGAATTAAACATAATTAAACAAATAGCTATAATAACGGATATAACGAAAATATTTTAACCGGTTATTAGAAAACGAAATGAAAACTTCGGTTTTAAAAAACTTTTATGCAGTAAAACCTAGTTCTAACAATAAATATTTCACACGAATCAGCTTTGTAGGCGAAATTAATAGAAATATTAAAAAGAAATTCATAGACACCAAACTTAAGCGGGCCTATTAAAATAACACTTTAAGTAAGCTGATCAACAATAAAATTTATACAAAAAAATTTCTAAACAAATCAGGTAAAATCAATTTGACAAATGTGAATATAAATATATTAGTTAAAAGGGAAGAAGTTTCCTAATTAGATTTAATGAACATATGAGATCGTGGAAAAATAAAAAATCAGATTCTAATCTAGCCACACATCTTATTGAAAATAATCACAATTTTTCAATTAAAAACTTGAATATTTTACACATACAAAAGAAAGGTTCGGAATTAAATATCTTGGAAGCATTTGAAATAGACAAAGCCATTAAACGTAATGAAAAACTGACGAATGAGCAAACAGATGTTCTTCATTCGGAAATTTTGGATATGTATATCGAAAGGGAATTTTTGTTGATCCCTTAAGCTATGTTTCCACCTCTTGGTATTTGTTTTTGTCTTTGTTTTGTCGCTTTCATTTGTTTTTGTCAAAAAAATCAAAACCGTTTCTACCTCGTAACACATGATTATTGTTTTGTTCTTGAGTCTTCACATTTAAATGAAAAGACAATTTAATTAAACATTTTAAATTGTTTAGAAAATCTTTTATTTGTGTAATTAATTGATACTCACATATATAACTATTTTACAATTTAATCAATGTATATAAACTAAAAATAATTTAAACAGAAATTTTATAAAAATTGTGTTGAATATGCCACAATTATTACATTGTTTAATATAATATAAAATAAGGAAATTGTAGTTAAACCTATAAAATCAAAAAGAATAAAAAAAAATATTTTTTGACATGAGGATTTGTTATTTCGCCACAGTAACGCCCCCATGCGACATGTTATTCACCATTTTGTATTTGGCTTTTGGCGGTGTTTGATGGCACCTAAGCAATGGGGCATATTCCACAATATATCAAAATCTTCTGCAATTTTTTTACATTCTGTTACATTTGGAAACTTCAAATAAATTGGAGACAACTCTGCCCACAGCACTTCCCAAGTTTCTTTTATAATTTTGCATGCTGTCACTTTTCCAATCCGGAATGCATACCCAATTGAAGTCAAAGAGTCACCGGTTGCGAAAAATCTACAAAAAATTTATTAATTAATTATTATTTATTACCCGATGTATTACCGCAGAGTAAAAGTCAGTCTAGCCCCTGGTGGAATTGGTTTTCTGAACTTATCTTGCTTCGTTAGTGGTTCTTGTACTAATTTTAACAAAAAATCAAACTGTTCAACAGTTAATCTTGTGTAATTGAAAAATTTTTCTTCATCACACAGTCTCATTTTGATTAATAAATTATTCCAATCTCCCTGTTCCAATCGTTTTTGATTTATCGGATGTATCCACCACCGATGAACTCTCCGACGCTGTTTATAAAGTATTGCTGCAACTGCAGCAAGACTTCTTCTTTTCACCAATGAACTTATTACTGCTGCAGTTGTATTATCCATACAATTAAATAATAATAAAAGTAACAACAATGACAGATCTCAGTTTTCACAAGTAACGAAATGTTTGTTTACAAGCAACGCACATAACCTTACATAGAGAGAGATGGCCTTATCTTTCTTTCACACAACAACGACAGTGACAAAAACAAAGACAAAATGTTTGCAGCTTGCAAACTTTCTGACTATGCGCAACGACAAAGGCTAAGACAAAATCAACAGCTGGAAACGCTCAGCTCTGTCGCCATATGACAAACTTTTGTGACTACGATTTAAAACAAAAACAAAGACAATGTTGGAAACGTAGCTTTAGGATGCAAAACTCAATTAGTCTCTGTCCGTTGCTGGTTTTATCTTTCTCACCTTATTTACTTATTTAAAGCCATTGTTCTCCCTGCCCACTATTTCATTTCTGTGCCACAGTATTATTAACCGAGAGTCTATTCTGTCTATTTCTTTTTGCCAGTCATCATAGAATTTATCATTTTATTCTTTCTTTACATCTACGTTTGGTGCATAAACCACCATCAAGGTTACAATGTCTTCGTCTATTTTTACTACTAAACTTAGTATTCTTTCTGTTATATAATTTACATTTTTAACATATTCAAAGTTTTCATTCTTTATCATAATTGCCACACCTGCTTTTGCATTTTCTTCTAGATTTACCCCTGACCAATACATCCAATATCCGTTATCTAGTTGTTTTAGTGCTTTTGTTTTCTTTTTTGTTCCAGTAAGCCCTATATAATCCAGATCTAATAATTTTATTTCTTCTGCTATTTCATTTTCTTTATTTTTAATTCCTCAAATATTCCAAGTTCCCAATTTTAGACATTTATATAAGTAGTTACTTATTACATTTCTATTTTTCCAAAAAAAAATCCTTTTTTAAAACTATTCTTTTTTCTATCCCCATTCGTGTCCTTTGTCATCGCACTTTTCATCATTTCGAAAGATTCTTTCACTCTACCCCGTAATACTAATCGTTTTTTGGATCGGTTTCTTTCATAATTTTATTGTCCCGTTCATTCCGTGAATACAATTCATCATTGATCCACAATTTTTTATACCCTACTCGTGCTTTTTTCTTAGCATTCCTTTCCTCTCTAGCCCTTGTTCTTAATTCAGCTTGGATTCTTCTTTCTTTGTTTGTCAAATCATGCTCTAAGTAGATTTTGCTTCCTTTTAATTTCCCCTTGTTCTTCATTACAATATGTTTCCAATTCCAATCTTTCATTTCTACTAAAATTATGTCTTTCTCGCTTTTCTTATTTATTTGAATAATTGCTTGGGTTACTACATCTACCTGTATATGCTCCTTAAATAAATTTTCAACTTCTTTTATCATATCATGACGTACTTTAAAGCCTGTAGTTATTATGTTATTTTTCTTTTATCTTTATCCCAGCTCTCTGATCTCTTTTCTGGGTTTTTAATCCCGTCAATTAGTTTACTTTTCTCTTTTTGCCGCTCCTTATCCTTTTTCTTCATTTCCTTTTTTAAGTTTTAATTTTCCTCAATGTTTTTTGTTAGCATTTGTTTAATATTTTCATTATCATCCGTGTTTTTCTGTATCAGACCTTTTAGTTCTTTAAATATTTTCTCTATTTCTTCCACTTCTTCTTATTTTATTATCTGTATTTCTTTTTCCGGGGATCGAGATATTAATGTACTTCTTTTGAATATTTCCTCTTCTGACTGAGGGCTAATTATTTCAGATCTCTTTCTCTTGTTTTGGTAATTCATGCAGATTTATATCCTTCATATGTTCTCAAAAAGTTTCCACGTAGTAGGGCTCCAAAAGAAGTATTACTATTGCCGCGTAGTCGAAACTTTTGTTGTTCACTTGCTTTTTAAACAATTATAATCGTACTAACTTACACTGCTATTTAATTAAGTTTAAAGAACACCGCATTAAATGTAAATCACTTACCAAGAAACTTTATGAAAACTATATCGCACAAACCGAAAACAACATTATTGAAAATCCTAAATTATTTTGGAATTTTATTAACAATAAAAAAAACTGCAACGGTATTCCTTCAGCACTGCATCACAATAATACTGAATTTTCTGGTGAATCTAATATTGCTCAAGCTTTTGCTAACTTTTTTGAAAGTGTTTATCAACCTCACGGCACAAACAGTATTAACATCAGCTCTTCATTTTCTCATAATAAGCTTATAGATATTAAAGAAATCATTGATCTTGATATCTCCCGTGCTATAAGATCTCAAAAAAATACTAAATCAACAGGCCCGGACAATATTCCTGTATTTATATTCAAAGGATGCTCCGATTTTTTCATTTTACCACTTCTTCATTTATTCAACCTGTCGCTGCAAACTGGTATATATCCTACTAAATGGAAGGAAGCCAAAATTTGCCCCGTGCACAAATCTGGCCAAAGAAATATGTTAAGCAACTACCGGCCCATATCTTGCCTTAATTCTTTGTCAAAAATTTTTGAACATATAATCTTTAAAAAAGTTCAGTTTCAAACGCAAGACATTATATGTTTACAGCAACATGGCTTTATTCCAAAAAGATCTACGTTAACTAATCTCTTAGAATTTACCAACTATACTAATAACATCTTAGAAATGAAGCAGCAGGTTGACGTCATATTCACAGATTTCTCCAAAGCGTTCGACACCGTGTCACATGATATATTAATGAAAAAATTAGAGCAAATTGGATTCAGTCAGAGTTTGTTAAATTTAATTTACTCATACATAAATGAAAGAATCCAATATGTAAATGTAAGAGGTTATTGCTCCAATTCTTTCACACCTACTTCCGGGGTTCCCCAAGGTTCTGTCCTTGGCCCTTTGTTGTTCATTATATTTATCAATGACATTGTTGATGCGGTGAAGTTTTCTAACTGCCTACTGTTTGCAGACGACTTTAAAATTTTCCATAAGATTTCATCGACCAATGATTATCTTGAGTTGCAATCTGATCTTAGCAATATTTATCAATGGTCCTTGAACAATAATTTATTTTTTAACATCAGCAAATGTTGTGTTCTGAGTATTACTAGAAAATTTAATTCCATGCACTTCGATTATTCTATGGGAGACACCTGTTTGAACAGAGTATTTCTTGTTAAAGATCTCGGGATCTACTTTAATAATAAATTTCAATTCAACCCGCACTTAGATAAAATGACTTCTAACGCATATAAAACTCTGGGATTTGCACTTCGCGCATCGCATAATTTTCGAAACACAGCGACAATAATTAGCTTATATTTTTCTCTTGTTAGAAGCAAATTGGAATATGGATGCATTGTTTGGTGTCCTTTCTACGCTAATTATATTAATAAAATTGAAAACGTGCAAAAAAAATTCTGTAGTATTCTTTATTTTCGGCTTCACAAAATATGGCCGAACATGGACTATAAAACTCTGCTTACTACTTTTAGTATAGAAAGTTTAAACATACGTCGTGCTAAATTTCAACTCCTATTTTTATATAAACTTATTAATAATTTTATATTCAGTCCAACCCTTTTAGCTGAACTCAATTTCCATGTCAGACCATGTAACACTCGTACCACATTTGTTTTTCACTGTGATCTCTCACGCACTAATACTCACTACGCGAGTCCCATCAATACTATGTGTCGTTTGTTTAATAAATATTGCACTGCACTTGATTTTAGCGATTCACTAGTAGCATTTAATCGTCTAGTTGATAATTGCCTGAGAGAATTTTGATCGTTTTGATTTATATTTTCTTGTTATTTATATAAAATATGTATATTTTTTTGATATTGGTTTATATTTTGTATGTACTTGTTTATGTACTGATGCTTTATTACTTATTATTCATTTTCAATGTTACTCTGTAATTGGGATTTTTTCTTCCTGTTGGGTAAATAAAGAAATAAATAAATAAAGAAATAAAGAAATAAATTACTTAACACGTTTGCGCTTGGTGCTACCGTGCGTTATGCTACTCTTCTGCTTGACCCTGACCCATTGTCACCACTATTTTTTATCACTTCTCACTCACGGGGTCTCACCAATCACGTTTGATACACTCTTAAAATACTTCACCAACTTTTAATGATAGTTCCACAAAGTTTTGAGAATTGTTACACCGCAAAAACCAAAGAATTTAAAGATTTTTAAATTTCTTTGACACACCACGTACTATCACTATCGCTAGCGGTACTCAAACTATCGTTGTGCATTTTCATTAATTTAAATATTTTATATTGACGTTATAGTAGGTAGTAACTTAATTCAAACGAAATTTGAAACATATTTTATTACTCATGTTAAAAATATACATGGAAATTAAGAAAATACACTTTAAAATAAACAACTGATATTAACTAACCGCTGATTTCATTTGTAAGTATGACATTCCAGCATCTCATAAATTTCTATAATCCTATTGCAAAACCCATTAGCATAATATTATAGTATTATGAAATACCAGAATTGTTACATATGGTTTTGTTTAATACAGCAATAATTAACTCTAAACGAACAGTACAATATAGTATCATGAAATACTGCAAATGATTACATACTGTACTAGGCATGAACTTTAAGCACCATTTAAACAAAAGCAAATAACACAAAAATGCGAACACAAAATTTGTTTTATATAACAATAAATTCGCACTAAATGAGCATAAAATTATAGTATTATGAAATACCGGAAATTGTTGCACACGGTATTAGGCGTGAACTTGGAGTACCATTTAAATAAAAGCAAATAACACAAAAACGAAAACACAAAATTTGATTTATACAGCAAAATGTAGCATATTATGAGCATTAAACTATAGAAATACACTTATACCTGTTTTTATACTTCGGGACTCCAGCTTCATGGAGCTTAACGTGGCTACGCCAAATTTTATCCTTCTCTACTGAAACAAATTCACTCAGCAAGGCTACCAATTCACGAACGTTAAAGTTATTCGACAGATAGCTATTTGTTTCTTTGTAAATGTGTGAAAAGACGCAATGGAATTATTATTACCAGGCCTTAGTAAAATAATTATAGTTGCTATATAAAAAATAAAAGTTGATAGACCTATGTTGTAAACTTGACTTAATGAAATATCTGCATCTGCCATCAAATAGTATTATACTTATTTTTTATATTTTGCGTTCATAATGGAGTCATTACGATACGCAATTGCGTATCGTAATGACCTTCATTTCGATACGCAATTTTTTGTTTTAGACGGTTGGTACTAGATGACGTTTCTTTAACCCATTTTTACCTAATTTATTTTTAGTCAATTGACAATTCATTTTAATAATATAATGTCGTTATTATTATTATTTTTTATTCAGGGAAGATTATTTACATGAAAATGTACAAATATAATCACAAATTGAGTAAGTAAATGTTAATATAATGTTCAAATTAGTCCACATAGATGGACCTAGTAGTACTAAAAATTTGTAGATTTGAACGATAGAAAATTATTTTTAATTAATTTTAAAGCAAGTTTTAATTCAAATATAAGAAAAAATAAAAATTTCCTGTACACTGAGGCTGAAAGGGTTGAATTGTCAAACGTCAAAGCTGGAAGATAAGAAATTTCAATATAACCTCAAAATTTCTTTTACTTAATTAATCACTTTATTTAATGAATATAATAATAATAATAATAATAATAATAATAATAATAATAATAATAATAATAATAATAATAATAATAATAATAATAATAATAATAATAATAATAATAATAATAATAATAATAATAATACATATTTTCGTCTTACTTTGCATTTCAAAATAAGCAATCAAAACATTCTCTGTTACGCCTTTGACATTATTTTCTTTGCACCATGTATCAAAATTTGCAAATTCTTTCTCATAAATCTCGCGCGATTTTTTAGGAAGTAGATTATTTCCTGTAGTCTGAGCTATATTACGTAGCTCAGGCGGACTGCAACTGATTTTATCTTCCATGATTGCACTAAATTCACTTAAATTTGTTCGTAAATATTGAAATGACATGAACTTTCAAATAATAATTGAATGTGGTCAATTCAATGTTACCAACTACAACATTTCACTTACAAATTTCCCTGAATCAATTCGGTTTAATATTAACTTTTTTTAAAATATTTTAGTTTGTACAAGGTGCAAAATATAAAAAATAGTATAAAGAACTCATTTTATAAGACTTTTTTTCGCACTTGTCAATTAGAAAACTCGCTGATGCTCGTTTTCTAAATTTTGACGCGTGCGAAAAAAACATGTCTTATAAAACACGTTCTTTAATATACTATTTTCTATAATTTATAATAAAGAAGTTAAGGAGGAGGGGGGATCTTCCCAGACTCACACTTTATTTTAATTAGTTCATTATGGAGTATGAGTATAGATAAATACAATAATTATACATTTCAAGCACATTTTCATGCACGTTTTTTTGAAATGTAATATCATTTATCGATTTACAATAAATAGAATATATATGTACGTACATTCGGTGCCCTAACTTGAAGAAAAGTCGTAGAAAAAGTTTTAAATAATATTTCTAAAAAACGAAACATCAATATTATATGAGAAAGTATTTTCTGGTTTATCAAACTAAATTTAAAATTTCTTAGCCCATGGGACTCCAAAAAATGTAAATTTTGTTATTTTCATTAAAATATTTATTTAAACACATAAAATATAATGTTAAGTGCTTAGACAACTGTGTTCACTAAGAAAATCATGAAGTACGTTGTTTAGCAAGCGGTTTTTGTTATGCCAGCAAATATGATTTTTTTCATAAATATTTCCAAATATCTGGTGTGGCCAACATAATACCTCCCGCCATTAACCGCCCGAGTCACAAAAAAAATTAAGCAAATCTTTATTTTCGAATTAGCGAATTTTACTGTAATTTCGGCAGTTTATTTCTTAAAATATAGTCTAACCAAACCCAAGTAACTACCTTTTTTGATAATAAAATGTAGCTTAAATTTTAAATACGGAAATAGAATAGAATTCACTAATCCAATAATGAGAATTAGCTTAAACTTTTTTGCGAATCGTTAATTTTTATTAATCTAAATACATACCTATATATTTACTTATGCTGGAAACTGTTTTCATTTCCTTTGCTATTGTTCTATTTACTTTTTTCTTTTTAAAACATTACTATTATTAATTTGAAATGATTCGTTCTTTGACAGTGACATTTATCTGTCAATTACATACATTTTATAACTTTATCCATAATATATGTAGAAAAAGTATTAATGCAAATCTGTAAAAAATTTAATAATCTTTAATTTTTATAATAACGTTATACTCGAAAAAATAACATTTGAAGGTATTTTTCGAAGAAAATCTAGTTTGAGCTTCCAGTAAAGTGCCATTTGCTGTTATCCAATTTACGCAAAAATCTAATGGGCTGTTTCCATAATAGAAAAAGTTCGAAATACAAGGTTTCAAAATTTTCTGAATAATAGTATTTGAGTTAGAGTAGAGGATTCACACATACACACACACACACACACACACACACACACACACACACACACACACACACACACACACACACACATACATACATACATACATACATACATACATACATACATACATACATACACACACACACACATACACACACACAGACATCCTCGTGAAAATATTAAAATTGATTTCTAGGGACCTTAAAACGTGCTCATTTAGCACGATCCCTATACCTCCCTTACCAAGGGTAGCGGGAGGTAAAAATACAGAAGTTAATTTGCAAATAACTAAAAATGAGCAGACTACTTTAAATTTAACAAATAATTTGGGTATATTAAAGATCATTTTTATTAAAACGTGATTGCATTTGAACAATGATATTATATAATAAGATGGAGGAATGAGGAAACAATAAGATACCTATTATAAAAATAAATAGAAATGTTTTAAAGATGTTTCTAAAAAGCTTGATATTTTACTAAATTTTGTAAGATAAATAATCAAACGTGTTCTGTAAGCAAATGTAAACGGAAAACTGAAATGCTTTATATTTAATTTTTTAAAATATGTAATAAATGCTCAGTATTTTATATTAGGCACAGTAACACATATTAAATAAAAATATTGAATGCCCAGTAAAAATTTATATCATAACCTTATTTAACCTTTTTTATTGAGAATTATTATAGTTGTCCTGCGTTTACAAATTCTATAGATAATTAATAATCTTTATCGGACATATATTATACAAAAATATCAAGCACAATTAATTTTGTATTGAAACATTGCAACATTAATTATTTTTAAGAGCGTTTCATTTGTTCTCTTGTTATAATATTTCATACACCACATATTATGTATATGCGAGTATATTGATTACTTACTTTCTGAAAAAGTGCAATCAATATTTCTAGATTTTTTTTCTATTATCGTTAAATAAACTAGTTCCAGTCATCGCTGCTCTCGGTTGGCAAATCGAGGCCGTTGGTCCATAATATTTTCGACAGTTATCACGTTCAGCATAAACCTTTTAAAAAACTCCTCCCCACTATGTTTGTCGAAATGATTTGACCTATGTCGAAATATGTACTTTTTGTAGATGTTAAAATAACTTGTACTTAAGCTTGAAGTTATGGATAACATGGAATGGGAAAACTACTTTTTCTATTAACATTACCCTAACCCCATGTTATTTCTTAACATGATGATGGTGAAACCGGGCCTTATACATAGTTCCTGAACAAAATAAAATGAACGCCCTGTAAATAAATGTAATATAACTTTTTACTTTTTCTTATGTACCTTATACTTTATGTCTACGAGTATAATGTAAGGCTTGGACACGAAATAAATAAAGAATTATTTAAAAAAATATAACAGTTTAGACAAGAAATAAATAAAAATTTAATATTCTCTCTACATAACATGTATATCATTTTTTTTTTCATAATATCTTTACATTTTTACAATTTACATTATTTAATATATTTTGAAATTGTAATGTTGATAAATATCTGTGTAACGTTGATTAAATCACTAAGTTGAAAATTGTGAACATAAATTTAGCTTGTCAGATTGCAACAACTAAACATGCATTACTAGTAATATTAGCATTATACACATAGTTAGAGTCTCTAATGAATAGCTTCGTTGCACTACACTGAACTGCCATCTCTAGTGATGAGATTGTGTACAACTACGTAATAATAATCTCACATTATGAAATTATGCTTATTCGCATCGTTTGCCAGATTAATTTGATTCCGTGTGCCGTAGTGTAACTTAATATCGACGGAAACTCCTCTAGCTTTTCACGAAATCTAATCAAGCAAAGATGCAAGCCATACTGTGAGAACTTCCCGTCGACTTCGTCAACTAATTGCATAATATTCAGATGGAAAATTTTCAATTCTCGTGTTTTTCAACTCGGTTACTCGCTTCATAAAAGATCTCTTTACTGAACTAGCGAATTCGGTTAAAGAAAATTTCATTTACGTGCTTCTTTACAATCTTTCTCAGTATTTAATTAGTTTCTTCCTTTAATAGATGCAATTCCATTTCCTTTATTTTGCAGAAAAATATAGCTTTGTAACTCTTTTTAATTTATTTGTGTATATTTTTAATTAACCTTTTTACTTTTACCCATTCATTTTCCCAATGCAATTTTACAATATAAAAAGGAATTACTAGTATTCTTAAATTCCCGTAATAAATATTTCATAAGTATATTTTTGTATACTACTGTTATTATTTGGCCCTGTAAATGCTACAATAATTATTTTATCCTGAACGATATTTTCGTTTATTTTATTAGATAATTCGTTGACAATAATTTATAATATATACTGAAGACTATTTTATTGGATATGATTCCGTAACTCGGTACCGTTATCAAAGGACATTTTATTGGACAACTAAGAGGTGAATATGCCAATCATCTTTAAAAAAATTATATTTGTTATCTTTGCACAATACTTTATTCTACCACTTCCCCTTTTACACAGCTCCACGACAAACAAATGGATAATAATCCCCCCTTACATCAATACATCGCTTAAATAAGATTGCCGTATTACCTAACCTAATAACAACTAATGATTCATTATTAAATTAATTAACATTCGGCCAGACAGACATCCGTTCGTCCTCGGACGCTCCAAATAATTCTTCTTCTCTATCTCTACAGAAATCCTGAAACATAATAAATATTAGTACTATTTATAACCTAGTCACTCTCATCGTTAATCATTGTCCAATATAATAGACTGGCCAAGTCCATCATATGAACATGCATTAACAATAAATAGTGTCTTAATATACGCATTCCGGAGTGATCAGCTTCGGAATCGTATCGGCATCCTTTAAGATTATCGTTTCCATGAATCACTTATTGAGCTGGACCATACTGTCCACTCATACCGTTTGCCTAGCTGGACCTTACTGTCCACTGGTCTACCTTTTACCAAGCTGAACCATACTGTACACTGGTCTACCTTTTGCCAAGCTGAACCATACTGTTCACTGGTCTACCTTTTACTAACATTCGGTCTTTTACTTACATTGACTGCCTGTTGCTGTGAACGGCTTCAGGTGTTCAACACATACAACTCCTTCGTATGGCACTTGAGTTCTATCAGAATACTGTTCGTCTCTTATTTTGTTTCTATCATTTCCCAATACTTCGACTATACGGAAAGGCCCTTTATATTTTTCCCATAGTTTCTTACTCAGGCCTTCTCCTCCGGAATGACTCGAAATTTTGCTTAAGACTTCATCGCCGACTTTGAATATAGGAGCTTTGCAGCGTTTCTTATTAAAATACCGATTTTGTTTTTCCCTGTTTTCTTCTAGTCTTTGTTGGACGTCTGCACGTAATTTAGTTACATCGACGAGTTTTTCGTCTTCTGATTCGGATGCAAATCGATCACCATCAATAATTAACGGCTAACCAAACATGATTTCGGCTGGACTGGTCTTAGTTGTTTTGTGTATTGTACTGTTGATACCTTTCTGGATAGCGTCCATATTGGTATCCCACTCGTCCGCTGGTATCTGGGAACCCATGGTTGCCATTGAATCTAATAATGTGCGATTGGCCCTTTCCACTTGCCCATTCGCACGGGGCATACCTACAGCGTTTATGAATAGCCTTATTCCTTTCTGTGAACAGAACTCTTTGAAATTTTTAGACACAAATGCTTTTCCAGCATCCACGATTAACCGTCGAGGGTTTACGAAAATTTCCGTAATTTTATTCATTTCTGTAACGACATATTTACTTTTCGTGCTAGGTACGGCCTTTGTAAAAGTAAACTTGGAAAATGCATCTATTATGACCAATACATAGAGATTACCGCTTTTGCTTTTATTAAATGGTCCAAATGTAGGGTATGAAACGGTCTCGCATACTTGGGAATCGAGTATAACATTCCAGGCTTTTTACCACCGGGTATTTTATGGTAAAGGCAACTTAGGCAACATTTATGAATTGCCTCATACGAGGGAACCAGAATCTTTCTTTTACCCGCGCAAGGGTTTTATCTAGTGCAAAATGACCTATATCATCGTGATTAGCTTTAACAATTTGCCAGTAGCAGATTTTAGGTACGACCCAGCGTCTGCCGTGTTCTGTTATTCTGAATACTCTACCTGCCCGTAAATCATAATTTTTAAATATGTCTTTATTTGTTTCGATGTCCCCCATCAATAAAATAGTTTTTAATATTACAATTTCAAGGTCTTTAGCTTGAACTGTAGCTATCCAATCGCTATCTTTGATAAGAAGGATATTTTGTACTTCTGAGGTAACGTTTGATTCATTTTAACAATGGCAAGAAGTTCTAATTCAAATGAATGGTATTTCTTTTCTGCAGTGGTAGTTTGTACGCTAAAGAATGCTATTGGTTGCTCTCCTAAATCTTTTTTTTGCATCAAAATGCTTCCTAGTCCTTCTCTACTTGCATCAGTATAAACAATGGTTTTGGATTTATCATTAAATATAGTCAAAATGGGTTTCGAGATAAGTAAATTTTTAAAATCATCTATTACCTTTGAATGAGTCTGATTCCATTCCCATAGCGTGTTTTTCTTTAATAAGTTAGAGAGAGTGTGAGCTCTTCTTGCGAAATTAGGGATAAATTTTCGAAAATATCCAACCAAGCCTAGAAATTGCCGTAACTGGTGAATGTTTTTAGGTTATGGGAATTTTTGCACGGCTTCGATTTTATTTCCGTCAGGTTGTATTTTATTATAAGATATATCGTAGCCTAAATATGTTATTTTAGTTTGCAAGAATTTACACTTAGATATATTCAGAGTTAAACTATTTTCTTTTAGAATTATTAATACTTCGCGTAGTACCTGTAAGCCTTCATTAATTGTTTTAGATGGGATAATAATATCATCTAAATATACTATTACTTTAGAAAATCTTAATTGCCCTAGAATGGAATTAATCATTTCTTGAAATACAGCGGGAGCATTAGTTAACCCGAAGGGCATACGCAGGTACTCATAATGCCCGTCTGGCGTAATGAAGGCGGTCTTCTCGATTGAATTGGGACTCATAGGTATTTGATGGTATCCATTACATAAATCTGAGCTTGTGAAGTACTTGCAACCAGAAAGTCTATCTATTTGCGCTTCAATAACAGGAAGAGGATATTTGTTCTTTATTGTAATATTATTGAGTGCCCTATAATCAACACATAATCGTTTTTCATTATTTTTTTGTCAACTAAAAGAACGGGACTTGCGTATGGTGAGTGGCTTTCCCGTATTATACCTGCTTGAAGTAAATTCTCAACAATATTTCGTAAAATTTCTTTTTCTTTATCCGCTAATCTATATGGTCTATACGAAATTGGTTTAGTTGTTGTTAAGTTTATGTTCATTGTTACAGAATGACTTTTGCCTACAAATTTAAGTTTTTGATTGCCAAAACAATCACTAAATTCGCTTAACAATGCTTTTAGGGCACCTTCGTCAGATATTGATAGGTCCTTGGAATAAATTTTAAAGTCGTTAATGAATGCCACATTTTGAATTCTATAACTAAATTTGAGTTCGTTATCAATTCTGGTATACACTATATTTAAATTTTTCGTAAAATTTCTACCTATTAATATTTGTGTATCAGTGAACACTTCATCTACGATATATAAAATGCATGTAAGAATTACATCATCGATACTGATGCTTGCTTCTACGTAATCAGTTACATCAATACCAGTACCCAAAAATCCTGATAAGTGTATATTTTTAGACAGTTTATGTATATCCAAATTTAACTGCTCTGCTACTGCTCGTTCCATAATTGAGCAATCACTACCAAAATCGATAAAAGCGGTAAAAATAATTGAGTTAATACCTATATTTTTGTAAAATTTGTCTTTGGGTTTTGATTTAAACAAACGTACCTCTTTAACTTCTTGTTTTTTTATTACATCATTATTACGTGGGTCTAGTTTATTATGGCATACGGCTTCTAAATGCCCTACTTTCTTACAAATGTTACAGCTTTTGTTTCTGTTTCTGCAATTGGCCCTAAAATGCCCAATTTTTCCGCAAACAAAACATGGGAGATTATCGTTATTAGAATTTTGTGGTTTTCTATGTTTAAAACTTCGTTGCTCATTTCGTTTAAAAGGGTGTGATTTTGGTTTATAATATCTAGGTATGGGATGTTCGGATATAGCAGTTTGTGCGAAATTTTGGGAATTCCGACATTCATTTTTATATGTTTTGTTTCGTAAGTAACTAGCTAATATATTAGGGTCAGATATATTTGCAGCCTCTACTGCTGCCGTAATCGTATCGTCATTAATGCCACCAACTATCAGGGACACTTTGTCGGCATTTGAAAAATTCGCTTTTAGTTTTTCTATTTTGTATAAATGGTTAAAATGATACTCAGGGATTTGCCGATTTGTGGTCTATGATTAGCTACGTCCATAAAAAGTTGATATAGATTACTTTTGCATTGAAATGTATTGCATAAGACTTTCTTCCATGTACCCCACGTAAACGTTGCCCAATCGGCCTGCGTGCAAGTATATGTTTCATACCATCTTAACGCTGTACCTTTTAATTTAGTCAGAGCATGCAACTTTGTATCGTTATCGCTCCATTTACAACAATACGCTTGTTTATCAACTAATTCTACCCAATCTACTATATTGTCAACCACTGGATCATATTCGGGAATAACATAGGAAAAATTTATCGTACTCGATCTTTCACGAATTGAATCTAAGGCCGCACTTACCCTTAGCTTGAAAAGTTCACCATTACTATCGAATCTGGATAATTCGGATTCTGGTCTAATAGAAGTGCGGTTCCTTAGTTGATGGCTACTTGAACTAGGCCCACCTCGCCCTTGCGGAGTGTAGCTGCTCTCTTCGGAACTTCCTGTTGTATCCCTCCGATACCCACTACTACGTGACTGACTTCTTTGTCACCGCTTCCATAGACGCGATGACGAACAAGATTTTGATTTCGTACGTTTTCTTTTCCGGCTGGGTGACCGACTATCTTCCTGTGAGGAAGGCATTGGTACAATCCCACTTCTGATGTTATCTTTGCATAATACTTTATTCTACCACTTACCCTTTTACACAGCTCCACGACAAACAAATGGATAATAATCCCCCCTTACATCAATACATCGCTTAAATAACATTGCCGTATTACCTAACCTAATAACAACTAATGATTCATTATTAAATTAATTAACATATTTTATATTTATAAAATGGCGGATACGATTTGTAAACTTTGTAGTGAAAAACTTACGGCAAGTGCTGCTTTATCTTCAGTTTCATGCTTTGGTGCTTGTGGTAACACTTTACATACTACTTGTACTGGATTAAAGAAAACCGAATGCAACAGTTTATCGGGAAGTACTGATATAAAACGGTTTTGAAATCATAAGCCAGTCGGCAAAGGGTTTATTGTAGAAATAATTAGTGGCAAGCTGGAGTAAATTTTATTCTCTTTATTGGGATCTCCAAAAAGATATACTAATTTTGCACCCTCTAGCGACCACGGATTTTGCCGCTATCTTGGATCAAAGCTGTAAAAAATTATTTTTTTGCCAATTTCTTAAAAACACTGGCCCGTATCAAATTTTATGAAAATACAAAATTAAAGCTCGTTATTTTAAACATAAAAAAGTTCTTACATTTTTTTACCTATGATGAATTCTCAAAGGGTTACTTTAAAAAGAGTTAACCAGAAGAACAATAATTTATGATAGGTATTTAAATTACTCAAAAAATAAAAAATATTAGATGTTTAGTCCTTAGTATAATAGGCTTTACATTCGTTGTGACACCGAAAGAAGTTAATTATTGATTATTTTAATTTTTCTTTCCTACAAATTCATCCATAACTCTGACCCGGTTACAGATAGAATAACGAGGTTTGGAAATTTGTAATCAGCATTAAATTCTCCTTCATGTCGTAGGTCATTATATTGTAACGTTTTATTTATTTGGGTGAAGCGTAAAATCAGAAAAAATTTATTAATTAAAATAGATGTCTATTAAATAAATAAATAAATATATCATCACGGCATACTACCCATTGCTGGGTGTGCCAGTCTGCTTTGAACGCTGATATCGGTAATGATGATGACATATTTGTACCGTGCGGGCGTTTACTAGGCGTCACCTCACGGGTACTCACTGCTGGCGTGGAGAGTGGACCACAGGGGTCAATTTTGTGCCATTTAAAATTCGAAATATTTGGTGTCGGTCGGGATCGAACCCGGTTCCCTAGATTCACGACCAGACATTCAGGCAAAAAAGATAACAATAACGATTACTATAGTTAAACATATTAAATACTAATTTATACTATGAATATAATTAACTAGTTAATCAATAACATATTTATATCACATTCAAGCCGACCCAAGTGGAGTAGCGGTAACGTTGTCGCTTCACGCTCCAAAGATCCTGGGTTCGAATCCCAGATAAGGCATGGTTGCTGTGTGTGTCTTTCATCATTTCATCTTTATCACCGGCGCATAAAATGTGTATTAATATAAATAATTCAAGATAATACTGTCGCATCCCCATATAATTTCACCGCTTATATACGACAATATATCAAGAAGCGTGTAAAATAAATAAAATAAATATATCACATTCAACTGTCCGACCTACCGACCTCCACAGAATCTATATACTCAGCTAAGTAAACAGCATCTGTATATTCCACTGCCTGG
This sequence comes from Harpalus rubripes, assembly GCA_963082715.1. Taxonomy (NCBI): domain Eukaryota; kingdom Metazoa; phylum Arthropoda; class Insecta; order Coleoptera; family Carabidae; genus Harpalus; species Harpalus rubripes. Next base: position 42,330,385 of record OY720451.1, on the reverse strand, counting down.
ACAGAATTCACTCCTTTCACCTCAATATTTATTAATGTAACTAACTTACTGTCTATCTGATGGACTAAGTGTTCTAACTTCCACAGCTTCAGAAGCACCGACTATCTGTATGCCACAACTCTTCAACACCACTGCCGAGTATACACTTCCACTTGCCGTTGCGATTTTCGTATACCTAGCTTCGCAATACTTCTCAAAACTACCAAGTATTCACTTCCACAGCTATTCCAGGATACTAGTAACTTGCCGACATTTGACTGCATACATTTACCACGATACTGCTGTGCTGCTCAACTCACTAACTTCTTACTATCTATGGAACTATCCTTCTAACGGACTAACTCTGCTTGTGACTGTTTCCTTGCACACAAGTACGTTGCTTGTATAGTTGTTCTACTATTTTTCTGGAACAGTTTCGAACGTCTCAAACTATATAACAAAGCGCGAGTATTTACGCTTATCTTCCCCTTGTTTACCTAACTGCCCGCCTCGCCTGCCTAACGCGCGCTGCACTATGTTATCGATCGCCTACCTAGGCACTTCCTAGAAAGCTTTTATTCATAGGCGTCGGTTCGCACGCGCTGGCCGGAGCTCGCGGATAAGTGTTATAGGTACCAACCGTCTTACATTACAATATGAAACATCTTAAATATTTTGTAATATATTGCAAAAAACAATTTAAAATACGACGTTCAACAATAGTCATGTTACAAAATTTCAATTGAGTAATGCGGATTTCAAATGTTTCTCCGATAAAAGCTATGCTTTCTAATTTCAGTAAAGCTTTCGAAAAAATCATTTATTCCGTGATATATTCTAGAGTCAAAAATAAAATTTCCATCAACCAGCATGGAAAAGCGCTCAACTGCTACTCTTTACCCATGTTGTATCTACTGCCAGGCCCGGATTAGCATTTCTTTACGCCCTAGGTCAAAATTCATGACTGCACTCCCTCTCAATGTACACCGTGTTTTAATAATGCTTGATTTCATTAAATTCTTGTTCTATATCGGTGCCTTTATGAGTCTATAATCAATTGGCAAAAGGACTCCAGGTAGTTCTGCATTGTATAAATGAAGGTTAAAGAAAGAGATGCAGAATGTCAAATTTTTTTAATTATATGGCGATCGATTTCGGCTTTAATTTCCATCATCAGGCCGACGAGTCAAATATGTAAAATATATCTTGGAATTGAATCCATTGTTGAAAAATAAAGGGATTAAATTGTATTAGAATATAAAAAATTTCAACTATTTTTTATATTCTAATACAATTTAATCCCTTTATTTTTCAACAATGGATTCAATTCCAAGATATATTTTACATATTTGACTCGTCGGCCTGATGATGGCAATTAAAGCCGAAATCGATCGCCACATAATTAAAAAAAATTGACATTCTGCATCTCTTTCTTTAACCTTCATTTAGTCTATAATCACACTGAAAACATGTTAAGAAAATCTATAAACGTACTGTTTTTGGAGCTTTTCATTTTCTACAGGTGGTATGACTTAATGCTTTTAAAACTGATACGTAAATGACATATCAACATCAAATTGCTGTCAGTCAACAAATAATTTTCATCCCTAAAGTTCAATTTGTTAGCGGGAAGTGCTACCAACGTAACTGATTTTGCAAGTCGCATATATTAAAAATCTAATAGAATTATAAAATTACCCCAATAGAAAAATTATATAAAAACATGTTTCATAAGAAGTGTGATCGCATTTTTCCTTTGTAAAACTCACCGCGAAGTTGGACTCAAGGGTTAACAGATTGCCTTATGAAATTTGTTTTTCAATACATCTACTATTATCAGTCATCAAAGATACATTTACCATCTTTTTATAAGTATCTAAAGATTACAACTTTTGCTTCTCTATCTCTCGAATGAAACGCATCTAAACAATAATTTTGGACTTATTAGATGTAGTTTTTAATTCTGAACAGTTTTCGTATTTATACTTTTATTCTAAAATTCATAGGGCAGAAATTACATTCATGAAAATTTTACCATTGTATTTGCTAAGATTCATAAGTAGACACAGTATATAAATATTAGAATTATTTAAAATCTTCGACAACTGCCATAGCCTCAACAGGATCTACCAATCACTAATCACTCTACTATACTGATTTTGTATAATTAAAGCAAATGTGACTGTTTATGTCGTCTTGTAACTGCAGGCACTTCTCTCTTTTCGTTTTCCCATTTATCCAACTACTCGATGTGCGCCCCCTCCGTGCCTGCGCCCTAGGCCATGGCCTTATGGGTAATCCGGGCCTGTCTACTGCCCTAGACTCTAGAGGTCAGGTTGACTGTGTGTACACCGATTTTGCAAAAGCCTTTGACAGGATTGATCATACCATTTTGCTTAATAAATTGCACCTTTTCTCTCAATCTGCATCTTTAATTTCTCTTCTCTCTTCTTACTTACAAGACAGATTACTTTCTGTTCAATATACGTAAAAAAGAATATAAAAGGAATTTGCAAAAAATGACGAGTATAAAGAAAAGGAAAGGAAAGTAGAAAAAGAAAATTTCAGGATATTGAATATAAAGAAAATGTATGTATTGTACATAATTTATATTAAAATATCCCATAGATTTTGTAAATATATGTGAGAATTATTATTATGTAGTTAGACATGAATATATGTATTTGTATTTAAAAATATTTTTCGTTTTATGCGTACAACCATGTAAAATATCTGGCAAGAGGTTATGTGCAGGCCACATCAGATTTTTTCGGTTACGAGATCTGCAAAATATGATTAGTAAATTAGATGCAGAAGGGTGTTCAATTTAAGTGTTTCACTATTGCTATGTCGAGAACCGTAAGAGATACGAAGTCGGTTAACTTAGCAAACAATTTCTATATTATAAGGCTATTAAAATGAGCATTACAATTTTTTTTTCAACCAGTGGTTCTCAAAATACACAATTCAACTTTTTAATTTTAAATGAGAACCTACTTTTTCTATTCGCCTATTCGATTCAGCATTTTTTTCTGAATACATCGATATAAAACGTTTGTACCCTTACATAACGAAAAAAACGACAAAATGCAAAAGAAAAATTATTATTTTCATATTTATTTCTACATGTATTCAGAGTGCCATGACAAAAACAATTGAATATTTTGTTTTGTATCACATGTCAAAATAGTTCGTTTATGAATTTTCTTTTCGTTTGTGTTAAAATGAATTTTACGCACAAAGAAAAAATTGATATGTACGAAGTTTTCATATTATTTCTGAAAAATACTGTTGCTCCAAAGAATATGTATAGGGAACGTTATCCTGAGCGGCGAGTTCCTTGTCGTCAGTATTTTAGAAAATTATAATTAGCACTGTGCATGATGGTGCGCCAGCTCACAATTCGCGTTAAGTTAGGGATTACCTAAATGAACGGTTTCCAAATCGGTGGATTGGTACTTATGGTCCTATTCCGTGGCCTGCAAGCTCACCCGACGTTAATCCCCTGGACTTTTTTTATGAGGTTATGTTAAAGATGAAGTCTACAAAACTATCTATCCAGATATTCAGCATTTAAAAAATGCAATCGAAAATATTATTTCCCACATGGACGGCCGAAATTTAAGAAAAGTAAGAAGCAATATGTTTAGAAGCCTGGAATTTTGTATAAATCAGCATGGCAAGAATTTCGAACAATTTTTATAATATTTTTTAAAGCATCTAAGGGCCGGTTGTACAATTACAGTTTAAACTGTAGCCTAAGATATCGGCAGTTTAAAGTTAAACTTAATTTACCAGTAGTTTAAACGGTCGATCACGAGCGTTTAACAAAAGTGCAATGGTTTAAACTAAGTATAAACAGTAAACCGTTGATGTACAACAAGATGTTTGCGCGTTACCATGGTTTTGCAATAAACATAGTTTAAACGGTGATTGTACAACCGGCCCTAAATCGCCCAAACAATGATGAAAACAAAATATTCAATTGTTTTTGTCATGGCACTCTGATTACATGTAGAAATAAATATGAAAATGCATTTTTATCGTTTTTTTCGTTATGTAAGCGCGTAAACAGTTAATATCGTTATAAAATAAAATAAAAATGCTGAATCGAATAGGCGAATAAAAAGGTTGGTTCTCATTTAAAATTAAAAAGTTGAATTCTGTACTTTGAGAACCACTGGTTGAAATTTTTTTTTGTAATGCTCATTTTAATAGTCTTATAATATAGAAATTGTTTGCTAATTTAACCGCCTTCGTATCTCTTATGGTTCTCGAGATAGCAATAGTGAAACACTTAAATTGAACACTTGGGCGACGCAGCATAGGGGTTTCAATGGTAAAATCTTAATGTGCATTTATTTGCTCCCCTAATTATTTTAGAGCAAAATTATATTTAAGTTTTTGTTACAGAAAAAAAAACTGCATCCGAATATGCTATTGTTTATAATTTTTCAATTTCCGGAACCGTAAAAATAGTCGAAAACAATAATAACATTTCTATAAAAATGGTGCTATAGAACAAAAAAATAAATAAATGCGAAAACATCTGTCGCTACTTAAAAAAATCTTAAATTTGGTTCTCGTCAAACTACATTGTTGTAATCAACAATTATTACATTGTTGTCATCAACTATAAAGATGTTTTCATTTTCCTCGTTTTAAACAAAAGTGCAAACATCTGTCGAAAAATCTTATTTAAAATTATTTTCAAAACAAGGATAAAGAAAACACCATTATTGTAGTATTGATGACAACAATGTAATAGTTGATTAAACAATGTTAGTTGACGAAAACGAAATTTAAGATTTCTTTAAGTAATAACAGATGTTTGTGCTTTTGTTTCATGGCATCAATCATTTTTGCAAAAATATTATTGTTTTCGACTATTTTTATGGTTCTGGAAATTGAAATTATAAACATTAGCATATATATATATATATATATATATATATATATATATATATATATATATATATATATATATATATATATATATATATATATATGTCGCGGGGTAGTATCACTGGCAAACTCTATGTCGACCAACACTATTTCAGAACCACAGCGATAATATAAACGTGATGATCTCAGCGAGGCGGACATGCACTCACCCTGAGCACCGCTACACACTGATTCCATCCAAGCATTGTAGCCAAGAATGCTTGACGTTTCGATTACGACAATACAATTAAAAGATTATAAGTGATTCATGTAATACTTGATTCATTAAATGATCGTTACGACATGCTTTGATATTACAATCTCCGACACGGCCATTCTGACGTTTCACACGTCCTCGTGTGAACTATCTGAAAACAAAGAATTTATCCACAGTATTTTCGCTCGGCTATCTCTGACCAATAAGTGCTCAAATAGTTACAACTTTGTTCACATTTATATTAAGCTCAAAATTTAGCTATAGTACACTAAATTATTTAATGGACGCCTTTTTGACAAGACGTCAAACAAAACATAATTCTGTGACAATACATTTCACCAGTAAATACATGACTACCAATATCAGTATTCAAGCATTGTTATAGCTTGTCTAACAGCGACAGACCATCATTGCTTAACCAGCAATCGATCGCTATTCCATCTTCGCTTAACCAGCGCAAGAAAACTATACCGTCATTGCTTACCCAGCAATGGAACACCTTTCCGTCATCGCTTAACCAGCTCGGAAAACCACACCGTCATTGCTTACCCAGCAATGGAACACTATTCCGTCATCGCTTAACCAGCTCGGAAAACCACAGCGTCATTGCTTACCCAGCAATGGAACACTATTCCGTCATCGCTTAACCAGCTCGGAAAACCACACGACAGAGGCACCTAGTTAGCATGTTACCTTCGGCAGAGGTATCACAGTAGCATACCGAAACACCATGACAGAGGCATCCAGTAGCATGTCATCTTCCATCACGGTTAATAATTCTAAAGAATTTAACGAAAATGTCCAATGTCTAGACAAACGCCTCAATTGCTCCTTAGCCACTTTTGTTATAAAAGTTTGTCGGCTCTTCAAAGTTTTAGTCACCCCTGTGGATTTTCAACGATCCACTCGATTAGCCTAACTAAATTGTGGTCTTAACTTCCAGAAGGTTCATTATTGTACGCATGAACCGCTCTACTTAAAAATTAGAACATGGATTCATGTGTTATGTAAATAATACGTAATACCAAATCGAAATAATCCGGCATGCTTAAACTTAAAGCTATCAAAATGTTCTAAATTTGTTAATAATTCAAACAGATAGTTCTTCTTTTCGTTTTCTTAACTGTATTTTGGCTTAGTGTTTCTTAGTTTAATTTTTTGACAAGTTGGTTTTTGCACTTATTGGAGGTTAGTAAGTTTTAGTCAGTTGATCTTACACTGTCACAGGTGATGCTGTCTTTTATAATGTTTCTCGTTTGGCCTACAAATCCTCACAGGTATTTTATAAAAAATTGTTGTTTATTTAAACTTGTTGTTTATTATTGCTTGATTATACTCTGGAAAATGATTGTTGTTGATTTGTGTCAAATATTTTTATTGTAGCACTTGATGAAGGTAAAATAGTATACTGAAACGTTTGCAATAGGAGATGTAGAAACAAATTTTTTATCTTCCTTTATATCCATCATCCGATGAACTTTCTTCAATTAAATTTATCCTTGGATACGATCAAAATATTTTAAAGCAATTTGTTCCAGTGTCCATCACGCTGCACTTAGGCGTCCCAAACATTAAGACAAACAATTGAAAAGCAAGTCCCGTCTTGTCAGACTTCTCTGCTCCCAATGGCTGACAGATTTCTGTTGCTCAATTGTTTTTCAGGTAAAACAGTCGGCTTCGCAACCGTGGCAGGCTCCAGTCCGGGCACCAGCTGTCCTGTGCAACTCCTCTGCGGATTATCTAGCTTGCCACAATTTAAACATTCAACAAATTCGCAATTTGACAAAACTGGCATGGTCACACCGAAAAACAGTCACGAGGAGCCTGATCGGCCACAGCCCCATCAAAACCAAAACGCCAAGTTTTACAGCTACGACCATGCTCACCGGAAATTTAATAAAGTCATATAGTATGTTCTGGGAATAGACTCAGGGACTATTTCAAACCACTACCATATTTGTACCTAAATTTCAATATTCATGAAAGTTCCATCCGTAACGTCTCAGGGTTTTGGAATATGGACGTGCAGGAACTTGAATAACTTCATACAAATTATACCATGAACAATTGATAAAAGTTCACTCAGATTTGAACTGTGCACAGCGCTATATTATTCACGCTAACACGGTACATCCAATACATTCTCTCACTATCAGTGCTACACATCGCCTCATTCGTAGATCTTGGGCAGGATGCTCGCCCATTCTGGCTTATTATTTCGAGACAGACTGGTATATATTTTTCCCAAATAGCATCATCGTACGGTAACTGATCGAATGCATCGATCTCTCACATCAATCACATTACCCTTAATGTCAACGCAGATACCTGAAACCTGAATACTCAAAAGTCCACATGCAATTTATACATTAACAAAATCATCAAAACAAATCACGTAGCAGCCTCGGACACAAGCAGCTGTCCTTCTAGCAAAAACTAGAGATTGCAGGCAGAAACGAACCACTGGCCATACATCACCGTATTTGGACCAATGATCACTCATGCATCGTTAGTATGGCGGCCAAAATGTAACAAAACACAGCACAAGCGTCTTTGTGGAAGCGCAACGATAGTTTTTCTTTGTATCACATACCACAGGCGCTATGAATACCTGTCCAAGTGCAGTAATGGAATTGATTCTGGGGCCAACGTCTTTGCACTCTGCAAGACAAAACACTTCAAGTTTGGAGATCTCGTAGGCCACTCATAATTTCTAAAACAAAAAGCTACACAAGAGAGTTTTTGGTAATCGCCTTCGGTGGACAGTAGTAAGGCCACTCTTCCAAATAGACTATCTGTCCTGGTTTACGGATATTTCTAAACTAGAGTCAGCAGAAACTGGATCGATTTTATTTGGTCCGTGCTGCCAAATAAAGGAATCCATACACAACGGTTTCATTATATCTTAAGCAATAAATCTGTGTGCTCAATAAACTTAAACAAGCTCTCAAAGGAGAAGCAATCTACTTAACGTCAGATAACCAGGCTGCTTTCACTTGTGAATCAAAGCTAAAATAGGTACCGTAGTATAAGTGAGTCTTAGGCACTTCCTGTGGATACTTGAAAAGCCATAATTCATAGCCTGGAGATATTCATTTCACCCACGACGATAAACGTTAAACTGCTATTAGCTCTCAACAAAAGGGACTTTGAATTATGACAAGTATCTTTACTAGTCATTGTTCTATAAAATACCAAATTTCAGTTCATCAAAACTTTGGAGTGGCTTCCAGACATTCAGTCAAAACACGCTACAGCAGATCTTACTGATCGCGGTGACAAAAGTCACCAGCGCTTAAAGCCCTCAACCTAATAATGATAATAACAATATCATTTATCTACAATTTGTAGCTCAGTAAACTTTATCTGCAGTTAATAAAATATTAATCTTTAGCATAGTTTTGTAACATATTTCCACCTTTAACTATCTTCCCTGAAGATCTCCAGTGAAATTTTCATGTTATAGTTTCTATTTCGGTACACCATGGTTCTGCACCCGCATCGGTCATATCTGGATATAAAGTAAGTAACGATATATCAGGTGCCTCAAGGTTGCAGTGTACCTACTCAACGTGTCTGTTAGTTCGCGAAACTTGTACAATGAAAACATTTTACAATCTTTCTTGACATACCGAAACGCTTTAAGGAATTTGTATTAGTTCGTTTGTTATTTCACAAATAACTAACTAAATCGCAAACTGGTTGATACTCCCGATCTGTGACTACTTGAACTACATTCAGTTTAATAATATTGTCACGTCGCAGACGATGTAAAGGGGTAGAATCAAGCTACCAAAAATGAAATACTTATTACGTCATACAAGCTCAATGACAAAACATCAATCAAAATATAACAACTGCCAGGAACACCTACTGTAATGATTAATATCTTAAATAACATATATGGAGATCGGTAATCAGGATCATCGGCCATCACAATATCATAAACAACAAACTCAACTTCGTCTCTCGTTTCTCAGCAAGCAACTGACCGAATTGCTTTTATTACAACAGCAACCCAATTGCCACCAACATAGCTCACAACGATATCTTGAGCTTTGTAATAAAATCTCTTACCAGTATTGGAAGACCGCTTAACATAAATTCAGTACTCATTACTCACGGTTCTACTTGACGAGCTCTTGTAATTGCGTCACCACTCTCTGGGTGGGACACAGACGGAAACCTTGTTACTGGTCAATGCGTTATGATGAAAACCTGCAAAAATTGCTAGACGGCCTTTCCATCTTAATCTGCTTGGCCCTACACTTCAATTTATAATTCACCAGCAGAACACAAACCCACATACAATATTGCGGATCGCAGGCGAATCCCACTTCTGATGTCGCGGGGTAGTATCACTGGCAAACTCTATGTCGACCAACACTATTTCAGAACCACAGCGATAATATAAACGTGATGATCTCAGCGAGGCGGACATGCACTCACCCTGAGCACCGCTACACACTGATTCCATCCAAGCATTGTAGCCAAGAATGCTTGACGTTTCGATTACGACAATACAATTAAAAGATTATAAGTGATTCATGTAATACTTGATTCATTAAATGATCGTTACGACATGCTTTGATATTACAATCTCCGACATATATATATATATATATATATATATATATATATATATATATATATATATATATATATATATATATATATATATATATATATATATATATATATATCGTGTGTCTCAAGAAAACCTAGACGTAGGCGTTTAACATGGGAAAACTGATTTTTGTGAATAAAAAGTGTCCGGCTTAAAATTAAGCCATGCTATTTAACATGATAATAGTTCATTACCTCGTGTACTTTATTTAATATTAATTACATTATTATCATAATAATCAGAGAAAATTATAAATATCTGTCAATAAATATTTGTTTCAATATTTTATTACGTAATATCAAAATATTTGCAATTGTCATTGTAGGTGAATGGTTAGCGTAGCTAACTGTGGAATGAGAGGACGTTTAGAGGTTGGGGTTTGAATCTCCGTCAAGACAGTTTTTTAATTATTTTTTAATTTGTGAATTAATTACAAATTATATTAAACTTATTATGTATTATATTAATGTGGATGAATTAGTTAAATAAATGTATATCATGATATAATACTAATTTCAGTGGAAGTAGTAATTATCAGTATGACACAAAATCATAAGAATTTAAACTATAACACCTACTTTTACAGTAAAAACACAATACATACACATATACATTTTATCTCAATCATGTTTGATTAAGATTTAAAGAAAATATAATGCATTTTTATTGTATTAATGTTTTGATTATTGTAGTCAATTCATTGTTATAACCAAGTACATATTAAGAATGAAATAATTTTCATCGGATTGATTAAGTACATGTCAGTAAAATTAAAATATTGTAATAATCTGCGAAAAGTTCCATGATATTCAGTTTTAGTATTATCTTCAAATTTTCTCAATTCACTACATTTTCGCGCCTTTTTCTTGAGGTTATCGAATTTTCTCTTTACGTACTATTACAAAGTTCTAGATGGGTTTGAATTGTTTTATTCTTTTATGAAGACTATGTTTTTACCTTTAAATGAATTATATTATGTGTAATGGAATATTTTAATAATTTAAAATTTCTGGTTGTGGCAAAATAGAATAAGTTTTTGATTTTATTGTTAGCGAATTAATAGTGTCCAGAACTTTCTTTCTCATCGCCTTTTCTCAAGTTATACAGAGTCGGCATTACCTTCTTTCAGCTTCCCTCTCTCTCTCAGCTTCTACTCTATTCCTTCCACTCTTCTACATCTCATCCACGGTTTTTTTCGACTGGATGCAAAAGAAAGTAAACAGTGAGGTAAACAATGAACACATTTATAAATAAAAATAATTGGTTCTTAACAATGACAAAAATTGATTACAATAATCAAAATATTGATATAATAAAAATGCATTATATTTTCTTTTAATCTTAATACAACATGATTGAGATAAAATGAATATGTGTATGTTTTGTGTTTTTACTGTAAAAGTAGGTGTTATAGATTAAATTTTTATGTCTAGAAAAGAAAGAAAAGAATGCTAGCCGGCGGGATTTGTACCCACGATCTTAACATTTGTACTGTTATGTGTTACCAACTACACCACGGCTGGGCTACAAATCCGCCAGTCTATACAATCTTTTCTTAAGTTATATTCTCATAGACTGTGTATGAGACCCGCATCACATGTTAGGTGTGAGGTATATCTAAACTACCACTACGTTTAAACACCTGTGAATTGTCAAACATTCGCACAACCTTATCAGGAATGTATTGCAATTAGTAGATTAAGATGAATGTATATTTTATTTGATTTTTTAAATCTAGGAAAGAAAGAAAAGAATGCTAGCCGGCGGGATTTGAACCCACGATCTTAACATTTATACTGTTAGGTGTGGGGTATAAGATCGTGGGTTCAAATCCCGCCGACTAGCATTCTTTTCTTTCTTTCCTAGATTTAAAAAATCAAAAAAAATATACATTCATCTTAATCTACTAACTAAATTCTCATGCTTTTGCGTCATACTGATATACTGAATTACTACTTCCATTAAAATTAGTATTATATCATGATAGAAACTTATTTGTAATTATTTAACTAATTCATCCATATTAATATAATACATAATATCTTTAATATAATTCGTAATTAATTCATAAATAAAAAATAATAAAAAAAACTGTCTTGACGGAGATTCGAACCTCAACTTCTAAACGTCCTCTCATTCCACAGTTAGCTACGATAACTATTCACCTACAATGACAATTTCAAAAATTTTGATATTACGTAATAAAATATTGAAACAACTATTTATTGACAGATATTTATAATTTTCTCTGATATAAGCAATAATAATAATGTAATTAATATTAAATAAGGTACACGAGGCAATATACTATTATCATGTTAAATAGCATGGCTTCATTTTATGCCGGACACTTTTTATTCACAAAAATTAATTTTTCTATCAGTAATCGGTGAATACCAAAGGTCTGGCCCCGACATGGTGCCGAGCCAGCGAGCCACGCACCGTGGTAAGCTGGCTTAATTTTTTACAAGAACCAAACTAGCAAGTTTGCGCATTTTCGGCCAAGAACGAAACAAATATTTCTGTTTCTGGCAAGAACAAGACCTACGTTACCTAATTTTATTCTCGAAATATTAGTTGCTTCTTTATTTTTATAATTTTATTGCTTGGGATAAGTAAATGTAAAATTTGTACAAAAGACATGTAAAAGTCATGTTTACATTTTGCTTATATCTACAGAGATCCGGAGAACAATAAACTGTTTTGAATGAGAAGATTTTTCATTTCTAACGTAAAAAAAATAATTTTTGGTAATGTTCGGTTTTTGGACAAATCCCTCAATTTTATTTGCAGCCAAATTTGATAACGTTATTGGAAGAAGATATTTTTAATATAACCCATAGTTATGTATTAAGTATTTTGCAAATAATTACTAATAGCAAACAATTTTGGATAATTTTCTAACTGCTATAAAACTAGCGAAAGCTGTACACATACACATGTTGTGCATTATTAAACATTGTTACTTTACGTATGGGTACGTATTCTGTAAAATAAAGGCAACATTGTATTGATTTATTCATTGTAAAACACTATTGCAACCACTTACAATTTATTTCCTCCATAAAATGTCTATTAAATTTATTCACCATTCATATACTTTGTGTGCACATGCGATTTGTTTGTAACTTTTTCATGAAATCTTGATATGAAATGACAAACTTGATTAAAACAATTACAAGTTTAAATTATGACATGTGCTAATATATTACTACTTCATCTATTAATTAATGTTAGCAAGATAATTTAAAGTTTTTGTTTTAGATTTATTGATTGTTTGTCACGAAAGCTCTAGTTATTACTAGTGATACCCGCGGGCTTCGCAACCGCGAGTCAATTTATATTTTAAACCCGTACAACACGATTTTAGTGTTAATATAAAAATATTTCAAACAATTCAGTAGTTATGAGCCCCCAAAAATGCATGTTTACCTGTTTAGTCTCGGGCAAAAATGTGAGTTTAAAAATGATTTAACAACACTATTTCGATTAAAGACAGATTGTTTACTTTTACAAAAATGAACTTTGGAGGATTAATGTGTATATTTTTAGTATAAAAGGGGTTAAATTTTCTGTTAAAAACTAAAAACTCCACAAACCCGAGTTCAAAAATTGTACATTTTTGGCTAAGGATGTGAGGTTGATAATCGGTCAGTATTTCGATTTCGGTTTAACATAGAGTTAATTTTTCCAAAAACAAACTCCGGAGGGTCGACTTGATATATTAAGATTTTAAAAGTGTCCAAATGGCCTTAAAAATTAGCAAGAATTTGCCCAAAAAAATGCATTTTATTGTGCTTTCAACTCCTCAACGGTTTAAATTATTTTAAAATTAACATTAGAATCGTATTTTACGGGGTTTAAAATATAAATTAACTCAATTCCACATCACGATTTCAGTTAAAAATAGTGTTTATTTTTGCAAAAATGAACTTTAGAGAGTAGATTTATATAATATCTATGATAAAATGTGGTTAAATTTCCAGCTAAAAACTCCTCAAACGCGAATAATTTTTTACACATTATTGGTTAAGAATGTGAGGTTAAAAATCTGTCGGCTATCTCGTTTTGGTTACAGATAGTATTAATTTTTGCAAAAACGACCTCTGAATGGTCGATTTGATATATTAATATTTTAAACATGTTAAAAAAGCCTTAGGAATTGCAGAAAAGTGGGAGTAGGGAGAAATAAAAAGGGTTGTAACCGGCATTACGTGGCTTTTTGTTCTGGTCTTTTGACAGAGTTGCCTGTTTTTTTTTTCTGATATGATACAGTTTTTTTGGCCGAGGCTGGGACTGATTAGTGTGTGAGCCATTTACCGTTTTTCCAATTTTTTTTTGTCGATTCCGGAGTTTGGTCCGATTATCTACAGCGCTAAAAATTGGTGAGTTACTCGATTTCATTTATTTTATTTTTTATTGTTGCCATTTTAGTCATAGTTTTTGCTTGTGGAGAGTCCACGTGGCCTCGTAGCACATGGGTTTAAAATGTAAGGAGTAGCTACCAAGTTCTGCGGCTGTTAATGGGGCTAAATTTTGAGGTTATGGTTTATTCGAGTCACATGTTTTTAATTTTTCAACTTAGTTGTGTTTTATTATTATGAGCCATCACGATCTCATGTCTCAGACTATCCATACTCAACCTATTCAATTTTTTTATTAATTACCTCTCGCTAAGAGAGGTATTGTATTCATGCTGCATATCCAGATTTTAGTGAATAAGCACGTTTTAAAGTCCCTAGAATCCGATTATAACATTTTTACGACGATGTCCGTGTGTGTGTGTGTGTGTGTGTGTGTGTGTGTGTGTGTGTGTGTGTGTGTGTGTGTGCGTGTGTGTGTATGTGTGTGTGTGTGTGTGTGGGTGTATTGTGTGTGCGATTTCTCAAATATTATAAGACTTAAGACATTTTTAACTACGGATTCCTCAATTTAACAATAATGGAAAGAGTTGATTAAGTTTTGGTAACAATTGGACAACCGGAAGTAGTAGTTACAAGAAAAAAATCATGTAAATACTTATATTAAAGAACGTTAAATTCTTTATTCGATAAATATAAATTCAGTCTAGTGATACAAATAACTATTTCGTTTTATGCGTACAACCAGGTAAAATATCTGGCGAGAGATTATGTGCTGGCCACATCAGATTTTTTACCTCTCGCTAAGAGAGGTAAAGAATTCATGCTAAAAATTGCATAACCAGATTTTAGTGAATAAGCACGTTTTAAGGTCCCTAGAATCCGATTATAACATTTTTACGATGAAGTCCGTGTGTGCGTGAGTGTGTGTGGACGTGTGTGTGAGTGTGTGTGTGGACGTGTGTGTGGATGTGTGTGCGGATGTTGGATCCACGATTTCTTAAATACTATAAGACTTAAGACATTTTAACTACAGATTCCTCAATCCAAAAATAATGGGAAGAGTTGATTAAGTTTTGGTAACAATTGGACAACCGGAATTAGTAGGTATAAGAAAAAAATCATGTAAATACTTATATTAAAGAACCTTAAATTCTTTATTCAATAAATATAAATTCATTATTATATCTTCTATAGATTTAGAGATAAAGAAATGCATATAAAATAATTTGATGTAAGGCAAGAAATTCGAGTGTTTGTAATTGACACATAAATGTCACTGTCAAAAAAATTTGTACATCATTATGAAGATTATGAAAATAAAAAGTCAAAAATGCAAAAGAATATATATATATATAAAAGAATATAAAAGGAATTTGCGAAAAAATGACGAATATAAAGAAAAAGAAAAGGATAGTAGAAAAAGAAAACTTCAGGATATTGAATATGAAGAAAATGTATGTATTGTACATAATTTATATTAAAATATCCCATAGATTTTGCAAATGTATATCAGAATTATTTTGTAGTGAGACATGAATATACCTGCCTATGTATTTGTATTTAAAAATATTTTTCGTTTTATGCATACAACCCAGTAAAATATCTGGCGAGAGGTTATGTGCTTGCCACATCAGATTTTTTTGTTTGCAAATCCATTTTTATGGTATTTGATAGTTCGTTGATTTGCGACATACTCGCGTGGGAAATTACTTCGTCAGGGTTTTAAATATTTAATTACGCTGGGTTTAATTTTTTTGGGATTTTTATATTATTTGGAAGTTTTTTTTGCGCTTTTATATATTGTGACGTAAGAGTGATAATAAATTTTACAAAAAAAATAAGAACAAACAATAGCCACACTACTTACCCTGACTGCCCCTTGGTGGGTGGTGGTTGTGCTAGGTCGTGGGTTCGTTTGTGATAGGAAAAGGAAATTATGGTTAGGGCGCCAGTTATGCCTTAAGGGCGAAGTGGACATAACAACACTAGATACAAAGGAAAGTACTAAAATCTTTACTACAAATTCAAACGTTTATTTTAAATTTAATAAAAATATCGAAAAAGTTTTATAAAAAAATACCCAAAGAAAATGGTATCAAAAAAATTACCAAAGCTGATGCCTACTGCCTTTACATCCTCGCGTGGGGATACATGTGACTGTAGGGACCTTGGAGAACCAGGCTGCCGGACGGAAGACCTGGGGGACCTCGTCCTGTCCAAACCGTTCGGCTTCGGTGAACCCCTTGGCAGGCCGGTAACGCACACCTCAGATGTGGGAGCTGGAGAAGCGGCTACCCGACACTCAACGGAGACGACCTCCAGGTGGTGGAGACGCTTCGTGTCGGGCGCGAAGTAAAACTCTAACGTCGGCGCGACCAGACTCCGATCACGACCTCCAGATAGTGGAGCGGTGTAGTGAGGATGTACTAGTGTTGGCGGCGTATTAGCGTAAACCGGGCTTTAGGAGCGGAGTTGGTGACGACGGTACTGCTCTAGGTCCTGGCGGAGAGGTCCTCCATCCGGCAAGCCCAATTCACCTCGACCCGGGTGGTGAATGACGAAAAACTCAATAGGCAGTAGAGCAACAAAAAAATAGTTAGTGTTAACAACACTATATAAAAAAATGACTGAAAAACAGTTGTTTCAAAAATGACAAATTCTTACAAAAAAATTTATAAATAATTGTAAAAAAACTCCTCCAACTATGGAGTTATGAACTCTAAAATAATACAAAAAAATTTTAATGTGCACTAGAAAAAACTTTGGAACACAGCTGGCCAGGCTGTGTGTAGACAAGAGAGAGAAAGAGAGAGAGTAAAAGAAATAAATGTTTAATAGCTCGTTATTAAGACAAAAATTAATCTCCCTAGGACTCATGGAAGTTGTACCAAAATGCGGCAGCCGACACAGAAAATTATTACTGAGATATTATGCCAATATCGGCTTACCAGAAAATTTAACCAAAATTTTAAGTTAAAATAAAATGTAGAGATAAAAAAACTATATAAATTTTGATAGCACAACTCTCCAGAGACGATCCAATCAGCTTTAAACTACGCCTTGAGTCCCAAAATAATAAATCAACAACGAGCAAAAAAAAAACTAAAGCTTGCATTACAAGCAGAGCGAGTACAATCAAAAACTCCACAAACTATTTCCCAAAAAGAAAAACTTTAACAAAAGCTATATGAAATTTTGAATACTTTACACAGAATAAAAAATGAATAAAAAAATTGTACTGAAAGCAGTACTTACGTGCCCGAAAAAGAAGGCGAATCGCCAATTCGCTCGCGTCGAGCACAGCAGCCACAGGTGTGAGAAACAACCTCGTAGTAAAAAAAAATATACACGAATTTACCAAAAAAAGTAATCAAGATAACTACACAGTATCGTGAAGGTAAAACAAACTGGAACTGGGATACGATGATCTCAGATAACACTCTAAACACGCAGCAAGTAAAAGTAGCAACAGCCGCGCAACTGTACTCGACACAAGCCAAACAACGACTCTCCCTGAGTCAGCAAACGTACGTCCGCTGCTGGGCAAAGACAGAAACACTACTAGAAACAGCAAAACATTGTAGTCAAAAAAACAACTGAATTTTTTTTTTAATAAAACCGCGAAACGATAATCAAATCGTTTCAATATATTTTTTTTTGAAATGCAGTAAACCTGATCCTCGATTTCGTCCTTGTTTTGTCACACTGGCTTGCTTTTGTATTGTCTTTTCATTCACCATTTTGCTCAAATTTAAATTCAGAACTTTTATTTGTATGCGAATGGAGCACAGGAGTCTTTTACTTTTGTAATTTTGTTTATAAAGTACTCAGGCTCCCCAAGTTGCGTTGTGTCTCCAAGTACAAGTTACTGCGGAGAATTATTTTAGGGACTTAGCGGCTCTGGTGGATGATGGCTGACCCTTGGTCCCGGATTTTGGTGCTTTTGATCCATTTAAGAGCCTAGCCAGTCAAGAGCATTAGATCCGCCGGACTACGGAGCCGTAGCCATCAGGGCCGCTCCGTGTAGGTGAGCAGGTTGTGCCCCGCACAAAGGCGCCTGACTTTGAGGAGCGCCGTTTCAAAACAGTAAAGCAAATAATAGTAAATTTTTATAAAATGCTCTTATCCGTAAAGACAAAATTAGTATACAACTTACAAATTAACGTGGTAGAAGTGAACAATATATTTTTTAATTTGTTTGCATTAGAACTTTAGTTATAAGTAAAATAATTATCGTACTAATTAGTTCATCATTATTCTAGTATTGTTATATAGAAATAATAACTGTGAAACTGTTGATTACAACAATGAATATATTGATTTTAACTCAAAAATATTGATTACAAGAAAAAATCGCACAATGAATATAATATTTAAATACCTACTAGCATTTTGTGAAGAATCAAATGCTTTATGATTTACATACAATTCTGAAATCTTAGTGAAATAATTTTATTTTTATTTTCTACCGTTATTCAATCTCCCTTATTTATTATTAAAAATTTAAAATTAAAAGAAGAATTTCTCTCATTGTTATATTGCAAACTATAACTGTAAAATTGTTGATTACAACAAACGATTTTGATTATCCTATTGATTACAATAATGAATCTAAGAAAATTTCGTCAATATATTAATTTTTGAAGAATAAAAAGTATAGTTTCAACTTTATTTTTCAAATTTTACATCATGGGAGGGTAAGGCGCTAAAATATTACTTTGCACAATGGCGCCTTATACTTACGCAGCGGCCCTGGTAGCCATATTAAACTTCGTTGAAAGCCGCATAGTTTCTATACCACTGCAGTGTAAACTTACACCGAACCAGCGACCGAGGGATGCCTCCCAGTATCGCTTGTGCGGCCACGGGCTACTCCAACTCCAGTAGAAGATCGACTGAGTTCCCGCTCTACGTCTGGGCTAGGGGTTCGGTTCCCACCACTTTAGTCGTTCGTCCTCAGTAAATAGGGAACTACTTGTGCTGCCGCCGTTTTTTTTGGTACAATTTTTTTATACAAATTTATTTTCATAAAGTCAAGTAATTCCTATTGGAATCTTTTATATTTTATTTGTATTGATTTTAACAAAAATTAAAATTTTCATTATATTTGTTCTGTGTTCCTTCTCTCGAGGACGCCTCTCGAGGTTATCCTTTTTAAGCCGTTGGCGCCCGCAGAATAAATTGGTGGTATTTCAAAAATTTTGCATAGGCATTGGCCTCAGTAATTTTTTGTTTAGTCGGGCTACATTATACCACTGAATTATTATTCAACCCACAACCTATGCTTCCGCCCTATACCCGTGAGTTACAGGCAATCAACTTATGTGCGGCACGTGTGAGTAGCCTTCTTGAACCCGAAATATTTACTTGTCCGGAGTAACCCTCTACGATCTAAGCTCGGTACTTGACAACTGGGCGACGAACAACTGCGCGAATCACACTGGGCCAAAGTCAATTGGACGATAGTTAACTGGCCGACGATCATCTGGGCGACAGAAACTTGATAATTTTGCTCGCTCAGCAGGCATATAATTTAGTGGATTTCTTTCAACATAAAAAAATAGTTAAAAGTGACGCTCTGGTTTTTCTAAACAAACTGTAACAAATCACCTAGCTGCCCATCGCCCAGTCGGCCTTGCCCAGTTGACCGTGTCCAATCTAATATACGGCTGCTCTTATCTTGTTAGCTGATCCACACAGCATATATAATATAACAGCTATTATCTCTCATTTGAGAATAGGTATTAGTTCTCACCACGTTACTAGAGTTGGAATTTTACTGCATTTAAAAATTTTGTGACACGACGTATTTTTTTTTTTTTCGGCATATTGAGTTGTTATTGACGGCAGATCAGTCCATCAACGAGTACATAGCTGATCACGTAATACCCATCCTTTGGTCCATTTTCATATCAATGATTGACATATAATTTATCAATTGCCTATATTGCGGCATAACGAAGCTGTTTTACCTTAGAAATTTTTCTTCCAGTGTCTAATTAAAGGAACTGTTAACCAGGCCTGACCTGGGCCTAAATTTCGTCAATTGTAAAACTCGTCTTGCAGCTCGTTTTCTACTTGTACGTTAACAGATTGCCTTATGATACTTGTTTTTAATGCACTATTTCTATTGTAACAAGAGTAGGTTTTGAACGTGTCGGAAACACATGGATAATTTGGATACTGGGAATCAGTCAGTTTTCTTAGGAAGCAATGTTTCAAAATTGACAGCTTAAAGCGCCTACTGATTCCAAATTCATGAGAAACCCTGCGTTTTCGGGATGGTGTCCACTTTCATACCAAGAATTAACAGTTAAGTGTTTTTTGTCTACCTCAGTCAGGAGGGTAGACTCATCTAACCGCTAGCGATAATAGTGTGTACACTCGTGTAAGGAAGCACGGAGGATAAGGGCGGCAGGGGGTAGACATATATATTTCAGAATTTTTGGTGTGAAAGAAAAGAGTTAGTTTTTGAAATTTGAAGTGACCTACAAGATGTAGCCGTAAAGTTGGCATCCGTGCATTTAGTAAATTGTTTATAGTATAGAATTTTCAGTCAAGTTTAGTTTTGCTTAGTTTAATAATAGTAGTTAAGTGTAAATTTGTACAAATATAAATACAGGTTAGTTAAGTGATATTCGTGTCTTCAGAGAAACAAGTGTTAGTGTGAGTAAACCTATTCAACCCCTTGTCCCGTAGTGTCATCACCAGCCAGCAGAATAGAAATAGAAAAAATAGTATAAAATACACGTTTCATAAGACATTTCAGAGCACTTGTCCCCTTAGAAAACTCGCGGCAATGAAACTTGTATCTTAATGTATTATAAATTATCTTGTCCTGTATTACTTTTTGCGACTTTTAATAAATTTAAAAGAGAGTAGATACAGCGAAATTGTCATAATGCGGCCAAATCACTGTTATACTTTCATTTTTAACTCAGGATAAATAGTCAGTTTACAAAATAAACATGTATTTTTGCAATAATTTAAACTTTAAATAAGGATGTTAAAACTCAGTCAAATATCCCGAAGTACCCTACGGCAAGTCCGGGCCTGCTGTTAACTGTCATATGAAAAATATGACTTACTTTACGGATGATTCATCCTTAATAAATGAACCACAATAAGTCGATAGAGAAGTATACAGTATGTTTCTCAAATTAAGGTATAAATTTCAACGACATATACATGTAGTGCCATAAACAGTAAACACTGTACAAGGCAGGCGGCTTATTCTACATAAACAAAAGGAACATGTTAAAAAATAAATATAATTTAATTATTGTTGCATACTAATAATCTTTTTAAATTATTCAAAATGAGCACCTTCTTCTTTCACACACTTCTGCAAATGTTTCGGCCACTCATATGTTACAGCACACACCACTTTCAGGGGGTATGGAAGCTGCTATCTTCATCAAATCAACCTTTAATGCCCCAATATTGCGATGAGGTTTGGAACAGAGCAGGCCTCCTCCTTTAATATATTATACAAGCGGTAGTCCAAAGGATTGAGGTCCTGACGGCCAGAGGGCCAACCTACAGCGGCAAATAATTCCGGTAATTTCAACTCTAACCAGCGTTGCTGTGAGCATAAACTCTATCATTTTGACGGTAACATTTTTCTTCTGCAGTGGTAAAGACAGCAACTTCCATACCCTTGGAAATGGTGCGTGTTGCAATAGATGGGTGGTCAGAATCCACACTATTTGAAGAAGTGTATGAAAAAGAAGGTGGTCATTTTGAATAAATTATTTTTTTTAAATTATTAGAATTTACACCATAAAGAACATTAGTTTTCTTATCATATTTCTCTTGTTTATGTAGAATAAGCCTCCCTTTTATTAGGGACAGTATTTATGACACGACTATGTAGTACTCAACGTAAATATCCCGAAACAAAAGTATTTTTTAAGTCAAAAAATTAATAGTAATTTACAAGCACTGCTGTATTTCCATATCTTTTATATTATATGTAGACAAAAGTAAATGGGGCGAATACATAATGTCAAATTTGAAAAAACAATATTTGAAGTGTATTAAAATATAATATTTAGAAAAATTATTTTAAATTACTTACCTACATAACTAAGAGAACTACGAGACCGACTGCAGGAAACTAAGCCATTAATTAATTACTTACAGTGTTAAAAATAATAGAAAATGTTAAAATTCCTATTTTTGACAGTGGCATACAAATATTTTTGACAGTGACATTTATGTGTCAATTACAAACATTTGAATTTCTTGCCCAGAAGTAGTTTGATACTTAGCTTTTTACATCAAATTATTTTAAATGCATTTCTTTATCTCTAAATCTATAGAAGATATAATAATGAATTTATATTTATTGAATAAAGAATTTAACGTTCTTTAATATAAGTATTTATTTTTTTCTTGTAACTACTAATTCCGGTTGTCCAATTGTTACCAAAACTTAATCAACTCTTCCCATTATTTTTGGATTGAGGAATCTGTAGTTAAAAATGTCTTAAGTCTTATAGTATTTGAAAAATCGTGGATCCAACATCCGCACACACATCCACACACGTCCACACACACTCACACACACACACACACACACACACACACACACACACACACACACACGGACATCATTGTAAAAATGTTATAATCGGATTCTAGGGACCTTAAAACGAGCTTATTCACTAAAATCTGGATATGCGATTTTTAGCATGAATTCTATACCTCTCTTAGCGAGAGGTAAAAAATCTGATGTGGCCAGCACATAATCTCACGCCAGATATTTTACCTGGTTGTACGCATAAAACAAAATAGTTATTTGTATCACTAGACCAGAAACTGAACATTCGCGAGACGAGTTTATTTTGACAGGCCGAGCTGAAAGCGAGGCCTGCAAGTACGAGATCTCGCAAAACTGTTTCTGGGCGTGTGATACACAAGATTTTTTGTACCGACATTTCCATAAATTCTTTATATATTTCTCTACACTTTGTTCTTTGTTACATAACCTAAAAAATGAACATATTTTTTTATCGGTTTTGCATTGCAGGTTTAATTATAATTACTTACATTTGAGCTTAAAATGCGTAATTATTTTATATCTATTGAAAATATAACATACAAACAATAGTTTTATATATATATATATATATATATATATATATATATATATATATATATATATATATATATATATATATATATATACCGGGTGTCTTAGGCCGACCGACACATGGGCGATTAACATGTAAAATTAGTTAATTGTGAATAGTATCTCCCCAGTGCATTGCAGGTTTAATTATAATTACTTACATTTGAGCTTAAAATGCGTAATTATTTTATATCTATTGAAAATATAACATACAAACAATAGTTTTATATATATATATATATATATATATATATATATATATATATATATATATATATATATATATATATATATATATATATACCGGGTGTCTTAGGCCGACCGACACATGGGCGATTAACATGTAAAATTAGTTAATTGTGAATAGTATCTCCCCAGTGCAAGATATTAAGATGAAATTTTGCATGCTTATCCGGGGATACTATTTCTATGGATTTCAATTCAAATCAGTCAATTTACAAGTGTAATATTAGAATAAATTAAGAAAAATTGTAGAAGTACCATGAATGTTATTCATATCTTGAAAATAATAGTATCTAAGCAACAGCTCTGATAGAGTAGGGGTAACGTGCGCGCTTCACAATTTAGAGAGTCGGGTTCGAAACCAACCGACAGCAATATTTATTTTTTAATTTTTTCTTTTCAAAATAATTTTTATTATTAGTATGTTTTTAATCTTTTATTAATATTTAATTTAATAAAGTGGATACATTGTACGTAACAAGATTTATTTATTTAAAAAATATTAATCGTACCTACTAATTACAACATTAAAATTTAAAAATTATAATAAATATTCAAAATGGCCGCCGTTTTGCGCTAAGCAAAATCCGAGACGATCGTAACATTGCTGTCTCACGTTGCTTAGCTGTCGATTAGAAATAAGCCTACATTCATTCCTTATTGCCGCTTTCAGGTCTTCTAAAGTGGTCAATTCATAATGGCCGTAAATTTTTGATTTTAAATGACCCCAAAGAAAAAAATCTAAGGGGCTTAGATCAGGAGACCTTGCCGGCCAATTAATTGGTCCATTTAAACCAATCCAAGAATCTGGAAATGAATTGTCCAAATATTCTTTGACAATTTGCACGTTATGCGCTGGACACCCATCCTGTTGAAACCATATCCTCTCCATATTTAATTCTGTAAGTCTAGGCCCAACTACTGTTTCCAATAAATCTAAATATTTTGGACCGTTCAATGTCCCTTCAATAAAATATGGTCCAATAATGTGTGATCCCAAAATTCCCGCCCAAACATTAACCTTCTGGGGATATTGGGTTCTTGATAAATTTTGAAGAGTTGGTTTATCTTTTGACCAGTGGCGAAAGTTTTGCACATTCGGTACGTTATGAAGAGTAAATGTGCATTCATCGGTATAACAGAGGGAGTACAAAAAGTTTCTGTTTTCATTGGCTTTATCCATAATTGTTTCACAATAAGTTGCTCTTCTTTCTTCGTCGCCGTCTCGCAATTCTTGATGGTTACCTACTTTGTAACTTCTAAATCCATTTTTCTTAAGTATTCTAGCAATTTTTGTTCTACTTATTCCACATTCCATTTGTAAACTTCTTAAACTAATAGTAGGCTCCACTTCAACCCGCGCAATTATTATTTCTTCAAATTCATTTTCAATTGGTTGTATTTCCTGCTTTGTGTGACTAGCAACACACCCAGTTTCTTCAAATCTGTTAATAATACGCCTTACACGGGATTTATTAACTACTTTTTCTGGATTTTCGACAGAAAATACATCAGCAGTTTGCTGTAGGCTATTACCAATGTGAAATAATTTTACAATACGAATTTTATCTTTTGTTGTTAAATCCATATTATTTAAATAACACTAGCAACAAATAAAGATAGTACAATACAAATCTGCATTTGACGTTTGATTATTCAAATCAAATGTTCTCGTTTTTTTGTTTTCGTCAGGGCTAACTATAATTTGAAGAAATTTAATTTATAATAAACCAATAAAGCAAATAATAAAATATTTTTTAAATAAATAAATCTTGTTACGTACAATGTATCAAATTAAATATTATTAAAAGATTAAAAACATATTAATAATAAAAATTATTTTGAAAAGAAAAAATTAAAAAATAAATATTGCTGTCGGTTGGTTTCGAACCCGACTCTCTAAATTGTGAAGCGCGCACGTTACCCCTACTCTATCAGAGCTGTTGCTTAGATACTATTATTTTCAAGATATGAATAACATTCATGGTACTTCTACAATTTTTCTTAATTTATTCTAATATTACACTTGTAAATTGACTGATTTGAATTGAAATCCATAGAAATAGTATCCCCGGATAAGCATGCAAAATTTCATCTTAATATCTTGCACTGGGGAGATACTATTCACAATTAACTAATTTTACATGTTAATCGCCCATGTGTCGGTCGGCCTAAGACACCCGGTATATATATATATATATATATATATATATATATATATATATATATATATATATATATATATATATATATATATATATATACATCCACACACACATACGGACATCATCGTAAAAATGTTATAATCGGATTCTAGGGACCTTAAAAAGTGCTTATTCGCTAAAATCTGGATATGCGATTATTAGCATGAATACAATACCTCTCTTAGCGAGAGGTAAAAAGTATTAAATGGATCTTTTATGGATACTAGTTAATATCTAATTAAAATATAAAAACGACCCTAATTTGCTAGTTAGCTTAGCTTAGCGGTAGATTTTGTTATAATCGATATTACCAGTGGTGTAAATAGGTTCCGAAAATACCATTAGGATATGTATGTGTGTGGGTGAGTGTGTGTGCGTGACGATTTTTTCGCCCAGGATAACTCTTACAACAAACTTCCAAAAATTTCTAAAAAGCTGTAAATAGATTTTCTTGACTATTTAACTCATAAATTTATAAGCCAATCCAAATTCAGGATTCTACATAGTTACCAAGTTTCATTTCGACAAAACACCTTCACAAAAAAAATTTCGCACCCTTTAAGTCAATAAGATGTCATATTAGCTGTATTCTTTTTGACCCAATTGAAACTCAGCTCAGTACATAACTGAGTTGAGATGAAATGAGTTGTGATGTGTGCAAAAAGAACAAGTTTAATTCCATTTTATCACTTCCTTCTTTACCGACAGTATTTGCTGTAACAGCTGTCAAAATTATTGACTTATTTTCTAATCTTTTATACTGTTTATAAACGAAAAATGGACAATGTTGAAATTGCATTACAGTAAGTATATTTGTATATGGGAATACAAAATTTGTATTATATAACCTTAAAATGCAAACTGAGTGTTTCAAATCATTTTGAGTTTTATAACCTTGTAGTGTAGCATCGGAAAGGGGAGAAGTGAGTTTACTCAGAACAACTCAGATCAGTTGTGTCAAAAAGAACAACAATTTCCTGAGTTTATCAACTGTAATTACACAAGAGCTTTTTATTTTGCCGGATAAATTTCTGTTGGTCACGAAACCTTGTTACCTAGCAATTTGACAAGAAAACTGTTTTGATAAAATCACGACACCGTAGGTGGAGTGATTTTATTTTTTAAACAGTTTTCGAGTCAAATTGCTGTCAGGTTACAAGGTTGAGTTCTCAAACAGAAATTTATCCGGAGAAAATAAAATGCTTGAGTGTAATTCAGCGAGATAATTTAACGACATTTTATTTGTGAAAAAGTTTATTTAAACGTGCAATTAGTGAAAGTACAATTATTATATATCATTTTATTTGACATGTTTTCTTCACGAAGATTTGTTACTTCATTAGTCACAGTAGAAGATTTAGAAATATTATTTGTTCTTAGATTTGTAATTAAATTTTCATGATGTGCACAGTCCAATTGAAGATAAGGTTTTATTGAAGTGGAATTGGAATGACCTGTTATTTTAATAATTTGTTGATCGCTTACTCCTGCTTTTGCTAACGAAGACACTGTGCTGGCGCGATTTGAATGATTCGTTATCTTATTATTCTGAATATCAATTCCTATTTTATTAGCCGCATTTTTAGTCCACTTAGATAATAAATTTACTCCCAATGGTACGTTTTTGTACCAGCCTTTCGAATTTTTATATTTCCAAAATGGATTAGGAGTCAAAAATAGTCGTTCTGATGTTATATTTTTGGATCGTTTATTTATAAGTAATCTAAACAATCTTACTGGGCAGATTGTGTCATCTTCATTATTTTTTGTTAGCCAC
This sequence comes from Harpalus rubripes, assembly GCA_963082715.1. NCBI lineage: Eukaryota > Metazoa > Arthropoda > Insecta > Coleoptera > Carabidae > Harpalus > Harpalus rubripes. Next base: position 42,302,894 of record OY720451.1, on the reverse strand, counting down.
TTACTATCTGTCAATTTATTTGCACCTCCTTGTGCAGTTTTCGAAAATATTGGGTTGTATTCTATTCTATCCGTAAACATTCCATCAATTGCTTTTTCTTCTTTAAAATAATACACCATGCAACTAGCAGCTTCTCCTCCCCTCCAAGCCAGCTCATAAGAAGCTATATGAAAAAATTTTTTTGCAAACCTTCAGGTTCATTTTCATCCCAAAGTTTAGCCATTTTGATTATTTGTGCTTTATTTACAGCTGTCGAACTAATCTTTCTTTACTCAGGAATACTTTGGAGTTCTTTTCTTTTAGCGTTTCTAGCATCGCGTGCTTCTTTAAAAATAATATCCGTAAAGGGATCAAATTTTATGTTGAATTCCTGAAAATATTTCTAATGTAGCATTTTGGCCGTTGAATTCCACATTGTCTTCACTACATATTCTTTATAATTTTCTCCATTAATCTTTCGCATATTTTAAGCCCAATCTAGCAAAATATTTGATATTTTACATACCGTTGTACCTCGTTCTAATACATAATTTCGGCTTTCACAAAATGTCATAAATTGGCGCCAGATACATGATTTATTGTTTTTTGTGTTTATAGGCACACTATTTATAATATTTTCTTTTATACTTTCTTCGGAAATATTCCCAAATCTGTTCATTTTGCACTACAAGCAAAGACAAAAAATGTAAATGACATTAATGTAGTTAGTGTTTTGAACTGATTGCTAGGAGAAAGGTAAATAACGTTTTATCACTTGCAAAAAAGTTACCTTCCTGTTTATCCGCTGTCAAAACGATAAAATTGTTTTTTCTTTATGGCTTACTTTATATTGAAGTTAAATTATCTGAAGTGTTCTTAGATGACTTGAGATTTTGTCCAAAAAGAATACAGCTACTATTACAAGTAAGTGAGTTTTGATAATCGATTTTTTTGACGTTTTAGAAACATTGTTCACATACCTGTCAAAGTATGTATATTTTCATTGTTATCAGTTTTTATTAAAAACGAGTCGATTCTGACAGGAATCTATTTAAAACGTCAAAATAGCAAACTTAAATATAACACTGCAAAAATAAATAAATAAATAAATATATCATCATGGCATATTACCCATTGCTGGGTGTGCCAATCTGCATTGTACGCAGATATCGGTAATGATGATGACATATTTGTAAAACACAATAAAAATTAGAAGATTTTTATCAAGACAAAATATAAATGATTACTTGATTTTATTTTGGAAATTGTGATCCGAATACCATTCGTGGTTAAATTTTATTTTGGAAAAATTTTCAGATTGCTTTACTCGAGCCTGTTGCCAATTTACATCGTGACATTGATCAAGAATCACTCGTTTGATAACTCGTGATTTTTTTCATTTAATTAATTGCTAGGCATCCAGCTCTCGTAACAATCTGAAAATTTTTCCGGCAAAAATTTACCACTTATGATATTATATATGAAAAAATATATTAAAACATGATTCAAAACTTCTCAAATTTGGTATATAAAACTCGTGTATAATTTTAAACAAAATTATATTTTTACTATATGATAAATCGGAAGTAGTACTTAATTTGGAGCTCTTAACAGATTTTTGAGGAAAAACAATAAAATATAATCTAAAATTTAGTATTACAGACTTTTCTATTTATTGGAACAACAAATTAGATTTTGTTTATAAACGATCAACTGGAAGCGATACTTTACCTAAAGGTCATTGCTGTTTTAAACATGGAATTGATCGGAGGTCATGTGTTGGCACACCTGGTTTTTTATTAATTGTTAAGAGAAGGCAATAAAATTTGTATCTCTTACATTATTGTATATGTTTTTTTTACACTAAGAATGGTTAACAGAATCAATAGCAAAGAACCATTCAAAACAGTAAAATGTAATATAATTATATTACTTCAACATTGTTTAACAAAATAGGAAGTTTCTTTTTCGGGTTGCTGGGCCAGGTGAATTACTACCTGACATTGCGCCCAGCATTGTGTTGAACATCTTCTGATGTTTTGTGCCTTAATCCGTGGCCGTGTTGTTAGAGTGCTCGCCAGGCAACACCACACGATTTTTAATAAAAACCGACACATCGAGATAAGTCCAAGTGGTAGCAGAGGTCACTATAAGCAACTCTGCGTCTAACGAGCGTGCCAACAGAGTACACTAAAAATGTCTCTGTAAAATTGTATATAAACTGTGAAATTCGTATAGGTCAAGTAACCCAATAACAAATAAATACATTATACTCGTATTACATAATATTATTATTATTATTATTATTATTATTATTACAATTACTATTATTACTATTATTACTATTATTACTATTATTACTATTATTACTATTATTACTATTATTACTATTATTACTATTATTACTATTATTACTATTATTACTATTATTACTATTATTACTATTATTACTATTATTACTATTATTATTACTATTATTATTATTACTATTATTATTACTATTATTATTACTATTATTATTACTATTATTATTACTATTATTATTACTATTATTATTATTACTATTATTATTACTATTATTATTATTACTATTATTATTATTACTATTATTATTACAATTATTATTACTATTATTATTACTATTATTATTACTATTATTATTACTATTATTATTATTATTATTATTATTATTATTATTATTATTATTATTATTATTATTACTATTATTATTATTATTGTTATTATTATTATAGATTTATGTGATGAAATAAATATATCCACTCTCATCATTAAATTGTTTTTAATAGTAATGAGATAAAGTAGGTATCACTTTAAAAGTAAATGGTAGATGCTGGAAATAGTATATTATGATATAAGTGTATAAGCTAGCCTTTAAAGCACGCACGACAAGTTTAAAGCCGCGACGCGTAGCGGAGTGGCTTTAATGTCGTAGTGCTTTAAAGGCTAGCTTATTTATACACGTGTATCATACGCTATTTTTTATTATAAATGCATCATAACCATTTAAAACTGAAAATTATTGCAAATCATACGGTTTTGATTTTTGATCCAGTGAGTTTAAGCGTTTCCAAGGAGACAGTTAGCAATTATTCGTATTGTTTAAGTTGTCAACAAGTCAATATTTTTTCACGTGATTGTGAGAGTGAGAAATGAATGAAATTAAAGAATTAGCTGAACAGGCGGAGTTAAGATTAATTCCGCCTAAATCTAAAGACGCGTATTATAAGGAATACGAAAAATTAAATAAATGGATGGAAAATAAAAATGCCGTAACTGTGGATGAAACACTCATGCTGGCCTATATGAACCAAATGGTATAACGGTAACTTGTGAAATTTATTGTACTTATTTTGTGTTTCGTTATAGTCAAATCAGTATAAACCTTCATCATTATGGTGCATTCATTCCAAATTACAAGCAATGCTAAAACTTAAGAAAGGAGTAAACATAGCTACTTTTCATAAATTGCATGCTTTCATGAAAAGCGTTAATAAAGGCTACGAGCCGAAAAAATCTTTCGTATTTTCGGAAGAACAGTTAAGGAAATTTTTTATTGAAGCCCCAGATAATACCTACTTATTTTTGAAGGTAAGCGCGAGATTATGATATTTTTTACAAAATTTAATAAATATTTTATTTTAAAGGTGGTAGCCATATGTGGAATATTTGGCTCATGCAGGAGATATGAATTATGTGATTTGCGCCTGTCTAATATTAAAAAAGAAGGTTCTGTTTTAATTATTAATATTCGACCATCAAAAACCGAAAAAGGTCGAAAGTTTGCTGTGGTTGATAATGATGACATATCGTATGTCAAATTATTTAACAAATACCTATCTCTACGTCCAGAAAATATATCTACGGATAGAGTATTTTTGAAATACGCCAATGGAAAATGCATTAAACAAGTCGTTGGAATTAATACTTTTGGAAAATGTCCTTCTCTTCTGGCGCGTTTCTTAAATCTTCCTGACGCTACAAAGTATACCGGACACGCGTTCAGGCGCAGTTCTGCCACAATCATGGCAAACAGCGGAATGAGTGTGGATGAACTGAAGCGCCAAGTAGGATGGAAATCATCAACGGTAGCGAGTGGATATATTGAAGAATCCATACAGAACAAAATATCAGTCACGAAACGCATTGGAGAGGCACTTACCAGTACACAAACTATATTAAAAGATAATATAGACATTCCAGCGAAACTATAAATACCCAGCTAAAATCCTGTAATTTCCATATTGCTGACAACAAAAATTGTAATTTTTATATAAATTTAAATAAAAACCAATAATAATAATTGTTTTAGTTGTTATTCATATTAATTGTCATTTTTCGTTACCTAGGTAACTCAAAAATTTAGCGTGTTTTTATGGTCGATTTAAACACGCTTTGGCGTGTTTTAAAGACGGATTATGATGCATGTATAATAAAAAAAATTATAAAAACGACGTTGATGACGAATTGTTTTCAATTTATTTATGTTTATACATAAAATTGATCAATTAGAGAAACCGTATGATTTTAAATATAGAATTTTATGTTTTCCGCTGAATGCAGCTATACAGATAAGATATCAACATCAAACTTCTTTTATCGTATTGTAAGGACTTTAAAATGTGCTTATTTATAAAACTCTGGAGGCGTGAAATTCGATGTCATCAAAATAACGTTTGAAATAAAAAACTTACAGAAAGATGTTTTAATATAATTTCTTCCAAAGCGAAGGGCGTAAAAATCAGGTGCAATAGTCAACGTAACAATACCAATGTTCATGAAATGACGTCATTTTTGTAAAGGAAAAATTGAATGAATTATTTGTCAAATTCGGTGTAATATTTATTAATCCAGCTCAACTGATTCAAAGATTGATTTTAGTATCAACTGATCTGTAACTCTCTGATCCTTCGACTTCCAAGAAGTAGATATGCTTACTTTATTGAAAGTGGAGGAACATAGAAGTAGAATAGGTATTTTTCGGATCATTGAAGACGACACCGTAAAATCTAGGGCAGAGTCTCTTATTTATTGCTCGTGTGATACCAAACTTAAGTTCGTTTTAGTGAAATTCTTACAATATACATAATAATATATGATTGTATGTAATATGTGCATTCATTGTTTTACAACATAAAATTAAATTTTCTCCACACGAGATAATATTGAATCAAAACAACAAGGAAAACATATTATAACATAAATATAAAAAAGTAAACAGTTATCAAGAAAATAAACAATTATAAATATACATATACGTATGTACGAGTACATACTACGTATTTTTAATATTTATTTTCAAAGATATTAGAAATAAATCTGCAAATAATGTAGTATATTTTATCAATTGCGTTTTGTATTTATATATTCAAAATTAAAAATCAAACGAGTATTGTTTCAAATGTTGCAAAATAATTATTTACATAACAATAGGATTTTAACAAAAGTGCAAAAAAATTTACTTTAAATATCAATGAAATATGCAAACATTAAAAACTATTCATATTTTGAATACGTATTGTAAAATCTGCGTTCAATACTGACATTGTTACGTAATGCATATGTATTTTGATTGATCTACATGTCAAATTTACATATTTTGCGTGTATTGGTTTGTATTTCTACCATCACTCTTGTTCATTATAATGAGTATCAATGTTACAATATATAGTATACTTACTAAATGTGAAACAATAAAATAGAATTTTTCAATATATATGGCCGCAAATTAATACCAAAATTTAAAGCATAGAACAATACTGCTGTTGTGCTAACAAAATATCACATTTCGATCAATATAATTAACAAATATGGTATTGTGATAGGGCAGGATTCAATGTTAGCATGAAAATCAGAACAAATGCGTATCAGTAATACAAATTCGCTAAATTCTGTTCATTGTTTTATGACTATGAGAACATTTGACTACTTTAATTAAATTGAAAATACATTTTACATCTGCTGAAAAAGTTTTTTTTTTAATATAAAAAACAATTATTTTTAAATCGAAATTCTTTTTTTATATTATATCATTATATAAAAATTCTGTTATAAGCAGGAAAACATAGACTGGTACTATTTACTCAAAATTTAAGTCACTTTAACTAACTAATTACCTTGCCTATCATTTAAATATACAGTGGAATTATTAAAAAACAATGGAACTTGTTATTTTAGTCACAGCTTAATAATCCTTAATTAAAAGTAAATACTACCTGCCATTGTGTTATTCTAGAAAGCACTTAGTACTTAATAAGAAACCTAGTAGCTTAATTCGAGAATACAGTTAAATGATATCGTATTTTATTTGTATTGTATATTGTATTACAAATTACAATTATTTATTTTGGAGTTTACCTATAACCAAACAATTATAGAAGGGTGGTTGCGGTTAAGCGTGAACACAGGGATTAACATGGGATTTATGTTTTATACAATATACTGCTCTCCTGTTCATTTTACGGAAAAACATGCAAAGTTCAAAGTTGTACAGAATTAAAACTTGCATATATAACTGTTTTTACATTTTTTTTAATTAAAAAAAATCAAAGTTTCTATTTGTTCGTAACTATAGGCATGACATTAGGTTTCTTTTTTCTGATTTTCAGACATTATTAATAAACGTCAATCTAAGTTATGATAAATAAATCCCGTATTCTTTGATAACTATTTCCACTACAATAATCCATTCATTATTTAATTTACTTTTTACAAAAAAATGACAGAATATGAAACTGAAACAAAAAGATTTCACCTTGCGGTGAAGTACCATATGCGGGCGGTAAAGTAGATCAAAAGCCCGACGACTGCAACCTATTCAAAGAAAATAGTATCAAATATTTTATGTTTCAGTGTCCAATGTACAATCCAGTTCGGTCTCAGTTTTTAAATAAGTACATAACTTCTATCAACGCTGAGCATGCCAGCCAACTACTACTAGCAGAAGTGTCAAAAGGAAAAATTTGGGATATCTTTAAATACTATAAAACTGTTTTGAAAATAACAGCTTTTAAATTATGCGAATAAATTATTTCCCATTTTGTATTGTAATTACTTGTTTGAATTGTTATTTTATTAATAACTGAATATGTTTAATACTTTATATGTTGTTGCCAATCGCTTTGTAAGGATATTTTTCTGTAACAAATAATAAACTATTATTATATTATTTAGTTTAATTTTTCAATAAAATAAAAGAAATACTCTTATCAATATATTTATGCATTATCAGTCATAAATACGAGTAGAGCGACTCAATAAGAACTATTAAAAATGCTATCCTATATTTTAAATATTGAATATATTTTCAAATTTCTTATATAAAGGTGCAATATTCATAAAACCTTAAATATACACGTATCATACTAAATTTCACAAGGATTTATATTTACAAAAAATTAACCCGAGTACCAATTTATTATAAAGAAAACTTAAATTACACAAAAAATTAATAATGTTACATATTTAATAATTATTTATAACAGCTTGCACCAAACATCAAGGCCAAATAATTTTAATTTAATATAAACGGCAAATTTTTAAAAATTATATTCACGGGAGTTTTCCAAAAAAATCCGAGAGAGATAGCAATGGCGGCCCATTGAAAATGAACATCTGTATATATATATATATATATATATATATATATATATATATATATATATATATATATATATATATATATATATATATCTATTAGTATTGCTCCCGCAAATCGCGGATAAAAAATTCCGGTGGGAATTTTTTGGCGACACATCACTACGTGCGACGTAGGAGCGCGGCATTCTTTCGAAATCGACAATGTACATTTGCGCTCGAAACTGTGATGATAGAACCTCTCTAGGCCTGGTAAACTCCATACAACTGTTGTGGATCCATCTGGCTGCTCAAAAGCTAGTGCAGCCGGATCTGATCCTACCGCTTGCTTATGAAAGGCATGTGCTCTGATTTCCGCATTCATTTCACAGGAGCACTGTAGTACGAATTAAGGTCGCTAGGGGCGCTGATATTTGTGATATGATTTATATATTGTAATGTGCAGCGCCCGCCATCGCCGCCGCAGCAATGAACGAGAGTCTATTTTTAGCGATGACTCAATAGCCACGGAAGGTCGTGCGTTGTCAACAGACATGTTTGAACCTGCTTAATTACTCGGGTGATGTAATCTATTGTGTTTGAGTTTTTATCTGGAATAGTGTTCTATACTCTATCCGTTTTAATTATAGACTAGATGGCGTTTCGAGCGCTGCCGTTTTTACATGTATTAAATAAAGAATTCAAATTTTGGCGCCATTCCTAGATTTAAAAAATTCTTTCTAATTGACAGTAATTTTCTGTATTGTACGTACATGTGTTTATGTATTTTGTGTTTTTATGCATATACTTACTTATAATCTCCGTACCTTTCTCTACATATCGGCAAAAGGGGCATGCATAAATAAAAACCACATTATTCAAATAAATTTTAAAGAAAACGTAAAATAAAAATATAATTCACCTTTGAAATATAAATATTTACACTCTAAAATATATACATTATATGTATAAACTATATACACCGTTAAATATGAAGAAAATAATGTTCTAATAAATTTCTTTGTTCCTGGGGTGATCCGAATGACCCTTTTTCCTCATGTTCTTTTATAGCTTTCCAAATATTACATCGTCCTATGTCCAGTTCTGATGCCACAATTTGGACACTTCCTAATTTGGAATATGCATTCGTGGCACGATATGTCCAGTATAAATTATCCGCCACTTTTTTTGCCCGCTTCGGATGGCCTTTCCTTTTGGATATTTTAAAACATTCGCACAGCCTGGTTCAGGATTTTTATTCATAATATTAACGAAGAGAACAGTAACAAAACTAACGAACTACTAATTAAAAACTAAGAAAACGCGCACAATGAAAACTATGTAATATGAAATATAACGACAAAACACTATGAAAACTACATAAACGAGAAAAACAAACGAAACAGAACTGCACAGAAATTGATAATATGTAATAAATCGTGTACTATTAATTTTGTTGACATTTATATATTTTATGTCAGACGGTAAAATAATTGATACAGTTGTCAAGCAAATTTAAATTTCGCGTCAATTATTTTACTGTGTAAACTCGGTTCACGTTTGAACCAATCAGAGAGCTAAAATCTTAAGCCCTATCTCACCCAACGCTCTATAGTTAAAACGGATAAAGTATAGTAAGTTCTCGAATACAAATTCCGGAGTATATAAGCACTGTTAGAGAAGGTATTGGACAGTCTGATACAAATAAGCGTCGCGTATTGACTAGTTGGTGATATAAACAGATAGTCGACAAGTTGTGAATATAAACAAATATAGTTACATAAATAAATGAGTTATAAATTATTTAAATAAATTATCTTAGTGCTGAAGTGTTTTATAATATTCTTAGTCTTAATTAGTATTTAATATTTGTTTAATCGTAGTGTTAGCTAAATTTATTATCTTTTAATATTTATTTATTCTTATAATAAATTTTTATTTTAATTAATATAATTGTCTAATATTTACACATCACCCAAATAAATGAAAACGTTACAATTGGTGTCAGGTGTGGGGTTAATAAACTGTGAAGTGTAAATTAAAAAAATAAATAAAATGGAGACTAAACAATTAAAATTAAATGAATTAAAAGTGATCTCAAGACAGAACTGGAAGAACGAGACTTGGATACAACAGGAAAGAAGTCAGTTCTTCAAGAGAGACTGAGGAAAGCATTAATCGATGCTGGTGAAAATCCTGAGGATTACTTATTCGACATATCCAACATAAGAACACTAAAAGAAGAATTAAAACAGGAAATAGTAGAAAATTCTAGAACACAAAGAGAACAAATAAAACAGAATATAGTGGAAAGTTGTAGAAAAGCAGAAGAAAATTCCAGAACACTAAAATAAGAATTATTGGGAAAGTCTAGAACATTAGAAAAAAACTAGAGGAGAGTTCTACAAAATAGAAGAAAGTTCCGGATTATTAGAACAAAAATTAAAAGAAACTTCTAGAACATTAAAACAGGAAATGGCAGAAAATTCTAGAATTCTGGAGCACACAGTAGAATAAAAATTAGAGGAGAATTCTAGAAAAACTGAAGACCTGAAGAATTTAGAAAATAAGTATGACAAGCAGATCGAAGAATTACGAGAAAATGTCACTAGAATTACACTGTCGCCAATGCCAAATTCCTATATAGCGAAGGCAAATTCACCAGAAGAAAAGAAAGTAGTAAATCCTGAAACTACTACAACAATGCATATCAAAATACTGGAATTTGATGGAAAGTCTTCGTGGCTGAACTATTTATAACAATTTGAAGCGGCTGCGAAAGCACATAACTGGACGTCTACAGAGAAGGCTACAGCGTTGACTGTCTCGTTGCGTGTGGAAGCCATTGACATCCTACAAACGCTGAAGGTAGAAGAACAAGAGGACTACGCCCTACTAGTCAAGCGGTTGGACATACGGTATGGCAATGCGCACCTGGAACAGAATTAAAAAGAAAGCCTTCAAGAATTCGTAGTCGACATATCTCGTTTAGTTCGTATCGCATATCCTACAGCTCCTGACAGCGTTTTGGAGTGCCTGGCCATTCAAATATTCATCTACGGAGTCCGAGTCACCGAAATTCAGCAAGCACTGCTATTGGTTCACCCAAAAACTGTAGCTGACGCACTCTCATATGCATTAGAACATGAAGCTGCCAAACAAGCTTCACGTAACCAATCTCGAGTGCGAAATATTGATGCCGAGAAAAAAGAAAAGAAAATGCGACGAATTGTAAATGAAGTGTTTGCTGAAAGAATGAAACTTAGTTGTTGGAACCTAAAGACAAACACGAACTTAGAAGTTTTCTCGGTCTGTGTACCTATTATCGACGATATGTACCTGGATTTGCCAACATAGTCAAACCACTGATAAGGCTTACTGGAAGGTCGAAGATTTATCTGGGAAATGGACTACAAAGTCGCGTTCAAAGAACTGAAACATGCTTTGATAATCGCACCTGTCCTGAGTCGTCCTTTACCTGAAGGAGAGTTCATACTAGATACAGATGCCAACAACGTGGGAATTGGTGTCGTTTTTCCCCAGATACATTGCCTATTTCAGTAAGACCTTGTTAACACCAGAGAGGAATTATTGTGTTACCAGAAAAGAACACTTGGCAGTCGTGAAATCCGTGCAACATTTCTACAAATATTTGTATGGAAAGAAATTTTTGATTAGAACTGGTTGAAAAATAATTTTTCTTTTCTTTTAATTTGTCTTGGAAATAGAAATTGTTTGCCCATTTAATCATCTTTGCAGCTCTTATAGTTCTCGAGATAGCAATGGTGGCCCATTTCTTTTAAGAACAACAGGATAAAAATTTACGTTCATTATTCAAACTGGTATTATTTGACTGGCTTTGATCAGTGATTTTCCTACAACTCCAGTACCAGTCTTCACATCATTATTCTTGAGCTCAAGCATAACAATATTCCCCTCACAGAAACTACCATCTAATTGTCCTTGCACGATACATTCACTTCGTTCTGGAGAGGTTTCATCTTCAGCTATTAGTACGCGCACAGCCTTGTGTTCTCGTGGGTTTAAAACAAGTTCTTTTTCATTGACCATCATTACTCCATTCTTCAGGTCAAGTTTAAAACCGTACTTTTTCATTACGTCTATACCGAGTATTAATTCATCTTCAACGTCAGCTACCAACGCACGATGTTTAAAGGATGTGTTTTCAATCATGATAGTCATATCTATTTCTCATAATGTGGTAGCTTGTTCTCCCGTCGCATGTGCGTAATCTCCACTTGGTTGATTGTAGATGAATCTTTCCTGTGTTCTTTACTAAATCGGGTCTAATTATAGTCCCTGTCGCACCCGAATCTAGTAACATTTTCAGTGGCCTTCCATTAACAGAGCCATTCACGTAGATGCTACTGGCTTGATGATGAAGGGATGCGACATAACTGGTGGATTGTGAGGCTAACAGATTACGAGTTGACGATTGCCCCTTCGCATCAACCCGACTTAGTTTTCCAACTCCTTTTCTTCTTTTTTATATATGCCGGGTGGCACTCGAAATCCGTAACATAGGTATTTAACATAGGAAAACCTTTCCCTAGCACGTTGCTGCTTAATTTATTTTAGAAAAAAATCAAATAAAAGTTGTAGAATATAAAATTTTGCATGTAAGTCAGTAGACATAATTCATTACATATGTTTAGAAACTCCAAAAATAGAATATGAAACTTTAGATAATTTCATTTTAATTGAGCTAGCCATGAAATTAAAACAAAAAGGCAAACAAATGTGATGATTTAAATGTCAAATATTGCGATTTTTTCAAGAAAAATGAGTATTTGAACAGTAGAGAAGAAATAATCTCCTTAAGAACATATTAACATTTATGCTAAAGTAGGTTACAAGGTTACTTATCTTTACACAATGACAGCTGTTATGTACGGCTGATGAAACGAAAACGAGTAAGTGGTTATTTGCTTCGGAATTAAATTCAAAGATGCTGCTTTTGCTTCTAAGTGTATAAGTTTTAAAGGTAGGTCCTCATTTTCACACAATTTAATTTCTTTGAAATAATTCCCAATGACAGACAATAATTATTACAGCAAAATTTTCAATAAGAATATAACAAAACCATAGCAACCAATTCAATGGCTACTTTGTAATTTAAAATACTACATCAATTGACTTGTCAGTGTCAAACCATGGATGAAAACATAAAAATGACTGAAGAAGTAATGTCATCCATAGGTTTGTTTAGAACAACAAAAGTAAATTATACAATTCGTTTAATTTAAAGCTTCAGATTAAATTTTAATATTAATTTTCATAAAATTAAAGCTAAGGTGCTATTCTTTGACAGTTAATTTGACTTTTTGGTAAAATGAAACAACGAACATAATTGGCTCGTAGTATGATCACGGTTTTAACTAAAACGCTGTTTTAAGAAATGCCAATTTTGATTATTTAATATCAATAATAAATTTTATTAAATTTATCAAAATATGATTTTAAAGCAGAACATAGTTTGTATTCAAACAAATATTTTTTAAAAAATCGTTCTTTAAACATAAGGCCGAAATTAAATATTGAAATTTGAATTTGACATTTCTTAAAACAGTGTTTTAGTTAAAACCGTAATCATACTACGAGCCAGTTTGTTTAAATAGTGCGCATCAACTTCAAGGCATAGTGTGCTCCTACAAAACCCTAAAACCTAAATCCTAAATAATAACGTTATTTAGGGCACAAAAATTTAGGATTTAGATATTAGGGTACTAAAAGTGCAACATCGGACACAGCCTAGATAACTATTATTTTTTATATAATTAAATTTTTCTCATAAATTGTTTTTCTATAAACTATTTTTAAAATGCCTACTTGGAAGTTCATCCTAGGTAAAAAAAGTAAGAACTTTATTTTTCTTCAAAAATTTACGGGCTTTCATTTTTTATTCTTGTAAAATTTTGATACGTTTTTGAGAAAGTAGTCAAAAACCCAAAATAAAATCTTTTTTGCACTTTTATCCCTGATGACGGCTAGCGCTGAGCCTCTGCAAGGTCAAGACATTGATTTTTTTTATTCTCGTCTCGACCTAATATACTTTTTTGGTCTCCATTGACTGGACTATAATGAAAGTACATTTTAATTAAATATACAATTATTTTAAAGTCAAACATGTTTTTTAGGAATTTTTAACTTATTTAAAATAATTGTAGTTCATTTTTTCACTACTACAGGATACCGATTCTTGAAATATGAGAATTTTCTCACAAGGTGACATAAAATTTCATCTCACTCGCATCTCATTTCATATTTTCTCACTTTTTACCTCTCGCTAAGAGAGGTATTGTATTCATGCTAAAAATCGCATATCCAGATTTTAATGAATAAGCACGTTTTAAGGTCCCTAGTATCCGATTATAACATTTTTACGATGATGTCCGTGTGTGTGTGTGTGTGTGTGTGTGTGTGTGTGTGTGTGTGTGTGTGTGTGTGTGTGTGTGTGTGCGTGCGTGCGTGCGTGCGTGCGTGCGTGCGTGCGTGCATGTGTGTGTGTGGATGTGTGTGTGTGTGTGTGTGTGTGTGGATGTTGGATTCACTATATCTCAAATACTATGGGAGTTAAGACATTTTTAACTACGGATTCCTCAATCTAACAATAATGGGAAGAGTCCAGTCAGTTTTGGTAACAATTGGACAACCGGAAGTAGTAGTTACAAGAAAAAAATCGTCTAAATATTATTTATCGAAAATTTATGTAAATACTTATATTAAAGAACGTTAAATTCTTTATTCGATAAATATAAATTCATTATTATATCTTCTATAGATTTAGAGATAAAGAAAGGCATATAAAATAATTTGATGTAAAAAATCTCAGATCAAACTACTACAAGGCAAGAAATTCAAATGTTTGTAATTGACACATAAATGTCACTGTCAAAAATATTTGTATGCCTCTGTGAAAAATATTTGTATATTATTATAAAGATTATGAAAATAAAAAAAAGTCAACAACGCAAAAGAATATACGTAAAATAGAATATAAAAGGAATTTGCGAAAAAATTACGAATATAAATAAAAAGAAAAGGAAAGTAGAAAAAGAAAATTTCAGGATATTAAATATAAAGAAAGTGTAAGTATTGTACATAATTTATTTTAAAGTATCCCATAGATTTTGCAAATATATGTAAGAATTATTTTGTAGTGAGACATGAATATATGTATTTGTATTTAAAAATATTTTTCGTTTTATGCGTACAACCAGGTAAAATATCTGGCGAGAGGTTATGTGTTGGCCACATCTTTTTTTTTAATTCCAAAAACAAAGAGATATATTTCACCTATCTAAACGGCCATGATTTAGCAAGTGAAAAATTTGACATAAAAGTGTGATTTTTGACATTGACAGTACTACATTGCACTCTTCTTTGATTGCCTTTACATATTTGCCGTGATATTCTTATTTTTATTTTAGCTGGTATTGATAATGTTGCCATTCGTAACTACTTTTTCTAGATTTATTGAATTTTGATTCCGTAGGTTAGTGGTCTGTGGTAGGCAGCCCGCGGGCCAAATTTTCATCACCCCTATGCTTACGAGTGACTAACGTATAGCTAAATTTTCTATATTAACTGTTTATTATTATTGCCGTTATCGAACAACTACAAATAAAATGGGGTCTCGTGGCCGCGTGCCGAAGTGTCAGGTCGCGAATCTGGGGAACCGGGTTCGATCCCGACCGACGCCAAATATATCCAATTTTAAATTGCACAAAATTGACCCCTGTGGTGCACTTTCCACGCCAGCAATGAGTGCCCATGAGGTGACGCCTGGTAAGCGCCCGCACGGTACAAATATTTCATCATTACCGATATCTGTGAATAAAGCAGATTGGCATACCCAGCAATGGGTAATAAGCCGTGATGATATATTTTATATTTACAAATAAAATGTGTCTTACTACTTATCAAGTATTTGTATTGTATAAGTACATGTAAAATATTTTAAGATTGTAATAATTATAATATCTAAATGTATGTCATTTCCAACATCAAGCTGGATACCCACAAATTAAAAAAACGTAAATTATTTAGTTAATTTTTTTAATCCCTAATGCTGCTCTTTGACTTGGTTGGTTGATTTAAAATGTCACCCAAACGATCCACTAAATTTTTATTCAGCCGAAATATTTCAAAAATTTGTTTCAAAGAGTAATTTCTGTATTTTCCAAATGCATTAAAGCAGCAGCTACTTCTCTTTCATCAACCATGATATTTGTTATTATTTTATTAATAATATTAATTAATAATAATAATATACTTGAGTATTAAGCAAATTTCTAATTAACATTAGAGAGTGACATTGATTCTCACCATCAAAAAGGTGGGGAGATAATTTTCATGTAGTGAGATGAAATGTGAAGTAGTGAGGCGACAAAATTATTTCAAGAATTAAAGAAAAAAATCTCACTGCGTGACATATAAGTCACGTGACGCTTTTTCTCACTTCTGTCAAATCTCACTGACATCTCATTTTTCAAGAATTGCCCCCCTGGATTAGAAAATGCATACGTTTATATGACATGTATATTGTCTATCAGCCATGTGGTATTCTGTCATTCGTATGACAGTAAATTTTATAGGTTATGTTTATACTGAACAAAAGTTGTGATTGATATTAATGAATTAAAGAGACATTTGCATCAAATATTGATGATATTTATGGATTATGAAGGTACCTAACTGCAAGTAGAAGTACCTCCTTTATTTCAGTATATTCATGAAAAATTGCTGCACTATCTTCTTTAGCTTCTCGTAACTTTGCTATTTATGAAGAAGTCCGAGGTAAATGTACATTAACATTTGCAACCATCATCTATACATATAGTCCAATCAAATATTTTTTTGTAATGTATGTTGTGAACGTTATTCCAATAATGATATTATGCAACGCAATAAATCGAATTTATCGTGATACTCTGTAATTTTCTGCAACTCTACAGGGTTGTAAATATAAATAAAATCATATCAATTTTTCTTGTGTGTGTGTGTTTGTCTGTGTGTTTGTCTGTGTGTTTGTGTGTTTGTGTGTGTGTGTGTGTGTGTGTGTGTGTGTGTGTGTGTGTGTGTGTGTGTGTGTGTGCGTGCGTGACGATTTTTTCGTCCACGATAACTTACAAAAAACTTTCGAAAATTTCTATTTTCCGTATTTAAGCTTTTTACATTGTGACGATGGTCACTAGATTTGGATTTAATTTTCGTGTTTAGCATTTGTAGTCTTGTGGTTAACAAGTTAGTTTTTTTTTTGCTAAAGTTTATAAATTCAAATCGAGGTTCAAATCCCACCAGTAAAAATGTTGTTTACATTTTTATTATTTTGTATTGGTTGAAATTTTGCATACAATGGAATTGTTTTATTATATTGTATGTCATTTGTTGTAAAATGAATTGTTGTATTTTTGTTTAAAGTTGCAAATGTTTATAAATTTGGTGATTACCTGTTAGGTATCGCGTAGTCGAGTGGTTAGCACGCTCGACCAGCGCGCTGGGGATCGTGGGTTCGATCGAGGGTTCGATCCCACACGAGTTTGTATTTTTTTATATTTTTAATTTAAAATAGCAAGTATTTGCAGGATGATTAGATTCTTGTTTAAACATATTTTCGTATTTTTAACGGTTTTTCGGGGTATAAATACGGGCTCAAACGACAGATTTATTTAAACAGTGTGTGCTGTCTCAAGAGAGCGTTAGCTCTTCATAGAGGCTTGGAGAGAGAGTGTGTGCTTTCTGCCGAATAGACTATGTTGCTGGTGAGTGCCGACAGCGGTTGTCATTGAGCCTTGAGCTGGCGGGTAAAATTGTACACTGTTCATTTGCTTTCGTCGTTTAGCTCTGGTGAGTGCCATTGTTAAACGAGATAGCAAGACTCCGTTGTTATAATTGGTGTATGTCGATACTAACGTTCGTACCGCGTACCCGTAGCTTTGGCGAGGGCCATTGTTACCCGTCCGTGTCCCCGCAACTTTGGTGTGTGTCACTGTTGCCCGTTCGTACCGCGTACCCGTAGCTTTGGCGAGGGCCATTGTTACCCGTCCGTGTCCCCGCAACTTTGGTGTGTGTCATAGAATCTTTTGTTTTGGCATTTCTATTTGTTATGTTTGTCATATCACCTTTTGTAAATACCTTCTATTTTTCTACTTCTAATATATTTTTTTAATAAACGATTAAAAATTTATTATTTCTTTTTTTTTGTGGAAAAACAACCGAACTCTTGTTTCCACTAAGCTACCCAAATCCTCTTTGACGTTGAGCAATAGTTAGCGACGCTGCCAAAGCGTCCTGTACTGTCGACAATCTATCCTGGTGCTGTGTTACCGACATATTGGCGCCCGAGCAAAGCATTTGACAGCACAGGAGACCAGCTGAAGACGTCGTTCAGCGCTACAATTTCGCGTCTGAGCGAAATAGCGTTACAACATTCATATAAAGAGTTGATTAGATTTTGGGTAAATTTGGACAATCGAAAGTAATACTTTACTTGAAGACCATATCAGTTTTTAATGAAATATTTTAAAATATAATTCAAAACTATTCAATTTTAGTATTTAAGACTAATAATCAAAAAAATGACATAGTAGATTTTGGCTAAAATTAATAAACCGGAAGTGATGGTTTACTTGAAGCTCTGAACAGATATTCGTGTCCCAACTAGAGCGCCGGATTTAATTTAAAAACACATTTATTTTTTGAATTAAGGAAACATTTTTATTTCAACATAAAGAAAAATAGTTCCGATTAAACGTGAAATACAACATCAGCCAAATGGCCACCACGAAACCTCTGGCACAGGGTTATTCTTTTGTTGAAATTTTGAATAACGTTTTCACATAAATGTGGCTGTATTTCACCAATAACGCGCCGTATTTCCTCTTTAAGATGTTCAACTGTTTCAGGCTTATTCGCATAATCGCATACACCTTTTCCATCACATAGCCCCAAAGAAAAAAATCCATCGGTGTTAGATCGCACGAACTTGGTGGCCAATGTTGATCGCCAAATCGAGAAATGACACGGCCTGGAAACTTGGTCTACAGTAACACCATTGTTTCACGTGCTGTGTGGCAGGCCGCACCGTCTTGTTGGAAAAACATGTTCTCCACATCAATTACATCCAATTCGGGCCACAAAAACTCCGTTAACATTTCGCGATACCGCACACCATTAACAGTTAGCGCATTTCCAGCCGCATTTTCAAAGAAATACGGCCCAATCACTCTGCCAGCCCAAAATGCACACCAAACAGTTACTCGCGGTGGATGCATTGGTTGTTTGAGTATCACACGAGGATTTTCAGCACCCCAAATCCGACAGTTTTGCTTATTTACGTATCCGTCGAGTTGAAAATGTGCCTCATGTGAAAAAATGATTTTCTTCGAAAAATCCGCATTAATTTGATGATGTTCCAACGCCCAATCAGCAAATCCACGGCGCTACGCAGGGTCCTTTGGCTTGATTTTTTGCACCAATTGAACCTTGTACGCGTGCAAATGAGATCTTTTACCAAAATTCGTTGCATAGTGCTTCTGGAAATGTTTAATTCTTGACCACGATGCCGAATGGAAGTTCCTGCATTCTCGGCCACAGATTCCCTTACTGTGGCTATATTTTCGAGTGACCGACAGGGCCGACGACAAAGAATGATCTTCTCATCCATCAGTGTAAATTTGGTCTCAAATTTTGTAATTAAACGCTTCACTGTCGATTCATTTGGCGCATTATTGCGACCGAAAACTTGACGTAAATGGCGAACTAATTTCGCAAGACTTTCACCATTTTTGTAATTTGTTTTTACAATAATTAAACGTTGTTTGTTTGAATACTTCTCCATATTCTTAAATCGAGTGGTCTGTACGTGACAACTGTAAAAAAAAAAATAACCTTGCAACTCGTATTAACAAAATGGCGGCAAATTTAAATCCGGCGCTCTAGTTGGGACAACCTCTATATTCCAAAACTTGCCAAATGTGGTATTAGTCCGGTTGTTAAGGGCGAAATTTTGCCTGCACCCTGCATTTTTTGATGCAAGCAAGCCGTTTCGGTCATATGTTACTGAGACTATACCCTACCGAATAAGAGTTGTAGCCACACGGAAATGCCCCGGAGGCACATGTTATTGCGGGTTGTATACCTCATTGGCGCAGTTTTCTTAAAGTCGGCGTGGTGCGCAAACCATTGGATCTTCAAAGTTGAATTTTTCTAATAATAATAACAATGGAAAGGTCTTTGATGCTGCGGTGCAAAAAAAAATGTTTGGTTATATATAACGTATACATTTTTCTTCTTGAATTTAGCACATTGTGTTGTTTTGAAGAAAATTTTGGCTTCCTTGGCCGATTGCACAAGAACGCTACATCATACTAGAAACTAACCCGAATAAAAATTGTAGCGCGTTCAAAGAGCAATCGATATAGGGCATAGTGACGTGTCTGTGACTTTCATAGACCCACCGACACGGAAGTTTCTAAAGAGACACGAAAGTGAGCCGAGCCGTCCTGCGAAGACAGACCATTATTATGTCAATTGGAGCGAGGCGTTTAGTTTATATGTTGCTTGGACAATACTCTACCGATTAAGAAGTGTAGCCACCCGGAAAGGTTGCACAGGCTCTGTGTATTGAGGGTTGTATACTTCATTGGCGCGTTTTTCTTAAAATAGCAGTGGTGTGCAAACCATTGGGTATACAAAGCTGATTTTATTTTTATATTACTTATAATAATAAGGTCTTTAATGCTGCCTCGCAAAATAACGAGTTTGGTTACATATAACGTATTCATGTTTCTCTTGAATTTAGCACATTTTGGTTTTTTGGAGATCATTTTGGTTTCCTTGTCCGATTGCATAAGAACTCTACGTTATACCGGAAAGTAACCCGAATAAAAGTTGTAGCGTATTCAAAGCTATCGATATAGGGTTTAGTGGCGTGTCTGTGGCTATCAGAGGCCTGCCGACATGGAAGTTTCTAAAGGGAGGCGTAGGTGCACAGAGTCGCCCTGTGCGAGAGAGAACATTGATGTGTCAGTTCGAGTAGCCGTTTGGTTCATAAGTCTCTGGGATCAAACCCTACCGATTAAAAGGTGTAGCCATCCGGAAATGCCACGTAGGCTTTGTATATTGCGGGTTGATACCTCATTGGCGAGTCTTTTCTTATTAAAGTCGCAGTGGTACGCAAACCATTGGAAACAGAAGTCTCGTTACTTATAACGTATCCATTTTCCTCTTGAACAGAGCACATTGTGGTTTTTTGGAGAAAATTTTGGCTTCCTTGGCCGATTTCGCAAGAACGCTACGTTATACCGGAAAACAACCTTAATAAAAGTTGTAGCGCGTTCCAAAAGCTGTCGATATAGAGCTCAGAGGCGTATCTGTGGCTATCAAAGGCCCGCCGACACGGAAGTTTCTAAAGAGTCGAGGACGTGCGCCGAGTTGCCTTGCGCGAGGGAGGACATGGTTGCATCAATTCGAGCAAACCGTTTGGTTTGTATATTGGTGGGACCATACCCTTCCGATTATGAGGTGTAGCCACCCGAAAATGCTTCACAGGCACTGTATATTGCGGGTTGTATATCTCATTGGCACGAGTTTTCTTATTAAAATCGCAGTGGTGCGCAAACTATTGGACCTACAGAGCTGATATGTTTTTTGTATAAATTGTAATGAAAACGCCTTTGATGCTGTAGTGCAAAAAAGGAGTTTGGTTACATATATCGTATCCATTATCCTCTTGAACAGATCATTTTGTGAGTTTTTTGGAGAAAATTTTGGCTTCTTTGGCCGATTTTGGTAGAACGCTGCGTTATACAAGAAAACAACACTAATAAAAGTTGTAGCACGTTTAAAGAGCTATCGATAGAGAGCTTAGCGGCGGCTCTGTGGCTATCAGCGGTACGCCGACACGGAAATTTCTAAAGGGACGCGTAGGTGCGCCGAGCCGCCCTGTACGAGAGAGAACATTTTTTCATCACTTCGAGCAAGCAGGTTCGTTTATATGTTGGTGGGACTATATCCTATCAAATATGCGATGTAGCCACCTGGAGATGCCGCGCAGGCAATGTATATTGCGGGCTGTATACCTTATTGGCGCGTGCAAGTGCAAGAAAGCATGTGGAAAGCTTTTGGAACGCGCTACAACTTTTATTAAGGTTGTTTTCTGGTATAACGTAGCGATCTTGCGAAATCGGCCAAGGAAGGCAAAATTTTCTCCAAAAAACCGCAATGTGCTCTGTTCAAGAGGAAAATGGATACGTTATAAGTAACGAAACTTCTGTTTTTGCACTGCAGCATCAAAGGCCTTATCATTACAATTAATATGTATAAAAATGCAGCTCTGTAGGTCCAATGGTTTGCGTACCACTGCGACTTTAATAAGAAAAGACGCGCCAATGAGGTATACAACCCGCAATATACAAAGCCTACGCGGCATTTCCGGATGGCTACATCTTTTGATCGGTAGGGTTTGGTCCCAGATACTTATGAACCAAACGGCTACTCGAACTGACACATCAATGCTCTCTCTCGCACATGGCGACTCTGTGCACCTACGCCTCTCTTTAGAAACATCCATGTCGGCAAGCCTCTGATAGCCACAGACACGCCACTAAGCCCTATATTGATAGCTCTTTGAATGCGCTACAACTTTTATTCGGGTTATTTTCCGGTATAACGTAGAGTTCTTACGAAATCGGCCAAGGAAGCCAAAATGATCTCCAAAAAACCACAATGTGCTAAATTAAAGAGAAACATGAATACGTTATATGTAACCAAACTCGTTCTTTTTGCATGGCAGCATCAAAAATCTTATCATTATAAGTAATATAAAAATAAAATCAGATCTGTAGACCCAATGGTTTGCACACCACTGCTACTTTAAGAAAAACGCGCGAATGGAGTATACAACCCTCAATACACAGAGCTTGTGCAACCTTTCCGGGTGGCTACACTTCTTAATCGGTAGAGTATTATCCAAGAAACATATAAACTAAACGCCTTGCTCCAATTGACAATAATGGTCTGTCTTGCGCAGGGCGGCTCAGCTCACTTTCGTGTCTCTTTAGAAACTTCCGTGTCGGTGGGTCTATGAAAGTCACAGACACGCCACTAAGCCCTATATCGATAGCTCTTTGAACGCGCTACAGTTTTTATTCGGGTTATTTTCTAGTATGACATAGCGTTCTTGCGCAATCGGCCAAGGAAGCCAAAATTTTCTTCAAAAAACACAATGTGCTAAATTCAAGAGGAAAATGTATACGTTATATATAACCGAAATTTTTTTGCACCGCGGCATCAAAGAGCTTTCCATTGTGCCAATGAGGTACACAACCCGCAATAACTTGTGCCTCCGGGGCATTTCCGGGTGGCTACATCTCTTAATCGGTAGGGTATAGTCTCATGACCCAAACGGCTTGCTTGCATCACAAAATGCAGGGTGAACTGAATCCGGACTATATTTAAGACTTCTATGTGAAGGGGAGCAAAATATTAGATTTTGGCTAAAACTGATAAACCGCAAGTGATACTTTATTTGAAGCTCTGAACATATTTTCGTGAAAAATATATTGACAAATTCAAATTTGGTATTCAAGACTTTTATATTAATGAGAACGACATATTAGATTTTTTTCTAAAATTGATAAACCGGAAGTAGTATTTTACAAAATGCTATAAACATAATATCTTGAAAAAATATATTAAAACATGCTCCAAAACTTATCTAATTTGGCATTTAAAACTCGTGTATAATTTGAAACAACATATTAGATTTTGACTGTACATATGATGAACAGGATGTGATGCATAATTTGAAGCTCTTATCAGATTTTGGAGGAAAAACATAAGAATATATAATCCAAAATTTCGTATTACAGATTTTTCTATTAATTGGAACAGCAAAATTAGATTTTGTTTACAAACGATCAATCGGGAGTGATACTTTACTTAAAGCTCATTGCTATTTTAAACATGGAATTGACGGGAGGATATGTGCTGGTCACATCAGATTTTTTGATAATGCAATGAATATTAAATTTTAAAATCCGGTGTAGAATAGAATTCACTAATCCAAAGTTGAGGATTAGCTTAAACTTTTTTATGAATTGGGCTGGTAATGTGTAACATTAATTTTATTATTTTTTAACAAGTGCTTCATTTGTTCCCCGTATTCCTCCTGGAATCCTACTTGGTGTACCCTACAATGAATTTTATATATTATAAACTGGAAATATATTAAGTTTTACTATGATATTCTATTCTATCAAAGCCAAGCTGAGAGAAGAAAAAATCTACACAAATAACGACTTAACAGTAGAGGAAAGAAATATACAGAAAAGCATTGTCAAAATCTCAAATGAACATAAAAGACCGGGAAAAGATGTCAAAATAGGGTACCAAAAAATAACAATAGAGGGGAAAACATGTATGGGACGCCATAAAAAACGGAATCGTACCAAAAAACTAAAAAAAGAGGTGAAAGAGGATAAAAAACAAAAGAATATGAAGACCAGAATAAAATAAGAAAAAATGAAAAGAAAAGGTACAAAAAAATAAAATTAAACATTAAAATCAGCACATGGAATGTAAGAACAATTCTGTCAGTAGCAAAAATAATAGAATTAAGTTTTGAATTAGAAAATATGGGATACATATAGCGGGATTACAAGAAACAATAGGGAAAGGACAAATAAATAAAAAAAAATTTACCTTCTTCTACTCCGGAAATGAAAACCAAGGACAACACGGAGTAGCCTTTATGGTGACGAAGCAAAATAAAAACAACATAATACAATTTAATCTAATAAACGAGCGTATGGCATATATTAGAATAAAAGCAAACCCGTTCAATATTTTAATACTGAACGTATACGCACCTACAGAAAATGCAAAGAAAGAAGAAAAGGATAAATTATATGAAAAACTGGAAGAAGAATTTGAATAGATAGCAACAGAGGACTTAAAAATAATAATAGGGGACATGAACGCCTAAGTAGGAAAAGGAAAATATATCAAAGACGTAGTAGGCAATCACACGATTCATGAAAACTCAAGTGACAATGGACAGAGACTTTGTCATTTTGCAATAGGAGCACAAATAAGTCTAAGGAGCACAAGATACGAGTACAAACACCCGTTGCAACATAAAATAAATAGATCACATACTAATAGACAAACGAAGACAAACAACAATAAGAGACGTGAGAACATAAACTAGAATAAAACAAAAAGTTAAGAGTACTAAGGAGTAATACGAAATAAGTAAAATGGAATAAAGAGAAATTGAACAACGAACAAGAACGGAGATATTATGTCAAAAAAATAGACAAATACATAACATCGAAAGAAATGAAGGAAACATCGATGAAGAATGGAATAAGGTAAAATCATGCGTAACAAAAGCAGTTCAAGAACCACTGGAAGCAAAGGAAAAAATGAATAATAAGGAATGGTTCAGTGAGGAATGCAAAAAAATTACTGACAGGAAAACAAAAACCAGAATGAAATGAATACAAACATAGAAGTATACAAAGAAGAATACCAGAAATTAAGGAAAGAATGCAACAAAGTACTAAGAAGAAATAAAAGAGAATAAACTGTAAACAAAATAAGAAAAAGAAGAAAGAAGCAATAGGAATACGAAACTTTTCTACCAAAAAATAAAACAACAAAAAATTAAAAATGAAATCACATCAACAAACATGAAGAACAAAAGCGGAAAATTAACCGAAACGGGTCAACAAAATAAGCAAGTCTGGGAAGAATACTTTAAAGGTATTCTCACAGAAAACTACACAGATACAGATGAAGAGAACGAGGAAAAGATAAATGAAGAAGAAGAAGAAACAGAACAAGAACTACTACAGGAACCAACAATACAAGAAGTAAGTGTTTTAATTAATAATAGTAGAAATGGAAAAGCACTAGGTAAAGACGGAATACATATGATGCTCATAAAGTATGGCAGAGACATACTAACATAACAAATACATAATCTGATATGCAAGATATGAGGAGAAGAAAAGTTACCTAAAGAATGGGAAACCGGCCAAATAATACAAATACACAAAAAAGGAGACACCAAAGAATGCAAGAATTATAGGGCAATAACGTTATTAAACAATTCATATAAAATTCTGTCAAAAATAATAAACAAGAGACTAACAAGATCAACAAACAAAAATAGGACAATATCAACTTAGTTTCAGGGAAGGAAAGTCTACAATAGATACGATTCATACACTCAAACAGGTAATAGAAAAAGCACACGATGCAAAAATAGACGTGGAAATGATCTTCATAGATTTCCAACCAGCTTTCGACTCAATAAACGTGTCAAAATTGGTAATAAATAATTCTAAACAAGTAAACAGCAGTGCCAAAAATTCGACTGTAGAAACCAAAAACACCGCAATTGAAAATAAACAAAGTACAACTAACCTAAATACAAAAATAAGTAATAATACAAACGCAATAATTGGTAGTGACACATGTGTTGACAGCTTAATTATTAAAAGCGGTAATAAGAAGAATGTATCAATAAGATTTGAAGGATCCGCCTCAGTCAACCATCAAGATGGTTTGAGAGCCGCTGATGAAAAGGCCTGGCTATACGTTGGCCGAGCAGCGAGCACAACTACTACGCAGGTCTTAACAAATTATTTAATGAAAAAAATCCCCAATAAAGAGTTTACTGTGGAAGAAATATCAAAACACCACACAAATAAAAGTACCAATAAATCATTTAAAGTAGGCCTGGATAGAGATATACTTGAGGACGTAAACAAACCAGAATTTTGGCCATCAGGATTATGTATTCAAAGATTTCGGTTTTTTCGGAAATACGGAGAACACCAAGTCAAAAATCCAACCTAACTTTCCTCAAATGATGACAGAAGACAAAAATAATAAAATACGTAAAAATATATCTATATTCTTTGTAAATATACAGGGTCTGTCTAATAAAGTTGACGAAATATGTTTATTTTTAGAGTCTGACAATAGTGACATACTTTGCCTGGCCGAGCACTGGCTAAATAACTCGAATCTCAGTACAATAAATATTCCAAATTATATCTTAGCCAATAGTTACTGTAGAGAATATAATAAGGAACACGGTGGGGTTTGTATATTTATAAAAAATCATTTAAAACATAAACCTTTGAATTTAGCTAAATTTTGTATAAAGTTTCATGCTGAATTCTGCGGCGTTGTATTTCATGAATCAAAAATAGCAGTCATAACGGCTTATCGTTCGTCGAGTTCTGGTGACGTGCGTATATTTTTTAATAAATTAGAACAATTGTTAATACATTTAACAAACAATCTTACAAATATCATTATTCTAGGAGATTTTAATATTCATTTCTTAAATAACAATGCAACGACTAAAGAAATGTTAACACTGATTAATTCTTTTAATATTCATTTCACTATTTCAGACTATACACGAATCACAAAAAAGTCCGCATCATGTATAGATAATATACTAACAAATCTTTCGCCAGATTCTTACACCTCTAAAGCAATTGATCCTGGTTTGTCTGACCACAGTGGCGTATCTTTTACTCTTACAGAGTCATCAAGCTCCAGTACTTTGCCAGTTTTGAATATGAAAAGATCTATCACAACACAAGGATTACAAAAATTCAGAAATTCACTCAGTAGTGTTGACTGGTCCCTATTTTACCAAGCGGACGCTGATGCCAACGAGTTAGCAAATAAGCTCGTGTCAACTTTAAAAAATATGGTATGTTCTAACTTTCCATTGAAAAAATACCAGCCCTCTGCTATGCCCTTTACTTGGTTTAATGATAATATACGTAAAATTAGAGACACGTTATCTATAACTAAGCATATTTTCAATGTCACTCGTTCACCGGAACATTTCACCATATTTAAAAAGCTGCGCTCTATATATACTGAGAAAATTTTAGTTGCCAAAAAAATGGCATACGAAAGTTTTCTCAGTAATTCCAGTAATAAATTAAGGGACTGTTGGAAATTTGTTAATCACGAGAGAAATAAGACGAGTAACAATAAAACTCCTAATTTTTCTGGTAACGATATTAACAAATTTTTCAGTGAAGTTGGTTTAAATACTTTAAACTCGCTCCCTAATACCGGTTCAGATAATAATGTTACACTTCAAAGCATTATTCCGCAACCAAATTCATTTTTTATGGAACATGTTACTGAGGACGAAGTTACATTTACCATAATACTTAACATAAATGACTCATCTTGCCCAGGTATCTATGAATTAAATAGCAGAATTATTAAATCCGTTGTCGACATTATATCATTACCATTGACTAGTCTTCTTAATAAATGTATAGACGGGGGGATCTTTCCGAATGCATTTAAAGTTGCGAAAGTCATACCTATACATAAAAAGGGTAATACATCGTCGCTAGATAATTATCGTCCAATATCCATACTGCCTATAATCGGTAAAATATTTGAAGCATTAATAAAAAAAAGACTTGATTCATATATTGACAAATTCTCTATACTTAATCCCTGTCAGTACGGTTTCCGCAAATCATGTTCAACATCTAAAGCTCTTGCTAAAGTAACTGCAGAGATCGTTGAGGGATTTGAGAACCATAAACTAACTGCTATTACACTATGCGACCTATCCAAGGCGTTCGATTGCGTTTCCCATACCATGTTGGTTGGAAAACTAGAATTCTATGGAATCAGAGGCATACCACTTATGCTTTTAAAATCTTATCTTCAAGATCGACTACAATGTGTATACTTACATCATTCATTCTCTGACTGTCTCCCAAATGAACATGGAGTTCCACAGGGTCTATTTTAGGTCCCTTATTATTTAATATTTATATAAATGACTTTTTTGATTACATGTATCCCCGAAAATGTATCTTGTTTGCAGATGACACTACCTTAATAGCCTCTGATAAAAGTATTGATAATCTCCAAACACAAATGACCGCCATCGAAAACGATGCGGAAATTTGGTTTGCCTTAAATAACCTTAAACTAAATCGAGAAAAAACACAAAGACTAATTTTATCTCCAAATCCTAATAACGACCAAAGAAATTCTGTTAAACTTCTGGGGTTGCATATTAGCTGCCCTATGAACTGATCTGTACATGTTGAAAAATTGTGTAAAACTCTTTCTTCCATTATATACCTCTTTAGAAAGTTGAAAAAATATTTAAACATTCAAAGTCTCATAAATATATATTTCGGACTTTTCCATAGTCACTTGTCGTATGTGGTAACCATATGGGGAAATTCTACTCACACAATTAAAGTCTTTAGATTACAAAAAAAAATTGTAAGATTGATTGTTAACGCTAAACAGAATGAACACTGTCGTCCTTATTTTATAAAATTAGGCATTATGCCACTACCTACTTTATATATATACTTATCGTTAATAGAAATTCACCAAAACAGACATTTATACAAACAAAATAAAGACATTCACCAGCACGTGACACGACAAACTGATGACATTAGAGTTCCTCGTTTCAGACTCGCGAGTTCAGCTAGGAACTCTTCAGATCTGAATCTATATAACCATGTTCCAAATAATATTAGAGCACTTAATTGCCAACAGTTTAAAAATCAAATAAAGAAATATCTGTTATCAGAATGCTTTTACACAACTAATGATTTTCTAAATACTCCGTTCGTGGTAACTTCATTAGGATGACACTGTATATTGTGTATTTTAAACTTGTAACATTTTTATATATGTATTATGACCTGCTACAAACTAATATTTTTGTTATGTAACGTGGTCAAATAAAATTATTATTATTATAAAAAAACTAAAAAAGAACCAAAGCTAAGAAGACTAATAGCAATGACACTGATTCAAACTAAAGTCAGCATAAGAACCGACAGCGGAACACAGAAAAATTTATAGTAAATAAGGGAGTAAGACAGGGAGACTCACTATCGGCCACGCTGTTCAACACTGCCTTAGAGCACGTGACAAATAAAATAAACAAATATGCAATCCGCACAAAGGGAGGACAAATGATTGCCTACGTAGATGATATAGTTATAAAAAATCTGATGTGGCCAGCACATTACCTTCCGTCAGTTCTATGTATTTTGTACAAATTTCATACGGAAAGTTCCTTGCTAAATTAAATATTCTATTTCTTGTACATTATCTTCCCGCAGTTGCATGTATTTTATGCAAATTTCATACAGAAAATTATTATTTTGTGACGTTTTCTATATACAATGTAATGTATCTGCAGAAATAAAAGATTTATTATTATTATTATTTCTTGTACATTACCTTAAAGCAGTTGTATGTATTTTATACAAATTCCATACAGAAAGCAAAAGATCCTATATTTCCAGTAAAAATTGTAAGACAAACACACTATGTCAATTTCACTTGACACTGACATCTTTCAATCAGAATTTTCTTAATATAGTAGCTGTTTTCATAGCTATGGCTACTTTATGAAATTTAATTTCTTTATAATTTTTTAACTCTATATCCATTTAATATTAAGTATAAAATGCAGTCAAATCGTACAGAGAATAAAATATACTTTAATATTTATAATAACATCATATGTGAAAAAATTATATTTAACATAGTTTTTTCAAGAAAAACTGTTAAAATCTTCAAATGATGGTACTTCCGGTTGACCAATTGTAACCAAAATCTAATCAGCTCTTCATATGGATGTAACGAAGAAGTACACGAAAAAATTATAATTTTTGTAACTGTAGTATTAGAGTTATCGCAGACGAAAATTTTGTTACACACACACACACATCCACACACACACACATCCACACACACACACACACACACATACAGACATCATCGTAAAAATAGTAAATTCGTATTCTAGGGACCCTAAAACGTGCTTATTGATTAAAAACTCATCATCGAATTTTTTGACCAAAGACAATACCTTCCTTACCTAAAGGTGACGGAAGGTAAAAAAGGTGAGAGACAATAGAAAAGATGATAGAGGAAATAGTGGTAGAAGGAAAGAAGATTGGGCTTACACTCAATGAAAACAAAACAAAAATGATGAGATATGGAAAACAAAGATAAGATAACAAAATAAAAATAGGAAAATATGGGTTCAAAAAGTTACAGATATATAAATATTTAGGGGCAATGATAACAAGCACTAGAGACAGAGATATTGAAATAAAAGAGAAAATCTTCACAACGTACAAAGCATATCACATACACAAAAACCTACTCAAGAACAAAATGCTGAGTAAAAAAACAAAAATAAAAATATTCAAAACAATAATAAGATTAATACTATTATATGACGCAGAGACCCGAACATTGACAAAAAAGAAGAAGAGCAACTAAGAATAATAGAAAGAAAAATAATGAGAACAATATTAGGATCGATCAAAATAGATAATAACGAATTAGGAAAAAACACCGAAATACTTCATAAGCTGGACGGGGAAGACGTAGTAAGAAAAATTAAACAACAAAGAGTGAAATGGCTCGGACGTATGTGGAGTGCAGGGTCGGAAGCAACAATATACAGCATAACGGAATTGAAGCCTCGAAGAAGAAAGAAAGGAAGACCGAAATCAACATGGACGAAAGAAGTCAAAGAGGACCTGCAAAACGCAGGAATTAACAACTGCAAAGAAAAATCAAGTAATAGGAAAGAATGGAGGAATATAAGTATGAAGATCTGAGACAAGAAGAACAGGGACCCCACGAGGGGTGTTTTCGCCACCACATATATAATGATATTCTATTACTATTTGTCTAATAAATTAATTAACTTGATCATGCAACACACATTACATTTTTACCTTCCGTCACCTTTAGGTAAGGAAGGTATTGTCTTTGGTCAAAAAATTCGGTGGTGAGTTTTTGATGAATAAGCACGTTTTAAGGTCCCTAGAACACGATTTTACTATTTTTACGATGATGTCTGTATGTGTGTGTGTGTGTGTGTGTGTGTGTGTGTGTGTGTATGTGTGTCTGTGTGTGTGTGTGTAACAAAATTTTCGTCTACGATAACTTCCATACTACAATTCAAAAAATTATAATTCTTTCGTATTCCTCTTCGTTATATCCATGTGAAGAGCTGATTAGATTTTGGTTAGAATTGGTCAACCGGAAGTACCCTCATTTGAAGATTTTAACAGTTTTTCTTGAAAAAACGATGTAAAATATCATTTTTTCACATTTGATGTTATTATAAATATTAAAGAATATTTTATTCTCTATGTGATTTGAATGCATTTTATATTTCATATTAAATGGATATAGAGTTAAAAAATTATAAAGTAATTAAATATCATATATTAGCTAGCTATGTTATAACTCTGGAAACAGCTGATATATTAGAAAAATTCTGATTGAAAGGTGTCAGTGTCAAGTGCAGTTGACAGTATGTATGTGTTATAATTTTACAGGAAATATAGGATCTTTTGCTTTCTGTATGGAATTTGTATAAAATACATACAACTGCCTTAAGGTAATGTACAAGAAATATAATCTTTTGCAAAAAAATTTCTGTATGACATTTATACAAAATACATAGAACTGACGCACGGATCACCTCAACTACAGATAGGACAGCTAATGTATTTTTCGAAATACAAAATAGTGACATCTACAGATTGCTTCCATGAACTAACGCACACTGTGATGGCTTGGTCGGCTTGGTAGTTTGTGACATAGGAGACATGTCGTGTATGGATAAATTGAAATTTTGAATTTTTAAAATAAAAGAGATAACAAAATTGAATATAAGTACAAACATATATTTTAAATAATCACAATACAATAACTATAAGTACATTTCTAAATAAATATAAAATTACTTGTCAGAAAGACATACACTTCTATTCTAATTCTTGTTTATATGTAAGGTAAAAAGATATTGGAAATAGTACGACATTTCATCATTAAATATAAAAGTAAACGTCTATTTGTTTCTTTGCACTGCACTTTCTATCAAACAGCACAACGAATGTTCATCGGCTTATTGAATTTCAATTCCGTATTTCGTCAAAAATAAACAGTTAATACACTTTAAAACTGGAGAAATCACGAAATAAATCACTACTGGCACTATAACTAAATCTATAAACTATTACAAATTGGATTACCAAATAATTAAAGATGTTAAAGCGTACGTTCAATGACATGTGTGATGACTTATGTGACTTTACAATTCAAAATATTGCAAAATGTTTTGAACTCTAAGGTGACTTAATCCATTTTCTTAAAATTTAAGAACTGTTGCGCCTCTACAGTTTGCTTCCTGGAACTATGACAGTGTTTTGGCACATTTATTTAGCTGTCCGGTGCCTGAACTGACGGAAGGTAATGTGCTGGCCACATCAGATTTTTTAAAATTAAATTATTAAATTGAAGAGTGATGCTATATAAGCGTGTAATTAAAGTATTACTACTAAGATAAATTGTACAAATGGGAGAGAAAAATCAGCTGATGCCGGGGTTCGAACCCGGGACCTCCAAATCTCTAGTCTGGAGCTCTACCAACTGAGCTACGCCAACCCTAGCGTCAACTGAAACATTATCTCTCACTTGTATAGTAAAGTCTAATGTGGCATCGTATCAAAGACTTCTCTTTAAGAGCTATTGACAATGATTACGTCCACGAGCGACTTTGATAATTTAAGGATAATTATACCGATGGTTAAATTGAAGAGTGATGCTATATAAGCGTGTAATTAAAGTATTACTACAAAGATAAATTGTACAAATGGGAGAGAAAAAAAGAGAAGTCTTTGATACGATGCCACATTAGACTTTACTATACAAGTGAGAGATAATGTTTCAGTTGACGCTAGGGTTGGCGTAGCTCAGTTGGTAGAGCTCCAGACTAGAGATTTGGAGGTCCCGGGTTCGAACCCCGGCGTCAGCTGATTTTTCTCTCCCATTTGTACAATTTATCTTAGTAGTAATACTTTAATTACACGCTTATATAGCATCACTCTTCAATTTAACCATCGGTATAATTATCCTTAAATTATCAAAGTCGCTCGTGGACGTAATCATTGTCAATAGCTCTTAAAGAGAAGTCTTTGATACGATGCCACATTAGACTTTACTATACAAGTGAGAGATAATGTTTCAGTTGACGCTAGGGTTGGCGTAGCTCAGTTGGTAGAGCTCCAGACTAGAGATTTGGAGGTCCCGGGTTCGAACCCCGGCGTCAGCTGATTTTTCTCTCCCATTTGTACAATTTATTAAATTATTAATATACCATGTAAACCTAAAAATTCCATGACGTCATATATATTGACGACGTGCCTTCTCTGCATTAATATTTTTACTATACTTACTATGTTTAATGTAGAAATGGATTTTTTGTCGGTATAAGCACGGACACAGTGTTAGCCAAGCAAACATTGTAGGTACCTATTAGGGAAATTTTAAATTTACTGCTTTTGTTTTAAAAACGAATTATAGAAATGACGTGTTTCAGATAGGTACGATTGATAACGTCGTAAACAGCACGCAGGTGCAGCGATAGATAACGAAATATTAACTTGTGTGCTATATGTGTCTGTTGTCCTACCGCTGGCCAATAAGAAATCAGAACTGTCTAAACATCATCAGTTTTTCGATTCGTTGGAATATTGTGAATTCAGTATGTTCGATTTAATATTTTCTGTTTATATGGGTAACACAATATGTAATTAGTATAATAAATCTTATAAAGATTTTTACAATGAAAAACGGACTCAGTGTGGAAAATCGCGAGACTGTAATCTCTACCCATATTTCAATATTTATATTATCTTTTACGACGTACGAGTATACCTAAATATTTTTCAGAATTTAGGTAGCATAAATCAGGTCATAATTTTTATATTTTATTGAGCACACTTAATTTGATTAGAGAGAATTTTATTTTTAATTTGTCGCAATGGCAATGTTTTAAGAAGTCCAATATTTCTTCCTTACTTGTCTATGTATGTATATTGATTATCATAAACAATATTTTTAATTTAGTTGTCTGTGAAATTAGTTTACTGCACCTAAGAAAGATCATTGTTTTGTCTATAATTTTGACTATCTAGCAAACTTCGTGTTAAATTTATAGAAGTATTTGAAAACGTTTATTGAATTTAATTGATTTTGTATCTAGGTCTTGTTACTAATTTATGTCAATTTAAATTAAAATTGATTTGCTGTACATTCAATTTTAGGTTTGAAAAAATGGAAAAAAGAAATGTAAGTCTACTTAAGAGCCTGCTGTAACTTTCACGGTGAGGTAAGCTTGTCCGCGACGTGGGAGACGAAGAAGGCAGAGGGTTGGCCCGGCAAGTACCCCCACTTCTACAGAGTATACACCCCTATTTACGAAATATTGAAGGGAGACAGGCTACAGGCTAGCACTTTCACTGTCCAAGCCTTATGACTTCGCAACAACGGCTCAAAAATCAGAACTACCATTCCGGCTATATATTTTAGAGGTTGAAAGAGAGAAATCATAGACGTTTTTCCCTAAAACAGTTTAACCATAATGTTTTTTTTTTATTAAAGTTAAATTAAAAGCTGCCTATTGCCTATAGCAGGAAATGTTTTTTGATCATTATACCATGGAAAGTATACCACCACAAGATTGATTCTGATTTTTTTTGTAATAAAGATTAAATATGTCAACCGTCAAGTATATTGTTTTCAGAATTTATGGTACCTATGTGTACATATTGATTGAAGGTGACATATATCATTGTAACTTTTCCACTAACCCAATGAAAATTCTTTCGAGGAATCAAGTCCCTTCGCTCTCTTTCTCATAGTAGCTAAGAAAACCGATCTGGCGATAATATTCTCGGTGACGTGGGATAATAATAATCTTTTTTGGCAAGTCAGGTTCTGTAGAGACAACCTCACTGCAAATCTATATCTGGACATCTTTCTGTCCCTGACTGAGGTTTTCTGGTACCATTTTGGCACAAACTTCGTCCATGCCTAATTGGTCATGCAATATCTGTCGTACTTGTACACCGGCACAATGCTCCTGGCCACAATGCTCTGACTGTAAAGCAGTTTCTGGCTGAGGAGAAAATTATTGTATAGGATAATTCACCTTACTTGCCGGATTTGGCACCATGTGATTTCTATCTGTTTTCAACGTTCTCTTGTCTCTTGACAAATAGTTTGTGTATTCACTCGAGTACGTGTCATTATATTAATATCTGTCCGTACACATCTGTCAACAGTTTCAAACACTCACTCGGTGATTTTTTAAATTTTACAAAGAATTTCAGATTAATGCGCTGTTCGTTTTTAAAATTAGACATGAGTCCGGAAAAACGATCAAATACTAGTATTTGTATCTTTAATTATTACTGATAACTGACTGACTACTACAAGGGAAACAGGTTTATTCTCATTTGGCTTATGTCGAAAAATTGACCTATTTTAATAACATGTTACTAATTTATTTTACACTTTTTTACAAAAAGGCTATGTAGCGCATTAAAGTGAACCTTCGTTATTCATTATGCCAAATATCAACATTTTATTATTAATAATAATGTCACAGTAATAGTCTGAAAAAAAAAATTTCGAGCAGCAGCCTCTTTACAGTTCAAATATAATCAAGTTACCTTAGCCTCAGAAAATAGAACATAAAGAAATGAAAACAAAATCTGTTCATAAGTACTCTTTTTTATCTTATTGGTAAATTTCTCTGTTCATTAGCAAAAAAAAGAAAAAAAATGGAAAAGTTTCGTACTGGTTAAAATGCAGATTTAGTGTTTCGTGATGAATATACCGTGTGTCCCAAGCAAACCTTGACATAGGCGTTTAACACGGGAAAACGGTTTTTTCTAAATAAAAAGTGTTCGGGAGCAAATTAAGCCATGATATTGAACAGAATATTAAAACATTACCTCTTGTACGTTATTTATTATTAATTCCTTTCTTAGCATTGCATAAATTGGTAAAAATTATAAAAATTTATAAATAAATAATTATTTTAATATTTTATGCCATAATATGAAAAGAATTTCACATGTCTTTCATAGTATAATGGTCAGCATGGCTGCCTCAGGAATTAATTTTGTTAAAAATTTGGGTTCGATTATCAACAATTTTTTTTATTTTTTGCAAAAAAACTATCAAATTTCAAAAATCTATCTTGTATTTCCTTTTACAATCATTTAGAAAAAATAATACCTTTGTAATAAATAAAGAGAAAATAATTAACAATAATTGATTACAACAATTAAATCAAAGATATAACAAAATACCTACATTATATTTTCTTTTGATATTATTAAAAAATAACTTGTATTTTCACTGAATTTATAAAGAATAAGTAATTTTTTATTAATATCAAAAGAAAATATAATGTATTTTCATTATATCACTGTTTTAATTGTTGAAATCAGTTCTTATTAATTATTTTCTCTTTATTTATTACAAAGTTACTATTATCTCTAAATGATTGTAATGCAAAATACAAGATAGATTTTGAAAAGTTCGATAATTTTGTCCAAAAATTTTTTAAAAAATGTCTTTTTGGGGAATCGAACCCAAACCTTTGACAAAATTAATTCCAGGGGCAGCTATGCTGACCATTATGCTATAAAAGACATGTGAAAGTCTTTTCATATTATGGCATAAAATATTGAAACAATTATTTATTTATAAATTGTTATAATTTATATCAATTTATGTAATGATAATAAAGAAATTAATAATGAATAACGTACTCTAGAGTTGTTAGGACCTCTGGCATGGTTGACATGTTGAGTAATCTTGACTACTCTGTTTAACTTTTCACTTGTTGTATTACTGATGATGAGAACTTAGTTCTCGAAATACGTATCTAGTTTTTATTAAAATTAATTTTAAGGTTAAGGGGTAATTATAATAGTTTTAGTTAAATTTAACCTTAGACTCCATCTATTATTAATTTTTAATATGACTTCCCGGTCAACGGAGTTAAATAACTACTTCAAACTTAAAACTAAGATTAAATTAATTAGTGCTGACATTTTATTTCTAAAAAATTGTAAAGTAAATTCAGTGTATCCAAAATTTATGAAAATCACAACTTCCAAAAATTGTAAATATTCTGAAAATATAGTAAGATTTGCTAAAAATAAATGGTTAGATTCGGAAATTAAAAATCATTACGCTAAAAGAAGTAAACTCGAAATTGAAGCATATAACTTACACCTTAAATTAACTAAAAATTTAAATAATTTAGAATATCACGAGTGGTCGGTCTTCGAGAATAAATTATATGAAGTAATTAGTCATAAATTTGCTAATAAAATTAAAAATCAGAATAATAAATCTAAACGGTTAATACCTAATAATACAAAAGAACAAAGTTCTATAAAAGAAAACATCGTTGTAAACCAATCGTCGGAAAAATTTTCTAAAGATGAAATTAACTTGTTAAATAAAGGTTTAAAATATTCACCAAATAATATTAACTCACCGTTAGAGGATATAATAGCTTGCATTGAAACCAGCATTAAATATTTCGATAATGACACTAAAGATTACATTAGGAACGCTTGTAAAATTCAAATATCTAATAATATAAATCGTTTTAAAAATAAACCTAATAATAATGATATTAAACTGATAAATAATCTTAAACAACGCGACGTATTTTATTTAAAGGCAGATAAAGGGAATAAAATTGTCATATTAGATAAATCAGATTATTTTAATAGAGTAAATAATCAATTAAATAACGGACCTTACACGCAAGTAAACAAAAATCCATTACCTAAAATGCTCAGAGAATATAAAAACACCCTTAAAAACTGCACAAATTTAATCACTAAAGATATAAATTTTAAACTTAACGTTTCAAACCCAGTAGTTCCAAAAATGTACTGTCTTCCAAAAATTCATAAACCAGGTAATTCAGTAAGACCTATAGTTTCTGGCATAAATTCACCAACTTATTTGCTTTCAAAGTGGTTAGTCAATGAATTTAGTAGTTTTCCAAATCAACCTCAAACATTTTCCGTACAAAATTCATTACAATTTATCGATAAAGTTAAAGATAGAGTTGTTAGGACCTCTGGCATGGTTGACATGTTGAGTAATCTTGACTACTCTGTTTAACTTTTCACTTGTTGTATTACTGATGATGAGAACTTAGTTCTCGAAATACGTATCTAGTTTTTATTAAAATTAATTTTAAGGTTAAAGGGTAATTATAATAGTTTTAGTTAAATTTAACCTTAGACTCCATCTATTATTAATTTATAATAATATTGATATTTAAATGCTATTTTTAAGAAAAACTGTTAAGAGCTGCAAGAATAGGTAGGTACTTCCGCTTAACCAATTGTAACCAAAATCTAATCAAATCTTCATATGGGTGCAAAAAAGAGGAATGCAAAACATTTGATTTTTTTTTGGAATTGTAATCGTACAAGTAGTTATTGAAGCCGAAAGAGTTGATACCCACACACAGACATTGTAAAAATAGTAAACTCGTATTCTGGGGACCATAAAACATACTACATGTTTATTTATTGAAAACTCTTCATCGAATTTTTTTTACCAAAGACTACACCTTCCTTAGGTGACGGATTAAATACTTATGTTAATTGTAACTCAGCCATCTATTCTCTTTCAAAATGTCATTTTTCATCCCTTAAACAGAAACAATATACTTGAAAACAAAACCTTGTATTTATTTCCTGTTCAGAGAACTACTCACAACAAATCTTTCGTTTACGCAACAATTTTTCTCTTGTCAACAACACGTTCCCGTTCTGCGTCATAAAGACTTAAGACCGTCTGGACGTCGTTCGTCCTTTGGCGGAAACTACCGTAGCTGGCGCCCGGACGCCCCACGTCGGTGTGTGAGCAAACATTTCCGATTAATAGGACGTGTAATCGAACATATTAGGTTCGCGGTTCGTTCACTGCTGTGGCTGACCCCTAATCTCTGCCGAGCTTTTTGTGCAAGAACTAACGGCTTTATGTCGCCGCTCTCACGTCACGTGACAGGAGTATTCTCTACCGGAATTTTAGAATTTTTGTTGTCGGATTGAATTGAGGTCTGGTATTTGTTTTACCAATGTGTTATTTTTGCTTTATATTTCATGATTTTGTGATATATTTGACTTCATTTTTATATAACGATGAACATTTTAAAATTTATTCAGCTGTAAATTAAATACCATGAATTATATATTAATCAAATATTGTTTATTTTAATATATTTAGAATGTCATTAAAATATATATTATGATAAAAATATTTTAATCAGATACAAAATACAATATCATTGCACAATTCGCACTTCCAATCATCTAGCGTGTACATACAGATTTCGCATTCTACAGGGTGGGGCAGAAAAACCTATCCGATTTCAAAACGTTATAAAATTAAAACCACTCAACTTGTCAAAAAAATTTTTTATTAACATATCGCAAATTTTATGCCATTTTTAAATTTAAGTTTTGAAAAGCACATCACTCAAATGTCGTCCTTGGGAGCAGATACACTGATTTAGGCGCTCGCGGTAGCTTTCCATGACTTTCACCGTCATTTCCACAGGAATTTCTTCAATTGCCCGAGCAATTTCCCTTCGTAAAGCAAGAAGGGTCCTTGGTCGATGCTGGTAAACCTTCGATTTGAGGTAACCCCAAAGGAAGAAGTCACATGGAGTGAGATCCGGTGAGCGCGGCGGCCAGCCAAGATCACCTCTCAGGGAAATGAGGCGACCGGGAAACAGTTCCCTGAGAATGTCCATTGATCGTCGCGATGTGTGGGCGGTTGCACCATCCTGTTGAAACCACACATTTTCCACGCCATTTTCTTCCATTTTGGGTCTAAGAAAATTTTCCAGCATGAAACAATAGCGCTCGCTGTTGACCGTTACGGTTTGCCCATTTTCTTCAAAAAAGTAAGGCCCCCAGACGCCTAGGCGGGAAAGAGCACACCACAGTCACTTTTGGGCTATGGAGGGGTTCCTGATGGATTTCTCGAGGATTTTCGTCACTCCAATATCGAAAATTCTGCCTGTTAACGGCACCACAAAGGTGAAAATGGGCTTCGTCCGTGAAGAGCACAACATCGTCGTTTGGGAGTTCTCGGAGATCGCGACACAGGTTCGTACGGGTTTCAAAATCCCTTTCACTTAATTCCTGTGCAACAACCATTTTGTAGGGATGCATTTTGAGGTCCCGGTGCAAAATGCGCCGAATACTGCGGTTGGAAATCGCCAAAGCGAGCGAATGTTTTCGCGCCGAACGACGCGGGGAACGTTCAATCGCGGCTCTCACATTGGCCACGTTTTCAGGTCCTGTTGCTGTCCTGGGACGTCCAGGCGACTTCTTTTTCAATGCTGAACTCGTCTGTCTAAAATTTGACACCCACACTTTAATCGTAGCGTGATGTATAACAGGATCATGACGCCCGAGTCCGAAATGAATTCGAAAAGCACGTTGTGTAGCAATTATCGAACCGCCGCATTCGATAAACCGCTCAATAACAAAATCACGATGTTCACCAGACCAAGGCATGTTGACTACTGACAAATGGCATAAAACCGGCTTTCTAACGGTTTTTACCCCACTACTCTACCTGCTCCCTCTTCTGGGAAAAAGGGATTTGAAATCGGATAGGTTTTTCTGCCCCACCCTGTATTATACGTTAGTTTATGTTTTCTATGGCATGCACTCATGTATGTATCAAGGAAACAGCAAAGTCATATGATTTATTTGTTACTAAAATAGAAAAATAGTAAAACTACAGATTTTGGTACATAATCTTTTTTCTTTTCTTTTCCTTTTTTTACTTCCTTGTACAAAGTAAAGGAAGTATTGTAATCGCGAAAAATTTCGGTTTTCAGATTTCAACGAAAATATCCATTTTGACAATCCCTGAATCCATTTTGACTAACTTCGTCGTGACCTCTGTACGTACGTACGTATCTCGCATAACTCAAAAACGGTAAGCCGTAGAAAGATGAAATTTTGTATTTAGGACTGCTATAATATCTAGTTGTGCACCTCCCTTTTTGGTCATTACATAATTTTCAGAAATAGTACTTTATTTGAAGCCTATAATAGATTTTAATGATAAACTATTTTAAAATATAATCCAAAACTTATAAAAAATATTATTTATGATATACTCCAAAACTTGTCAAATTTACTAACACTTTTAATGTTAATTGGAAAAACATAGTAAATTTTGGTTAAAACAGGCTAACCGAAAGTGATATATTACCTGAAGTTGTTAACAGTTTTTTTGAATAAAATGGTTTCATTTTGATTTTAGAAATAAATGCTTTAAATAAGAAAAAAAAGGAGCAAGGCCTTGGTGATCCATAATGTATTTTTTTATATAATTAAAAAACGGACCTTTCGAACCCTAGTGGTTCATCATCAGCTATAAAAATCATTTTGTGTTACAGATGAACTTATAAAATATTAAAATAGAAAAAATTGTGTGTAATCACTCACCATATTACAAAATATAATGTAAAAATGTAGTTATTGTTCAATAAAAATTTGTCAAAAATAATTTTTTTTAGTAAAAAAAAATATTTGAACTACAATACAACTTGATAAAAACCCATCTTATGGGTGTACCTGCAAAACTGACTTAAGAAAAGTAAGTAAAATGAAAAATAAATTTGAATTCAAATCAAAAATGTACATGCGCATACATGGAAGAAGAAATATGAGGAAAAACTACTTAAAATTCCCTAGAAATTGTGCGGCATGTATAAGGTTATTTTTAAAGTCTGTTTGGTGATTGACAAAGCACTCTTCTCCCATGTATGCGCATGTACATTTTTGATTTGAATTCAAATTTATTTTTCATTTTACTTACTTTTCTGCTGGTAGAGCTGGAGCTAGTAGGTACTTGGCCGACTTGGACAATATGTGGAGATTTTCTGGGGACACATTTGTTTTGCACTTCCAGCCCCCATGAGCAATTGACGTTTAATAGATGCAAATTCTGCACCAGAGTGAGAAAGTGTTTAAGCAGAAGACCGGCGGAAACAATGCCAGTGAAAAGCTGCGGCTATTCTAACTTAAAAAACGTAGTCATACCAACAGGCTGGGTTGAACATTGATTGTATTTGTAATATATAAAAAATCGTATGTGTGGTGTGTGTGCTGGTCTCAATGAGACATACCCTTGGCATTATCGCCAGATATTTAACTTTAAATTCGCATCGAAATTCAGGTTATAAGTTTATAAATCTCATATATCATTTCGATATGCTTTTTTTCGTTAAATGCCCATTTAAAATTAAATGTCTATTGATAATACCGGGGTTTAGTATCTAATTAAACTTGAAAGAATTTTCTGTTCATTATCTACTATGGTAAATATTTTGTTTGTTTCTGTTTTAGTTGCCCGAATTGTGACTAGAAATTTTATTCCAAATTTTGAACATCATCCGTTTGTATTTTCAGTAGTTCATCCTTTCCCAGTAAGCCGGCTACTTCGAAAATCAGTGCGACCTGCGGATGGAATGTAATTGTTAATAGTTTTAACTTGGCCTGGTCATTTGCTTACCTATGCTATTAGAAAGAGGATGTTAGGAGC
This sequence comes from Harpalus rubripes, assembly GCA_963082715.1. NCBI lineage: Eukaryota > Metazoa > Arthropoda > Insecta > Coleoptera > Carabidae > Harpalus > Harpalus rubripes. The sequence continues at coordinate 42,259,754 of OY720451.1, read as the reverse complement.
ATCAGAAATAAATTCTTGTACTTGATCTTTCTCAAGAATTTTTGATTATTTCGGTAGGTAACCTTCTTCTTGTCTTTTAATTTATTAATTAATCATTTAATAAAATTTATTAAATTTACTAATGTCGATGTTTTGTTTTGGATTTAAGGTCGCTTTAAGCATAGAATATTTTGATCATAAACTTGCTATTAGGTATTTTCCTGCAATTTCGGAGATATATGCCAATAAAACTGATTCCGAATAGCGCGTTATCTGCTTTTCTTTGCACCATAAAATACATTCGGCATAAGTTTTTTCATAAAGACTTCTACTTTTTTCTGGAAGCAAACTTAGAGATGCAATATTTTCACTATCTACCACTTCTGGCGGGGTCAATGTAATATTATCGATATCCATAATTGCGGATAAATTACAAATGATTTTGATATAAGGTTAGTAAAATTTTACTTCAGAAAATCAACATATTTTGATTGTTTTGACACCAACCGTTTTCAGTTCGTTTAGTTTACGTAACGCAAGATAGCACAAGTGGTATTTTATGTTAATTGAAGAATATTTTTCCAAATTCATTTTAGAGGTGTGCTACTTGAATATACTTAGCTAGCAAGTGTCAAAATCATGTCTTTTAATTTTGTGTAGCATGTACATGCTATGTTCCATGTAGTGAACGCACCCAATAAATCGTTTATTAATAAAAATTATGAATTAATAAAGGTCATTAATGAATGATTTACTATTTATAAAAATTCCAAAGTCAAAATTGATCTTAAAATGCATTTTTAAGAGAAAGGACAATAAAAAAGGATACAGTATATTGACATTCGCCGATTTCTATTTTGTTTCCATTTCTAAGATAAGATAAGAATAAATACTTTGATTTCGTTAGACAATATTTTTGACAATATCTCATATCAAATTGGCATTTAATTAAATATTTTTAAATTGACATACGTTTCTGTGTGCAAAGCCTACTCCGCCTACTCCGAATTAGGAATTTTTTTGAACACTATATTGTTCAGAATATTCATAATTAGTTTCTAAGTCGTGATATTTTTCTTTGGTATCATTTTCTTGTAATTAATATGTTTCTTAGTTTTAGTTCTTTCTATAGAGATTCTATTTTTGTTTCCCAAGGTTTGTGGAAAAAAAGCCTTACTGATCCAGTTAATAACGTTTATTGTTTTTAGGACGTTTTGAACCATAGTGGTCTATCTTCAGCTATTTAAAAACGAAGCAAAATAATAAAGTTATCAATATATATATATATATATATATATATATATATATATATATATATATATATATATATATATATAATCACATAGACCATTCCAATACAAAACGCCCAATAATTATGCATTCTTCAATTCACAGCCGTTCAATTTCGTATACGTGTTTTAAGTTTAAATCTAACTCTGTAGGCAGTTCAATTTATCGCGGGCAGCAATCGAGTGAAGGGTATGTACGCATATCAGTTCTTATTTAAAATGTGATAAGAAGAAGAAAAAAATTACTCCTATCCTATGATTGGGAACAGAATGAAGAATCAAAAGTTTCAATAAAGAAATGCAAAAGTATTGTGTCACGCATTCCAATCATTCCAATGAAGTTCTTGATTCAAAAATGTACATAACTAATGTACGTAAATGTTATTTTTCTACAACTATCAAAAAACATGACATTTATATCGTTATGGATACGTGAATTTTGTGTTTTATAGGTGTGAAAAAACAACTATTATTTTTTCATGTAAAAAATATATATTGAAAATTCAACTGAATTAAGAAAACATTATATAATATAATTATGTAAATTAATAGTGCAGTTGGTACAATTGTGAATGCGTTTTAGTATCAGGCAGATGTACAATTAAAACAGTTACTGTATATTCTATACGGTCAGTCATCATTTTGACTAGTTCTTCCGGCATGCTCCAGAAACGCCCATAATTAAAGCAACCTAAAACAAGCAAATATTTCTAATTTTACCTTCATTAAAAATATGTTATGTCTTCAGCTTCTTCTAGAAATTGTTAAATATCCTCCTTAGTTAAAATCTAGATTTTATTTTAGTTCGAGTAATTACAACATTGATAATCTCATTTACTTCTGCTGGAATTTCAATATCGTTCTCTGAATTCATCGGAGCTCGCACAAATATAATGACAACGTCTTTTGCTGTGGACTTTTGCTTTTGAATTTTATCTGGTTTTATTTCAAAATATAATAAATATTTCAATAGCACTAGTTATTAATATATTAGTTGTAGAAAAAATATTATTTGTATTTTGTGCGCGAAGTGTTTTTAGTGCGTGAAAATGCCACAAAAAGTCATTCGAAACAAACTTCGCGGACTTAATACAAAAATAAGTAATAAATGTCATGATTCGAAATAACTAGAATATTTCTGAAGTCAACAAAAATACCATGAATAAAAATAAATAAATTTAAATAAATAATAATTCGGTGAAGTATCCCCCACCATACTTTTAATATTATACTTTTTCATTATACACCACGGCCGAGTTAAATATTTGGTTAGTATTTAGTACTACACACAATTAATTATAAACTGATTTCCTGGATGCATATTTAAACCCACGACACAACCTTCGGTCAATATTATACTCGAGGTGGTAACCTAAAGTAGATGTGACTGCGGATCGTAAATATTTTAATTCAAAATTTGACCCTTTTGAGTGTGATTATATATCAATTATTTAATCGCGATTAAACGTGAACCACTGTGAATGACAATGATGATTTTCGAAATGTTAAATAATGAGCTAAATAATTGTAATGGAATATAAAAATAGTAGTAGAATAAATCGTAGGTATATTATAAAAAATTAATGTACTTTAGTTATCTTCTATACTACAGAATCACATACAATGATAATTCTAACAAGCGAAAATAATGTAAAATAAAATTTTGCGTCATAACAGAAAATGAAGATTTATTTTTTGACACAAATGTAACCCGAGCACGTGATTGCGATTTTTCTTCTCTCCCTTGCGTGATTGAAATTATTCATTCGTGATCGTACGTGAGATGAGAAAGAGATCACTCACTTTTAACTACAAATACATACTCGTATGTATATGTACAAATCAAATAACTGGTCGGCTTATTTCTCCCAATGCAATCTAAATTAAAATTCTTAACATTTTTAAATTCATGAAATATGTGGTAGATACAAAGATTCCATTTGACCACCTGATTGCAAAATTTCAATTACGTCATTTTAATTTTGAATTTGTTAAGATAACTATTATCATATATTAATTATCCATATACTTAAAAATTCGTACATTGTATATATATATATATATATATATATATATATATATATATATATATATATATATATATATATATATATATATATCCTCCAAATTTTATATGAATTCTGAGTAGATATTTCAAAATGCATTAAAAATATCTGTATGTATTTCAAAATATTGTCTAACTACGAACTGTGTATAACCCTGGGAGATTGCGCTGGAAAATAATTACGTGAAAAGTGTGGTGGGGTATGAGATACCCTAAAATGTATATAAGGAATGTTATGGTGTCAAAATACACTAAGTAAAAAATTCTTACGAGTCTGCTAGTTTACTTACAATAAAATGAAACGACAATGAAATCATTGTGATTATATATTTTATTTTGAATATATATATATATATATATATATATATATATATATATATATATATATATATATATATATATAAAGTTATAAAAACGGCTTTTACTCAATATTCTATCCATGTCGCTAATAGTATACTTGTATTTCCTGCTCTTGCTCGTAGGTAATTTTATAAATAAATAGGTGAAAATACAGCTAAATATGATAAAATGTAAGATCAATAGAACAAAAAATTAATAGTTATTTATTATGAGTGTGGAATGTATCATATTATTCACGGAAGAACAAGTTTAGCGACGTAGCCCGCAGGGCGAGTGACTAATTTTCTTTAGTGACTAATATACATTGCACGCGAGTGTAATACAACATTTTATCCAACACTTTTTTAAATACTTCTTAAATCATTTTTAAGTTTTCATTCATCATTTGACACTGATAATTCAATTGATGTAGTTTCATGACAGCAATCATTATGTAAAGATAAGTTATCTATTTTAGCATAAATGTTAATATTAATTTAAATAAATATGATAATGTTAAATTATTCCATTAAAAAAATAATTTTGTTAAATTGATTTTTATTTATATTAAAAAAAAACACAAAAATCAGTCATAATTCCTCCATGACTTCTGAAATATTCTGTCACGGAGTGACTTATGTTGTACATTAGTTATTTCAAATAACCATAGTAACAACTATATTATGAGTTGGTGTTGGGTAAAATACATTTACTTTTTACCTTTGTTCAAAAAGTTACGCCATTGGTGTGGTAGGGTATACTATAACCAAAACGACTTTAAAACGTTGTGACATGCGTAATAGTAAGAGTAGAGTAATCATATTACTTTAAATATTTTTATTTCAATGTTATTTGAAGCTACTGGAACGTAAATAGTACTGGCATGCGTATTTCGAAAGTTATACATCAAATAAGTAGTCGTGGGGTATGTTATACCCCACCACACCGTCCGGGGGTTAATTCATTATTTCCATTGACAAAGACAAAAAAAAACAAATTTGATAACATAATAATAACAATAACCTCATGAAATATCATTAACAAAACTATTGATGTTTTCAAAAGAAACTATATCAAGCTAATACTATGACGAGGAGCCACGTTACCGGCTGTAAGTATTTTTTATAAAAACCCAAATTTAAATCTGGTATCTAGTAGAAATATATATTACACAATAGCAGTTTTGTGATGAACTCTTGACCAAGTCATTGAAAAGTATATATTATGTGATGTCTAGTAAACATCTTTTGCGCAACAAATATTATGTATATTCATTAGCAAAATCTACATTACACGAGTATAATTGAATTTACTAGTTTCAGTAAAATTAATTTGTTCGTCATTATCCTTTACTACATATGTTACAATATTTACTTCCTGGTATCAAATTAATAAATAAATTTTAATCGATATATCCATTTCATAATGAAACTGTACATTTTAATCTTTTGATTAATTAAATCCCATTCGTGAATTTATGTGCCTACATTTTTCAAGTAAGGGTATATTTAATTTTTTTAATTGCATTTTTTTTTATTATTACAACGCGCATAATAAGTATATCGTAAAAAAATATAATATTAAAAGCACTCACCTTATTAAAGTTCAGACTTAATTTTATTCATAATTAAAGTTTAAAAATTTTACACAGCGTCTTTATTCACAATATGTATATTATTCTAAAATCCAAACAAATTTTAAATTGAAAAATTTGTTCAAAGTACGTAATGAACGTAATTCTCCACCCCGAACAATTCGTGTTTCACAATCAACCGTCCGCCGACAACTGAACTCGCGCAGAAGCCGCGCTTGAAGCTGAGCTTTCAGAGCTTCACAGCTTTTGCGGACCGCACGCACACTCGGAAGCTTGAAACTCTGGTAACCAGCGCATTCTGGAAATGTGCCATTAGATTCGTCGTATTCGCAAAATAACGGGTATTAGATTCTTTTCTACGGCGCGGAGCTTTTTTAGGTTATGTGATGGCCAATTTTACTTATGTGCGCGCGGTTTTTACTTATTTTAACTTTTAAAGGTTTCTCGGAGCAAGTTTGAGTTTTATATATTTTTACGATGTTTATTACTGAGATTCCTTGGAAAGTTGGTAATTTTAAATTTTTGTTTAGTTTCAATTTGCAATGATCATTGCTTCTGGTATAAGTACCTATTTTCAACAAAATATAACTTTGGAATACGTAACCGTGTTCATAAAAATAACAATTTATATTTATTATTTGATTGAAACCATTATTCCCTTAAGATGTACCCTATACTTATTATTCTTGGTTTCCGCTATATGTAATAAAAAACATATTGAAAATATACAATGAAAATATTTAATTTTTTTGTCAACAGTTATATTTGCCTTAATTGTAGTAGTAACTATTGAATTTAATTTACTACTGAATTTATTAGGAATGGAAAAATTCTATTTATCTAATTTTGTAATGTGTGGGTACAAGGATGAAATGTTGGTAGATGAAGAAGATGAAGAGCAATATCATAAGTATTGAAAAATTGTTTTATGTGAAAGTCAAAAAAATGATACATTACTGACAAGGAGATGCCGAGTATTCTACGGCTGCGAGCCAAGTAGAGACACTTTACTGACGAGTAATGTAATAATTTTTTTTCTGAAATAATAAAAATTATTTTTTCTACTCCCGTAACTAAAGTACCTTGTAATACACTGTTACGTCGTTTGCTAAGTAATGTATTAAACACTAGTGTTTAATGAGTTCATTAGTCACGACTATTTCGGTATTTTAAACACGACCCGAAGTTAGCTTTCGGGTATGTTCGTATTCTTGATATATGAACAAAATAACATTATTTAATACATTTTTCTGTTTAATTTTAATAAATAAGTACTAAAAATCAACATTTAAAACCTATTTTCATAATCATTTCATTCTTATTTGACAATGCAAACATCTGTCAAAATGAAATCTGTATTATCAGTATACATAATACCTGCATTACCGACAGAGTTTTGTTTGGTTATGCGAAACAAAACATTTGACGTTTATTGACGTGTTTGAATTCAGTGCAGTGTTCGGATCTTTGGTAAAGAAGATGAACCCGAATAGTGAAAGTGAAGAAGAAATTTTAACTCCAGAAGAAATTAAAGAAGCCGCAGCATCAGCTACCGCTAATTTATTACCAAATAAATCGAAAAATCAGTATGAGCGAGCTTATAACCTTTTTATGAACTGGCGTAAAGCAAATCAAACAAATTCATTTTCTGAAAATGTGCTATTAGCATATTTCAAAAATCTTTCTGATAAAATGAAGCCATCGTCGTTATGGGCAATCTACTCAATGCTTCGTTCAACAATAAATATAAAAAATAATATTGATATAAGTAAATATCACAAATTATGTGCTTTTTTAAAGCGTACATCAGATGGTTACAAACCTAAAAAATCAAGAACATTAACTCCTCAACAAATTAAGGAATTTTTGACATCTGCACCCGATTCGGAATATCTCTTTATAAAAGTGAGTAATTTGAAACAATTGTAAGTTTGACTAAAAATACGTAATATATTATTCATTTTTAGGTTGGATTAATATTTGGAATAATGGGAGCGTGTCGTCGGGAAGAATTGATGAAAATTGAAATAAAACATGTTGAAGATCTCAACACAGCACTTCTTGTACACATTCCGGACACAAAAACCAAAACAGAGCGTCAATTTGTTATTGGAGGTAATTTCTATAAAATCTGTAAGAAATACATGGAACTCCGGCCTCAAAATCTGCAAAATTGTACACGTTTCTTTTTGAATTATCAACGAGGTAAATGTACTAAGCAGCCGATTGGAATAAATAAATTTGGTAGCCTCCCCAGTCAAATTGCCAAATATCTAAAGCTGCCAGATCCGGCTTCTTATACAGGACATTGTTTAAGAAGATCGTCTGCAACTATTTTAGTTGATTCTGGTGCAGATATTACAGCCCTAAAACGCCACGGAGGATGGCAATCAACTTCGGTCGCAGAGGGTTACATTGACCATTCTATTAACAATAAAATTCAAACAGCGAATAATATATTACATACTGTTGAAAACTCGACAAATGGTAATTTTCAAATGGAACAATGCGATAATTATGAAATTACAAATAACACAAACATTAATTTTGAAGTTAATAAAAGTGCAGATACAGCAACAACTAATTTGAATAATACTGAAAAATCTTTAATATCATTTCAGAATTGCCAGAATTTATCTGGTATAACAATTAATGTACATTTAGCAAAATAGATTGTTTATATTTATGTATTAATTAAGAAATTAAATATTAATATAAAATTATTTATAAATTTGTTTTTCAATAAAATATTCTGTTTCGAAGCGTATAATATTTTGTTTCTAAACGTTGGTTATAAATAAACTTCCGCTCGTAGAAAAAGTATAGTATACAACACGTTTTAAAACTTCTCTAGACACTCGTAATATTAAGCACTCGCTTCGCTCGTGCCTAATAAACTCGTGACTAAAGTGGCGTTTTTAAAACTTGTTGCATAATATACTATTAAAATTTAATAATTAAATCTGATTTTCTATAAGTATCCCGTAGTGCGCTTCTCTCGTTTCTATAAGATGGCAGAAAAAAATAGTAAATAAACGAAAACTAATAAATTACTGTCAATTTTTAATTTTTTGAAGCGTGCGTTTCTATTCATTTGCAATGTCTTGTGAAGAAAATCATTGCGACGACGTTGCTTTATAAAGTTCGGAATTAATCCATTAACATCCAAATTTTTTAAAAATGATTTTACTATATTTCTTACCCAAATAGATGTATAAGAGAGGAAAAATGAAATTATTAAATAATGTTTTACTTATTGCAAAATATCAAAGTACGTACATGGCTTATACATATATTGATTTTAATTTATTAATATAAGAAATAAACATACCTAAACTTAAATATCATTAGAGATAACCTCAATTAAATTATTGGTAAAAAAAATTATATTTCATCTTTCTTACAATTTTTGATTTAGCGTTGCCACTGCGTAAAATAATCAACATGTATGTCATGTTTTGTTGTTTGGGGAATTAGTTATTCTTAAATGAATGCAAGTTCTCAAAACGAGAGCAGAAAATTTTCGAAACGACGAGAGCAGCGAGTTTTGCGATTTATATTGGTAATCTTCCAAAAATAACAAAGAAATTCGAAATTCATTCTAAATATTTCGCATATTATTTACTACTTAGGCGATTGTGCTATGGTATTTTTCAGAAATTGACAATTGCAACAAAACAAAAATGTCATGTTTTAATTATTTGCCGCACTAGTGCGGGAATTGGCTATCTCCCGTACTTATTTTGGTTTAGAAACCACTCATTTCTCGCACAATTTTTTATACCCTCAAAGTTTTTTTACCATTTTTAACACCATGTATGTGAAATATGTAACTTATATGAGTAAAATTTTCCCTGAAGATACAACGTGCATTTTTTCGAATAACTTTTACAAATGTGTTTCTACGCAACGAGAAATAATGTTACTCATTTGTAGCTATATTGTCCACGATTCCCAAATGGGGATCGGTAGTTATTTAGTTATTATTAAAATTTAATTACTACAATGAGCATAGTAATAATAACAGTATTAATTAAATAAAACGAATTCATGCAGTATTTTTTTACGATTCCGTTGTAAATAAATGTTAATAAAAAGGGAATATAAACAAATAAACAGTGATTTTTGTGATCTACAAACATGTAGAGATATGAGGCATAAAACTAAGATATTCTAAAAAGACATTTATTTAAATAGTATTTATAAAAAAAAAACTACTTGATCCTCATTTAGGATATGAATTTCGTACAAGCACGATATGGATATATCACAGTATTGAGACCAAATCAATATAGCCAGGTAGCTTTTCTTTGTTTGATTGTTTGAAAGGAGCAGTAGGTATTGTTATTTGTAATAAAATTCGTAAAAATACTTAAGCTATCTTTTGTGATCATCAAAAAATAGTGTTCGTCCGAAAGTAAGTATTGCCCGTGTGTTGACTCACTCGGTTGCACCTCGTTCGTCGAACTTCACACTCACACGGTATTTGTTACCTACTTTCAAAACTCGTTATGTGATATACTATGTCATGTTTCTGGAGGTCAGTCATTCCCCAAAATTTATTTTCAACCTGTATAAACAAAAATGTTTTTGGATGTGAAGTGATTGACTCAAATTCAATGTTTTGCTCATTTAAATACGCAATAGTTCGAGTAGATTTGCTGTATGTGGACGAGCGCTAATGTCGGCTCGACAAGCACATACCCTTGTATACTATTCACAATTGACCGTATTATAATCATTTAGGGCTATAATTGCAACATGTTCAGTAATAACAAAGTAGAGACCATCCTCTTGTTATGGTTTTTTTTTACAAACGAATAGATCTAACTTCTTTCGTCTATCATGTTATAAACCATGGGAGGACCTGCGAACAAAGCGTACAAAGGTGGCTTTGTACTAATTGATATAATTTGCCCTTTAACTTGGTGTTAAATGATGGGGAATCCATCGAATACATACCTTCCGTACACTTAAATGATTGTGCAAGATGACGTGGATCACTTTTTCGCCAATGTCCAGGGTTGCTTGAATCGAATGAACAGTAATATGGCGGAATTCCTCTATCATGCCACGTAAAATCTCAATGATTTTGTCTGATCTGTTTATTGGTTGTCATGTACGAAGCTCATCTTTCAAAGATTCACGGCCAAAACGAAATAAATCATATCAACGTTTTACGATAGCTAATGATCATGTTTCACACCAAAACACCTTGTTTAGCTCATAAACATTCTTGGCGACTTTAAGGGTGCGTTTCCTAAACAGCGGCTTGATGTAGTAGTGCTTTAACGTACAACTACTTTCCTGTGTATATATATATATAAATTATATTATTAAACAATTTATATTGTTTTTAAAAAAGTTTATTTGTTGCGGATACAGAGTTATACAAGCTTGTTTTCAGCTGGAGAGCTGCCTTAAGACTGACTATTCTATGTCTATCTATCTTACGCTTTACTTTGTGGAAAGTTTATAACTTTACCCTTAGTCAGCATTTCTAAGAGTAGTCGTATTACTTAATTCCTCCCTGACAAGTTTAAACTTTACACAAATTTTATAAATTTTCGGTTATCTTCTCTAAGTTCCTTAATTCCCTATTATTTCTTAACTGCTTAGATTTATAATTCTTATAATATTGATATACAATTTTTATAATTATAGTAAATATTATTACAACAAGTATAATATAAATTATATAATAATGATGAATGTTACTTTCGTGATTTTGAATTTCTTTTATTTTTTGTAATTGTGGGAATGAAATATTTAATTCTTGTAATGGTTTTAAATTAATTTTATTTATTTTTGTACCAAAATTTTGGAGTTCAACATTATTTAATTCTAGTTCTTTGTAAGCTGTTGATATTCCATTAAATGTCCATTGGTTGACTTTACAATTTCCATCGTTGATGAGTCTAAAGATTCCCTGAAAGTTTTTCTTTATATTTTTGTTTTTGCAATTTATAACTAATTCTTGGTTAACAGGAGAAGTAATTATTATATTATTAGTATATGGGATTTGTATTACATTGTTTTTTGTGTATTTTTCAATTATTTCACAGTCATCATTATTTTCACTTAATACTATATTATTAATACAATTATTTACTTCTATGCCTTTTGTTTGACAATAGTTTATATTGTTAGATTCTCTTTTGAATCTTTCTATTAATATGTTCTTATTGTGTTTATTTATATAATATGTGGGTGGTTCTGTTAATTCATATAATTTTTTATGATGAATGAAGGGAATTGGGTATAATTGATATAGAGGATAGGAGTTTTGTGATAGTTCTGGTTCTATTAGCAATGTATGGATTTGTTCGTTCTCTAGACTACAATATGTGGTTATCTTATCTACTTGTAACCAGATATCCTTGTCGCCTGTGATTTGAATTAAATCGTCATGGTTTATAATAGTGGTGTCTAGTTTATTTAATGAACAAATTACCAACATTAGTTCTATATGTTTGCAAAATTCCGATAGATTTTGAATAATTATTAATAATTTATTAATTTTTACTTCCGTGTCAATTAAACTTTGCCACGTTTGTTTTTTATTTAAGATGTCTATTACTACATTAAGGCTTTCTGATAATTTGTTTTCGTTTAACTTTATTTGTTCTAATTTTGAATTGAATTTGTCTGTTAAGTGTTTTTCGTTTTTTATTATTTGTTCGTTTTGGTCTTGAAGAATCTTTTGATTATCTTTTAATTTGTCTATTAAGTTATCATATTTTTCCGCGTCACTTTGGTCTAGGTTACCTGTAATTGATTTAATTATATTGCCTAATCCATTTATTAAGCCTCGTTTAGATCTTTTGTTAAATAGCTTTTGAATTTGTTGTGTCAAGTCGTCAAGGAAATAAGATAATGCTTTATTTTGTTTCTCAAGGTGATAATTATTTTGAATTTGTTTCATAGTATTAATCGTAATATTATGTAATTTTGAATATTCTTCATAAAGAGGGGTAATATTATAATTGAAATAATGTATTATTTCTCCTTCCTTTAATTTACAATCACCTATTCCGAATAAAAGGAATCCATTATTATTTGAAATGTCCACTAGTTGAGCGGTGGTAAAGGCCCTGGAATCAAAATTTAATTTTATCTAATTTGAATTTTCTAATATGTCTTTTATTTTTTATTTCTACTGTTCCTAATATAGGGTTATAATTTTCTACTGTAACTCTTTTAAATATGGGTTTTTTATATTTGTGCATCAGTCTATTATTTTGTTTAACATAGACTTTATCCGGTAATTTTAAAGGTAATTCGTTTTCTTTTGTTCTCTTTGTCTTATCTTTATCGATTATTTTATTTATTAATTATTATTTTATTTGTTTCTGATTTATTGATAAAATAGTCATTTATAACTTCTTCTTCGGATCTTTGTTTTTGAAAATATTTGTTTTGTTCATTTTGTCCGAAAAGTATTTCACAAGGGGCCATTTTTGTTATTGAGCGTTTGGTATTATTGTACGCTGTTATTGCTTTGTTTATGATATATTGTAAATCTTTATTTTTATTTGTTGAATGTAATATCCGAAGATGTTTTCTATCAATGTAGAGTGAAATCTCTCTACAGCATTTGATTTTGGATTTGCTATACTAATCAAGTGTAATTTTATATCGTGATTATTACAATAATTTTTTACTAGAGCGTTATTAAATTCTAGGCCATGATCAGCGATGATTTTTTGTAAGTTTTAATGAATTCCTCAATTATTAACATTGTTTCTTTCCCTGTCTTATTGAAAGTAGGATGAATAAATCCAAATTTAAAAAATTGGTCGAATATAGTGACGAAGTATTCTTTATTTAATGTTAGAAGATCTATATTTATAATTTCAAAAGGGGTTTTTGGTGTAGGGGTTAAATTATCATTTAATTGTATAGGGTATCGATCATATTTATTTTCTTTGCATATTCTACATTGATTAATAATTTCTGTAATATCTTTAATCATATTGAGCCAAAAGTATTTTTCTTTGAGTTCATGATAAGTTGCCATTATTCTTCTATGATTTAAATAGCCGTTATGATTGTCAAAAATTATTTGGGTCTGTTTTTCTTCGTTCTCGACATCCTCTACAAATTTATTACATTTTATTAAATTTATCATGTTAGCTTCAAATTTCTTTTGAATTATTTCATTCAATGTTTGTTCATATTGTTTAGGAATTAATATCAAGTATTTGATTTTTGGCACTATGTAATTTTTTAGAAATTCTAATAATTGTTCTTCTTTTTTGTTTATATGGATGTTTACTATAAATCTTTGTTTTTGATGATCAAATAATTTTTTTACTTCTATTTCAAATGGTTTATTAGAAAAATGAAATATAATTTGATTTTTTGCTGTATTTATTCTGTACGAATTTTAATCCGCTAATTGGGTTTTCATTTGAACTATGAATTGTATTATCTGATTCTGATTTATTTGCAACAATACTTTGTTGTTCGTTTCTGTCATCGTTGTAAATGGTATTTAATGTTTCGTTTACTATTTGATCTATTTCCTCCGTTTCCAAACTAAAATTTTGCGGTTGTTCATATTCATATAAGTTTATTTGTATTTGCGTGTTATCGAAGATGTGTTCTAAATTTTTTATTAGTTCTGATTTTTCTAGTTTATCCAATCCACATGATAAATAAGGAATATTGATCTCGTATATGTCGTTCTTTATTAGATAATCGCGTAACTCGGTAAGTGTTTTTTTGAAATATTTTCTATTTACGTTTTCTAAATAAATATTTTTTTGTAATTAAATGGAAAATTGTTTGATTTCCCGTATTCTGAATTATAATGTTTTTGTTGTCGATGTTTTTTTCACAATAAATTTTACTGTTAAATTTTAAATCTATTTGTCTGGCGAGACCTTTTGAAAATTTTAAATCTTTTGATATGCAATGTGCGAAGATATTAGTATTTGTTACATCACCTGAATTTTTTATAATTTTGAATTTATCCCTTTGTCTTGATAAAAAGTCTGCGATTTTATTTGTTTTTCCTGGTAAGTATTCGATGTCAAAATTATATTCGCCCAGTTCTATTTTCCATCGCATAAGTTTTTGGTTTGCGTTTTTCATGGAAAATAACCACGTGAGGGGTTTATGATCGGTGCGAATCGTAAATTTTCTGCCATATAGGTACGTATTGAAATTATTTATTGACCAAACTATTGATTTTAATTCCTTTTCAATTGTGCTATAATTTTGTTCTGCAGAATTAAATGTTTTTGAAGCATACGCGACTGGTTTTCCTTGTCCATTTATAACTTGTGAGATTACTGAACCCATTGCGTAATCTGACGCGTCCGTAGTGAGGATAAATTTTTTTGAGAAATCAGGGAATTCTAAAATTGGTGGGTTACTTATCAATTCTTTGGCGGTTTTAAATGAGTCGTGATATTCTTTATTAGTTATGTCTATTTTTTTATTCTTTTTTAAACATTCTGTAAAAGGTTTGGTGAGTTTCGAGAAATTTGGAATAAAACGCCTATACCAAGAGAGTTTACCTAGAAAGGATTTTATTTCTTTTACTGTTTTGGGGATCATTATCTTTTCAATTGCTTCGATTTTGTTTTTATTGGGTTTAAGTCCTTCTTGTGATATTATAAAACCTAAGTATTCTGTTTCAGTTTTCAGAAATTCTGACTTGTCTATCTGTATTTTAAGATTTGCGTCTTGTAATTTTGAAAAGATCTTTTCTATGTTTTGTAGATGTTCTTCTAGTGAGTTTCCGAGTATAATAATATCGTCCATGTAGACTAGGCAAATTTTGTTAATATATTCTGAAAGTACTTCGTTCATCATTCTTTGAAATGATGCCGGTGCATTAATTAATCCGAAAGGCATACGGACGAATTCCTAATGCCCTGAGGACGTAGAAAAGGCAGTTTTTTCTCTATCATTTCTATCCATTAGTATCTGGTGAAAACCAGAATGCAAATCTAATGTTGTAAAAAATTTTGGTTTCCCGATATGGTCTAATAGTGTGTCGATATTGGGCAAAGGGAATTTATCTTCGATCGTTTTTTGGTTTAATTTTCTAAAATCTATCACTAATCTTGTTTTACGCTTTCCTGATGCGTCCATTTTTTTGGCACTATCCATATGGGAGAATTATATGGGCTATTTGACTTTTGAATTACTTTAGTTTTTAATAAATTTTGAATATGTTCTTCAATATCTTTCTCATAAATTTGTGGGAGTTTTGGAAATAAATTCTTTACTTTTTCTTTTTGGTCATAAGTGAGGTGTTCGTGTCTAAATTGTATAAATGAGTTGTTTAATGTTTGTGAAGATATTAATTTGAATTTTCTATTCCCGAGCGTTATAGTTTTATTTTTAAAATCCATTAAAGCATTACAATGTTCTAAAATTTTTACGCCAAATAACATGTTACTTTCTTTATGAAAATCGTGTACAAAAAATTCGAAATTTTTATTTTGGATTTTTATTTCAACGCAATTTTTACATTTCACTTTTCCTTGGGCTGTTTTGAAAGTAATTGGTTTCTGAATAATTTTTAAATTTCTTTGTTTAACGATATTTGGTGAGATTAAATTTATATCGGAGCCGGAATCAATTAAAATAAAATAGTCATTAAATCTTATTAAAGGAATCGATTTTAGTTTTGAGGTCATTACGTATTTTGTTCTGTTGTTTCTAGGGTCTCTTCTAAAAAAGGATTGGTGTCGTTATTATCGTAATTTTCTTCTTCATATTCCTCGGTACTTTGTTCGTCAACTGCGATATTTTCGTTTTCGATTTCATTGTTGTAATTTTGTTTAATTGTCGATGTGGACATGGATTGAGTACTTCGTGTCTGTAAAGACATTGGTTGAGGTGGTAGTTTGCGCGTTTCAAAGCTGTTTACTAAATTTTGTCTTTTGAACCTGTTAGGGCCTGGAGTTGGCGATTTGTAAATGTTGACTGGATTTGAAGGAAAATATTGTCCGGGGAATTTTTTGGGTGCAGGGTTAAAGGTAAAATTTTTTGGAGTATTTACATTTTGTTTTTGATCATTTCGTGTTAATGGGCTATTATGTATGGAATTGGCATAGCTAAATTCATTTTTTAATAATGATTCGCATTGTTCTAATGTCGAAGGTTGTTTCACAATAAAAGATCCTTTTATTATGGGTGGTAACAATGATATAAATTTGTTTACGATTGCTTTCTGATTTTCTTGGAGAATAGCATTTTTCTCTTCTAAGGTGTAAGTTTTTGCAAGTATTTTTGATTTATATATTTCATATTTGTCTAACATTGTTTTTAGTGTGATTTCTGTATTTTTTTTATATTTGGTTTCAAATAATTCTCCTAACAATGTCTCAGGTGTTGTTTTATCTGAGAAATTAGAATTTAGAAATAACTTTAAATCTTCCCAATTTGTGAATTTTTTTTTGTGAAACAATCTTTTTTGCGTTATTTGTAAATCTATTTTTAATTAGATTAAAAGCAAACACTTTTTGTGCTGCTGACAATGTTAATGTGTTAAAAATAACATATGTTTCGTCCACAGTTTCAATAAAATTATTGAGTGTCGTTATGTCCCCTTCATATGTTGGGATCATTTCGACGTAACTTTTAATGTCTTGCAAAGAAATCATATTGTTTTCTGTTAAGTTTAATCTAGCTGGATTTAATATAATTCGCCTAATATTATTTTGAGAGATATTTACAAATTCTTCGTTTTCAGAATCTGACATAGATTTTGATATGATTGCCTTGTGTCGGGGCTCTTACTCTTTATTACTAGTACTAGTTAGAGAGTACCCTGTGTATTACAATAATTTTTACTAACAAGAATAGACTAATGGCTATGGGTTTCATTGTAAGGAGTCTTCTATGGGTTTTCGAACTGTTTCTCGTAGGCAGGAGTAAACGAGATGTGAAGTTCTTGAAGCTTGTCGTCTGGGTTCTTGTGGTCAATTGGACAGCAAGAAGGATCCCTTGGATGGTCTGATGGGACGTATGAATAGTCCTTGATGGGCACTGTTTAGCCGTGAGATGGACTGACGAATAAGGTCTTATTGATATAGCCTTATATATTTCAAATCGTTGCACTTTTAAAGTTGTTCTGGATAGCCAATTTTCATATAAAAATATGACAATGAGATGAGTAACTTTTTGTGTTTTTCACTGTTACAAACTTATTGTTGGCTATCCTACCGACTGCGCCAATTATATTATTAAACAATTTATATTGTTTTTAAAAAAGATTATTTGTTGCGGATACAGAGTTATACAAGCTTGTTTTCAGCTGGAGAGCTGCCTTAAGACTGACTATTCTATGTCTATCTATCTTACGCTTTACTTTGTGGAAAGTTTATAACTTTACCCTTAGTCAGCATTTCTAAGAGTAGTCGTATTACTTAATTTATATATATATATATATATATATATATATATATATATATATATATATATATATATATATATATATATATATATATATATATATACATAAATATGCCGAATAGATTGCGAAATAAGGTTCTGATCCATACTAACATAACGGTATTTTTCATTATCGACCTGGAAGGCGCCAGAGCGAATTTTGTTAAGCGAAATAAGCCGACCGCTAACTTTTACAACTTTTGTCCAAAGTCGGTCTTGGTCAGATGGTGGCCAGATTTTCAATTTATTAAGCTACAAAGAAAATAGCTATTTTGAAGGAAAAATTATTAATTTCTTTATAAATTTTAGATGTAAGTATATTAATATGTCCTAATGCAGTATTCTTAAATATTAAATGATATAGTATGAGAAATGATAAAAATAAAATTACTAAATATAAATTATTGTAAATTATTAATTTCTTATTTACAATTTAAAAAGAAGATGAAAAAAATAACAAAACTAACAAATGCGAAACGTGATTAACTAACGTTCTTCATTCTACAGCGCAGTTGCAAAAATAATTAAAAGTCGGGATATCATGATTTCTATTTCTTAATTCAGGATAAATATAAATAGAGATATTATTCCTCAAATAAATAAACATACAAAATACAAGTGATTGAATTAAATGATTTTTCTTGAAAATTTCTGTATTTGAAGAGATAGAGAGAAGGTCAATCAAGCAAAGTAGTATTATTTTATCCAGCCAGATTAATGAAAAATAAATAAAAACAATTGAATTTACGTGTAATTTATAAAAATAATATTCTATTCGCGACTCTTCAACTAGATATATGGACACTCAGATCTTGGTTATTTTTTCCCTTATAAAAAATTATCTAATAATTTATAATAATAATTTATATGTATTGATATAGTGTATTGTATGTATTAAAATAATTGGAAACAAATATAGAAAAATCTACAATAATTGTATTACGATAAAAAAAACAGCCAAAATGAACCTGGAATGACTCTGCAAAATTGTAATAAAAATGTTTTTAAATCAAACAATTTCTTACACTCTCCTTGAGGTACATAAAATTCTATAATGTACTATTGCCGCCCTGGGTCAATTAAATATTTGCAAGAAAGATTTTTGCTATTTAGAAGTATTTCTATTTGCAAATGTAAATATACTATTTTTAAATTAATTATTTTATACATACGTGCCTTATAATCAAAAGAGTTTTACCTAATTAATATATCACAAACAATAATATAAAACTGTTAAATCAAGAAGCCTTAACTTTTAACTGGATAATTAAACCAATATCAATTTAAAAGTCATTTGTCGGTATTAATAGTCTATAGTGTTGGACAACCAATGTATTGTGAATTTTTTATAATTTGTTGAAACGTGAGACCAAAGGGCCAGTAAACCATTTTATTTTATTACCCTTATAATCCGAACCCCACACAAAAATACAAAGTTAAGAAAAGGATAGATGCGGCAGGTATAGACAAATCGGGTCTCTCATTTGCCAGTGAGATTTCAAATTTATTTCTATTTTTAATCACGTTCATTACTTATGTAACAAAATAAAATGTTTTGCTTTTTTTGCCAATTAAAAATTAAAGATCAAGAATTAAACAGTTGTCATTCTAATAAATTATTGTTCGTATACTAAGAAAAATTATGATTATGTACAATTGTTTCGATTTCTTTGCCCACATGACTTTAAAAACTTCTCTGAAATAATATAAATATAATAATTTTTACAATTATATTAGTTTATATGTAGAATACATATATTTTAATAATATAAAAAATATGTCGTATGTTGCAATATAAATCAATCTTGTATTACAAGTATTATATTTTGTATCATTTTAAATTCGCCATGCTTTACTCTATAATACCGACACAAGAGGATAGACACCTATAGACAATAGTGGGAACTATTTTACTAAAATTTTTGCTCGAATTTTTGCTACTGACGCAATTTATTTCACCTAATATATTGTCACCTTTTTCTCAAAATCTATTAAAGCAATAAAGTTAAAATTTAGTAGTAGTAACATATTTGACATACTTTATGGTTTGAGATAAATTTGGCTCGATTTTATCATTCAATTCGAGAAATATTTTTTTTATTGTCAACAATAACGTAAAAAACCTAAAAATTATTTCATTTTACAAACAAAAAAATATGTATGAGTATCTTAATTATATATGTTTGACAGAAATATCATTTCACAGAAAAGAGAAAATGATGACAAAAAAATACACTGTTTTGCGTATGGGACCCGCAATACGTTAACGCGCCCTTAACTGACGCTTCATATTGTAGTAAATTACATCTCAAAAATGCTCATTGTCACATTTCATTATTTTTCACAGAGGTGTTCACTTCCAGTAATAAGAAAGAAGGTGTTCATCGCTTTCACGACAATGTCCAGGGTTGCTTGAATCAAACGAACATTAACATGGTGATCCTCCTCTATCACGTCGTGTACAATTGCAATGTTTTCATCAGTAGCAGCTTATTCTTTAAAGATTTACGATCAAGAGAAATACATTGTATATACCAACATTTTACGATTGCTAGCTAAAGCTACTTTTACTCTATCCAAAACTAATAAACACCAAAACACTTTCTTCATTTTATCAAACCACGGTTAAACTCTCGGTTGATATTGTAGAAAATTACAGCTCGAAAATGCTCGTAGATAAAATTCATGTTCTATCATAGGTGTTACTTCGAATAACTGTGTTCTTATTTGATGCTTTTGTGATGGAAATCAAGACAAAATAATAGAATAAAATTTGTCAAAAATCACGGTATCCTAATTAAGCCTAAAATTAAGAAAATAAGTCTCGGAAAACAGTTTGACAGTCTGCTTTATTCAGATTCTCATCATTTACTTTTAGTACAACCATTTCTAAAACTATTTAAAAAAGATAAAATTGTATTTCTAAAAAAGTTACATTTCCTTTTATGAACACAGGCTTATCACAATAAACAAACCTAACATTCTGTAAAAGATAATTTAATAAATATTACTTTCACATGGAAATTCGATACCCACTTGACTTTTAATTTCCGCTTGGTCCACGGGTCGTTATCTCTTCTGCTTCACAAATGAATTTCGTGAATTAATTTTAGTTTCAGCACCTGAAGCGCTGAAACTCTTGTAGCTTGTTACTCTTACAAAACTAAGAGACAGCTCGGCTGCAAAATTGGTTGGTGGTTAGTGGTCTTTTTCGTGTGGTTTTAATATGTGCTCCGAATGTGTAATTAGTTTTATTTGAGTTGAGAATAACTTTACAATGAAGTAAAGATATTTAAAGAAGGAAGTAATAAAAATTTTATCCATTAGGCAATTATATCTTATGCTTGTTTTATGGTAATGAATATTTGCTTTAATTTAATTCAAATATATTAGAAAGAATATTCGTAGCTTAATGCATCTGTAACATCTTTATGTTCCAATGCGGCGATCTGCTATTGTATTCGTATGAATGCACTATAAGATTGAGTTTTAGTGCTGTAATAAACATTATGCTGTAAAAGCAGATTGGAATTGAACATAGGTTTGCAGGTTTACTGTCCTTATTTAATCTTACAAAAGAGGTGTTCTAACTTTTAGTGCTTAAAAACGACGTGAAACTAGAAATTATACCAATTTTGCAAGATGCAACAAATAACAAACCTTGTCAAAAATATTGAATTAGGTTGAAGGAAAAAGAAAAAAAATTTGTAACCTGATCGGCGTATTAATATATTTATTAATAATTTTATATGCTGCCGTGTCATAATGACGTCTCCTCAGTTGTCCTTAATTTGGGTACTCTAATGTCTTTCATTATAGGTACTGTGACCATATTTTTTTTAGTTCAAAAAAGGACAAATCTATAACATCAACAAGAAGATGAAAACTGAATTACCAATATTTTTCAAAGTGTTGGTATGTATAGAATTCGTTAAATTAAAAAGACATACCTAAACCTTTGTTTTCCTCAAAATAAACATTTATGGACCCTCATATCTTTTACCATGTGCTCTTAATATTTTTTTGTTATATATATATATATATATATATATATATATATATATATATATATATATATATATATATATATATATATATCCTGTCATTTCTAATTAATTACACAATCACTAAACCAGTACGCAATGTAATTGGTGACAAGTGACCCAAGTGACGATGAATGTAAAGAAACACTTCGTTTTACATTTTTGTCAAATGAGAACGTTAGCGCAAAGCTTTATAGATAGCAAAGCAGAGCAATTCTATCATGACTCATGGCCCTCATAGCCACAGAACACTACAGCAAGTACGCAAAATGGCGGCAGTTAATAGTGCGAATTCTGATAGTGAGAAAAAAGTTTGTAGAATATATATTTAATGTTACTATAAATCTTATTTTTTTAAAAAAATCATGAAGGCAGAAACATGGCCCAGCGGCACACACCTTGCTAGGTTTTTTCACCGAATCAACAAATCACAATCAAAAACGTAAAAGCGAGTTTCACGGAGAAAAACAATATAGATCGTTCCAGTAATAGTGGACCAGTATTGTGCATCAAAATATTCAGTGTATAAGAAATAAAATTAACGATTTAGAAGTGTTTTTAGCATCGCAGCATTGTAATATTTTGCCTTACAGAACACTAGCTGAGGAAAGATGAACAACTAGCATATACTATCAAAGGTTTTTTCTTAGCGAATGCATACTACAGAAATGTGCATAGTCAGGGTGGTGCGTATATAATTTATAATAGTAAAATATATTATTGTGGGGTTATAAACTTTGAATAAGCTGTATACTTACGTAGTCGATGCAATTTCAATATTTATTGCTTATTCGTTTACAAAATTGTTTAAGTAACGTATTACTTTGTAAATTTACAATAATTTAAACCTTATAAAACCTTTATGACTGTTCAGTTCTTGCGTACACGCTTGTACTCACACTCTGTCTGCTCAGCGTCAGTGTTGCCAACCTGCGAAGTAGTAATATCTCTTATTTCGCTTCTCTTCTCGCACATACTCCCCGCCGTTGAAGATTCATCTTCAACCCACAATGGACAAACTTGATTGATGGCTCTGGAAGTTTCGCCAGTTGAAGTACGTATGCCAACAACTCTTGTGACCCCGTCTCTTCAAGGATACAATTTTAGGATGCGCCCCAAGCGCCAGTACTGTGGTGGTGTTCCATCTTCTTTCAGTATAACTAACTGGTTGATCTTGAATTTCTTATTTCCCTTCTGCAGCCACTTGTTCCTGATTTGCAACTGGCCCAAATATTCCTTAGACCAACGTTGCCAAAATTCTTGTATAATTTGACGCAGTTGTGAATCATTCTTCAGCATATTGGATGGCGTCTTCTCTGCTGTCAGTTCTGTATCCATTCTTGACCCAATTATGAAATGTCCAGGAGTCAGTGCAGTAGAATCCTGGGGATCACACGAAAAAGGGATTAGGGGTCTGGGGCCCGATTCTTGAAATTTTTCGCATACGTAAGTGGGAGAGATGCGCATGCGAACTGCATATTGGTATTCTGTAACGAAATCGTGTGATCGTGTACCAGTACTTAGATGATATAAATCAAATTATGTTTTTATGTAATTCCGGGTACGTACCTAGCCCTGTGTTGGGTTTGCTGTTACTGCTTTCGGGCGCCATTCTGTGAACTGTCTGTTTAGGGGTAGTTTAGGATTGCGGATAGCTAGTCGGAGGTCCAGGATTATAATTTATAAATGATTATGAAATTCGTAAAACTTAAACATTTTATTAACACACTTCAAATGTACAAATATGTAACCAGAATATAAAAAAATATGTCTTGGAAATCTGTCTGTTTGGCTCTAACTTTGAATTTATGTAACTTGGTATATATTTACTGTACTTGACTGGAATCCTGTCTCTGAGATGACACTCTCGCTCGGATTCAGCGACTATCTCGCTGAGGGCAGTTAGCGATGCGCGTGTCGGGTTCTAGACTACAGAAGCTGCAGGTAGACTGGTCCTCTTCTAAGCCGAAGCAGCTATCGCAGGAAGTGACTTCTTAGTTAGCCGATGCAGCTATTGTAAGAAGTGCCTTCTGAAGCTCCGCGAGTGGTATTTATATCCAGATTTGGTTAGATTCGGTTGAAATTTGCGCGTTTAGAAAAGGGAGATGTTACCGGCCATCTGATTGGTGCAGAGGCGGAATAGTGTCGCGATGTCTGATTGGCTGATGGCCGGGGTTCGTAAAATGTTTATTTTAGGGTTTTAAAATACAAGCAAAAATAATAAATTTCCAGGGTTTTTGTGGAAGTTATCATCAGGTAAAATTAAACAATACAAATAGCACATGAATACAATAAATATAATAAATATATTTCAGTTTGCCTTGAAGTCAACGGCTGACCGTAGCGCCAGCATCGCTCAGCTGTTCTTGCAGTTGTCAAATGGATTTCCCGGGTGGTTTTCTCCAAGTTAGGTGCAGGGAATTGTGTCCTATTGTCCTATTGTTGTCCAGACAGTTAGGCACGGCCCGTGGATTATGGGTATGCCAGCTGGCAGTAGTTGTACATCCTCACTCATAACCTGTAAGTTTTCTAAGCGTGTTTTGATGAAAAACATGATTTTCATCCCGATTTCTTAGCAAAACCTCAAGAAAAGTCATGGATGACGTTCTCTGCCCTGATTACAAAGCACACGGACCGGCTATGAAGAATGGAAATCGCCGTGAAGACTGTGAAATTGGAGTTTTGACCAACAACTCGTTTGTATGGAGAACTGTGTATCGTATCTCCGTCTTTCCTAGGCAAAAAAACAAAAAAAGAATGTAAGTACCACATCTTTTTTTTTCTTCGGAGAGCCGGGAATGATGGATTGAGTCCACCTCGCCTAGACGGAGGCCTCGTCCTGTAACGGGACCAGGGCGTTGGTCCATGGAGGCAGCTGCGCCTGTCTGGGAACGCCCACTCGTGTCGGATTACCGGCCCGGCCCAGAACCTGGTTCTGGATTCTCGGAGCCGGCCGGCGGCTTGATCACGCAGCGACTAAGATAAGCCGATCAACTGCTCCAAAAACTGTCCTGGGCACGATGGGGCGATTGGTCGTCGTCGGGGCGGGGATAAAACCGTTTGTCCTGGCTGCTTCGGGATTCAAAGCTCTTATGGTGGGGGTATTTGTTCACGAGTGCTACTGATGGTTTGCGGTGGTACTTGAAGCTGTTGCTATGGCCGTTGTCTGTGTTATTACTGTGGTGTACGTGGTCGTTACTGAATGGTACTGTGGCTGTTACTGACTTACTGTTACTGTGGCCGTTACTGAATTACTATGGCCGATACTGACTGTTATTGTGGTCGTTACTGATTTACTGCGGTCGTTACTGACTTGCTGTGGTCGTTATTGTGGCCGTTGTTGACTGAATGTGACCGTTACTGATTTATTGTGGCCGGTACTGATTGTGGCCGTTACTGAATTACTATGGCCGATACTGACTGTTATTGTGGCCGTTACTGACTGTTACTGAGGCCGTTACTGACTGTTACTGAGGCCGTTACTGACTATTACTGAGGCCGTTGCTGATTTACTGCGCTCGTTGCTGACTTGCTGTGGCCGTTACTGACTGTTACTGAGGCCGTTACTGACTGTTACTGAGGTCGTTACTGACTGACTGTGGCCGTTACTGACTGTTACTGTGGCCGTTACTGTCTGTTACTGTGACCGTTTCTGATTGTTACGGAGACCGTTACTGATTGTTACTGAGGTCGTTACTGACTTATTGTGGCTGTTACTGACTGTTACTGTGGCCGTTACTGACTGTTACTGTGACCGTTACTGACTGTTACTGTGGCCATTACTGAATGCTACTGTGGCCGCTACTGACTATTACTGAGGCCGTTACCGATTGTTGCTAAGACCGTTACTGACTGTTACTGTGGCCATTACTGATTTACTGCGGACGTTACTGATTTCCTGTGGCCGTTACTGACTTACTGACTATTACTGACTGTTACTGTGGCCGTTACTGACTGTTACTGTGGCCGTTACTGATTGTTACTGTGGCCGTTACTGATTTACTGCGGTCGTTACTGACTGGTACTGATTGAGGCTGTGGCGGTTACTTTGGAAACGGCATCACTCGTGTCGGTTGCCGACTCGACTTTAAAGCCAGCCGACGTAGTGAGGACGCAGTGATGGCCGCTGTCGGAACCGTCTTTCCTCATACCTGTCTCTGATGTTTCAGGTCCTTGGTCAGTTGCTCTCTGATGGGTCTGTTCGGTGACTGGTTGACGTCCTTGTTTTGTTGCCGTTGACGCCTGGGTTTCTGGTGCTGAGTTGGGCGGCATCGCTCGTGCCTGTTTGTCGACCCGACCCAAAACCTGGTTTCGGATTCTCGGAGGCCGGCCGACGGAGTGAACACGTAGTAGATGGCCGCAATCGGAGCTGTTTCTAGTGTCGGAGCTGTTTTTAGTGTCGGAGCTGTGTAGCGTCCCGGTTCTGTTACTGTGACCGCTGTCGGAGCTGTTTAGCGATCCTATTCTGTAGCTGTCTGAAGTCCTGTGGCTGTGGCCGCTGTCGGGGGTGTGTTTAGTCCCTTTTCTGTAGCCATCTGAAGTCCTGTGGCTGTGGCCGTTGTCGGGGGTATATTTTGTCCCTGCTCGGGCGCCATTTTGTGACGTCCCTGCTCGGGCGCCATTTTGTAACGTCCCTGCTCGGGCGCCATTGTGTGACGTCCCTGTTCGGGCGCCATTTTGTGACGTACCTAGCCCTGTTTTGGGTTTTCTGTTACTGCTTTCGGGCGCCATTCTGTGAACTGTCTGTTTAGGGGTAGTTTAGGATTGCGGATAGCTAGTCGGAGGTCCAGGATTATAATTTATAAATGATTATGAAATTCGTAAAACTTAAACATTTTATTAACACACTTCAAATGTACAAGTATGTAACTAGAATAAAAAAATATGTCTTGGAAATCTGTCTGTTTGGCTCCAACTTTGAATTTATGTAACTTGGTATACAGGGTGTCTCAATAAGCTTGCTCACTATTAGTAACTTTTTTATTTGAAGAGATACGAATTTGGTTAAATGACCAAAATTGTGCCATTTTGAAATACAAATCTGATGATGTTAGCAAACATTAGGTTATATCAGCGGTTCTCAAAATATGAGACCTAACTTTTTTATTTTAAATAGGAACACATATTTTTTATTAGCTTATTTGCTAGAGAATTCAATTCTGAATTCAAAGATATAATCGTTTCATACCATTACATAACGATTTTTTTGGGAAAAATCCATAATAAATTTTATATTAATTTGATTTAAATATGACTATAATAAGGGTGTCATGAATGGAAACAATAAATACATATTACTTTTTTACGTAGAATTAGAATGCCTTGAATGAAAAAAATGAGTATTTTATATTTGTTGACATGTAATAAAAAGTATGATCAAGTGATAAAACAAAAGATTCACTAATTTCATTCATGGCATTCTAATTCTACGTAAAAAAAGTAACATGTATTTATTTTTTCCATTCGTGGCACACTTATTATAATCATATTTAAATCAAATTAATTTAAAATTTATTATGGATTTTTCTCAAAAAATTTGTTATGTGATAGCATAAAACGATTATATCGTTGAATTCAGAATTAAATTCTCTAGCGAATAAGGAAATAAAAAATATATGTTCCTATTTAAAATAAAAAATTTAGGTCCCATATTTTGAGAAACGCTGATATAAATTAATGTTTGCTGATATCAGTAGTTTTGTAATTCAAAATGGCACAATTTTGCTCATTTAACCAAATTCATATCTCTTCAAATAAAAAAGTTACTAACAGTGAGCAAGCTTATTGAGACACCCTGTATATTTACTGTACTTGACTGGAATCCTGTCTCTGAGATGACACTCTCGCTCGGATTCAGCGACTATCTCGCTGAGGGCAGTTCGCGATGCGCGTGTCGGGTTCTAGACTACAGAAGCTGCAGGTAGACTGGTTCTCTTGTATAGCCGAAGCAGCTATCGCAGGAAGTGACTTCTTAGTTAGCCGATGCAGCTATTATAAGAAGTGCCTTCTGAAGCCCCGCGAGTGGTATTTATACCCAGATTTGGTTAGATTCGGTTGAAATTTGCGCGTTTAGAAGAGGGAGATGTTACCGGCCATCTGATTGGTGCAGAGGCGGAATAGTGTCGCGATGTCTGATTGGCTGATGGCCGGGGTTCGTAAAATGTTTATTTTAGGGTTTTAAAATACAAGCAAAAATAATAAATTTCCAGGGTTTTTGTGGAAGTTATCATCAGATAAAATTAAACAATCCAAATAGCACATGAATACAATAAATATAATAAATATATTTCAGTTTGCCTTGAAGTCAACGGCTGACCGTAGCGCCAGCATCGCTCAGCTGTTCTTGCAGTTGTCAAATGGATTTCCCGGGTGGTTTTCTCCAAGTTCGGTGCAGGGAATTGTGTCCTATTGTCCTATTGTTGTCCAGACAGTTAGGCACGGCCCGAGGATTATGGGTATGCCGGCTGGCAGTAGTTGTACATCTTCACTCATAACCTGTAAGTTTTCTAAGCGTGTTTTGATGAAAAACATGATTTTCATCCCGATTTCTTAGCAAAACCTCAAGAAAAGTCTTGGATGACGTTCTCTGCCCTAATTACAAAGTATACGGACCGGCTATGAAGAATGGAAATCGCCGTGAAGACTGTGAAATTGGAGTTTTGACCAACTCGTTTGTATGGAGAACTATGGCTCTGTGTATCGTCTTTTGCCGGGAAATTTGAAGAAAATGGACAAAATATGTGACTTCGTCACACTTTCAAATATCTATCAGCACCTACAAAATTGGTTGCATTGTCTCTGTATAATTCAGAGGGTAATCCTCGCCTGGCGATAAATCTGTTTAAGCAATTTAGGAATGATTCAGTTGATAGATCACTAACAGGTTCTATATGCACTGCCTTAGTGCTAAAGCAGACAAATATACATCTATTACGATGTTTTGTCTCTTTAATTTGGAATGGACCACAGTAGTCCAGACTAAAGTACTGAAATGTCCTTGAAGGCTGAATTCTATTTAATGGCAAATCACCCATTTTAGTAACAACTTCATGAGGATTAAATTTATGACAAACTACACAATCTCTTAGCACGCCTTTGACCGTATTTAAATCAGCGGCTGGCCAAAATTTCTCTCTTAAAAGAGCCAGCAAAAATTGCGCACCTGCATGAATATTTGTCAAATGTTCATGTTTAATGATTATTTTGGTGAAATAATGAGATTTTGACAAAATAATAGGATGCCTTTTGTTAAATTCAAAATTCCCCTTTGAAATTCTGCCTCCTACGCGCAATATATCATTGTTATCCAAGAATGGATCCAAACTTTTTATTTTTCTTTTATTTTGAATGTAATTTCCTGCCTTCAGGGATTATATTTCTTCTTCAAACGCTTGACCTTGAACCACTTTTAATAATATTTTAAATGAATTTTCGAGTTCTTTTACTGTTAAAGAATTTTCAAACACCCTATTAAACTTTTCTTTTATACGTGAATTTCTAACAAAACGAATACACCATGCTGTGACGCGTTGTAAAGTTCGAAATGAAGAAAATTTTTCTAATAGATTAAACGACCTTATATCAGTAGATACATTTGATAGAACCCTTTTTTCCGGAATTTGATTTACTTTCAAATTTTGATTATTTAAATGAGGCCATTCTGATTCATTTTTTGTAAGCCATTTAGGTTCATGAAACCAGACTGAATGTTTTAACTCATTAGTACTCATACCACGACTAATAATGTCAGCAGGATTTTGTTTTGAATCTACATGACGCCATTGACAACCTGATGATAAATTTTGGATTTTGGCAACCCGATTGGCAACAAACAATTTTAAGCTTGAAGGCTCTGTATTGATTTAATTGAGAGCAATGGTTGAGTCGGTCCAACAAAATATGCCAAAATTTATCTTTATTTGCTCAACCACAAGATTCATTAATTTTGCTAGTAATAATGTTCCACAAAGTGCTAGCTGTGGAAGTGTTGTTTTCTTGACCGGTGCTACCCTTGATATGGAGCACAATAAATGTACTAGAACCTTGCCTGAACTGCAAACACTTCTTGTATATATTACACAGCCCTTTGGCTGGCGTCCGCAAACCCATGCAACTGAATTTTTACTGCATTGCAGTCTACTGCTTCTCTTTGTATTTCTATTTCATGCAATTGCAGAAACTGTTGTTTTAAAAACTGCCATTTATTTGCGAGATCCTTTGTCAGGTTTTAATCCCAATCTAGTTTATTCATCCAAAGTGACTGCATGAATATTTTTGCTAAAACTATTAATGGACCTACCCATCCTAACGGATCAAATAGCTGAGAGATTATGGATAATAGATTTCTTTTTGTTACATGAATGTTCTCGTCTAATTCAATGTTTACAAGGAATTTAAATAAATCTTTATTTGAATCCCAAAAGATTCCTAAAGTTTTAGTTTCATGTTCATGTTTTAAAAAAAGGTTTATCTTCGTTAGATTTTGATTTAATATGATTTAGAAATTCTGTTGAATTGCTACGCCATTTTCTCAAATTAAAGCCAATACTATTAGTATCGTATCTACATTATTTTTTAAAACAATGGCTTCTTCAACTGAATTAATCCCGATGTGAAATCATCCACGTATGTATCATTTATTGAAAGGTCTGAAGCTAACGGGTAAGAAATTTGATGATTTAATGCAATTTTTTTAATACATCGCGTGGCCAAATAAGTTGCGGGAGTTAAACCGTACGTGATAGTTTTTAATTGGTATATACATAAAGGACCATTTTATTTTCGCGCTAAATAATTCGTTACAAGTTACGTTGCTCATTGTGTATTAACACCTGTCTAAACATTTTTTCCACATTGGCCGATAAAATAATATTATGTTTTCTAAATCTTATATGTATACTAAAAAGATCGCTTTGAACTACCGGACTATTTAGTAATATATCGTTCAATGAAACATTATTCTTTGTTTTAGCGCTGCCGTCAAAAACAACTCTTAATTTTGTTGTAGAACTATTTGTTTTAAAAACAGGATGATGCGGAATATAAAAACTATCTTTTCCTTTGTCATTTTTTATAAATCCTTCTATATCTCTTTCGGACCGTAATTCAATAATCCTATCCATTGTGACAAAATCGAGGAACACTGTACCTACCTTCTGTCAAACAAAATTTACGGCAGCTCTGAAATGTAACGGGAGCTCCGGGAGTGGGTTCGGAAGAACCCAACGAGGCCAGATCTACGCCCGACTTTAAAAGTAAAAAAAAAAATGACAAGAAAAAAAATCAACGAAAGAGAAATTTAAACTTGGCATGGCCTCGGTGGTTCCTCTGGGCGCCAGCCCTAGAAAGGGGAGAAGCTGGAGTAGGTCGCTCCAGCGAAGCAATAGAAAAATAAGATTTGAAGCAGGGTTTATTACAAGGACAAAATAAACTACTTACAAGTTTTGAGCTACTAATGGCACCGCAGAGTTCTAAGCTATCTAAGGATGGTCTTCTTTGTGCCTCGGGGCCTGGTATCCGCCGCTCGGGGAATTCTGCCTTGGCCAAGAGTGACGGCGTAGGCTCTCGGAGCTTCGTATCGGCTTCGTGCCCAATGGCAGGACTTTAGGTACTCCCGACGGCTCACCAGTGTAAAGACGGTGTTTTTACGACGGTTACTCGTCAGTTCTGACAGCAAAATAAACGGCCTGGTACTTATTTGGTGGCAGGCCCCTGAATCTTCTGCTTGCCGTCGGTTTCCTAGCTGCTCGTAAACTTCTCCGACTAGCTGGAACTGCAGGTCCCTGCCAGAGGCCAGAATTCGGCCGAGCAGCGAGTCCCAGGCCCACCGGTCACTCCTAATTTTCCTGTAAAGAGAAATGAACAGCAATACTGCCTCAGCAGTTTACAGCGGGCCTGAAGGGCCTGGGTGCATTACAATTTTAAATACTAGGCTCAGCGGATACCCAAAAAGTAGAAAAAAAAATTTCGTTGAACTCTGCTTTTACACAACTACTAGAAACAATACAAAGATTTACAAACGTTCTTAACTAGGGAAACTGCAGTAAACAGGACTAAGGAAAAAGAAAACGGGGACCTAAAAAAAATATTTCTGAGCTTCACCAAAAATTTTATACCCCAAAATTTAATCCCAAAAATTCAGCTCTGGTAAGTTACCAAAAAATTAACTAATTCCGGGTCTGAAAGAGGGACGAAAATTTTTATAAAAAAAAATCCTTAAACCCATAAAACTAAACGTTACGCAATACAAAAAAATTTGAATTCGAAATCAACCGGTACGCAAGCGGAACTCGTCCGAACCGGAGTCTAGTCACAAAAAAATCCCCAGTCCGCACATTCACACCCACACTGGGAAAAGGAACTGGAAGGATGAATTCTCGAGGAACCCGTTACGCAGAATGACTATAAAAAATGGCTACAGCAAAACTTTGAAGGTGCCCTCGGGCACCGGAAATAACCGGAAGTTCCAAGGTAACGGAACTTGCTAAAATTTAAACTGAACTACTTAAAAGGAAAGAAAACAAAATTGAAGGAGCCGAGCTCCGGGGGACTGGAAGTCGAAGGTAAACGACCTCGGAAAATAATAAACTGAATAACTCACGTGGTAAAACCTCAAAAAATTTATAAATATTTTTGACACACAAAAAAAAACTAATTTACTGACCAAGAATAAAATTAGGTGAATTTTGATGCAAAAAAACCCTAGCCGAAATTTATACTAGAACTCAAATAAAAATTTAATTATGGTCGTCGTGACCACGCCAAACTGGAGGACTTCGACGTACGTGCCATGTCTCAAAGTTGGAAAACTAAAAGTGCACTTCAAATAAACAATACCCAGTAATTTAGAACATACAGAGAGTGCAGAAACTACTACAAACATGAATCGAAAAGCTGTTAAAAGAACTGAAGCATAGCTCACAAATTTTATTCACATGTGGTTGAACTGACCTTTGACCTCACGACCAAAACTTTACTACAAATTTAAATAAAAGCAAAAAAGGTCTAAAACTCACCACTAGACAAAACTGCGGCTTCAGTAGCTTAAATTCAAACAATATTCGGAACTTTAAACTCAAATTACAACACCCAGACCTTGAGAGATGTCACCAGATCGAGAGTCGCCAGCCAAAAAAAACTAACTCGCAAAAACTCCTCTCGCCAGTCCAACTCCGCGCCTCTCGCGGCAAAAATATCAATCCCTGGCCACTGTAAATGTTATAAATTTAAAATAAGACTATTTTGTACAGAGTGCCCGCATAGTTTAATCTTATATCACTTGGTACCAAATTCGAATCCAAACAAATATAAATAAAAATTCAGAACGAGGTTTTGGGAATCAGCAGGCGCGCCTCCCTCGGACAGCTGCGTACTAAAGAACCGTCAGATTTAAATTTGAACTTATAATGACATGAAAGTTTACTGAATGTTTGCAAGTGGCAAACAACAGTTTTGTCACACGACCCCCTTCTTCCCGAAAATTTTTTTGTTATACCACAAACAAAAAAATTTTTTTTAGCTTGTCGAGTCAACGTCGTACTCCTCAACCAGAGAAGGGTGCTCCGCGTCGTCCGGGGCGGACTTCAGGTCGGATATGTGCCAGACGCCGAGGTCATTGCCTTCCCCATCGCTTAACCGATAAGAAGTTTTGGACAATTTTTTAAGGACAGTACACTCAATGAAACGCGGCGCGAGTTTGGAGGAAAAGTGACACGCACCGGCCGAGAGAACATAATTTCTTTTCCAAACTTTATCTCCTTCGAAAAATTCCAACGGGCGTCGCCGGAGGTTGTAATAGCGGGCATTTCGTTTGTATGCTTCATGAATACGAGACTGTACAGTCTTGAAGAGATCCGCGAGGGGCGATAGGGTGTTAGCGTAGTCAATACGATTGTCGGAACAGACGTTTTCTGGTAAGGGGTGGTAAAAATTTCCTGAAATTGGTACGTGACGGCCGAAGTTCAAGAATGCGGGGCTAAATCCGGTGACTTCGTGTACGGAGGTACGAATAGCCTGGGCGATGGCCGGTAGATTTTCATCCCACTTACGATGATTGTCTCTTAAATACGAACGAATAGCGGTTTTGACAGTACGGTTTGTCCTCTCAACAAAATTCACTTGGGGATGAAATTTGGCGTTGTACCAGACTTTTGGGATAGAATATTTCTTCATGAGGTTAGCAAACTTATCGCCCGTAAATTGAGTACCGTTATCTAAGAAAATGATCTGGGGTACACCGAATAACAGGAAAACGTTGTCCTCTAGCAGCTGACAAATTTTTGGCGCTGTGGCTTTCCTAAGAGGAAACAACAGAGGGAATTTCGTGAACCAGTCCGACACGGCAAAAATATACTGGTGTCCGCTTGACGACGGTGGTAGGGGGCCCATCAAATCTATCGAAATAGCCTGCCAGGGAAACCTTATGAGTTTTTCCTTTCCCATTAAACCCGGGGGTCGAAGTTGGGGAACTTTTTGTGCTAGGCACACTTTGCAGTGGCGTACATAGTAACTAATGGATGCACGAATCCAGGGCCAATAATAGTTTTCGAGCACGCGATTATAGGTTTTGAACACCCCCAAATGAGCGGCCGTAGGATGATCATGACACTGATTGAGGACCGATTTTCTACTTTTACGTGGGACTAAAAGCTTCCACGGCGAAAGATTTTCTGGGGGATCATAGGGAAGCGAAACTAACTTATATACCAGGTTGTTTTCTACTCTCCAATCAGGGTAGAGATGGGGGGTGGACAAATTTTTTGTCTAAGTTCTTGGTACCATTTATCTTTGCAATCACTCCAAGACGCGGTATCGAGGGCAGCTATTTCCTGAGGGCCGCGGGACAGTGCATCGGGCACGTCCTTGATTTTTCCGGGACGGTGTTCTATTACGAAATCAAATTGCTGCAACTTTACGGCCCAGCGAGCTAATTTTCCCGTGGGGTCTGACATTTGCATTAACCACAGTAAAGAATAATGGTCAGTAATAACTGTAAAGGAAATGCCTTCTAAATACCGCCTAAATTGATCAATGGCAAATACTACCCCCAGACACTCTCGCTCGGTAACGGAATAATTTCGCTCAGCTTTATTCAAAGTTCGGCTAACATAAGCGACCGGGTGTTCCGCCTCATCTTCGCCAACCTGTGTGAGTACGGCCCCCACCCCATAATTGGAAGCATCCGTGTAAATCTTAAAAGGCTTTAGGGGGAGGCTGTAATTAGGGCTCGCAAGGACAGGGGCAGTTGACAGGGCGTGTTTAAGTTGCAAAAAGGACTTTTCAGCGGCGGAAGACCACGATATAGGGGCTTTTTTCTTTTTACCCTTAGTTAAGGTGTTAATAGGGGCTGCAATAGAAGCAAAATTCGGTACAAAACGCCGATACCAACCGAGTACTTCCATAAAACGTTTTACTTCCGTGACCGTAGTAGGACGAGGATAATCGACTATTGCGCTAATCTTATCAGGATCAGTCCTAAGCCCTTCTCGATCTACCAAAAAACCTAAATATTTGAAAGAGGGCGGCAAAATTCGCACTTTTCAGCGTTTACAGTTAAACCGGCGTTCTTAAGACGATTAAGGACCTCATACAGGGTACTCAAATGTTCCTCGAAGGTGGGGGTGACAATAATACAATCGTCCAAATAAACAAAAACCTTCGGTTCCAACTCAGGCCCTAAGATCTGGTCCATCAACCGTTGAAGGGTTTGGGGAGCGTTACACAAACCAAATGCGGTCCGGGTGAATTCATAAAGACCTCGTCCCGGGATAGCGAAGGCGGTCTTAGCACATGAAGACTTTTCTAAGGGCACTTGCCAAAACGCACTTTTGAGATCAATAGACGAAAGATATTTCGCATCACGAAGCATACTCAAAATAGTGTCGACTCGGGGGAGGGGGTAGGCGTCCTTTTTGATCACAGAGTTTAGGCGCCGCCCGTCGAAACAGCCTAAACTCGCCAGAAGATTTCTTGACAAGCAGCACCGGCGAACACCACGGACTGGTCGACTTTTGGACGACCCCATTTTCTATCATTTTATTAAGCTCGGCATGGAGGTGCTCCATCATGGGAGGAGAGAGAGGATATTGTCGTTGTTTTATTGGAAGTGCATCCCCTGTGTCAATGATATGTTCGACTAGCTGTGTTTTCCCCAAGCCGACAGAACCCAACTTTTCGAATTCTACTACGACGCGCTTTAAAGCTTCTGTCTGTGAGGGAGAAAGATCCTCACACCCCGCTAAACCGGACAGGGTGGCAACCTCCCCACCGGAAGTCCACGAATTAGACTCAAAATTAAGGGTTACCCCAAACTGCCGACAAAGATCTACTCCCAGTATTAACAAATGCCGCACTGAGGGCACAACTAGTAGAGTACTGTTCTTTGTGGAGCCGTTAAGGGTAAAGGCACTGTTATACTGCCGAGGACGGGTTGCGATGTACCGTCAGCAGTGGAGATCTCACCAACCGCCGCGGTTACAAGAGAACGTTTAAACGACTTTAGCAGACGCATGCCACGCTGTCCAAGAACCGAGACACTGGCCCCAGAATCTACCAGAGCCGTAACAGGTGTATTGCCAAAATACACAGTAACAAAAGGACGATTATCAGAGCCCTGCGGATGAAGAATGGGCGACACATTGGGTTGTTTTACAAAGTTAGCTAATACATTAAGCCAATTGGTCCACTCTATTCGGTCAGCACGGGGGCGCGACTTGTTCCGGTGGCTGACGGTTCCGAAACGCGTCTCCCGTTTTTTGCACATGTCGGACATTTCGTGATAACAGTGTTCTTCCGACCACATCCAAAACAAAATACTCTACGATCTTCAGTACAAGCTAAATATAGGTGCTCGACACTATTACAATTCCAACACCTTCGTGGATTGTCCTCGATGGAATTTATATGAGCTAGGCGGGGAGGTCTACTAAAGGCCAAATCTGGTTCCAGAAGGGAAGTACTTTTGGAGGACGAATTCGGAAATGAAGTGACATTTGCTTCAGTATCTTCGTGCTTTTTGCATGTGAGACTCAACTCCGACAATGACTGGACAGAATGGAATGCACAAAAACGTTGGTACTCTGGCTGAAGGTTACGTAACATCGTCGCGACTCGTGGTTTCTCCTCCGGAGGATGGGTTAATCGAGCAAAGAGATTTTCCATCTTGGCAATAAATATTTCGGCCTTTTCGCCAGGACCTTGTGTTCGTGATCGAATTTCTTCTTGTAATGCAAGGTCATAACTCGCCGGGAGAAAAGCAGATCGGAGTTTTTCCGCGAGGTCGGACCAAGAGGAAATATTTTTACGAATCATGCGGTACCAAATAAGGGCGTTTCCCGTGAATAAATCGGAAGCCTGCCTAAAGAGCTGCTCTTCAGACACCCCTCGGGCGTAAGCGCATTCCTGCAATCTTTCTAAGAATTCATTTACGCCGATAGAACCGTCGAATGTAATGTTCCATTTGCTTATTTGTGGGATGAACTCGGAGGCCCTTGTGATTGGCAAAAGGGTACTATGCGCGTTTAGATTCGGTATAGGCGATTGCGCGTTACTTTGTGGCATAAATCGTGTAGGGGGAACATCAGAGAGCTGTAGCGAGTCTAACCGGTCTATTAATCGTTGACAGGCACTATCTAGCGTGACAGGTGGCGGAAGAATTTGAGGACAACCAGACACCCCAGCTGAATTTAGGCTCTCTAAATTATTATCATCCAAATTGATGAGATTTTCTCCGCTAAATTCAGCTGGCTGTCCATTAGGCAAATTTTCCCGGACGGCAGCCAGCAAGGTAGAAAGATTACTTTGATAACGTGCTGGCAAACGTAGAATGCGTTTGTTTAAATGAACCAAACGAGTGTTACACTCTCTACTAAATTGCTGGA
This sequence comes from Harpalus rubripes, assembly GCA_963082715.1. NCBI lineage: Eukaryota > Metazoa > Arthropoda > Insecta > Coleoptera > Carabidae > Harpalus > Harpalus rubripes. The sequence continues at coordinate 42,222,150 of OY720451.1, read as the reverse complement.
AGCCTCCCGGTAAAAAATAAGTGGTGTGTTGCAACATACCTAACATTTCTTGTAACTTAGTGTGGCAGATGTGTTGCTCTGTTAGTGGTAGTGGAAATTGTGAGGGGTTAACAAAACTCTCATTCACTCCTAGTCCTAGCAGTCTGGTCCTTCTGTCCTCTACCGTTCCGGAAGTATCGCCATTTCGAATCCGCAGTTCGTAATCAATCTCATCGTCCAGTAGAAGATTGATCTCCATCGTGAGCCCCAGAAAATAAACAAATTAAATATCCAAAAATGACAGATAAGGAAATATGGGAGGGGATGATAGAAGGTACTCACCTCGCTTCCGTTACGAAAAAAAAATTTTAAACAACAATTGTAAAAACAAAATTTTTAAAGTTACAAGGCCCCACGTTGGGCGCCAATTTTGTGTGACAAAATCGAGGAAGAATGTACCTACCTTGTGTCAAACAAAATTTACGGCAGCTCTGAAATGTAACGGGAGCTACGGGAGTGGGTTCGGAAGAACCCAACGAGGCCAGATCTACGCCCGACTTTAAAAGTCAAAAAAAAATTACAAGAAAAAAAAATCAACGAAAGAGAAATTTAAACTTGGTATGGCCTCGGTGGTTCCTCCAGGCGCCAGCCCTAGAAAGGGGAGAAGCTGGAGTAGGGCGCTCCAGCGAAGCAATAGAAAAATAATATTTGAAGCAGGGTTTATTACAAGGACAAAATAAATTACTTACAAGTTTTGAGCTACTAATGGCACCGCAGAGTCCTAAGCTATCTAAGGATGGTCTTCTTTGTGCCTCAGGGCCTGGTATCCGCCGCTCGGGGAATTCTGCCTTGGCCAAGAGTGACGGCGTAGGCTCTCGGAGCTTCGTATCGGCTTCGTGCCCAATGGCAGGACTTTAGGTACTCCCGACGGCTCACCAGTGTAAAGACGGTGTTTTTCCGACGGTTACTCGTCAGTTCTGACAGCAAAATAAACGGCCTGGTACTTATTTGGTGGCAGGCCCCTGAATCTTCTGCTTGCCGTCGGTTTCCTAGCTGCTCGTAAACTTCTCCGACTAGCTGGAACTGCAGGTCCCTGCCAGAGGCCAGAATTCGGCCGAGCAGCGAGTCCCAGGCCCACCGGTCACTCCTAATTTTCCTGTAAAGAGAAATGAACAGCAATACTGCCTCAGCAGTTTACAGCGGGCCTGAAGGGCCTGGGTGCATTACAATTTTAAGTACTAGGCTCAGCGGATACCCAAAAAGTAGAAAAAAAAATTTCGTTGAACTCTGCTTTTACACAACTACTAGAAACAATACAAAGATTTACAAACGTTCTTAACTAGGGAAACTGCAGTAAACAGGACTAAGGAAAAAGAAAACGGGGACCTAAAAAAAATATTTCTGAGCTTCACCAAAAATTTTATACCCCAAAATTTAATCCCAAAAATTCAGCTCTGGTAAGTTACCAAAAAATTGACTAATTCCGGGTCTGAAAGAGGGACGAAAATTTTTATAAAAAAAAAAATCCTTAAACCCAATAAACTAAACGTTACGCAATACAAAAAATTTTGAATTCGAAATCAACCGGTACGCAAGCGGAACTCGTCCGAATCGGAGTCTAGTCACAAAAAAATCCCCAGTCCGCACATTCACACCCACACTGGGAAAAGGAACTGGAAGGATGAATTCTCGAGGAACCCGTTACGCAGAATGACTATAAAAAATGGCTACAGCAAAACTTTGAAGGTGCCCTCGGGCACCGGAAATAACCGGAAGTTCCAAGGTAACGGAACTTGCTAAAATTTAAACTGAACTACTTAAAAGGAAAGAAAACAAAATTGAAGGAGCCGAGCTCCGGGGGACTGGAAGTCGAAGGTAAACGACCTCGGAAAATAATAAACTGAATAACTCACGTGGTAAAACCTCAAAAAATTTATAAATATTTTTGACACACAAAAAAAACTAATTTACTGACCAAGAATAAAATTAGGTGAATTTTGATGCAAAAAAAAACCCTAGCCGAAATTTATACTAGAACTCAAATAAAAATTTAATTATGGTCCTCGTGACCACGCCAAACTGGAGGACTTCGACGTACGTGCCATCTCTCAAAGTTGGAAAACTAAAAGTGCACTTTAAATAAACAATACCCAGTAATTTAGAACATACAGAGTGCAGAAACTACTACAAACATGAATCGAAAAGCTGTTAAAAGAACTGAAGCATAGCTCACAAATTTTATTCACATATGGTTGAACTGACCTTTGACCTCACGGCCAAAACTTTACTACAAATTTAAATAAAAGCAAAAAAAGGTCTAAAACTCACCACAAGACAAAACTACGGCTTCAGTAGCTTAAATTCAAACAATATTCGGAACTTTAAACTCAAATTACAACACCCAGACCTTGAGAGATGTCACCAGATCGAGAGTCGCCAGCCAAAAAAAACTAACTCGCAAAAACTCCTCTCGCCAGTCCAACTCCGCGCCTCTCGCGGCAAAAATGTCAACCCCTGGCCACTGTAAATGTTATAAATTTATAATAAGACTATTTTGTACAGAGTGCCCGCATAGTTTAATCTTATATCACTAGGTACCAAATTCGAATCCAAACAAATATAAATAAAAATTCAGAACGAGGTTTTGGGAATCAGCAGGCGCGCCTCCCTCGGACAGCTGCGTACTAAAGAACCGTCAGATTTAAATTTGACCTTACAATGACATGAAAGTTTACTGAATGTTTGCAAGTGACAAACAACAGTTTTGTCACACCATATGATCTAATTTCTCATATTCACGTAAAAAGCTTGCACACTGTTTTTTCAAGTTTTAATTTTTGCTTAATCTTTGTTCTAGTTCATAAAATCTATTTAGTGCAATATCAAAATTTTTACCTAACTCCATTGCTTCGGATTTTATCGGATATTTCACAAAAAATCTACCAGTTTCATCTCTACTTGTTGTTTCGGGGAAATTAATTTCGCAGTCATTTTCCCCTTTAATTATTTTTTCTTGAGGCAGTTCCTCTATTGTCTAGAAATTTTCTGAACATTTTGATAATTAATTTTTTTTGTTATTTACGCTTAAGTTGCAAATCTGTGTCATAGACTTGTCTGTTTTTAAATCTAAGCTGCCTGTAACTATCCAACCCAAGCTAGTTTCCCTCAATGCCAAATTATTTTGTTTAATGCATCCCGACAAATGTACGTCATAAAAAACTTGAGCTCCAAGTAAGATATCAATTTCCTTTTAAATATTAAATTCGCAATCAGCAAGCATTATACCGTACGGGACATTTATATTATTTTTATTAAAAGATGCTAGTGGTAAGTTTTCCGTTACTTTGTTCAGCACTATAAATGTGAGCTTGCTCTAAAATGTTCCACTAACCGACCTCAAATAAGCTACGATGCTATTTGTTACACGAGAAATTGAGCCATTTACTCTAGCTATATTTATGGGTGTAGTATTCAATTTTGAGACATTTAATTTTTGCATAAATTTACTACTAATGTAATTTGCTGTTGAGCCACTGTCCAAAAGTGCAGTAGTTCTTAAAGGCCTGTTTTTGCTGTTCAAAATATAAACTTGAGCAGTGGAAAACAAAACTTGCACATTGTTTTCTAAGGAATGGCCCACTATTTGGTTTTGCTGCGTTTGTTTGTCGGAAGCCACCTGCGCGCTTTTATTCGCTGATGTGTTCACATCAATATCAGAATGTAATAAAAGATTATGCTTCTTGTGACATTTACTACAAGTTCTAGAATTACAATTTTTCACACTATGCTTTTTACTTAAGCAGTTGAAACACAAATTAAGTTTTTTGACTTCAGTTTCTCTGCGACTAATACTTAAAGCTTTAAATTTTTCACAAAGAATATGTCATTTGATTTTCTTTACAAAAGTTACATTTGTATGTGTTTGATTGATGAGCTACATTAGTGGAATGCTTAGAATATTTTTTGTCTATTGGTGTCTTATAGATCGGGCGCCAAGAAACATTCCGTTTGAAAAAACCGGTGGATTTATTCTGATTGATGATTTAAGTTCAGAAAGACCTAAAGAGTGAAATTTTGAATGTTGCCGGACAAAGTCAGTGGTCAATTATTTTTTTTAAAGGGGTATAAGAATTATTGATGAAATCGCTGTAACAGTCAAGAAAACGCTGTTTATTACTACTAAAAAGTTGTTTCTGTAGGGTATGAAATTACAAACATTACGAATAATATAAAATACAAATTTAATATGGTAAAAAATCGCGTGCCTAAGTGTTTGGTCGCGAATTTGGGGAACCGGGTTCGATCCCGACCGATGCCAAAAAGAAATATTTCGAATTTAAATGACGCTAAAGTTACCCATGTAGTGCACTCTCTACACATCAATGAGCGCCTGTGAGGTGACGCCTGGTAAACGCCTGCACGGTTACCGGATACAACCCATAGTCGTTTTCTTTGTTTCCCTCTCCGCAGCGGTTTATACCAGCTCCAAAGTATTGTAGTGGGTCATTTTGTACCCGACACGGTTTATAAGTTCTAGTTATAAGAGAGTTTTCACATAACGTGAAACTAGATAGTGTGATAGCTTATTTTGATTTCTGAGTTAACAAATTCAAGTGCAAATTCTAATAGTTGTTCCAGAAAAAGCAGATTGATGATAAAATTTTCTTATTTAGAGGCCAAGTATACTATATTTAAACAAGCCTGTGTTGCCAAATCGCCCATCGACCACTTCCATCCCTGTATTAGTAAAAAAAATCGCACTTTATTAAGCTATATCTCTTAAATAATATTGTCAAAAAAGTTATTTTTATTTTAATATTTGTCATTTATATATTTCTATAAACTGAGATGTTTTGGTTGCCGGGGTATTTGGTTTGAAGAAGCGAATAAAAAAGAAAGTCTTTTAAGCTGTCATTTACCAGCTGAATCACTTAATGAAAATAATTGTATTATTTTACCTGGGTTGCATGCCCTAAGTGGTTGCGATACAACAAGCCGAATAGGAACTAAGAAACAATGTCTGTATGCTTTATCAAAAGTATTTGTTCAAGATGCTTTCTCTATTTTTTAAAATAACCCAATAAATCCGATGCACTTTCATCAGGTTGAAGAAGTCTTCACTTATTTGTTTGCTAAACAAATAAGCACATCAGATGAATTACGCTACACGTTGATTACCCGTAATATTGGGTTTAATTTAAATTTAACCAAAACTTTTGATGCTTTATCTGTACATTGTTTAAGAGCTGCAGCCCAAACATATTTATGGAAAAAATCATTACAACCACTGTTCGAGCCTCTGAACTTCATCCAATGTCGGCTATGACTTACGAAATTGCAAATTACACCCAACGAAAATGATAAACCTCCTCTGCCTGACTCTTTAATTAGGCCTTGCAAATGTAATTCAGACTGAAGAACAATGTCTTGTAGTTGTAAAACAAATGTTTTAAACTGTATCTTTCTCTGTAAATGTGTTCATAACGATTGTCAAAACTTATCTTTTTAAGGTAGTAACTTCTTCTTCTTCTTCTCCTTCTTCTTCTTCTTCTTCTTGAGGACTGGCTTCTCTAACCCCGACCGTCCATGACGGGGTAGTCCTAACCGACTTGGCACGGGGGTCAGACGAGGCTACAACTGCATGTCACTTGCGAGGAACACCCTAGCCCTTATACCATTTTCCGTCTTTAGTTTCGGCGATGATTTTACAGTCGAATGCCTTTTCTACCACCAACCCTCACAATTTACTCGGGTTTGGAACCGACGCCAAGTTGAGCCGGCTCACTCCCTTAGTGGCTTGTTATTGTGGATAACAATAATATTTACATATTTTCTTATTGGTAAAAATCGATTGATCATCTCAAATTTGAGATAAATACAATCAGAGAGAGCTCTTTTTGTATATGTTTGGTATATCAAGCAATAGTAAATGTCATATTTTTCACTGTAGCTTCAAAGAAGTGCTTCCCATTTTATTGAAAAACATCTCAGTTTATAGAAATATATAAATGACAAATATTAAAATAAAAATAACTTGTTTGACAATATTATTTAAGAGATATAGCTTAATAAAGCGCGAATTTTTTACTAGTACAGGGACGGAAGGGGTCGATGGGCGATCTGGCAACACAGGCTTGTTTAAATATAATATACTTGGCCTCTACATAAGAAGATTTTATCATCAATCTGCTTTTTCTGGAACAACTATTAGAATTTGCACTTAAATTTGTTAACTCAGAAATCAAAATAAGCTATCACACTATCTAGTTTGACGTTATGTGAAAACTCTCTTATAACTAAAACGTATAAACCGTGTCGGGTACAAAATGACCCACTACAATACTTTGGAGCTGGTATAAACTGCTGCGGAGAGGGACACAAAGAAAACGACCATCGGTCGTGTCCGGCAACCGTGCAAGCGTTTACCAGGATACACCTCACAGGCACTCATTGATGTGTGGAGAGTGCACTACAAGGGTAACTTTAGCGTCATTTAAATTCTAAATATTTCTTTTTGGCATCGGTCGGGATCGAACCCGGTTCCCCAGATTCGCGACCAAGCAGTAAGCCACGTGACTTTTTTACCATATTAAATTTGTATTTTATAATATTCGTAATGTTTGTAATTTCATACCCTACAGATACAACTTTTTAGTAGTAATAAACAGCGTTTTCTTGACTGTTACAGCGATTTCATCAATAATTCTTATACCCCTATAAAAAAAATTGACCACTGACTTTGTCCGGCAACATTCAGAATTTCATTCTTTAGGTCTTTCTGAATCAATCAGAATGAATCCACCGGTTTTTTCAAACGGAATGTTTCTTGGCGCCTGCACTATTATTAGAATTATTATTGGATACTGACTCTAACAGAAGACATCTACCTTTTAAAAATGTTTCAAGTTGATTTAAAGTAGGCATATCTTTCTTACCATTAATTTCTATTTGCCACTGTCTTTTTGTGTTAAAGTCAAATTTAGAAACAATAATGTAAATTAATAGACTGCCCCTTGTGTCTACAGGCTCATCTAATAATTTCAAGGCCCTTGTATGCTTTAAAAAGGTATCTAACAAGTTTCGTAATGACTGAGCATTTTCTTTAACAATAGGTGCAAAGTGAACTAACGCTTTAATGTGATCAAAAATAATTACCTTTATATTCTCAAACCTGTTTTCTAATAAGGACCATGCTACTGAATAATTCGCGCTAGTGACTTATAACGACTGTAATATTTCTGCATTTCCCGTCACACTGCCTTGCAAATATAAAAATTTCTGAACATCATCTAATAATAAATTATTTTCTATAAGTGCTTTAAAACTATCCCTAAATCGAGGACAATCTTGGTAACTACCGTCAAAGCTGGAAATAGAGATTGTAGGAAGCCTTACAATGTTTTCTTTACTAGTTTCTTGAACTGCATTAGAGCTATTTGCATGGTTAGAATTGGAAGATTTTGTTTGCGTATTTGTCTCTACTAAATTTTCGGCAGTAGCCATTAGCAAATAGAAATCATCTTCAAATGATTTCGTATCATTTTCATAATCTGTATATTGATCTACCAACTCAATCTCATCCTGAATTTCATTAAATTTATTTAAAATATTTCTAGCCATCAATAACCTATCTCTCAATACATTTACATTATCGCCATCTTTAAAACCCTTTACAAAGTTTCTGAATCTAGTTAAAGAACCTTTAACAATTCCTCGCTTTTTAATTAATACTTATAAATCCTCCATGCTTGTAATTTAAAATAAATTTACTCGTAAATTTCTAACTAGACAAATTGAAAAACATACAAACATGTAGGAGTGATATAAGGAAGAAAAAAAGGATCTGTTATATATCTCCTTTTGACAGCTGGTCTAGCCTTACACTGCGTCTCGACTTGAGTTGCGTAGTTCCCGTGCCGCCAACACTTGTAGTTGCGCTGTATGTACTGTGCACCTCGTTGTTGACTTTATTCTTTCTTCGTATAAATGATGCTTTTTCTTGTATTCTTCTTAGGATTTGTGTATTTTCAAGACGTATCTTGAAGTTCTTTGGTTCCTCAAAACGTGTCTTGAGGTTTCTCGTACAAATCACAAATCTCGCTCGTTAGGTCCAAAATGTGCGGTTATAAACTTTGAACAAGCTGTAAACTTACGTAGTCGATGTAATTTCAATATTTATTGCTTATTTGTTTACAAAATTGTTTAAGTAACGTATTACTTTGTAAATTTACATTAATTTAAACCTTATAAAACCTTTATGACTGTTCAGTTCTTACGTACACGTGTGCACGCTTGCTACTCACACTCTGTTTGTCTGGTCAGCGTCAGTGTGGCCAACCTGCGAAGTAGTAATATCTCTTCTTTCGCTTCTCTTCTCGCACAATTATCAAACGGTGGATTTTATCAAACATCTAATAGCGTTTTCAGCTTCCTCAGTGCAAGCGCGCACTGAGTGCAACATTTCACGTGACCACACTGAACGAGTTCTGCCCTCAATCGCCATATTTGCACTGACACTATTGCACTTGCCTAGGGAGTCAGTGCACAAAAGTCGCACTGAGCCAGTGCACGGTGCAACTTTTTCTTAAGCTGAAAACGCATCAGATTTTATAGATTTAATGAATGTACATAAGTTACATCCTACTATAAATAAGCCAAAAACAATGAAACCTGTGTAGATAAGATTTTCACAAATCTTAGTAAAGAAAAGTATAATGTCACTGTTTTACATAAGAATATATCGGATCACTCTGCTCAATGTATGTATATAAAAAATTAAGTAATTAGGGTAAACCCGAATAAGGTAATTGAAAAAAGGGTTTTTTTCAAAGTATAACTTAGATAATCTATAACTTTCGCTGTCAAATGAACAATGGCTAACTGTTTTTAATGAAACCGGTGTAAATAAATGTTTTAATAATTTTATTGATATATTTATGTACCATTACGCATTAACTCATCCCAAAATAAAAGTTAAAAATGTCACTAATAAATCAAACTCTTGGATAACCGAAGAAATAAAATTACATGCAAGAAACATGAAACTCTACTTTGATCTACAAATAATGGGCCTTATTGCTAAGGAATTTTATAATCAGCTTAAACGCAACTACCGTAATTTAATTAAACATGCCAAAAATAACTATAATTCTAAATTGGTTCAAAATTGTAACAAAAATACAAGTAAAATATGGAAATTGATTAATAATAATGTAAATGCAGATTCAGATAAAAGAACAATTGACAAATTATCATATGACAGTGAATCAGTAACTAACTCTACTGATATTGGGAATATGTTTAATAATTATTTTACAAAAATACTTCATGACATTCAAAATAATTTACTTTCTGCCACTAATCCACAAACAAATTTGAATAGCTACGTCTCTGATTCCATATGTTTGAATCCTGTTACGGAAACGGAGTTGGTTTCGCTGATATTATCACTGAAAAATTCATTTTGTACAGGAATTGATGAAATTTCAAACTCTTTACTGAAAAGTTGCTATGAAATGTTGATAAATCCCTTAATTTATTGTTAACTAAAGGTACATTTCCAGACTCTCGTAAATATGTTAGTGACAGCATTACATAAGAAAGGTAACAGAGAATTAGTCTCGAATTATAGACTTATTATCGATTTGTCAAAAGCTTTTGATTGCGTAAACCATTTGATACTACTGAATATCTTAATTTATTATTGCATAAGAGGTACTTGCGCTGATTGGCTATTTTCTTATCTTCATAACAGGAAACAGGTAGTTATCTACAATAATCAAAAATCAATTGCCCAAGGCATATCTTGTGGAGTACCTCAGTTCTCCATATTGTGCCCTATTTTATTTATTTTATAAATCAATGGTATTACCAACATATTAAAATCAAAAAATTTCGCAAAATTTAATTCCATACTAAACTATGGCATAATCTTCTTGGGATGTTCACCCTACGGCCATCTAGCACAAACAAATCGAAAAGAGTTTATCTGATTTTTCAGATTTTTTTTTGTTCAATACCAAATATTTAATTTTAATTTAACAAATAATATATGATATGTAATACGGATCATAAATAATCATATGGCGCACGGCAAGTACCATAATAATTGACGTTCCGATCCTTATAACATAAATAACTAATATATTGTTCCAGATTTGAAAGTTATTGCAATAAAAATAGAAATCAATAATTCTATTTTCTTCTTATATTTAGTTATCAAATTATCATATGATGGATCTATTCACTTTCAGAGATATGACTACTCCTGTACTAAAATATGAAGCGAAAATGCAAATAAATTGTCCCCGAACTAGAACTATTAACATTAAAAAAAAAACATTTAAAAAATGTTATTGAAATCTATTAGTATTTAACCTTTCTTTTATAGAGAAAACGAGAAATGAAATAATAAATACAAATAAAGGCCTCATCACACTAGAAGTAGTATCTACCACGCATTATCCATGACTTCGGTTCATATCGCTGACTTATTACAATGTGATAGTTCAAACGAAGTCATGGATCCTGTTGTCAGATGAAATGGAATCGGTTTCATTTTGTCTGACTATTTATCGCTGACTTCTCTACTGCGCATGCGCAACTATCTGACGTACAAGAATGTAACTTTACGGAGTAAAATATAACTACGAAAACGTCAAAAGTTGACATTTTTTTGTTTGATACGCATAAAATTAGCATGTTTATATTACTTTCCCATGATTTTTATTAATTTTACTTGAAATAATTTGATATGTTAAACAAATTTAAAATATGTTGTTATTAAAGAAACCATATTCAAGTATGAAAATCCACTAAAAGTCGGAGAGAACGGTTGTTCAAATTTGCAGTGTGATAAATCAAGTTGGTCATACAAAATAAGTCAGCGAAAAAGAATCAGAGATATGATTGCAGTGTGATAAGGCCTTAATTGGAAATTTTTGTGTGTACAATAAAATCGAAATGGCAAGAGCTGGCCACAACAGATTTATTTTAAAGACAGTCCTACAAGCTTAGTGAAGCCGTGGTACTATCGGGTACTATCGAATGTAAAAAGCATAAGAGAAGTAATATATTTTGTTTTAATTATTGAAATTACGTGGTTTTTAGTTTCACAATTATTTTATTTTTATTTTTATTACCAGTTTCGCTACAACATTAGCATCATCAGATCTTCCTTAACGTAAAATAATAAATATATAAATATGTCTAAATTATGATAAATAAATATAAACGAAATGTCAATATGTCAATAATTGTTTTTTTAAAATAATGAAGAATTAGCATCTGATGATGCTAATGTTGTAGCGAAACTGGTAATAAAAATAAAAATAAAATAATTGTGAAACTAAAAACCACGTAATTTCAATAATTAAAATGAATAATAAGTTTCACCAAGTAAGAGCTGACACAATTAAAGAAATACATTTTGTCCATAGAAAGACATGTCAAAAATAACCCTTAATATAGATTAGTCGGCTCCGGTGGCTCAATGGTTAGAGCAACGGCTCTCAGTCATGAGTATGCTAGGGGTCCTGGGTTCGAATCCCACTAAGGCATGGATGTTTGTGTATGTAAACCTCTCTGTAATTGGGATTTAATCCTGTAGAGAGGTTTTTTAAATAAAAAAAAAAAAAATATCATGCACCGTACATCTTTCATTGATAAACTTCAGAACAGCTGCAAAAGTTGCAAAAAAATTTCTAGGGATTCATCTACTTGTTAGTATTTAATTTTTGTGATGTTCCTACTCCTGGTAGTGAAAAAATCAGTATATACTCGTACTTCTCAGCAGAGAATGCTATTTTACTCACCCTTGCTGTATAATACAATAATATACTTATCTCTCGCACAAGTAATTTAGAGTGTATATATATATACAGTAATCTTCGGCTATAACGTACACGGGATATAACGTATTTTCGGTTATAACATACTATTTTACCTATCCCGTTCCCAGCTCTATTTAAATTAATGTTATTTTTCCTGTTATAACGTACCCGCTTATAAGGTACACTCCTTATATAACGTACTATTTTCTATGTCCTTACATCGGTTCAACATCGGCTATTACGTACCAACTACTCGTGTTCAAAACGTAGACAATCTCATTTCGCAGATTCGCAATCGACAGTAGCCCAGTAACGCAGTAACAGTCGTCGAAGGTAGAGGTCGTATCAAAAATGTCTCAAATAAAGAAACGCAAGGCACTTAGTCTTCAAGATAAAATAAACATAATTAGAAAAATTTAAAGTGGTATGCAACAAACAGCATTATGCAAAGAAATAAACTTGCCGGAAACAACTGTCTCAGGCATATGAACTTCTAGACAGAAAATATTACAAGAAAGTGGCGGTAAATCTCTATCAATTAATAGAATTAGAAAGCCCATTCGACAGAATGTGAATACGTTATTGCTTGATTGGTTTAAAACTCAAAGATCATTGAACATAGTAATAAGCGGTCCAATTTTATAAGAAATAGCTGAACACTTTGGAAGATTGGTGGATGGTCCTGATTTTAATTGCAGTACACGATGACTAGATTGATTTAAAAAACGACACAATATTACAAAAGGGAAAATTCATGGGGAAGCGGCTGAGGTCAATGTCGACAACGCACAACACTGGATTGAAAATGTCTGGCCCGATATTAGAAAAGAGTATAATGATTGTGATATTTTCAATGCTGACGAGACGGGGTTATTTTACAAGCTAACAACGGATCGTACATTAAAATTTAAAAATGAGAAATGCATTGGAGGGAAACAATCGAAAGTGCGAATTACGGTTTTAGTATGTGCTAACATGAATGGGACTGAAAAAAGTAAAATTTTAGTTATAGGAAAATTTATGAAGCCTAGATGTTTCAAAAATATTAAAAGATTGCCAGTTAATTAAACCGCAAACAAACGTGCTTGGATGACTGCTGCTATTTTCGAAAATGAGATCAGGCAATGGGACGACTGACTTCGCAAAGAAAAAAGATAAATTCTCCTTTTGGTGAACAATTGCCCAGCGCATTCACTAATAAATAATTTGACAAACATACGCTTGGAATTTTTGCCGGCCAATTGTAATGCTTCTTTACAAGCCATGGATCAGGGTATAAATTACTGTGTTATAAATATAATTGTTATATTCTAAAAATATTTAATTTTTGTTTTTGTCATGCTACATATATATATATATATATATATATATATATATATATATATATATATATATATATATATATATATCTTCTAATAAATCTAATAAACGTTTAATTTAATTTATAAAACTTTATTTCTTTTTTAACGTACCCTCGAATATAACGTGCAAAAAGTGACAGTCCGTTCTAGTCCGCTATAACCAGAGTTTACTATATATATATATATATATATATATATATATATATATATATATACAGGGTGTAAATGAAATAAGTGCATTAAATTTAACCAGTAATGTAACTCTTCGAGAGCAACAATTTTTCTTAATATTTTTTTTTCTAAATCTTCTAGTTTTTGAGTTAAAATTCTTTAAAGATTTGTTTAAAATTTCGTTACCCGCCACTTGCAAGATCTCTGCTGCCCTCAGCTGTTTGAATCAAAGTTCCATGTACACAGCACAAAAATTGTCGGGTGGTGGTTGCATACTTGTAAATACAGTAATTAAAAAACGATCAACGAAAAACATTTATTATTAATAAATTCGTAATAGTACAATTTTTAAAATAAAGAAATTTAAAATTTCGATAACAAAATTATAAAATTGTGTATTAACACAGGTTTCTGAACTTAGGTGAATATAGTAAGAGCGTGGGAAGACGGGAAGAGCATACTTGTTATGGACGTTATAAAATGAATCTTCGAGTGTCAACACGGCAAATCATAATAGTTTAAATACGTTATTCAAAAAATGTAAGTACATACTTTTGTCCATTTAAACGAGGTGGGATTATATGAGAACTAATGACTCGTCAATTTATTCCCGCTCAAACAATTAATGATATTTTTTTTTTGAAAATTGTATTTCCTTCTTACAGTATGAGAATTTTTGTGACCAGATAAGTGTATTTTGAATTATTAAAGACACTTTCTCTAATATATCCAGCCTTATCAGTGAACAATACAACTCATTCGCAAAATTTAAATACTGGAAACAATGAAATTTTTGCACATAGTATGGAAGTAACTGTTGCTCTTTTAAAATATTCCAAATTGTCATATGTGACACATCAAACTGTGATAATCTGAAAGATATTGTATGTGGTACAACATAAATTTAGGAATATTACGAAGAGGATGATTTTCGTGTAACATCGTAGACCTTGAGAACTTCGCCATAGGTAACTACAATGTCTGTGTATCCGCTAATCATAAACAAGCATTTTGCCAGAATTTTACTTTATAATCAAGTTTATTACTAATGTTAAAATTTAATTGCAACATCTAACAGGACTGTCAATTACTAAAACAAAATTTTTTATAGGTATTGCTACTGCATTCAATTATTACAAAAATAATTGG
>OY720451.1:42121022-42207459 GCA_963082715.1 Harpalus rubripes | reverse complement strand
TTACAAATCAGTGCAGGTTGCGACTAGTTTGCTCTTACGTCTATAGTGCTTTCTAAAGGCTGTAAATATAAATCCGTGTGTTTAAAGTGGTGTGGACTACAGAGAAAATTTTAGTTATTATAGAACGATATCGCAACAAATTGACCTTATGGGATCTTTAAGATCCATAATATTATAATAAATTTAAAAAATAACCTGACGCCTAGCAGAAATTGACTATCAATATATTTTTTTTCTCTGCCACTATTTTTTTTCTTATTTAGCAAGTAGCAATGATCCATTAATGTGAATGCAGCATTCGCATTTTCTAGGTCTGACAACCCGAACCGACTGAAATCGTGGAGCACTAGTGAGTCAACAAACATTCAAAATTAGCATTGCGGCTCTAAATAAGCTTTGTAATGCAATGCTCGCTATGAGCACTCATTCCAAATTTCAGCTCAAGTCGGTTGCCGCCTTAATAAAAGCTCAGTACTTTTCTCATTACAAAACTCAATGGGTCCGATATATTATTTTTGCATGATATAATATTAAATGTCCATTAAAAATAACAATTCTTCGGTAAAAATTGTAAACGCAGAGTAAAAATAGTAAATGCTCAATAAAAAATTGTGAGGTTTGCTTATGTTATATATTTTTACTGGTTTCAGGATATTAATACATTGTTTACAGGTCCAAAGGAGGCTGGTAACTGTATCGTAATATTATTGTCATACTGACTTGTGAGCAAGGGTCTACAAAATGAAAATAAAATGAAAGTATAATGCTCTTCAATAATACATACAGGTAACGTTAGTGTTTCGTTCTAAATACGGTTTATTTTATTCTAAAATAAAAAAAAACATGAGGAATAAAGCACACAATTTGAATATTTGTCATAGTGACGTATGTCAAAAAATTGTTTTGTTAACCATAGCATTCTGAAAGTGGCATTAACGAGAAAATTTAAAAATATAATATTTATAAAAAATATAGTCTTAATTTTCTGAAACCGATTGGCTATTGAACAAACCACGGATGTTATGAATCATAACAAGCCCTAGATGTCTTAAATTCCGAGCTCGTAGAGCGAGGATTTTAAACCGACATCTGCGGTAGTTATGATATACATTACATTCCTAGGTATGTTAATAACTATTACAGGGCAACTAGTATTTGTTATTGTATGTAATGTCTCAATTATTTTTTATTGTGCACCACTTAAGTAATGTAAAACATTAGAAAATTTCATTTGCCGGTTTCACGATATTAAGCCATTGTTTATATGTACAAAGGTAAGCTGGTAACTAATTAATAACTGTATCTGTATGGTAATATTAACTGTCTTGTCAACAACGATCTACGATATGAAATTAAAATAAAATGAAATTATAATACTCTACAATAATACATGCAGATAACGTTAATGTATAGTTCTAAATACAGTTTACCTTATCCTAAAATAAACCTTATAATTCTCAACATGAAAATTTGTTAGTTGGTAAGTTAATAAACACACATTGTTATAATTTTATAATTTGACCAATTGTAATGTATGTAGCTGATAATGAGCGGATTTAGTTCGAAACGTCCTCAATATAATTAAATAAGGAATATTGGAACTTGAAGGCCTTTTATTTATTACACATTATCCTAAAATAATAAACATGAGGAATAAAGAATTTAATTTAAATATTTGTCATATTGACATATGTCAAAATAATAATTCTGTTAACCATAGCAATCTGAAAGTAGCAATAATGAGAAAGTTTCAAAAAATAATATTTATTAGGTATTTTTTGAAACCGGTAAACTTTTGAACAAACTACGGATGTTACGAATCATAACAAACCTTAGATGTCTTCAAATCGACATCTGTGGCAGTTATGATATGCATCGCATTCCTAGATATGTTATTAACATTATCTTGTTATATGGACGGTCTCATGCAGGTGGCACCAAACGCATTGGACGCGACCAAATTCTGGTCTAAATTATACTTTTCATTTTTACTTTATTTATGTTCATATTAATAAGTTGTTTACTGTTATCATATATTTAATATTTATTTGTTATTGTATCGATGCTTTTGACATGAATAATAATTATTTTTGTGCACTTTATTTATTTTCCAAATTCAATAAAATATCGACTATAATAATAACACCCTTTTTTACGTTAGTAATTTTGAAATTGTTGAAAAGGAAATAAGTAAAGCGCATTTTAAAAAGGAAAAGTTACGACCAAATTACTTTCCCATAAAAAACTCTCCCGTTTTAAATTATTCTCTTTTTGTTACCTTTCGTCGTTAACGTTTTCAATCATTGTTATTCCACTGCTTACATTTACTTTCTCCCACTTTAGATTTCTTAATTTTTAAATAGACCTTAATAGCAACAAATTAATGCAATGCAAATCTTGGAAGTAATATTTAATTTGAATGGAATTGAAATTGTATTCAACATATTTTACTTTTAACTTACAAAGTGAAAAGGGATACTATAATAATATAACATAATTAATGAAATATCTTTTTAATATATATATATATATATATATATATATATATATATATATATATATATATATATATATATATATATATATATATATATATATATATAACTTGTCTTCATAAGAAAGTGCACCGTTTAGCTAGTATTCTGCTTCAAAGTACTTCTAACAAAAATAGCTTATAATAGCAAAACGCTTTGTTTGATTTGAATGAAATTTCGTATGATAATCCATATAGATTTAGTTCATCTTTTAAGATAGTATTTGTAATTGTTATTGATCCACTAGTGTATGAAATTTGGGTGTCACGACCATGATTAGACCATAACTTTTTAATGACGTCAATAATGTAAGATTATTGTTTTTCAAAAATATACATTCAATACAATTCTGTCTCTGCGAAAGTTGTGATATCTGTAACGATTTAGACATAAAACAATAAAATGTAAGTGAGTGCACCGTGTAATTTTTAAAATAAATTTTATCTAACAGTCTATCCAAATGTCAAACAAAGAATTTTTAATGACAGTAAAAATTATTTATGGGTTGTCAAAAATTGCCTTGCCATATTTTAAAACTAATAACTTATCCCTTTGTTCGGACTATGTATTTTACTGACATTATTACAATAAAACGATTAAAGAATGTTAGCTTACTCTCAATACTCTAAACAACTTGAGAAGATTGACAACTCATAAATAAGTGTCACATCACTTATTTGTATAAAGGTAAGAATAATAATCAATAAAGTCATTAAACAAAAGTATATTTTCATGTTTCCATTCTCGTTTTTTTTTTTTTTGCTTTCTAAAAGAGCCCCCCAAATTCTTTGTGCCGAAGGGCCCCTACATGGTCTAACATTGGAGAATCCACATATAATAGAAAAAAAATGGCAGGAGGTAAATTACTTATTGCTTGGTATTATCAAAGTTATTCTATTTTCATTAAATGCAGTTCCATATGATGCTATTAAATGAACGAACATCACGAAGTTGATCGAATGAGTAAATTAATAGTGATTTCGTATTTAGATCGCACACGGTTACCGTAAAATCATCTGAGCGTTGGAATTCCCATAGGGGAGAACTGTTCTGAATTTTGGCATAACTGTTAATTTGAAAATAGTTCCGATCCAATGTTCAATAAACCTAAGTGTAAAATAAAAGTATAGATGCAAGGAATTTAATAATTTTATAGAAGAATTTATCTTAAATCAAGAGTAGTGAATATGAAATACGCACATTATAACGCATACCTTTATACATACCGTTAAACAATTCATTGAAAACTAGTTTTGCATCAAACATTCTCATCATTTTTGTCTTGCTCGCATTTGCAATGAAATTTATCTCCCTCTTTCCTGCAAGTACAGGTAAAGAATAAATTGCTAACATTCTGAAAGTTGCATATTTAGAATTTCAAATTCTTCAGCTGCCTGATTTTAACAGTACTTTTCTGTGAATATTTTTACTTCCTTGTACATAATAAAGGAAGTATTGTAATTGCGAAAAAAATTCGGTTTTAGATTTCAACGTATATATCTATTTTGACCATCCATGATTCTATTTTGACTAATTTCGTAGTGACGTCTGTACGTACGTATCTCGCATAATTCAAAAACGGTGAGCCGTAGAAAGTCGAAATTTTATATTTGGGTCTACTATCGCATCTAGTTACGAACCTCCCTTTTTGGTCATTACATAATTTGCAGAAGTGGTACTTTACTTGAAGCCCATAATAGATTTTATTGAAAAACTGTTTTAAAATACAATCCAAAACTTTTCAAATTTGGTATATAAGACAGGTGCTTGAAGTTAGAGGTACCACTTTCAAATAACGATATGATTTATATGCTATAATTTAGTGCTAATTTATTGCTAATTTATTACCGTATAACACAATTTTATTGCTATTGTTGTTATGAAGATAACTAATTTATATACGTCCAAGTTTACGCTGAAGGTACTACATTAATAAACCACAAAAACTAGTACGCAGTAATTTAGTGCTAACTTATTGCTAATTATTGCCGTATAACACAAATTTATTGCTATTGTTGTTATGAAGATAATAACTAATTTATAAGTGTAGCTCCAAGTTCACGCTGGAGGTACCACAATTATAAACCACAAAAACTTGAATGCAGTAATTTAGTGCTGATTTATTGCTAATTGTCGCCGTAAAACACAAATTTATTGCTATTGTTCTTGTGGAGATAATAACTGATTTATAAGTGTAGCTTCAAGTTCACACTGGAGGTAACAAATTAATAAACCACAAAAGCTAGTACGCAGTAATGTAGTGTTAATTTATTGCCAATTATTGCCGTATAACACAAATTTATTTCTATTGCTGTTGTGTAAATAACTAATTTATAAGTGTACCTCCAAGTTCACGCCGGAGGTACCGCATTCATAAACCACAAAAACTAGTACGCAGTAATATATTGCTAATTATTGCCGTATAAAACAAATTGATTGCTATTCCCGTTGTGGAGATAATAACTAATTCATAAGTGTACCTCAAAGTTCACGCTGGATGTACCACATTAATAAACCACAAAAACTAGTACGCAGTAATTTAGTGCTAATTTATTGCTAATTATTGCCGTATAATACAAATTTATTCCTATTGTTGTTATGGAGATAATTGATAATTTATAAGTGTATCTTCATGTTCACGGTGGATGTGTCACATTATTAAACCACAAAAACTAGTACGGAGTAATTTAGTGCTAATTTATTACCAACTATTGCCGTGCGATATAAATTTATTGCTGTTTGTGTAAAGAAAAGAATTACTGGTATATTAAAAGTAAATTTAAACTTGCTTCACAATTTTATTGAAATGACATCGTGCTACTTCCAACGGCTCATTTAAAAATACCTTGTAAATTAATCCGTAATAGTAATATTTTTTTAAGCAAAAAATAAAATACTTATTATTGGGACACGTAGAAGCCCAAAATTATGTTAGCAGTTCAAATCAACACAATTTTTAAGTTTGGTCAACAAGAAACATAGTTGAGGGACATCAATTCGTTAATTCGTGTTTAATTACTAACTCGACTTATGACAATTCTGACTTGGAAATGCAGTGTAAGGACAAAAATTTGTAAAATCAATGAAACTATAAATTTTATTTATAAAAACTGTCAATAATTCGCTTAATACTATATACCTGCAAAATTGTAATATAAATATTTTTTATGAAATGCACGGAACAGTGATATTTATCAGATTGAAGCTTTCCGATATAATTAAAGTTCTTTTCCATACGTTAAATCAATCATGTTTTTCTTCTTTCCAAAAATTATGGAATATGTCTTGTATTTTTGTGGAACTCGTACACCCTTTAATACAGCACTTATCTATGTACATTATGTTCATTTTCTTTAATTCGCTTATTCTTCGAACATTTTCAAAGAAATTATAAATTTAGAACGTGAGAACTTTTTTTTCTGTTTAACTAAACGATTGTTCTAGTCGTTTACATATTTGACATGTCCTACTGGCCGCCATAAATTTAGTTCCCTAAAATACCGCTGATGTTGCATACTATCCTGCGGGTTCCAATAGTTTACATGCGCGTAGACAATATAAAATCATAAACAACATCGTTGTCTACGCGTAGACAATGACGTATTTTACATAGCATAGATTACAGGCACAACCCTGAATAAAACCTAGACGTAGGATGAAAAGTACAAACAATATTTAATGTAAATTATATTTTCAATAATTATAATAAATATTTCCTTAAATTATGGCGAATTTTATTCAATTTATGGCGGCAGCCCATCAAACTGTCATTTCTGACGACTCATTTACAAATCAGTATTTAGTTTTACTTGTAAAACAGAAATTTTTTAAAGCTATAAAACAAATAGTATATATACTAGCGAAAACTCGGCTACGCCGAGCTTCCCCTAGGGCTCCGCCGATAGTGTTTTATGATAGACTATACGTACATCCAATCTGTCTACGCACAATTTTAAACAAAAGTGCTAATGCCAACAGTCTTGTCAGATACCCAAATGCTCTCAAACGATTTAACTTTATGCATAAAACAAAAGCCATTTAACGTGTCAGAAATTTTGACACATGTATCTAACAGTCCTTAATTAGACCTCTCATTTGATACCAAACACGACATATTTCTAACATCTTTATGCACAAAACAAAAACCGACTGACATGTCTAATTGTTAACACTTCCATATCAGCAGAAAAAATTTCACTTGATCCCAATCACGACAGGGTTCAGACAACTCTATGCGAAAAACAAAAGCCAATCGAGTTGATGTCTAAATTTTGGAAGTTCTATAATTTAGCCAGGCAGAAAACTTTTCATTTAATACCGAACAAAATATATTTCTGACAAACAACAAGAAATGTTTTGTCAAGGGCTATCATGGAGAAATGTCAAAAATACGATAGCTCAGTCGGCTACCGTTTTCTTGCAAACAGTTGTCAATAATATTTCATAAGTATAATCAAAAAATGCAGTTAAAATATAATTTTTCGACGTACCTACATACCAGGTGGCACTCCAAATCCGTTACATAGGCATTTAAAATGGAAAAACAGTTTTACCTTGCGCGTTGCTTTCCAAATTATTTTTGAAAAAATACTTCAAATAAAAGTTGTAGATCATGAAATTCTGCATTTGATTAAAAAATAATAATTAATTGTGCATGCTTTGTAACGGCAGAAATTGCAAATGAAAATATCGAAAATCACGACAAAAATAGTGATAGCCATAAAATTAAAACAAACAGCATGACATATGTAATTACCTCTCGCTAAGAGAGGTATTGTATTCATGCTAAAAATCACATATCCAGATTTTAGTGAATAAGCACGTTTTAAGGTCCCTAGAATCCGATTATGACATTTTTACGATGATGTCCGTATAACATTAAATTCTTTATTCCATGGCAACAGTGCTGAAACAGAGAAGGCGTTATTTTTTTTTGCTAGAAATATTAATAAGTTTTTACAACACTTACTTCGTCAAAATAGTGCATAAAACCTTGTGCCAGTGAAGATAAGGTGTGTGTGATAATTTTTTACCCAGTAATATATTTTGGTTTTGTGATTAATTTAACATAACCTCACATCAACACGTGATGTCTGATCTAAACGAAAAACTCGATAGAATATTACTTAAAATGAACACTTTGGACGAGATCAAAAGTAAAGTTGCACAGACAAATGACCTATTAAATACACTTACGATAGTAGTACAATCAAACACAGAGAACATTAAAAAACTGGAGCAAAAGTTAGAACAAAAGGATAAAACAATACAACAACTGGAAAAACTTACCAAGAAGAAAAATATAATTATATATGGCATACAGGAGCAAGAATCCGACCAACAAGAACTAGAAAACATTATTATTTCAACTATAAACACACATTTGAAAACTTTAATCAGTTCTAAAGATGTCGAAGTATGTTTCCGAGTTGGGCAGGCGACAAGAAAACCGAGACCAGTTTTAATGTCGTTTTTCTCACTTAAAACAAAGGGATTGATCATGCAAAAAAGATCAAATCTAAAGGGCACTAATATTTTCATACATAACGACCTCACAAGCAAGGAACGGGAAGACCGCAAGAACAACGCAAACTCCCGCAACAACAAAAGGGGAAGAGGGCTTTCTGATGATTCTCCAGCAAGATCGGGACACATAAATAAATCACTGAAGTCCGGGGACAATCCGCTACACATCGATGGCACCACAACACAGGATTTTTTAGCCCAGCCTACGAATCCAGTAACTTTCGCATAGTACCTAGTACTGAGGACAGTCAAAAAAGGGACGTAAAGTATAATTTCAATATTTTGTGTAATGTCAAAAATGCAAATAAAAACCATGTTATTAACAGTTCAAAAAATTGTAAACTGACGCTGTCATTTTGGAACATAAATGGCCTTTCAAACTTATATAATTTAGAAAATGAACCACAAAATGAAATCTTGTGTTACAGCGAGACATGGGCTGATAAACCGGTAACAAAACTTCCTAGCTACTTCAATAACTATAACAGTCATTTTATCTTTGCACTTAGAACGTCTAGAGTCGGAAGAGCTAGCGGTGGTTTAGCCGTTTTCATTAGGAAAACTGTAAAATACTCAATTTTGTTTGAAACAAATTTTGCTTTTGTCTTTGAATGTTTCCTTAATAACATCAAATTTATAATATGCTTAGTATATTTGAAGCCATCTAACCATGATAATAATATAGAAGACTTTGAAAATCTTGTTAACTACTTATCATCTAATTTTCAGGCCCCGATAATAATAGGAGGTGATTTCAATGCCAGATGCGGCCGATTAAATCAGCTATGTGAAGAGGACATGATATCAAATCCCCATCTGAACCAGGAAAGAAAATCTGAAGATAGCAAAATTGATAATAGAGGAATTCTGCTGACAAATTTCATGGAAGCATACGGTTTCTTGTTGATTAATGGTAGAAGTACAGGGGACGAAAGAGGTAAAATTACATGTACATCTTTTGGTGGTAAAAGTGTGGTAGACTTAGTATGGATAAACCTTCACTCCATAAATCACTTTCTTAACTTTATAATTATGGACGATATACATTTCTCTGACCACTTTCCTTGCCAATTAACGTTGTCTGAATCAATTCTATCATCTTGTAACCCTTCTTGCCCAAATAATGATATACCAACAAATAACATCTATATGCTAAAATGGAATGATAAACATAAGAATATTTTTACCGATTATTTAATAGAAAAGGCTCTTCAAGCTCCCAATTTGGATACTTACTCAGTAGATAATTTGAATGAATTTTTTGTTAGTACTGTTTATGATGCAGCGGATGCTGCTAAAATGGTTAAAACTAAACCGAAATCTTTAAATAACTATAAACATAAATGGTATAATTCCAAATGTAGAACTTTAAAGGCAGAAATGAGAAAATGTTACAGGAGCTTTAAAAACAGTAATTTTCAAAGTAAATTAGGGGAAAAATATATAGAAAGCAAAAAAGCTTACAAAAAATATATCATTAAATCTAAGAGAGACTATTTAAATGATTTACGATATAAATTATCGGTTGCTAAGAAAAAGGATTTTTGGAAAACTATAAAACCATTTAGAAATAAAAGTTTGCCATATGCAAACAATGTTCCCATCGACATTTGGGAAATTTATCTCAGAAATTTTTACTCGCAAAATTTACGGGAAACTAATCTACTTTTTTATGGCGCAATACACCCTATTTTAGACAACCCAATAACTTTGAATGAACTATCCCTGACATTAAGGAAAGCTAAATACAAGAAAGCCCCAGGTAATGATCAAATATCCAACGATTTTCTAAAAAAAATTGCCCCTGCCTTGGAAATTATATTTAGTTAATTTTTATAATAAAATATTGTACTCTACACAAGTGCCAAAAGAATGGGGTAAAATTGTACTGTTTATGTTATATAAAAAGGGCGATGTAAAAGACCCAAACAATTACCGGGGAATATCTTTAATAAACAATGTAGTTAAAATTTTTACTGCAATCCTATCCAACAGAATTCTTACTTGGGCTGAAGCAAATAATATCTTGCCAGAAACCCAAGCCGGTTTTAGGAAAAATAGAGGTTGTACGGACCAAATATTTATTCTTAACTCTTTAATAACACTAGGCACAAGAAAACCTGGTAATAAACTTTTTGTTGCCTTTCTCGATTTCAAAAAGGCTTTTGATTCAATCAATCAGACCAAGTTGTGGACAAAATTATACCATTTAGGTTTAAGCCCTTTTCTTATCAATACCCTGATGTCAATGTACACCTGCTCTACAGTTACTATAAGATGTAATAATGAATACACTAACAATATTCAGGTAAGTACCGGAGTTCTTCAGGGCGATTCTTTAAGCCCTTTGTTATTTATTCTCTTTATTAGTGACTTTAACCAGCACTTTATAAATAATAACCACTTAGGCATCGGCATTAACACAGAAACAGAAGTCATAGCTTTACTCTATGCTGATGATATCGCCCTTGTAGCTTACTCAAAAATTGACATGCAAAGAAAACTAAGAACGTTAGAGAACTATTGCGCTAATAATGACCTTATTTTAAATACTGAAAAATCTAAAGTTATGATTTTTAATTTGGGTGGTAAATTTTGTAATTTCAATTCTTTAAACTTTTATTATAACAATGAAAAACTCGAAATTGTTAAAAAATTCCAATACTTAGGGCTTTTCTTTACTTGTAATGGTACATTTAAAGAACATCTTTGTTTTGCAAAGCAGAAAGCGTCTCAAGCTTTAAGTTCATTGAGACTTACCTTAATTAATAGTAAGTCGGACTCATGGGAAGATAAATGCTCTCTATTCGAATCAACTGTTTTAAGTATACTTCTTTATGCAGCAGAAGTATGGTCGTTTCGGTACACGCAAGAAATAGAAATGATCCAGACAACATTTTTTAAAACAATATATAACTGGCCGATAAACACTGCTAACTGGCTAGTAAGATTTGAAACCGGAAGATATCCCTTAAGTTTGTTGGTTTACAAATCAATGCTAAGTTGGTGGATTAAACTTTTAGATATGCCTGATTATAGACTGGCAAAGAAATGTTATACTCGTTTATTAACTTTAGCAAACCAGAAGGAAAGAAATCAAAAATTAAACTGGGTTTACCATCCTAAAAGTCTACTTTTGGATCTAAATTTTAAAAATCTCTGGGAGTCGCAAAATAGTAATGAAGTTAAGCAAAATTTAGAAAACGTAATTAGAACTGCTGAAAGAAAACTTATAGAACAAGATTCTAGTAAAATGCTAAACTCATCCCACCACCCTATTTACAAAAATTTAAAAACTCATTGGGGAACTGAACCTTATTTAAAATATAAAGTCAGTATTAATATTTTGAGACTAATTAGTCAATTTAGAATTGCGAACTCAACGAAATTTCGTTTATATTTCAAGAAAACAATATATGAATTCGACACAGAAAACGTATGCTCCTTTTGCAATACAAATAATTCAAACGATGTCTTTCACTTTTTTTTGAATGTCCTCTTCACAAAGCTCTACGTTCTAAATATTTAATTAAACATGTAGATTTTTTTAGCGATAAATTAAGTTTACTTAAATCTCTATTTATAATAGATAGTAATAAAAAATTAACAGATGTTTATCATTACGCTGCACTGGCATTGGGGGAACGTAAGTTTGTAGATGAATTCTAAACTTTTATTTAGTTTTATTAGTTCTGCTTTGTATGATAATGAAGATCTTAAATCTGTGATAAACTTTCTATAGTCTTAAATATTGAGTACCATTGGGGACCAAAATTTAATGTTAGAATTATGTAATTTTGGAAATTCTGCCACATTTTGGCATACATAAAATGATAAAATTTTAATATATTATGAATACAATTTTTATACATAATTTAAAATGTTAATACTACTTTTGCTCATATTATGTTATTATGTTGTTTTCAAACATTTCTTATTTCAAAGTATTTCATTTATGTAATAAATCTGTAAATTTATTTTTTGGATATTTTTGAATATTGGCATGTATGTACATACTTGTAAGTTTATACTTGTACTATGTAATTTCAGTTTGTACTATTGATACTAACAAGCTGTGTTACCGTTTTTTGAATTATAAATGTATATAGTAAATACCAACCAACCTCTTTTGTACAAATATGTATATATTTTCACAAAATACACATATTATTATTTATTATTAAATTCTTTATTCCATAAATATAAATTCATTATTATATCTTCTATAGATTTAGAGATAAAGAAATGCATATAAAATAATTTGATGTAAAAATTCTACTTCAAGGCAAGAAATTCAAATGTTTGTAATTCACACATAAATGTCACTGTCAAAAATATTTGTAAGCCACTGTCAAAAATATTTGTACATCATTATGAAGATTATGAAAATAAATAAAAAGTCAACAACGCAAAAGAATATACCCAAAAAAGAATATAAAAGGAATTTGCGAAAAAATGACGAATAATAGAAAAAGAAAAGGAAAGTAGAAAAAAAATTCAGGATATTGAATATAAAGAAAATGTATGTATTCTACATAATTTATATTAAAATAATTATTTTGTAGTGACACATGAATATATGTATTTGTATTTAAAAATATTTTTCGTTTTATGCGTACAACTAGGGTAAAATATCTGGCGAGAGGTTATGTGCTGGCCACATCAGATTTTTTTTATATGATTGAAAAAGTCTCAATATTTGACAGTTAAAACATCAATCATTTGTTTGTCTGTTTGTTTTAATTCAATGGCTAGTGCTATTAAACTAAATTTTTCATATTTAATTTCTAGTGTTACTAATCATACGAAATGGATTTTGTTTATTAATATGAAAGTAGAATTTTATGCTCTACAACTTTTATTTGAATAATTTTTTTCTATAATAATTTGTTTTACCATGTTTAATGCTTATGTATACAAAGTGATTGGTAGGAACTGATAAAAACATATATTGAAATGAACAAATGCTGCGCGTTTTATGCGAGTAAACAGGACAAAATGTCTTAATTACACGATAAATACAGTGTGTTCAAAGAAATTCCGAACTCAGAGTAGGCTATGTACAAAGAGACGTATGTCAATTAATTAAATGTCAATTTGACTTAAAATATTGTCAAAAATGTTTTGCAAAGAAATCAAAGCTTTTCAAATTAGAAAACGGCGAATGACGGTAAACTGTATCCTTTGACAACTTGACTTTTGAATTGAATATTGATCAAACATACGTTTCTCTGTTCATAGCCTACTCCGAGTTAGGTTTTTTTTAACACACTGTATAAACATAATATTAATAACACGTATATGAGTACACAATACTAAATTTAAAGGTAAAAATAAATCAAACAAAACTCAAAAAATGTGATATTTTAATTTTAAAATAAACAATTATGTAGTTACAAACTGTAGAAAAGTAAGTAGTTACATTACATTAATAAAGTTTGGATTGTTATTAAAGAGGAAAAATGCAAGACTCATAGGTATACAAGATTACTTTTGTGGCTTATGCAGTAGGATTATAGCCCAGTTGCATAAAACATTGTTAACTTTAATCGCATTGTTAACTTTGACAAGATTTCTTAATAATTGGCAATAAAAGAATTTTAAAATAGATAATTCTAAAAGTAATATAAGAAAATGAAATACAGATTTAAATCTGTACCGTTTTAAGATAGATATTGAATTATGGTGCACTCTCCACGCCAGCAATGAGTGCTCGTGAGGTGACGCCTGGTAAACGCACGCACGGTACAAATATGTCATCATCATTACCGATATCTGCGTACAAAGCAGATTGGCACACCCAGCAATGGGTAATATGCCGTGATGATATATTTATTTATTTATTTATTGACTTATGTTTAATCTGAATTAATTTTAAACGTAATGTAAGAAAATGAATTGCAAAAAAGAACAGATTAAAACAAACCATCTAAAATTATTGAATTGACTTGTTCCAAACATTAAGGCATGATTTATCGATTTTGATATTCATTATGTCTTTCTCAGCCTGACATTTTGTTAAATCTGACGTTTTAGAAACATATTGTTTACATACCTGTCAAAGTCTGTATATTTTCAGTGTTATCAGTTTTTATTAAAAACGAGTCGATTTGGACATGAATCTATTTAAAACGTTGAAAAAGCAAACTGAAACCTAATACCTCTAAACACAATAAATATTTACAAGATTTTTGTCGAGAAAAAAATTATATAAATAATTACCTGATTTTTATTTTGGAAATAGTCATCCGAATACCAATCGTGGTTAAATTTTAACCTGGAAAAAATTTCCGATTGCTTTACTCGAGGCTGTTGCCAATTTATTTCGTGACATTGATCAAAAATTACTCGTTTGACAATTCAGAATTTTTTTGTCAATGCCACTCAATAAATTGCTAGGCAACCGGCTCTCGTAACAATCTGAAAATTTTTCCGGCAAAAATTTACCACTTATGATATTATATATGACAATTTTCTGCAAAAAACAAAAGAAGATCGAGTTGTCATATTTTTGACATTTTTGTATGACAGCTTTAGAAAAAACATTTCATTTGATACACATGTTTCTGACAACTTTATAAAAAAAACAAGACGGTCGAGTTGTTAAATTTTTGTCATTTTTGCACCTCTTGAGAATACATTTCATTTGATACACACATTTCTGACAACTTTTTGCAATAAACAAAATCTGATCGAATTGTCAAATTTTTAACATTTGTGCATAGCAGCTCATGTTACAACATTTTAATAGATACCAAACACGACATATTTCTGACAACTTTGTGCATATAACAAAAGATAATAGAGTTGTCAAATTTTTGACATTTCTGTATAGCAGCTCTTAAGAAAATATTTCATTTGATACCTAACACGACTGACCTTTCCCAAAAAACGAAAGACCGCGTTGTCAAATTTTTGACAAAACACTCTATTTGCAACAGAAATCGTGAGATTGAATCATTTTTAATCTCACATTTTTAGCCGAAACTAATCAAGAGTACATGCATTTGGGGATCCCATAACTCCTGAACTGTTTAAAATATCTTCAAATAAACACAAAAATGGTGATGTTTGGGGTTGAAATATGAATGAGCTCCTATATAATGAACCTTTTCAATTTAAAGAGATAGAAGATATGCGCAATGGGGATCTGCGCATAGTAAGAACAACAGAGGTCTATGACGTGTGTTTCGAAAAAATTTAGACGTAAAATGTGAGAATATCTCAGATAACTTGAAAAAATCTTATGAAATAAGTTACAAAAGCTTTTATTGAAGTTAAAATGTCTAACGATGCAAATTTCCACTGAGAATACCGGTATTTTAATGACTGCAATATTTTTGACGTTTCGTTTGACAGCCCAACTGGCAGTTGTTCGCGCCATTCTCTTACTATTTGCAGAGATAGAAAGAGATAGCCGTTGAATTGAAAAGGTCCATTGTTGTCATCAACATATATTTTTTTACAAATGCTGTGTTGTGATTATAATTTTATAATGCATGGTTGTAATAAAGACATTTTACATGATACATATTTAAAGTACATTGTTTTTGAACCACAACATTTTAAAGGAAACATTTCAATTGTTGTTAACCTTATGAATTATTTAAATATTGTATTGCTATTTACTAAGTTATCCAGTGATCACCTACCTTTGTTATCTAATCTTTACAAGTAAGTCTAATAATCTAATACATTGTCCCGCGTTTTCGTGTCCAGACTTAAGTTACCTGGCAGCTGGCTGATTTAAAATAGTATATTGAACTCACTCATGATTAAATTTACAGATGTTTAACTTTAAAACTAAATTCTACATACATTGTTTACTATATTTTACCAACTTTCATTATTTACTCAGCACAGAATATAATTATAATAGAAAGTCATAAAATTTATGTTTTATTGTAAATTACCTCGGACACGGTTAAAATATCACATTTCCGATTTCAAAAATGTATTCCAGATACAGTATTTATCTCCTACACTAATTTTTAATAACAATAGTGCGGTGCACAAAATATTTAAACATTACTTTCACCGCAAATTTGAATTTTTTGTGTCGACCACCGGCCTTTCATCTTCGGTCGTTTTTTTCATTATACGGGATGGAAAATTTACTAAATTATTGTTTAATATCTCTAAAATATGTAGATATCTAATAATTATTCTGATCCTTTTCGACGTGTTTCCTTATACATTTTCCAAAATTCTATTTACATAATAAAATATATAACATAATAAACATGGCTTAAAATCATTACATATACCTACCTCGTTAATTTCATCATCTTTTCTTTAATGTTACATATTATTGAAACATTTTTTTTGCATTTTAAAGGATGAAAACCAATAATTTGTCATCATTGACATGCCAAATGACATGACAGCGCTTATCGTACGGACTTCACATTAGTCTAGTCAGGAATATTTGTTTTTTACCTAGTTACTTATATGACACATTTGGCAACACTGTCCAAGTACATATAAACCGTCAAATTTTATAATTTTTAATTAAAATGGTTTAGGCCTTTTTTACCTGTGCGGATATAATTGCCTATTCTCAAAATTTATGATTATGAATTAAACTTCTTTCAAATTGTCTCCATTTCATAAACATTTCCATTTAAAGGTTTGAAATGATATGTCAAACATGGCGTTTTTCGTCTTAAATTTTCAAGGAAAACTGTGATCGTTACTGTGACCTTTATTGTTTTTAACCCAATTTTCAACATTTAATAATTTTTTACTCGAAAACTATGCATCCTACAGAAATTTCGGTTATTACGAGGGCACTCGAGACAATCATTTCCTACGACTTTGTGCAAATTCCACGAAAATTGCTCACACCATTCAGTCTGTAGAGGTGTTCAAAGGATGGCGATCGTCGTGATGAATTCAAATATATATAGAACTATAGATAGTGAATCTAATCGTTTAGTATTAGGACTAGCGAAAACTCGGCTACGCCGAGCTTCCCCTAGGGCTCCGCCGATGGTGTTTTATAATAGTCTATACGTAGATCTAACCCTTCTAGGCACATTTTAAACCCAAAGTGCTAACGCCAACAGACTTTCACAGTGTCCACGCAACATGCCTATCCAAATCGGCCACGCAACATGCCCACCGGAACTGTCCACGCAATATGCCCACCCAAACTGCCCACGCAACATGCCCACCCAAACTGCCCACGCAACATGCCCACCCAAACTGCCCACGTAACATGCCCACCCAAACTGCCCACGCAATATGCCGACCGGAACTGTTTACGCAACATGCCCACCGGAATTGTCCACGCAACATGGCCACCCAAACTGCCTACGCAACATACCCACCCAAATTGCCCACGCAACATGCCCACTCAAACTGCCCACGCAACATACCCAACCAATTGCCCACGCAACATGTTCACCCAAACTGCCCATGTAACATTCCCACCCAAACTGTCCACACAACATGCCCATCCAAACTGCCCACACAATATGCCCACCGAAACTGCCCCCTCCACATGGTCACCCTAACGACCGACGCAACATACCTACCTAAACTGCCCACGGAACAGGCTTACCCAAACTTCCCCCGCAGCATATCCACCCAAATTGCCTACGCAACTTGTTCACTCAAACTGTCCACACAACCTGCCCACGCAACATGCTTAACCAAACTTTTTGAAAAAATGCTGTTAAATATCATTTTTCACATTTAATATTATTGTAAGCATTAGAGAATATTTTATTCTCTATACGATTTGATTGCATTTTATACAAGATATTCATTGGGTATAGAGTTAAATATTATAAAGGAATTAAGTTCATAAAGCAGCCAAATATGATATAACCATGGAAACAGCTAGGTACTATATTAAGAAAATTCTGATTCACAGATGTCCGTATCAATGACTATGGAATTTATACAAAATACATAGAACTAACAGAACAAGAAAAGAAAAATCACTTTAGAACAATCCAAAAAGACCATAAGGACAACCAATTTATATATCCAGACTCATCAAAAATAAATAACAAAGTGGGTACAGCATTCGTAACTCAGGACCTAATTCCATCAAAGTGACATTAGTCAATTAATTTTTATACTGTCAACAAAAAATTGTAAATTTTAAATAAAACTACAGGAGATATTGTTGCCAAATTTGCCATAAGTAACTATGTAAAAAACAAGTATTCGTTACTGCATTAGTGTGAAGTTAGCCCATTAATTCCGTACTGCCTTTAAAAATACAGTAAATTTTAAATATAACTAAATAAAGTCATTTGCAAGAAACTTTCTGTATGCAATTTGTACAAAATATTCAGAACTGACGGAACGTAATGTGCTGGCCACATCAAACTTTTTTAAATTCATTTTATAATTTATAAAATATACAATGTTTCAACACTTCTGCCCAGTTGCACCGCTGACCCTTAAATTTTAAGCCAGTCTTTTTGGATTGTTCTAAAATGATTTTTGATTTTTAAATGATTTCTCTTCTTTTCTTGTATTGACTGAGATTGAAATTTATATTGAGTATTCCAAAGGACTATGGGCGGTATTTTGGAAAGAATATTTTTGTGAATATTAGGTATGCTGAGGTTAATAAAGTTGAGAATTTGAAGGATATGGTTTTGGTAAACTGAATGGTTTTGTATAGATTTTGTTGAGTACCGAAGATCAAAGATATGGGTGAAACATAGGTGATTCGGTTGGTTTGCTATTTTGGCAATATATGTCAGATTTCGAACGTCGCTCGCAAAGTTCATTGTATTTTCTTGTTTGTTTATTAATAGAAATCTAATAAATTTCAATCTACAGTAGATTTCAAAGGTACAAAATCAGAGCCCAGATGACTTTTATACCAAAAGATAGTACATTTTGAACAAACGGTGTAAACTTGGCTAAGCGGTAAAAAAAATGTATATAGTTTTTACTTCATTAATATTTATTCCGTTTCCAAATTTGCACCCTTTATCAAATCCATAAAAAATTTGTCTCAAATATACCTCAATCATTCTCCTGTGTATTCGTCTAAACAAGATTTGGGATATCTTTCCTCGTTTTGAATTATGTATTTTTTCAACCACCCCTGTCAAAGTAACAGTTGATATTCTTCTTAGTCAATACAGATCTTTGATTTCCAATGATAACTCTGTTTTTAAAAATTCATAATGTCAAAATGGGGAAAGTAAAATTAATAAAAGTTGCAGCTACCGAATTTTGAATATATACATAAATTAAGCCATATTTTTAAACCAAGGCGTGAGGTGTTTTTAATCCGATATTTAACCACTTTTATACCGGAAATGTACAAACCAACTCTCTAAAATACATTTTTGCAAGAATAAATACTATTTGCAACAAAAATCTTGAGATTGAATAAGTTTTAATCTCACATTTTTAGCCGAAACTAATTAAGAGTACATGCATGTTTGAGGGCTCAAAACTCCTGAACTGTTTGAAATATCTTCAAATTAATACAGACATGGTGATGTATGAGGTTGAAATATGAATGAGCTCCTATATTATTGTTGCAATCAACACATGTTTTGTATAAATGCTGTGATGTGATTATATTGTTATAAAGCATTGTTGTAATCAAGACATTTTACATGATAAATATGTAAAGTACATTGTATTGTAATTTACCTCGGACACGGTTAAAATATCTCATTTTCAACTTCAAAAATGTATTTCAGATACAATATTTATCTCCTACACTAATTTTTATTAACGACGATAGTGTGGTGCAGAAAATATTTAAACATTACTTTCACCGCAAATTTCAAATTTCTTTGTCGACCACCGGCTTTTTATCTTCGGTAATTTAAATTTTCTAAATTATTGTTCAATATCTCTAAAATATGTAGATACCTAATAATTATACGATATTATTTAAAATTTACAATTTTTTATGGACAGTATAAAAACTAATTGACTAATGTCACATTGATGCAATTAGAAATATTTGTTTTTTACTTAGTTACTTATGGAAAATTTGGCAACAATTTCTCCTCTTTCCTCTAGTTTTATTTAAAATTTATTACTTTTTTATTGGCAGCATGAAAATTAATGAACTAACATCACATTGATGTAGTTAGGAATATTTGTTTTTTAATTGGTTACTCATGGTATCTTTGGCAACACTTGTGAACGGATTTCACATTAGTCTAGTTTGGAATATTTGTTTTTTACCTAGTTACTTATGGCATATTTGGAAACACTTTCCAAGTTCATATGAACCGTCAAAATTTATAGTTTTTAATTATGTTATAGGCCTTTTTTACTTGTGAGAAATAATTTCCAACTCTCATCATTTAAGATAAGGAATATTTGTTTTTGAATTAGTTATATTTAAAATTTACTGTATTTTTAAAGGCAGTACGGAATTAATGGGCTAACTTCACACTAATGCAGTAAGGAATACTTGTTTTTTACATAGTTACTTATGGCAAATTTGGCAACAATATCTCCTGTAGTTTTATTTAAAATTTACAATTTTTTGTTGACAGTATAAAAATTAATTGACTAATGTCACTTTGATGGAATTAGGTCCTGAGTTACGAATGCTGTACCCACTTTGTTATTTATTTTTGATGAGTCTGGATATATAAATTGGTTGTCCTTATGGTCTTTTTGGATTGTTCTAAAGTGATTTTTCTTTTCTTGTATTGACTAAGATCTATATTTATGTTGGGTATTCCAAAGGACTATGGGCGGTATTTTGGAAAGAATATTTTTGTAAATATTAGTTATGCTGTGGTTAATAGAGTTGAGAAATTGAAGGATATGGTTTTGGTAAACTGAATGGTTTTGTATAGATATTGTTGAGTACAGAGAATCAAAGATATGGTTGAAACAAGTGATTCCGTTGGCTTGCTATTTTGGCAATATATGTCAGATCCTCCGTCAGATTTCGAATGTCGCTCGCAAAGTTCACTGTATTTTCTTGTTTGTTTATTAATAGAAATCTAATAAATTTCAATCTACAGTAGATTTCAAAGGTACAAAATCAGACCCCAGATGATTTTTATACCAAAAGATAGTACTTTTTAAACAAACGGTGTAAATTTGGCTAAGCGGTAAAAAAATTGTATATAATTTTTATTTCATTAATATTTATTCCGTTTCCAAATTTGCACCCTTTATCTAATCCATTAAAAATTTGTCTCAAATATACCTCAATCATTCCCCGGTTTATTCGTCTAAACAAGATTTGGGATATCTTTCCTCGTTTTTGAATTATGAATTTTTTTAACCATCCCTGTCAAAGTAACAGTTGATATTTTTCTTAGTCAATACAGATCTTTGATTTCCAATGATAACTCTCTTTTTAAAAATTCATAATGTCAAAATGGGGAAAAGAAAATTAAAAAATCTGATGTGGCCAGCACATAACCTCTCGCCAGATATTTTACGTGGTTGTACGCATAAAACGAAAAATATTTTTAAATACAAACACATATATTCATGACGCACTACAAAATAATTCTCACATATATTTACAAAATCTGTGGGATATTTTAATATAAATTATGTACAATTCATACATTTTCTTTATATTCAATATTCTGAAATTTTCTTTTTCTACTTTCCTTTTCTTTTTCTTTATATTCGTCATTTTTTCGAAAATTCCTTTTGTGTTCTTTTTTACGTATATTCTTTTCATAATCTTCATAATGATGTACAAATATTTTTGACAATGGCATACAAATCTTTTTGACAGTGATATTTATGTGTCAATTACAAACATTTGAATTTCTTGTCTTGAAGTAGTTTGATCTGAGATTTTTTTACATCAAATTATTTTATATGCATTTTTTTATCTCTAAATCTATAGAAGATATAATAATGAATTTATATTTATCGAATAAAGAATTTAACGTTCTTTAATAAAAGTATTTACATAAATTTTCGATAAATAATATTTAAATGATTTTTTTCTTGTAACTACTACTTCCGGTTGTACAATTGTTACCAAAACTTAATCGACTCGACCCATTATTGTTAGATTGAGGAATCCGTAGTTAAAAATGTCTTAAGTCTTATAGTGTTTTCGAAATCGTGGATCCAACATCCACACACACACATCCACACACACATACGGACATCATCGTAAAAATGTTATAATCGGATTCTAAGGACCTTAAAACGTGCTTATTCACTAAAATCTGGATATGCGATTTTTAGCATGAATCCAATACCTCTCTTAGCGAGGGGTAACAATAAAGTTTAAGCTACCAAATTTTGAATATATACATAATTCAACCCATATTTTTAAACCGAGGCGTGAGGTGTTTTTAATCAGATATTTAACCACTTTTATACCGGAAATGTACAAAACAACCCTCTAAAATACATTTTTGCAAGAATAAACAGTATTTGCAACAGAAATCTTGAGATTGAATCATTTTTAATCTTACATTTTTAGCCGACACTAATCAAGAGTATATGCATTTTTGGGGGCTCTTAACTGTTTCAAATATCTTCAAATGAACACAGAAATGGTGATGTATGAGTTGAAATATGAATGAACTCCTTAATTATTGCTGTAGTTAACACATGTTTTGTATAAATGCTGTGTTATTATTATATTGTTAGAAAACATTGTTGTAATCAATACATTTAACATGATAAATATGTAAAATACATTATTTTTAAACTACAACTTTTTAAAGGAAACATTTTAATTGTTGTTAACCTCATGAATTATTTAAATATTATATTGCTATTCAGTAAGATAATCAATAATCACTTACCTTTGTTATATAGGTAATCTTTGCACGTAAGTCTAATACATTGTCCCGCGTTTTTCGTTTTTAGGCATATGTTACCTGGCACCTGGTTGATTTAAAATATTTTATTGAACTTAGTCATGGTTAAATTTACAGCTGTATTAACTTAAAAACTAAAATCTGCATACATTGTTTACTATATTTTAATAACATTTATTATTTACAGCAGATAATATAATAATAAAGAAATAGTCATAAAATGTGTGATTTATAGTAAATTATCTCGGACACTGTTAAAATATTTCATTTCTGATTTCAAAAATATGTTCCAGATACAGTATTTATCTCTTATACTAATTTTTATTAACATATTTAAACATTACTGTCACCGCAAATTTGAAATTTTTTTGTCGGCTACCGGCGTGTCGTCTTCGGTCATTTTTTTCACATTCTGCGGAGTCGAAAATATACACTTGCATGCGAACTTCACGTTAGTCTAGTTAGAAATATTTGTTTTTTACCTAGTTACTTATGACACATTTGGTAACACTGTCCAAGTACATATGAACCGTCAAATTTTATAATTTTTAATTAAAATGGTTTAGGCCTTTTTTACCTGTGCGGATATAATTGCCCATTCTCAAAATGTATAATTATGAATTAAACTTCTTTCAAATTGTCTCCATTTCATAAATATTTCCATTTAAAGGTTCAAAATGACATGACAAACATGGCGTTCTTCGTCTTAAATTTTCAAGGAAAACTGTGATCGTTACTGTGAAAAATATTGTTTCTGTCCCAATTTTCAATCTTTAATAATTTTTTACTCGAAAACTATACATCCTACTGAAATTCGTCCCATTAGAAGGGCCCTGAAGCCAATCATTTCCTACAACTTGGTACAAATTTCATGAAAATCGGTCGCACCGTTTAAGCTGTAGCCTTGTCTAAAGTTGGGCGATCGTCGTGATGAATTCAAATATATATATATATATATATATATATATATATATATATATATATATATATATAGAACTATAGATAGTGAATCTGATCGTTTAGTATTAGGACTAGCCTAAACTCGGCCGAGTTCAGCCTAGGGCTCCGCCGATAATGTTTTATGATAGACTATACGTACATCCAATATGACGGATGACAATGTTTATCTTTTTAATTTTGTATATGTACTCCGATCGATTGTCATAATAATTCTGCCTTTCTGATCCTTTTCGACGTGTTTCCTTATTCATTTTCCAATATTCTATTTACAAAATAAAATATATAATACATTAATATAAAACATGGCTTAAAATCATTACATATACCTACCTCGTTAAATTCATCATCTCTTCTTTAATATTACATATTATTAAAACATTTTTTTGCATTTAAAACGATGAAAACTGATAGTATGTAATCGTTGACATTGACATACCATATGACATGACAGCGTTTATCTTCTTAAATTTTTCAATGAAAACTGTGATCGTTACTGTGACCTATTGTTTCTGTCCCAATTTTCAATCTTTAATAATTTTTTACTCGAAAACTATGCATCCTACAGAAATTTGTGTTATTACGAGGGCACTCGAGACAATAATTTCCTACAACTTGGTGCAAGTTTCACGAAAATCGGTTGTTCCATTCAGGCTGTAGAGGTGTTCAAAGGATGGCGATTGGCTTTTTGATTAAAGAATATATAGAGAGTGAATCTAATCGTTTAGTATTTATTCTATTTACAAAATAAAATATATAATACATTAATATAAAACATGGCTTAAAATCATTACATATACCTACCTCGTTAAATTCATCATCTCTTCTTTAATATTACATATTATTAAAACATTTTTTTGCATTTAAAACGATGAAAACTGATAGTATGTAATCGTTGACATTGACATACCATATGACATGACAGCGTTTATCTTCTTTATTTTTCAATGAAAACTGTGATCGTTACTGTGACCTATTGTTTCTGTCCCAATTTTCAATCTTTAATAATTTTTTACTCGAAAACTATGCATCCTACAGAAATTTGTGTTATTACGAGGGCACTCAAGACAATAATTTCCTACAACTTGGTGCAAGTTTCACGAAAATCGGTTGTTCCATTCAGGCTGTAGAGGTGTTCAAAGGATGGCGATTGGCTTTTTGATTAAAGAATATATAGAGAGTGAATCTAATCGTTTAGTATTTATTCTATTTACAAAATAAAATATATAATACATTAATATAAAACATGGCTTAAAATCATTACATATACCTACCTCGTTAAATTCATCATCTCTTCTTTAATATTACATATTATTAAAACATTTTTTTGCATTTAAAACGATGAAAACTGATAGTATGTAATCGTTGACATTGACATACCATATGACATGACAGCGTTTATCTTCTTAAATTTTTCAATGAAAACTGTGATCGTTACTGTGACCTATTGTTTCTGTCCCAATTTTCAATCTTTAATAATTTTTTACTCGAAAACTATGCATCCTACAGAAATTTGTGTTATTACGAGGGCACTCGAGACAATAATTTCCTACAACTTGGTGCAAGTTTCACGAAAATCGGTTGTTCCATTCAGGCTGTAGAGGTGTTCAAAGGATGGCGATTGGCTTTTTGATTAAAGAATATATAGAGAGTGAATCTAATCGTTTAGTATTATATATATATATATATATATATATATATATATATATATATATATATATATATATATATATGAGTTGTCAATCTTCTCAAGTTGTTTAGAGTATTGAGAGTAAGCTAACATTCTTTAATCGTTTTATTGTAATAATGTCAGTAAAATACATAGTCCGAACAAAGGGATATGTTATTAGTTTTAAAATATGGCAAGGCAATTTTTGACAACCCATAAATAATTTTTACTGTCATTAAAAATTCTTTGTTTGACATTTGGATAGACTGTTAGATAAAATTTATTTTAAAAATTACACGGTGCACTCACTTACATTTTATTGTTTTATGTCTAAATCGTTACAGATATCACAACTTTCGCAAAGACAGAATTGTATTGAATGTATATTTTTGAAAAACAATAATCTTACATTATTGACGTCATTAAAAAGTTATGGTCTAATCATGGTCGTGACACCCAAATTTCATACACTAGTGGATCAATAACAATGACAAATACTATCTTAAAAGATGAACTAAATCTATATGGATTATCATACGAAATTTCATTCAAATCAAACAAAGCGTTTTGCTATTATAAGCTATTTTTGTTAGAAGTACTTTGAAGCAGAATACTAGCTAAACGGTGCACTTTCTTATGAAGACAAGTTATATATATATATATATATATATATATATATATATATATATATATTAAAAAGATATTTCATTAATTATGTTATATTATTATAGTAGTATCCCTTTTCACTTTGTAAGTTAAAAGTAAAATATGTTGAATACAATTTCAATTCCATTCAAATTAAATATTACTTCCAAGATTTGCATTGCATTAATTTGTTGCTATTAAGGTCTATTTAAAAATTAAGAAATCTAAAGTGGGAGAAAGTAAATGTAAGCAGTGGAATAACAATGATTGAAAACGTTAACGACGAAAGGTAACAAAAAGATAATAATTTAAAACGGGAGAGTTTTTTATGGGAAAGTAATTTGGTCGTAACTTTTCCTTTTTAAAATGCGCTTTACTTATTTCCTTTTCAACAATTTCAAAATTACTAACGTAAAAAAGGGTGTTATTATTATAGTCGATATTTTATTGAATTTGGAAAATAAATAAAGTGCACAAAAATAATTATTATTCATGTCAAAAGCATCGATACAATAACAAATAAATATTAAATATATGATAACAGTAAACAACTTATTAATATGAACATAAATAAAGTAAAAATGAAAAGTATAATTTAGACCAGAATTTGGTCACGTCCAATGCGTTTGGTGCCACCTGCATGAGACCGTCCATATAACAAGATAATGTTAATAACATATCTAGGAATGCGATGCATATCATAACTGCCACAGATGTCGATTTGAAGACATCTAAGGTTTGTTATGATTCGTAACATCCGTAGTTTGTTCAAAAGTTTACCGGTTTCAAAAAATACCTAATAAATATTATTTTTTGAAACTTTCTCATTATTGCTACTTTCAGATTGCTATGGTTAACAGAACTATTATTTTGACATATGTCAATATGACAAATATTTAAATTAAATTCTTTATTCCTCATGTTTATTATTTTAGGATAATGTGTAATAAATAAAAGGCCTTCAAGTTCCAATATTCCTTATTTAATTATATTGAGGACGTTTCGAACTAAATCCGCTCATTATCAGCTACATACATTACAATTGGTCAAATTATAAAATTATAACAATGTGTGTTTATTAACTTACCAACTAACAAATTTTCATGTTGAGAATTATAAGGTTTATTTTAGGATAAGGTAAATTGTATTTAGAACTATACATTAACGTTATCTGCATGTATTATTGTAGAGTATTATAATTTCATTTTATTTTAATTTCATATCGTAGATCGTTGTTGACAAGACAGTTAATATTACCATACAGATACAGTTATTAATTAGTTACCAGCTTACCTTTGTTCATATAAACAATGGCTTAATATCGTGAAACCGGCAATTGAAATTTTCTAATGTTTTCATTACTTAAGTGGTGCACAATAAAAAATAATTGAGACATTACATACAATAACAAATACTAGTTGCCCTGTAATAGTTATTAACATACCTAGGAATGTAATGTATATCATAACTACCGCAGATGACATCTAAGGCTTGTTATGATTCATAACATCCGTGGTTTGTTCAATAGCCAATCGGTTTCAGAAAATTAAGACTATATTTTTTATAAATATTATATTTTTAAATTTTCTCGTTAATGCCACTTTCAGAATGCTATGGTTAACAAAACAATTTTTTGACATACGTCACTATGACAAATATTCAAATTGTGTGCTTTATTCCTCATGTTTTTTTTATTTTAGAATAAAATAAACCGTATTTAGAACGAAACACTAACGTTACCTGTATGTATTAATGAAGAGCATTATACTTTCATTTTATTTTCATTTTGTAGACCCTTGCTCACAAGACAGTATGACAATAATATTACGATACAGTTACCAGTTACAGTTGACAATACATTGACCAGCTTTGTGCCGAATTAAACTGATGCATGACGCTAATACGCGCGCAATTCTAGTGTAAAATTTTACAAAACAATGAAAGAAAATAACTGAAATCACTTAAAATATGTATTTTATATAATTTCTTTATTTGAAAACAATAAAACCTAGTCGTAGAATGAAAAGTGCAAACATTATTGAATTTAATGAAATTATATTTTCAATATTAATAACTATTTTTTCCTACGTTAAAATTTCGCGTTTTTCTATTATCGTCTAAACATCGTAAATTTGGCCTATTATATATATATATATATATATATATATATATATATATATATATATATATATATATATATATATATATTGTGACAAGGCGAGGGTAAGCACAATAACAGATAAATAACTTTTTATAAACTCTTCTAAATTATAGTTTCAATATTCATATTTTAACTCTGTTTATCTATTTAAATCAAAATTCAGTTTAGAAATTCTTATCATATTATGATATTCACGACATTTATTTGTTGATCTTAAGTCTAGAAATTATTATGTATACGTGCCCTAGCCTATGCACCCCGTTCCCCTAAGATAATCCTATCCTGATGATAGCGTTTTTGTTTTAAGGCAGTCGGTGTTAGTTAGCCATGGGATAAACATGGAAGAGTCGGTTCAGATACTCGTGAGAGTGAACATGTAAGAGTCGAAATTAGTACGTGGCGTCGGAAAGCCGTGTTTTGGTTTGGACATGTAGTGTCCTTTAGTTTTGGGGCGACGCTCGCCGCTGTGTTACGGAATGTAACACTTGTTAGTTGTGTATGTTAGGCTTACTATTAATTAATAATCATGTAAATAAAGTTTAGTTATTAAATCACAAGTATTTGTTTATGTCCGTAGTGTTCATCAGTGTAAAGTTAAAGTGTAAAGTGTCTGTGTGTTCTTCCTTCTCACAAGCCGTGGACGCCAGCTATCAAAGCGTCCACCAGTCAGTAAGTGTATCATCGTTGGGAATCATCAACCTTAGTATCATCATTATCAGTCAGCTTAGGTGACCCCACCTCGTGTTATAATATATATATATATATATATATATATATATATATATATATATATATATATATATATGTAAGAAGCGTATCCTCGAATGTCGAAATGTCCTGTACAGTTTAAAATATTCCATATAAGCATTTAGAGTTCATTAACGTTCAACCAATATGTTGCGTTGGCAATCTATGAAGAGTGATTACAGTATATTTATTGCAACACAATAAGTATATAGAATTTTCCACTGTAGTCACTAAAAATTATGATATGGAAAAAGGCAGTTATTAAACAACAAATAGCTAATTAGACAGACGGTCTTAAACTTTCGAACTAACAAGTCAAAATTATTATAACTTTATACTATATTCTCAATATATATATATATATATATATATATATATATATATATATATATATATATATATATATATATTATTTATTACTTTATATTTGAGTAATTATTTCATACCCTAAAATTGGTAGCGTTTGAATTACTCGGTTTGGCAAGGACCCAGTTAAATTTGTAGTGTTGGGGCTGAAACCACCCCACGTTACAATTGGTGCCAAATTAGAGAAATCAGTATATCTGATCTTCTCACGAGAGTTCAAATAATATCAATTTGTCTAGTGATAGAGGTATCGCGGCCGCGAGTGTTAAAATGCCGGGTAGTGCCAGCGGAAGCGCAGGAGGTTCTGGTGCAGGATGGTCCGGTGGCTCTGGGGGTTCTGGTACAGGAGGAACCGGCGGCTCTTGTGGTGTTGGTATAGGAGGAAGCGGTGGCCTGGGAGGTTCGGGTACAGGTAAGGCACAGATTTCTTTACAAGAAAGTAGGAAAAATTTCAATTTGGAATTGTCGCGCAGACAATAGAACAATATAATGGAGAAAATGTGGTTGAATTTTTTGAAATATTAGAATTAAGAACTAATATAGAAGGATGGGACGAGAAGCAAGTCATAGACTTAATTAAATGTAGACTGACAGGCGACGCTTTCGAATTTTACTTAACCCGACCGGAACTGAAAGACCGTCTCACTAAATATAAAGACTTTAAGAAATTATTTATAGATTCACTAAGCGTAGGATGCCGGGACAAATTTATAATGAAATTTCTAACTGTAAACAAAATGTAGGGAAATCTGTT
The DNA here is from genome assembly GCA_963082715.1 of Harpalus rubripes. Lineage (NCBI taxonomy): Eukaryota > Metazoa > Arthropoda > Insecta > Coleoptera > Carabidae > Harpalus > Harpalus rubripes. Next base: position 42,177,338 of record OY720451.1, on the reverse strand, counting down.
CAAAATTTTGCGACCAGACTTAGACGACTTAAAAATGTTTTGTTAAAAGAAGACAGAGAAGTACAGGAAAATTTTCCTTCAAAATTAATATTGTATCAATTTAAACTAGGGCTAAGTATTGAAATTAAACGGTATATTCGGACAATAATGGACAGTAATAGAGACTTAACCTTTGAAGATGCGGTGACTCTAGCTGAAAGGGAAGAAACGGAATTATATAATCAAAAGTTTCGAAATTTAGAAATTGGGGTAGTAAATAAAAAACCAGGTCCAAAAATTAAAAAGTGCTTCATTTGTAACAGAACAAATCATATAGCTAAAGATTGTAGATTAAGAAGGCAAGACATATGCCATAAATGTAAAAAGCCAGGTCATATAGCAATTGGGTGCCGGCAGAATTCAATGAATGGACTTTACATAAATAGAAACAATCAGAATGGAAATAGGAACAAATATGTCAATTCAAATTACCGAAAATTTAACAATAATTTATCTCAAAACCATTACGATAGAGGTAGAACAATTTCACATCAAGCATGATCAAGTTAAAACAGTAATGCACGGAATAGTTATACAAAGCAAGGACAGTACAGGACTCAGCCCACTTACCACAAAAACAACACTCAATCCTACACAACGCAAAATTTAAACGGGCAACACCTCTCGTCCAAGCCTCAACACGGGAGGTCAAACTAAAAATAGTAGAACCCAATATAATTATCCCCCATCTAGATTCAGTTTTATCAGCAACTCCAAATTTTATTACGTTAAAAATTAAAAATCAATAAGTAAAATTATTAGTAGATACAGGAGCTGCAGTTTCAATTCTTAAACAAAAATTTGTGAAAGACGAAAAGATAATAAAAGAAAATGTAGGAAATCTAACATTAATATCAGGAGACACAATAAATTACTTTGGAACTGCAGAAATAGTATATTCTTACCGTAATAAGAATTTTCCTTTCACATGTATAATATGTTCAAATGAATTCAAATTACAAGCTGATGGACTATTGGGTCGAGATTTTTTACAATGTTATGAGGCGTTAATTAATTATAAGAAGAAAACAGTAATAATAGGCGATGAACATATACAACTCTGTATGAGCAATGACAAGAAAAGTTCACATTCAGCAGAAATTGTCGGAGCAATGGAACCTGAGACAAGCAAGTGCGAAAGTAATACAAGTCCACATATTAAGGAAGGTCATAGGAAGATGACGTCAGACACGAGCAATTCAGTTAAGATGACGCAGCAAAGAAAACGCGAAACTGAGATGGATCAAGCCAATTCGAAGAATTCAGCTACTGGCCATAGCTGGGTGCGAATGAAGGAAGCTATCAAAATCCCTCCGATGAGCAAAATTCAATGCAAAGCAGTGCAGGATCTGATTAACCCCGCACGTGACATCTTGATTGAACCCGAAGAAGTTAACATTCATGGAATCATGGTTTCAAGGTCAATTGCAAAAGGACAAAGAGAGATTGTAGAGCAACTCATTAATATAACAAATAAGAATATAACAGTTCCACGAAATGCAAGACTAGGTAAAGCGGAACTAGTTGAAGAAGTAAATAAAGAAGAAATGAAAGAAAATAAAATATATGAAAATATGAGAGTGAACAGTGTTCACTGGAATAGAAATTCTATTGCAAATAAAGAAGATTTAGAGACGAACTTTGACCTCCAACATTTAAAAGGCGATGCTAAAAAGAAAATAATTCATCTTTTAAATGAATATGCCGACATATTCATGTGGAAAAATTCAAAATTGGGTTCTACCCACAACATTAAACATAAAATAATATTGGAAGAAAATGTGCAGCCCATAGCGAAAGCGCCCTACAGAGTACCACACGCACAAAAAGAACTGCTCACGAAAGAATTACAATCCATGTCAGATGCGGGAGTCATTGAACCATCTGACTCACCATGGTCTGCCCCTGTAGTTATTGTTCCCAAGAAAGCTGAGAACGGGGAAGAGAAAATCAGAGTTTGTATTGATTTTAGGGGGTTAAATGCCATAACAAAGAAAGATCATTTCCAGTTCCTAATATGCAAGAAACTTTAGATCAGTTAGGTAACGCAAATCTTTTCTCCACACATGATCTAGCCTCAGGGTACTGGCAAGTGCAACTGGAAGAAAAAGATAAAGAAAAAACTGCATTTACAACCAACGGACAACACTATCAGTTTACGAAGATGCCATTTGGATTATCAAATGCGCCAAGTACTTTCCAACGACTGATGAAAAGTGTTTTAATAGGACTGACTGGAGAACGATGTCTCGTATACATAGACGACGTAATAGTATTCAATGAACAAGGTATAGGCGATCATATAGAACGGCTTAGACAGGTATTTGATAGAATAAGACAAGCCAATCTAAAATTACAACCAACAAAATGTAAATTTCTACTACCTGAAACTAAATATCTCGGACACGTCATTAATAAAACAGGAATTTTACCAGACCCTGGTAAAATATTTGTAATCAAAAACTACCCAAAACCTAAAAATATTAAAGAAATTAGAGCTTTTCTTGGTTTAATTGGATTTTACAGACGATTCATCAAAAATTTTGCCGACATATCAAAATCCATGACCAACTTAACAAAAAAAGATGAAAAATTTATTTGGACATCAGACTGTGAGAACTCTTTTCAACAATTGAAAACAGCTCTATGTTCTAAGTCAGTACTTATACATCCACAATTTAATAAAGAATTCATTCTATCAACAGACGCTAGTGGGACAACAATTAGCGCTATATTAAGTCAAAAGGTCGGAGGTTTTGAAAAACCAATCGCATTCGCAAGTCGACAGCTAAACAAACATGAAATGAAATACACAACTACAGAATTAGAATGTTTAGCAGTCACTTGGGGTATAAAATATTATAGGTGTTATTCGTATGGTCGAAAATTTGTGGTAATAACAGATCACAAACCACTGAAATGGTTAATGTCACTCAAAGACCCGCAATCCCGATTAGCGCGATGGGCATTATTACTTAGCGAGCACGAATATAAAGTCATACATAGACCAGGGAAAAAGCATATCAACGCCGACGTACTGTCTAGAATCTCTGTGAACTCAGTAGAAAACACAATGAATGACGACTCAGCGTATGTTCTTATCTGGGACCGACATACGATACTACGTAAACAAAACGAGGACAATGACATACAAAAGTTCAAAAAAATTGTGATGGATATTTTATGGACGAAGAAAATCTATTATTTAAAGCAAAACAAGGTAGTGACCGACATCATAAATTAGTAGTTCCCAAAACAATGATTTTCAAAGTAATACATGATTATCATAATTTACCCTATGCTGGACACCAAGGAGTGGAGAAAACATCTAAACGAATAAAAGAAAAAATTTATTGGAAAAACATGACAAAAGACATCAAAGACTATTGTGATAAATGTCATTCCTGCAACGAACGTAAAACATCTCATCGAAAATCTGCGCCACTACAAGAATTTCAAGAAGTAAATGGACCATTTCAAAGAACTTCAATGGACATTGTTGGACCACTGACTACAACTTACAAAGGAAACAAATATATTTTGACTTTCCAAGACCACTTTACCAAATACCCTGAAGCGTTCGCTATCCCCAATGATAAAGCAGACACAGTTGCTAAAATATTCGCACAACAAATTGTTGCTAGACATGGAGCACCAAGGCAATTGTTATCTGACCGCGGCACAAATTTTATGTCTAAAATGTTCAAAGAAATACTAAAAATATTTGGCACTGAAAAAATCCAAACGACAGCATATCACCCTGAAACAAATGGTGTTATTGAGCGCAGTCATTGTATTTTCAAAGATATTCTATCACACTTTATTGACAGAGACCAAACTAACTGGGACGAATGGCTGCCCTATGTGCTTATGGCATATAGAAGTAGCGTTCACACTTCGACTAACGAAACACCATTTGATTTAATGCACGGTAGAGATATGGGATTACCGTACGATGACATTATAAGACCACAGACATTACGGTACGACTATGATGAAAATTATAGCTCAGAATTACGCGAAAGATTAAATGTTGCATTTGAACAAGTTACTCAAAAATTAAAGCAATCGACGGACGCTAGAAATAAACAATTTAATAAAAATACTCATATGGCAGAATATGATATTGGAGACGCAGTATATTTACATAATGCAACTCAGACCGTAGGACTTTCGCGCAAACTTGCAAAACCGTGGACAGGACCGTACTTTATTGTAGCTAAAACTAGCCCAGTAAATTATGACATTAAATCAGACAAAAACGACAAAATTATTAAAGTACATGTAAATCGAATTAAACCCTTTAAAGCGGATTTAAATAAACCACATCCAGAATTAAATAAAAATAATCAAAATTCTTCTAAAGTAAATTCTCAACCAGCAGTAATTGACACTACTGATGCGTAAAGAAATTATTATCATGCAACATTGTTGGACAAAGAAAATAGTGCAACCGTAAATGTCCCAGAATAGCCTAGAACACCGACCACTCCTCGGTACCACACCAGAAGTCACGGACCGGTACAAATTCTACCATGGATATTAAATTGTTCTCCGTGGAGAAGAAATTAAATTTATTTGTTTATGTTGTAGCAATCACGTGTGCCATCCTATTGACCCTCTTGCCAATAACAACGCCCCTCATAGCCTATGACTGCCGAGGTCCAGCCACGAATATCACCACAATTTCGATAAGAGACGTAGCAGAGTGCCCAGACCCAGAAAAGGGATATAAGGAAGACAGAGTACAACTTCAAGTAATCCAGGAAATTGATTTCCACAACATCGAAGTCCGGACCTGTCTAGTAGAGGTTTCTAGAGTAATACATCATTGCGGCATGCATAGTCACACGTCAGCGGTTCATCATGGGATACTGACCTACATCAATCCTGTGGGAGCTGACGAATGTAAACTAATGCATCGCACAAAAACTTACATTGGGTTCAATAAACAAATTATAGACAAACTAGTAAGTAACGGAAAAAAATGAAATCATTGAGAGAGCTCCAGTACCATCTGCCCCGATTATATTATACATTAAATTTAGAGTAATAATGGGAATTAAAATAATTAGTATTTAAAAATGTGTACTTAATTTTGTTTGTTTGTTTGTTTGTTTATATGAAATGGAGTCACATGTCATGCACACTATACTCACTGTTACACCAGTGCGAAATACATGGAGAGGGCTGCAAAATCAGCACATTCCAAGGCATCTATTCACGTATCAACCAAGGACAAGCGGACGAGTGAACCCGTCTCAACTACAGCTGATCCATACATGACAAGAAATATAAACAAAAATCGCCCACCCCTCTCTTACACTCTGACGCATAACAATTTATCAAAGTATTATAGTAATGTTAATCAGTAGTAGTATATGAAAAATTTGTACCATAGGATGTCCACTCAACTATAGTATTCTTCTAAAATTAATTTAAATTTTTCAAAATTGTGCGTCCCAAGGGAACGCAAATTTTTAAAGGTAGGAGGATTGTAAGAAGCGTATCCTCGAATGTCGAAATGTCCTGTACAGTTTAAAATATTCCATATAAGCATTTAGAGTTCATTAACGTTCAACCAATATGTTGCGTTGGCAATCATTACAGTGTATTTATTGCAACACAATAAGTTTATAGAATTTTCCACTGCAGTCACTAAAAATTATGATAACATGGAAAAAAGCAGTTATTAAACAACAAATAGCTAGTTAGACAGACGGTCTTAAACTTTCGAACTAACAAGTCAAAATTATTATAACTTTATACTATATTCTCAATATATATATATATATATATATATATATATATATATATATATATATATATATATATATATATATATATATATTATTTATTACTTTATATTTGAGTAATTATTTCATACCCAAATCCTAGACCCTAAAATTGGTAGCGTTTGAATTACTCGGTTTGGCAAGGACCGAGTTAAATTTGTAGTGTTGGGGTTGAAACCACCCCACGTTACATATATATATATATATATATATATATATATATATATATATATATATATATATATATATTAGGTGTCTGTAGCAGAAATGCCTGACATATTAAACTCGGTCTAGCATGTATGTAAGATGTCTGTGGTTCTTATAAATATTTTTTCTACCTTTAAATTTCGCGCTTTTCTATTATCGTTATATTATGGCGCACATCGTTTCAATTTGGCACGAAGTCTGAACATCGTAAATTTGGCCTAATATATATATATATATATATATATATATATATATATATATATATATATATATATGTAGGAGAAATAAATTTGGAAGTCAGGATGCAATTACAAACAATATATTTTGGGCTTTTAATACAATACAGTCGGAAGTCTTAAGTCGGTTTTCTATATTCTATATTTGTCAAACTCGTAATGTACATAACAACCATATCTATGGTAACTACTTAACAATATTATACTATTACAATTCGGCCTCTCCTGACAAATAGTCGTCCTCGACTACAGAGTCTGATTCGACATCGGAATCAGAATCTGCATCCGAAGGCCATAACTTTAAATTTTGAGGAGGACTGCAGTACTCAGATCGACTATACCGTATTATGTTTTCTTCTGGTGACGGTCCTTTTGAGACATCTTCATGCCAGCAGGCGAAAAAGATACTCGTCCAAGACTCTTTATATTCTTCATCCCCAAACCAGTGAACACCTGATAGTCCGGTTCTACACATAAATTCGATTTTTGAACCACGTTTTCTCGAATTATATTGACAGTACTACCACTGTCAATTAATACTGGAAATTCAAAATTTTTGATTTTGACAGAAGTGACAGATAAATGTTTTATTAAAGGCAGTTCGGAAGTTTCGGAAGTTCGCTAAGAGTGGCTTGCGAATCATACCACTCTTTGGCAGTTCGGAAGTTTCGGAAGTTCGGCAACGGAAGTTCGCTAAGAGTGGCTTGCGAATCATACCACTCTTTGGCACGGTGTTCTAATTTGTTGGTCGCTAAAACTGAAATGACAGAGTCGTCAATTTTGTATAATGTCGATTTTTCTTATCCATTTGTCTACGTCTTCTTTATGGTCTCCGCTGAAATAGCTAAATTTTAGGTAATCCCACTTCTGAGGTTGTAGGAGAAATAAATTTGGAAGTCAGGATGCAATTACAAACAATATATTTTGGGCTTTTAATACAATACAGTCGGAAGTCTTAAGTCGGTTTTCTATATTCTATATTTGTCAAACTCGTAATGTACATAACAACCATATCTATGGTAACTACTTAACAATATTATACTATTACATATATATATATATATATATATATATATATATATATATATATATATATATATATGGTAGGAATAATGTTAGTAAAGGTGAGGATTATAACAAATCAAACAACTGTTCCCTTTTAAATTATTATATTGAACCGTTTCTCTGAAGGTTTACAACTCAACTGACTACTAATTCTTTCTTTATTGGCGGCCAGCCGTGATCTATGATGTAACGATGTAGTTACGTTGGCATTTGCCTGGGCTACAGTAGTTAATGTACAGTTATTAGCAATTATAACAGTCATATCCTAACACGGCCATCCTGCAAACTGTGCGCCCTCGCACAGCCATCTGTAACAGAGTTGTAAAAAAATAAAACAAACAAAATATTATTTAAAGTGCATCCACCTAATTGGCCACACTCTCAAAACAAGCAATTCAATTCAACTCGGTGCTGCCAAGGCTCACAACAACAAATCAAATAAACTCGGCGCCACCAAAGCCCATAACAACAAATTCAATATGCTCGGCGTTATTAAAGCCCACAACAACAAAACAAATAAATTCGGCGCTATCAAAGCCCATAACAACAAATTCAATATGCTCGGCGTTATTAAAGCCCACAACAACAAATCAAATCAACTCGGCGCTACCTAAGCCCATAACAACAAATTCAATATGCTCCTCGGCGTTATTAAAGCCCACAACAACAAATCAAATAAACTCGGCGCTATCCAAGCCCATAACAACAAATTCAATATGCTCGGCGTTATTAAAGCCCACAACAACAAATCAAATCAACTCGGCGCTACCAAAGCTCATAACAACAAATTCAATATGCTCCTCGGCGTTATTAAAGCCCACAACAACAAATCAAATAAATTCGGCGCTATCAAAGCCCATAACAACAAATTCAATATGCTCGGCGTTATTAAAGCCCACAACAACAAATCAAATCAACTCGGCGCTACCAAAGCCCATAACAACAAATTCAATATGCTCCTCGGCGTTATTAAAGCCCACAACAACAAATCAAATAAACTCGACGCTATCAAAGCCCATAACAACAAATTCAATATGCTCGGCGTTATTAAAGCCCACAACAACAAATCAAATCAACTCGGCGCTACCAAAGCCCAAAACAAACAAATCATATAAACTCGACGCTGCCAACAAATCAAATAAACACGGCGCTGCCAGGGCTCACAACAATAAATCAAATAATCTCGGCGCTGTCAGGGCTCACAACAATAAATAATAAACTCGGCGCTACAGCGCTCACAACAATAAATCAACTAATCTCGGCGCTGCCAGGGCTCACAACAATAAATCATAAACTCGGCGCTACAGGGCTCACAATAATAAATCAAATAATCTCGGCGCTGCCAGGGCTCACAACAATAAATCATAAACTCGGCGCTACAGGGCTCACAACAATAAATCATAAACTCGGCGCTACAGGGCTCACAACAAAAAATCAACTAATCTCGGCGCTGCCAGGGCTCACAACAATAAATCATAAACTCGGCGCTACAGGGCTCACAAATAAATCAAATAATCTCGGCGCTGCCAGGGCTCACAACAATAAATCAAACTCGGCGCTACAGGGCTCACAATAATAAATCAACTAATCTCGGCGCTGCCAGGGCTCACAACAATAAATCATAAATTCGGCGCTACAGGGCTCACAACAATAAATCATAAACTCGGCGCTACAGGGCTCACAACAATAAATCAACTAATCTCGGCGCTGCCAGGGCTCACAACAATAAATCAACTAATCTCGGCGCTGCCAGGGCTCACAACAATAAATCATAAACTCGGCGCTACAGGGCTCACAACAATAAATCAACTAATCTCGGCGCTGCCAGGGCTCACAACAATAAATCATAAACTCGGCGGTACAGGGCTCACAACAATAAATCATAAACTCGGCGCTACAGGGCTCACAACAATAAATCAAATAATTTCGGCGTAAATCAAACATTTTAATTCAATTCGGCGTACAGTCATTTCATTTCAATTCGGCGTAAAACAAATTTTTCAATTCAACTCAACGGTGCGAAAGCTTAAAACAAATACTCCTATTTAAATCAACGATGCGAAGACTTGAATAAATATTTCAATTAAATTACTTGTTCAGACCAGGGGCCTACTTCAATCCAGTATCATATTGGCACATAAATTTAATATCCTGAACCAACTGAATCCAGCATTACATTAACCAAACTTGTAATCTTTATTCCTGTTTTTTTTTTCTTCACTGAGTTCACGCAATTCACCAGACTGCTTATTCTTCAATTCTAAAACACGTGGCATCCAATCTGCGTAAAGCGCCATAGGCCTACAATAAGGCTTGATACAAAACGTTACTGGATTTCAACATGTCTTGATGTTAAGCGTTACTGGCTTACTGGTTTAACTTCCTATAAATTTTTAGATTTATATCGCTAATACTTCCCACAACAAGGAAATATAAAATGAACATCACCATTTTCCTAACTCTTGTAAAATTTGCTCCTGTGGGGCTTATGTGGTTGGAGTTCCACCGGTTTCCCTCACCAAATTTTTGCTTGCATCCAGTAAATCAAGTGAGTGGATTAGACCATAATCTAAAAGGAGTCGACGGCCCTCAGTGGCCACGGGATGCGACTCACTCGCATATTGTGCTACTTGTCACCAAGAAATAGACTAGCCTCCAGACTACAGGTGATTATAAACATGTTTCACAGTCACATCCTAAAAAAATTATTATATTTGTAAAAATCTAAACCGCTCGTTCATCCTGACTTTAATTTCAGTTTTGATTAGATTCAAGTAAATTTTCTTAGGCCGTTATACTCGCCAATTTCCACGATTAACGGTAACGGTTGTGTATTGAAACACGAGGCAATAATATTTTTAAATGTAAACTAATATCATTATTAATCATTATTATCTAACCCTAAAAAACGAACATTTTAACGGTAATATACACTTCCATTTTGGAATCCTGCATCCATGTTTACAAAAACAAAGGCTCCGTCAGCCCAGTTCCCGACAAACATATCTACAACACAAGACACAAAGACAAGCTCCATGTCCCGAATACCAAGCCAAATTTAACCAGAAAAAAAATATGCTTAATTATCTACAATGCTACAACTGTTCCCTTTTAAATTATTATATTGAACGGTTTTTCTAAAGGTTTACAACTCAACTGACTACTAATTCTTCATTTATTGGCGGCCAGCCGTGATCTATGATGTAACGATGTAGTTACGTTGGCATTTGCCTGGGCTACAGTAATTAATGTACAGTTATTAGCAATTATAACAGTCATATCCTAATATATATATATATATATATATATATATATATATATATATATATATATATATAAAGTGTCTATGGCACAAATGCCTGACATTGTAAACTCGGTCTAGCAAGTATGCAAGATGGCTGTGGTTCTTATCCTGAATTCAAGTTATTCGGTTCATCTCTAATACTAATTTAGCGCTCAAAAAATACTGCACAAATATATATATGTCACAGATATTATTTTGCGTAAGATTATTTTTATTAAATTTATTATGTTTTGTCTCTAATTAGCTATTTAGGTACGTAACCGATGCTGTTGGATAAGAGCTACATTTAATGATACTGGTATTCACGTATTTTATTTCAGTTTATTTCTAGATTTCAGTGTGAGAACATCGATATTATAGTGATTCAGGTGAGAGAGTTAATCTAGCATGTGTATGATTGTGAGTGTGCGTGTGAGCAGTACTGGGTACTGTAGTGGCCGCATCGTGTGAACCCGAGGGTCGCCAACGGTAGCAGCAGGGAAGGCTGTAGTGACCCACATCTGGTGTCGCCAACGGCAGCAGCAGTTAGGGCTGTAGTGATCTGATCCAGTTGGTTAAGAGGAATGTCTCCGGATCACCACCGAAGCGGCAGTGGTTCCGTAGTGGCCGCTCGTGTGAACCCGAGGGTCGCCATCGTAGCAGCAGGGAAGGCTGTAGAGACCCACATTCTGTGGTCGCCAGCGTAGCAGCAGTTAGGGCTGTAGTGATCTGATCCAGTTGGTTAAGAGGATTGTCTCCGGATCACCACCGAAGCGGCAGAGGGTCCGTAGTAACTAGCGGTACTGCCCGTAGTTGCCAACATGTGTGTACGGTGTGAATGCCTGAACCTTTTGTAAATGATTGCCTCCTCACTGAGTATTCTCATGTGTTAATTCTTTTACAGAAATAATCACGGCGTGAAGGAGAATTCCGCGTGACCGGGTTCAGCCAGGCGACGGTCATCTAGATTTGTTATTATTTTTGTATTAATACTGTATATACCAGTTTGGGTGATAAATGTGTTTTAATATTCTAATTTTTAGCGCTCACATTTAATCGTCATTTATAACATTTCAGAAGTGGGATCAGAACATTATTAACTTTCAGCTTTTGGGATCACACCAGCACAGCTTTTGGAACAGTGCGGATATTGATTACGCTAATGTTTAGCTGGATTACGAACCTGCAACAACATTACAACATGACTTTACCTAACAACAGTCCTCAAATTCAGTATGTACGTTCACTTTACGCGCTATGCATAAATGGGACGAAATAACTACCATCATGTGTGTGAGATCTCGCTGGAGAGGGTATGCAAATATGGTATAAAGCGCTCCAAGGAATAAATCATTCTTGGGAGTCATAGAAGGCTATGTTGTTGAAGGCATTTCCGTCACAGGAAAATTATTTCCAGTTGCTTCAAGAAATGATTTCTCGCGACAAGAAACCGGATGAATTTATGTTATGTAATACTATTATGAGAAGCTGGCGCTACTCAACACTTGCCCTTATCAGAGAATGCAAGAAGCCGCAGTCTCTTTTATTATTTTTGAAGACGATCGAAGATAAATTAGCGACACGAAACCTTTCTACTCCCGTTAAATGGGATTTACATCGTACTTTTCAGAAGAACAAGTGGCCTTACTATACTACGCAGCAGCACGACGATGGAATGGAGAACATTTGTTGTTTTATATGTGGAAAATTGGGACATACACGCTCACATTTTATAACAAAAAACTGCAACGAGTATCGAATTGTGCAGAACGAAATGGAGGCGAATTCAGTGGAAGTAGGAACCAGCGACCACAACGTCAACATCAGCATGTTCAACGTCAACAAGAGCCACAACCACAACTGCCAGAAAGGAACATCTTAACAACTTCTGCGGAGGTAAGCGGTAATTGTCTAAGCGTACGTCGATATGGGGTCCACTTGCATAACCATGAAGGAAACGAGCACGTATTCCCGCGAAAAATTGTAGTAGCAGACAAGGATATGGAATGTGTTCTACCAGTCTTTAATTGATCGTATGCGGAATTAACAATTCAGAAGGATAAAATTATAACACGAAGGTGGAAGTGTCAAACTGATAATACAGAAGCGCAAAAAAATGAAGGAATTTACTTTACGTAGGATGAACTACACGTGGGAACGGATATAAGTGTGGATCAACGCGAACAACTAATACGTCTGCTGAAGGAATATAGGGAATGTTTTGTAAAAACTGTGAAGGATATTCGATGCACGAATGCAACCGAAGTGGATATTTTACTGACTGATGATACACCCATTACTTACAGGCCGTACAGATTGTCAATTCCCGAGAGAAAACACGTTTAGGGAATAGTACAAGAACTTCTTGATGGCGACATTATACGCGAATTCACTTCACCCTTTTCAGCACCGGTTCTTCTAGTGAAGAAAAAGAACGGAGAAGCGCGAATGTGTATAGATTACAGGCATTTAAACAAAGTAACAGTATACGACCGATACCTTTTTCCAAAAATTGATGACCAACTAGATCAGTTGCAAGGAGCAAAGTACTTCACAACTTTAGATATGACGTCAGGATATTACCAGGTGCCTATCGCGCAGAGCTCGAAGTACAAAACTGCATTTGTAATACCGGACGGCCATTACGAGTTTAATCGTCTCCCTTTTAGATTATCTAATGGACCATCAGTTTTTCAGAGGCTGGTCAACAGAGTGCTAGGATCATGTCGTAACACCATCGCCATGGCTTACTTAGATGACATCATCTGCCCATCATCATTTACAGAGGGAATTCAGCGACTGACGACACTATTTGACATTTTGTTTAGGGCAAACAACTTTACAATGAATATGAAAAAATGTTTGTTTTTCAGAGCAGCATCAATTATTAAGGATTTTAGATTGGTCGAGATGGAGTTCGACCTGGAAAGGAGAAAATAAAAGCCGTCGCCGGATTTCAGGCACCGAGGAATGTGCATCAAGTAAAAGAGTTTGTAGGACTTACAAGTTATTTTCGACACTTCATTAAAGATTACGCTAAGATTGTGCGACCGATTACTAATCTAACGAGAAAGGATACACGGTGGTGGTGGGAAGCGAAACAACAGAAAGCATTTGAAGACCTAAAGGAAAAGCTTACGGAACGACCACTTTTGCGACTATACGATTCGAAAGCCGAAACAGAGGTGCACATGAACGCCAGCAGGTTAGGATTAGGAGGAATCCTGCTGCAGAAATTGGAGACAGGTAAATTCCACCTAGTTGCTTATTTCAGTCGCCAAACTTCACCAACGGAAATGAAGTATCATTCGTATGAGCTGGAGACTAGCAGCAGTCGAAACGTTAAAGTAATTTAGAGTATATCTGCTGGGAATACATTTTAAATGGAATGGAAAATGCTGGCTGGAACTGCAGGAATATTCATTCGATATAGAATATCGCCCAGGATTACGAATGAGTCACGCCGATGCGCTAAGTCGAAACCCCGTGTCAGGAGAAGGACTTTTTGCAGAATTTGAATTTTTTTTAAATAACAAGCTGACTGGATACTCGCCGGACAAATGACAAATTGAAAATTATCAAGAACATTCTAAGTAAACCACCGGAAACTAACTACGAAAGGAATATTTATAAAAATTACTGTTTACGAGACAAAAGGGTTTACCGAATTACCGCGTCCGGAATCTAGTGGGTTGTACCTAGAGGACAGCGGCTGCAGATAGTACGTTCCTGTCTTGATGAGTTTGGACATTTTGGAATTTACTGGTTTCCTGGAAAGAAAAATTCGCGAAGTACACTGACTTGTGTATCAGATGTTTTTACCATAAACAACAGATAAGAAAGCCGCCAGAACTATTGAATCCAACTGAGAAACTATCAATTCCATTTCACACCATCCATATGAAGGACCATTCCAAATAAAGAAAGTTATTCTGAACGATAGAGTTTCAGTAGAAGATTTGCCTGGTACAAATCGAAGTAGAAGAGGGGAATATAGTAACGTAGTGGCGATTGACAGGATAAAACCATATTTAAGTACACGCGAACTGTCGGAAGACAACAGCGCTTCGGATTTTGATGCTGATGCTGCAGTAATTTGGGATTAATTCCTCGAGGACGAGGAACTTTTCAGGATGGCCGAACTGTCACAGATATTATTTTGCGTAAGATTATTTTTATTAAATTTATTATGTTTTGTCTCTAATTAGCTATTTAGGTACGTAACCGATGCTGTTGGATAAGAGCTACATTTAATGATACTGGTATTCACGTATTTTATTTCAGTTTATTTCTAGATTTCAGTGTGAGAACATCGATATTATAGTGATTCAGGTGAGAGAGTTAATCTAGCATGTGTATGATTGTGAGTGTGCGTGTGAGCAGTACTGGGTACTGTAGTGGCCGCATCGTGTGAACCCGAGGGTCGCCAACGGTAGCAGCAGGGAAGGCTGTAGTGACCCACATCTGGTGTCGCCAACGGCAGCAGCAGTTAGGGCTGTAGTGATCTGATCCAGTTGGTTAAGAGGAATGTCTCCGGATCACCACCGAAGCGGCAGTGGTTCCGTAGTGGCCGCTCGTGTGAACCCGAGGGTCGCCATCGTAGCAGCAGGGAAGGCTGTAGTGACCCACATTCTGTGGTCGCCAGCGTAGCAGCAGTTAGGGCTGTAGTGATCTGATCCAGTTGGTTAAGAGGATTGTCTCCGGATCACCACCGAAGCGGCAGAGGGTCCGTAGTAACTAGCGGTACTGCCCGTAGTTGTGTGTACGGTGTGAGTGCCTGAACCTTTTGTAAATGATTGCCTCCTCACTGAGTATTTCTCATGTGTTAATTCTTTTACAGAAATAATCACGGCGTGAAGGAGAATTCCGCGTGACCGGGTTCAGCCAGGCGACGGTCATCTAGATTTGTTATTATTTTTGTATTAATACTGTATATACCGGTTTGGGTGATAAATGTGTTTTAATATTCTAATTTTCAGCGCTCACATTTAATCGTCATTTATAACATATATATATATATATATATATATATATATATATATATATATATATATATATATACATATATATATATATATATATATATATATATATATATATATACATATATATATATATATATATATATATATATATATATATATATATATATATATATATATATTATTATTATTTTTGTGGGAGATATTGTGAAATAACTACCTATAAATAAAGCAAAAAGAACGCATTTATTGTATTTTCCGTGATTGCCAACCTAACAACCGTGGAGGCGTAGGCCGCTGTTGTCACAGGTACGGATTGTACATTCGAGATTAAAATGTAATGGCGCTAAATTTGAATGTACATAGTTACATAAAAAAAATATGTAAATAGTTACGAGTATTTATGGTACAGTATGTTATGATGCACAATAGTCATTCGAAAAAACTAAAATAGCACAGGAGACCTGTCAAAAATAATTTTAAACAAAAATAAATTTATTAGAAGTTGAAATTTAGGTAATGCTGGAATTGATCTTCTTCACTTATCCACTGAAAAAATACTCAGACGACAACAAATATTGGTTAAAGATACCGGTATCATGTAGCAATACTATGCCTACCAACAACTATAATTATCTAAGAAATTAAAAAAAAAACAATTACTTCAGGGTCGGTAATTATACTCCTTTGGGTACTTCTACTATTAAATTTGTTATGTTTTACTAGTATCTACATTATAGTTTATTACTGTTATGGATAAGGGAAAAGCTATCTGGTAATATAATGTCCTAGGGAGACAATTCAAAAATTTTATTGTATGCATCACTGGCATTATTTGTTGTTTACAGCCATAGGTGTAGGAACGGTGGGACAGAGTGGGGCGCTTGCCCCCCCCCCTGTTACAGGGAATAATTGGTCAGACTTTCTCTCTATTTTTTAAAAAAATATACCTTAGAAGACTTATTTTTAAATATTTATATTGTATGATTTATAAAAGGTAATTTCTAATAAATAAATGTTTCACTATTTGACTCAGTTGCTACGTCCCTCCCTTGTCAAAATTCTGGATACGCCCTTGTTTACAGCCTTGTGGTGATTAACAAGTCCACGGAGCAGAGCCAAAGGTCCTCGGACTTGTATACTTATTGCCCTTTAACGTTATAAACATTTTCATAATGCCCTTCATCCATATCATTATATGCCTGACAAATTTTTCTTATAGGTTATTACTTATACTTATTATAAGGCAACAATTATCAACAAATAATTTGCTAATGATGGAGATAATTGTATCGCGGCGTTTTCTCATAATGCGCAAATAATTAGGCGGTGTAAAGTTAATAAAAAATAGTTATATTACACTAATTATTTACAGATACATAACAACACATAACATATAACAAAAAGATTGACACACGAACCAGTGAAACACACAAGAATAATTATTGGAACAGTAAAGTACAGACTGCCAAGCATATACCTGTTGATGTGTAACATCCCCAGAAGAGGTAGGGAACCAATCTTTTATGAAGAGGTGGTTCAAATTAGCATGGCAACAATAATCTATTGCTGCACATTTTGTAGGGGAAAATTCCTTAATCTATTTAACTGATAAAAGTTTAATGGCTCTATCCTGGACATAATTAATTATCTCCACAACAACAATAGCAATTAATTTGTATTTTACAGGAATAATTAGCAATAAATTAGCACTAAATTACTGCGTACTAGCTTTTGTGATATATGAATTTTGTACCTCCAGCGTGAACTTGGAGCACCCCTTATAAATTAGTTATTATCTTCATAACAACAATAGCAATAAATTTGTGTTATATTAGCAATAAATTAGCACTAAATTACTGCGTAATAATTTTGTAGTTTATAAATGTGGTACCTCCAGCGTAAACTTTGTGACGTACCTACCCCTGTGTTGGATTTCCTGTTACTGCTATCGGGCGCCATTCTGTGAACTGTCTGTTTTAGGGGTAGTTTAGGATTGCGGATAGCTAGTCGGAGGTCCAGGATTATTATGTATAAATGATTGTGAAATTTGTAAAACTTAAACATTTTATTTACACATACCAAATGTACAAACATGTAACTAGAATAAAAAAAATAAATGTCTTAGAAATCTGTTTGTTTGACTCTAACTTTGAATTTATGTAACTTGGTATATATTTACTGTACTTGACGGGAATCCATTCTCTGAGATGACACTATCGCTCGGATTCAGCGACTATCTCGCTGAGGGCAGTTCGCGATGCGCGTGTCGTTGAGTTCTAGACTACAGAAGCTGCAGGTAGACTGGTCTTCTTGTATAGCCGAAGCAGCTATCTCAGTAAGTGACTTCTTAGTTATCCGATGCAGCTATTGTAAGAAGTGATTTCTTAAGCTCCGCAAGTGATATTTATACCTAAATTTGGTTACATTTGGTTGAAATTTGCGCGTTCGAAGAGTGAGATGTTACCGGCCATCTTATTGGCGCGGAGGCGGAGTTGTGTTGCGATGTCTGATTGGCTGTAGCCTTGGTTCATAAAATGTTTATTTTGTGTCTTTAAAAAAATTAAGCAAAAAATAAGATTCCAGTGTTTTTGTGAAAGTTATCATTCGGTAAAATTATACAATACAAATAGCACACGAATAAAATAAATATAATAAATATATTTCAGTTTGCCTTGAAGCCCGCGGCTGACCGTAGTGCGAGCATCACTCAGCTGTTCTTCTGTAAGTTTTCTAAGTGTGCTTTGACAAAAAAACATGATTTTCATGCCGATTTCGTAGCAAAACCTCAAGAAAAGTATTGGATGACCTTCTCTGCTCTGATTACAAAGACCACGGACCGGCTATGAAGAATGGAAATCGCTGGAAAGACTGTGAACTTGGTGTTTTGACCAATTCGTTTCTATGGAGAACTATGGCTCTGTGTCGTCTTTTGCCAGGAAATTTGAAGAAAATGGACGTCACTTCGTCACATCTCCGTCTTTCCTAGGCAGAAAAAAACAAAAAAGTATGTAAGTACCATATCTTCTTTTTTTTCTTCGGAGAGCCTGGAACGCTGGATTGAGTTCACCGCGCCTAGACGGAGGCCTCGTCCTGTCACGGGACCAGGTCGTTGGTCCATGAAGGCAGCTGCGCCTATTTGGGAACGTCCACTCGTGTCTTATTACCTGTCCGGCCCAGAACCTGGTTCTGGATTCTCGGAGCCGGTCGGCGGCTTGATCACGCAGCGACAAAGATAGGCCGATCAACTGCTCCACAAACTGTCCTGGGCACGATGGGGCGATTGGTCGTCGTCGGTGGCGGGGATGTTTTCAGAGCCAGCCAGAACGTTTGGCGACTTGGTGACGTCGCAGAAGAAAACCGTTTGTCCTTGCTGCGTCGGGATTCAACGCCCTCATGGTCAGGGTTTTTATTCACGAGTGCTGCTGATGGTTTGAAGTGGTACTTGCAGCTGTTTCTATGGCCGTTGTGGGTGCTATTACTGTTGTTTACGTGGCCGCCACTAACTGTTACTGTGGCCGTTATTGAGTTACTGTGGCCGTTACTGATTTACTGTGGCCGCTACTGACTGTTACTGTGGCTGTTACTGACTGTTACTAAGGCCGTTACTGACTATTACTGAGGCCGTTACTGACTGTTACTGAGGCCGTTACTGACTATTACTGAGGCCGTTACTGACTGTTACTGAGGTCGTTACTGACTGTTATTGTGGCCGTTACTGACTGTTACTGTGGCCTTTACTGACTGTTACTGTGGCCGTTACTGACTTGCTGTCGCCGTTACTGACTGTTACTGTGTCCGTTACTGACTGTTACTGAGGCCGTCACTGACTGACTGTGGCCGTTACTGGCTGTTATTGTGGCCGTTGCTGACTGAATGTGGCCGTTACTGATTTATTGTAGCCGTTAATGAATTACTATGGCCGATACTGACTGTTACTGAGACCGTTACTGACTATTACTGAGGCCGTTACTGACTGTTACTGTGGCCTTTACTGACTGTTACTGTGGCCGTTACTGACTTGCTGTGGCCGTTACTGACTGTTACTCTGGCCGTTACTGACTGTTACTGAGACCGTTACTGACTATTACTGAGGCCGTTACTGACTGTTACTGAGGCCGTTACTGACTGTTATTGTGGCCGTTACTGACTGTTACTGTGGCCTTTACTGACTGTTACTGTGGTCGTTACTGACTGTTACTGTGGCCTTTACTGACTGTTACTGTGGTCGTTACTGACTGTTACTGATTGAGGCTGTGGCGGTTACTGCGGAAACGGCATCACTCGTGTCGGTTGCCGACTCGACTTCAAAGCCAGCCGGCGGCGTGAGCACGCAGCGATGGCCGCTGTCGGAACCGTCTTTCCTCATACCTGTCTCCGCTGTTTCAGGTCCTTGGTCAGTTGCTCTCTGATGTGTCTGTTCGGTGACTGATTGACGTCCTTGTTTCGTTGTCGTTGGCTTTTGGGTTCTGTTGCTGTGGTGGGCGGCATTGTCCGTGCCTGATTGTCGATCCGACCCAAAACTTGTTTTCGGATTCTCGGAGGTCGGTTGAAGAAGAGAACACGCAGCAGATGACCGCAATCGGAGCTGTTTCTAGTGTCGGAGCTGTGTAGCGTCCCGGTTCTGTTACTGTAACCGCTGTCGGAGCTGTTTAGCGATCCTGTTCTGTAGCTGTCTGATGTCCTGTGTCTGTGTCGGGAGTGTGTTTAGTTCATGTTGGGGCGCCATTTTGTGACGTACCTACCCCTGTGTTGGGTTTGCTGTTACTGCTTTCGGGCGCCATTCTGCGAACTGTCTGTTTTAGGGGTAGTTTAGGATTGCGGATAGCGAGTCGGAGGTCCAGGATTATTATGTATAAATGATTGTGAAATTTGTAAAACTTAAACATTCTATTAACACACACCAAATGTACAAACATGTAACTAGAATAAAAAAATAAATGTCTTAGAAATCTGTTTGTTTCACTCTAACTTTGAATTTATGTAACTTGGTATATATTTACTGTACTTGACTGGAATCCTGTCTCTGAGATGACACTCTCGCTCGGATTCAGCGACACTCTCGCTGAGGGCAGTTCGCGATGCGCGTGTCGTTGAGTTCTAGACTACAGAGGCAGGCTGCAGGTAGACTGGTCCTCTTGTATAGCCGAATCAGCTAACTCAGGAAGTGACTTCTTAGTTAGCCGAGGCAGCTATTGTAATAAGTGATTTCTTAAGCTCCGCAAGTGATTTTTATACCCAAATTTGGTTACAATTGGTTGAAATTTGCGCGTTCGAAGAGGGAGGTGTTACCGGCCATCTTATTGGTGCGGAGGCGGAGTTGTGTTGCGATGTCTGATTGGCTTTAGCCTTGGTTTGTAAAATGTTTATTTTGTGTCTTCCAGCGTTTTTGTGAAAGTTATCATCCGGTTAAATTATACAATACAAATAGCACATGAATACAATAAATATAATAAATATATTTCAGTTTGCCTTGAAGTCCGTAGCGCCAGCATCACTCAACTGTTCTTGCAGTTGTCAAATGGATTTCCCGGGTGGTTTTTTGCAAGTTCTGTGAATGGATTTGTGTCCTTAAGGGCCCTATTGTCGTCCAGACAGTTAGACCCGTCCCGTGGATTATGGGTATGCCGGCTGGCAGTAGTTGTACATCTTCACTTATAACCTTTAACTTTTCTAAGTGTGCTTTGACAAAAAAACATGATTTTCATCCCGATTTCGTAGCAAAACCTCAAGAAAAGTATTGGATGACCTTCTCTGTCCTGATTACAAAGCCCACGGACCGGCTATGAAGAATGGAAATCGCTGGAAAGACTGTGAACTTGGAGTTTTGACCAACTCGTTTCTATGGAGAACTATGGCTCTGTGTGTCGTCTTTTGCCAGGAAATTTGAAGAAAATGGACGAAAATATGTGACTTCGTCACAACTTGATGTTTATAACAATGGCAATAAATTTGTTTTATACGGTAATAATTAGCAATAAATAAGCACTAAATTACTGCGTACTAGCTTTTGTGGTGTATTAATGAGTACCTCCGGCGTGAACTTGGAGCTACACTTATAAATTAGTTATTATCTTCATAACAACAATAGCAATAAATTTGTGTTATATGGCAATAATTAGCAATAAAGTAGCACTAAATTACTGCGTACTAATTTTGTGGTTTATTATTGTGGTACCTCCAGCGTGAACTTGGAGGTACACTTATAAATTAGTTATTATCTACATAACAACAATAGCAATAAAATTGTGTTATACGGCAATAATTAGAAACAAATTAGTACTGAATTATAGCATATAATTCAAATGTGCGTGTATGCGTGTGTGTGTGAGTGTGTGAGTGGGTGAGTGAGTGAGTAAGTGAGTGTGTCCTCCACGATAATTCTTACAACAAACTTCCGAAAATTACTATTTTCCGTATTTAATTCATATAAAGAGTTGATTAGATTTTGGGTAAAATTGGATAACCAAAAGTGATATTTTACTTGAAGTCCATAACAGTTTTTAATGAAAAATTATATTAAAATATAATCCAAAGTTTTTCAGTTCTAGTATTTAAGGCTATCATATCAAGAAAAATCAAATATTTTAGCTAAAATTACTAAACCGGAAATGATACTTTATTTGAAGCTCTGAATAGATTTTCGTGAAAAATATATTATGATATATTCAAAAACTCTTTTAATTTAGCATTTAATACTTATATGGAACAACGTATTAGATTTTGACTAAAATTGATAAACCGGAAATGATACTTTACATGGAATTGACGGGAGGTTATGTGCTAGCCACATCAAATTTTTTACTATTTAAATTGTTCCAAAATTAAAAAGCTAAACTTAAATTTTGATTAAAGAACCTAAAAATAAGTGAACAAGGGCTCTCTCCATGGCAAGTTTGAGAACCCGTGAGGTGACGCCTGATAAACGCGCTAAACGGTACAAAAATGTCGTCATGGCCGAAATCTGAGAATAGAAGCATATTGGCACAACCAGAAATGAGTTATAAGTTGTGTTGATAAAAATATAAACTACATAATACAGTAAAGCTGTGGAAATTAAATAGTTCAGGGAACTATCTGTAAGAAATTGTTCTGTTATATATATATATATATATATATATATATATATATATATATATATATATATATATATATATATATATATATATATGATTGATTTTGAAATAAATAAATTGTGACGTAACTTTTCCCTAAAGGGTTTGTTGAGTCACTGTACTCCGCATGGATTTTCTGTTGGGAGGCCGCCAGCCTCTAAACAGTGGAGACGGGCAGAGTTGAAAACCATAGGAATGGTTATAAAAAGGATAAGGGCGCTACGTAATTTTTATCCGGAAAATTACAAGAAAAAACTTAAAGTTCTTACCTACCGTAACGTTGTTGCCTGTAAATGACTGATGTTTGTGAAATAAAAGAAGTAATTATAAAACAGAATTTAATAACAGCAAATTAATAAGTGCTGAAGGCACGACATGAATTATAATAAAAAATGTAAATCGTACAACAATATAAAATTGAATAAAAATGAAATTTCAAACGAAATATACTCTAACTGTACGACATATTGTTGCACCCTGAGCTCATAACTCAGCTTCGACTACCAACAATACACCTACAACAATTCGAATTTGTATCGGTTCAAACGTGGGCAAAACGTGCCAGTTGACGCGGTACACGTCACAGAATTACAAGTTGCAACAATGCAATAAAATAACATGACCAGAAAAATTAACTAATATACATAATATTTCCTAACGACAATTAAATGTTCTGAACTGAGGGCTCCAACCTGATCTGTAACTTTACGACTGGAATTTACAAGACATGAACCATATATGACGCTAAACAAAACTGTATTAATTCCAAAACTCGTATAACAATAAAACACTATTCGTTCCAACAAAACTACAATACTTATGGCTAATGTGCATCCATGGTAACCAGAATTTATTGAAAGTGTTATTATGAGCACAGATGTAAGCACTGTAACTTTACATGGGCGCTGTAGAATTTACGTCGGCTATTTTTCTCGACGAAAGGCTTGCAGTTGTCAAATTATTTATAAAATAAATACAAATTTAGACAAGACGAATAATGTACCATATTTTTTTATTAATAGACAAAGACTATCGAAGGTAATTTTATATTAATTAAAACGAAAGTTATATAATTTAATTTTAATAAAATTCCGGAAATCAAATTAAAATTACATGTGTGCATGCTGAAAAATCAGTTTTTTTTTACAAAATTTAGATATGCTACAAATAGGATGACTTGAGCTCCTATTTCTAAAAGAATGAGACTGCGGATAAATATTTCCACTTGTTTGTTAAATAATTTTCATACATTTTCGAATTAATTGTTCCACTGCGAATCGCATAATCCATCTCTATTTCACTTGTATAGGTACGTAATTGCATATTGGTTATCTATTGTATTACGTTTTCTTTTCTTTGATTTTCTAAAAAAGGTGTTTAAGTATTATTTGATTTTTTTACGCTCTATTAAGAAAGTATCATAATAAATATATAATATAAACCAACGTTTGACAAGGTAACTGCATATTTTCTATTATCTTGCAGACTTACAGTTGACAAAAATGACACGAATGACAGTTCACAAAATGATGAAATTAGCCGCAATTTAAGTAAGCGCTGTAGAACTTCTGTAGAACCCGCTGTAGGTCACTTACGTACAAGGGTATATTCAGAATAGACATTTTCATTCCTATGTAAAATTCTCAGTTACAGCGCGCTGCAACGTACATCGATGTATAGTTACAGCGCTGTAGCGTGTAAAGTTCACGTTAACTCCAGTTCTTCCTCGCAACAAGAACACAAAATGGAAGAACGATGTTAAACAAGGTAAAGTACTAAGCTCATATGGCGTGTGCAGGGCGGAAAAGGGCTACGTAGTTAGGCGATGCTGACTGATGGAACTCAAGCTGGCTGATGCTCCAACAATAAAGATGTGATGGCAGAGTGGCCGAATACTCCCAAGGAGATTAATTGAAAAACGAAAACCTAATGCCTGTGAATCCACACGGCGCATCACCAAGAAATCAAACACTAGACATTCAAAAAGGCACCTCGACGCTGTCAAAATCTGCACAATAGCGAAACCAAAAATATTGATTCAAGACGACAACGAAGGAGCACTCCACTTTTACATCGACACAAAACTACACTAAAATTTACGTAAAACAACAGTCATGTGTCACAAATACGATGGTTCGAAAAATACGTGCACGTTGCACAACGTCAGGAACTAAAGTCCTCGAGATCGGAAACTTTTTCACGGATCTCAAAATGGTGGCCGGAAACAAACAACGCCACAGTAAAACAAAAAGGGTAACATAAAGAAGAAATAATAACACGAAGTAGAATACACTTAAAAATGAAGCCGCGCGTCACTGTAGATCTAAGCGCTACGCTCGAACTTGTGAAAGAATGTCAACATACCGCAAAGTCGCCACAAAATAAATCATTAAAAATCACTAAATAAAATAGAAATAGGTCGAAAATAATGAAGATAAGAATACAAGTAAGTTAACAAATAGAAGCGAAACATATATTACATGAGGTACAAAATGTAGGAACAAATGAACCACTAAACACAACCAAAAAAGCAGATGTGGAGTTGCAGAGATGGTTTATTGGACAGAATACTAACTATAGAAAGTATAGCAATTGGAAAGCACAGAGATATAAAGGATTGACAGAATAACAGTAAAGATTTGACGAGAGAATTCCAGATTTAAGATGAAAGAAAGGTACGTAGAAGATAGGAATAGGAAACTAGAGCAAAAAAAAATGCAATAGGGCAAAATTAGACCGTAACAATATTATAGGAACTTTATTTTTTGATTACTCTCATTTTGCTCTTGATACACTTCCAAAAGGGACTCCAGATATTTACATATTTACAAGTTTAGTTTAAAATATTTTTATGACAAATAATTGAATTACTTTGCGAATACGACATTACATAATATTTATAAGGATCTACAATGAGATTGTTTAATTCACACCATTTAGCAAGGTTATTAAAATCTTGTTGAAGTATGAGACAATCTTCAAATGATAAAATATGTAGAAATATTTTTAGTCACCAGCAAATAAAAGTTTGTTACATTTTAAAATATTAATTATGTCGTTAATAAATCGAATAAATGAAAGGGGACCTAAATTAGAAACTTACGGAACACCGGATGCAATGATAGAAGATAATTAATGCCCAGGAAACTGAGCAGAGAGCTGCCGGTTGGTGAGGTAGGAGCAAAAAATAAAGTCTATTGAGTGCTATAGTGCTTTAGCAAAATGAAACATATACTCTGTCTATTACAAGTTAAAAATGCAATATTTTAGCTATAATTACAAAAAGTTTTGCAATATATTGTGAATTTGTGGTTGTGAATATGCATAACCTCACAAATACAGTATGGCCAGCATGGATTCTAAACTCAATATAATTACAGAAAAAGTAAACTCACTAGAAATAATCAAAGAAGATGTGGCACAAACAAATAGGGATATTAAAGCAATCCAAGTATCAATGGATGAAATAACCTTAAAAATTATAAACTGGAAGATCAAATAGCAACACACCAAAAGACAATAAACTTCATGGAAAAACTCTGAAAAAGATTTTCGCTGGAATTCAAGAATCAGATCTCAACAATCAAAATCTCATAGATACAGTGGTAAAAATAATGTCGAAAAATATGAATATTTAGGTTCATAATCAAGATATCAACTATGTTCGCCGTCTAGGCAAAAAATCAGAAAAAGCACGCCCTGTATTGTTCGCATTCGTCTCTACACAAACCAGAAACTTGATTTTTAAAAATAGATTTAAGCTGAAAGAAACAAATGTATACGTAAATGAAGATCTAACACCCGAGGATCAAGGAAAACATCGCGATCTAATCAAACACTACAAGATCTTAAAAATGGATGGGAAAAACGCAAAAATACAAGGTAACCGAATAATTATTAAAGAAGAAAACCAAAAGAGGGGCCGCCAATCATTAGACGACAGTCCCACGAGTGAGCTGCATGTGGCAAAATCCAAAAAGGCAGACGAAACGGACAACCAACTCGTTACTGTCGAAACATAACCCTAAATAAAACCATCTCGAGCGAAGAAGCTGTAAAATAAGGGTCGACAACACACAGAATGCAGAAACAGAAGAACTCCAATACGAACACGACCCTTTCCCGCTAGATTTCTCAACTAAGATAAGTGTAAACTCTATTTATGAATATAGCTATAATCAAGTATATGAAAATAAACAACAAATCGCGGACATACAATTACAAATACAAGTGCTACAAAACCTCGTGGCTAACATGCAATTCCTGGGACCCAACCCAAAAAGAAACAATCAACAAAATGCATTTGTTCTATCGCAACATGCACCACCACCGGAGAAATTTACGTTTAACAAAAGCGAATGGGAATCATGGATAGAGCATTACGAGAGGTACAGAAACACAGTTAAACTTTCGCAAGCCCCAGAAGATGTGCAAATAAATAACATATTATTGTACATGGGATCACAAGTAAGCAAAGTATTCGAACGATTACAGAAAAAACGAGGATTTTCACACATACAGCGAGTTAAAAAAGGCGTTCAGTAACTTCTACAAAAAGAAAACTAATGTTATATATGAACAAGCTAAATGCAACTTAAGAGTCCAAAAGGAAAATGAAACAGATTCCGAATACATAAACACTATCATTGCAATGGCGAAAACATGCAAATACAGTGCGTTAGAGAATGAACTGATACACGCGACAAATTAATAAATGGTATCAGGGACCATAAACTTTCTGAGATTCTACAATTGGACAAATCGCTGACGCTAGCCAAGACTATCGACAAGGCGAAGCAAGCGGAGACTACCAGGACGCAAAACCTGGAAAGCAACAAGAAACCAACCACGATATAGACCGAGTCCAAAAAAAAAGCAACAAAGAGATAAGTATGAATCTAAATACGTTGATAAAAATAAATCCTTTCAAGAATGTCGTAGGTGAAGATATATAGGGAAGATTAAAAACCATAAATGCGACATCGAAATAGAAGCTTAATCAGGACCGTACGTCGTGATAACGCCAAGAAGAGTTCCCAGAAGAAGTGCGAAAAGAACATAAAAGAATGATTACAACGGACGTGATACGGAAGATCAACGAACCAACAGACTGGTGTTCGCCCATGGTGATTGCCAGAAAAAGTAGCGGTAAACTACGAATCTGCATCGACCTCGCCAAATTAAACCAGTTCGTCAAGCAGGAACGATTTCAACTTCCAGCGATCGAAGAAACGCTTGCAAGGTTACAAGACGGGAAATTCTTCTCCAAGCTAGATTGTTCACCGGGTTTCTGGCAAGTCGAACGTATATAAAAGATGTCCGTTCGGTATCACAAGTGCACCGGAAGCCTTTCAAAAGACTATAAGCCAAATTATAGACAGTTGTGGGCTCAATTCGGCGATCGTTCATGCGGACGATTTAATAATAAGCGGGCGTACTAAAAAGAAACATGATGAACAATTAAATATAGTTCTTAAAAAACTTAAACCATACGGGGTAACACTAAATGCGAGTAAGTGCGAGTTCGATGTAAAAGAAATAAATATCTCGGGTACATGATGAAGGAATACAACCAGATTGCAATTACGTAAAATCCATTGTGGACTTTCCCGAGCCCAAAAATGCAAGCGATGTGATAAAATTCTTAGGAATAGTGACGTACTTGACTAGATTTATCGGATACACCCGCACTACGTGAATTGTTGCGTAAAAATAATGTATTCTTGTCCGACCAGAAACTTTGTTTTACGAAGTTAAAAGAATTAATTACTTAAGTACCAGGCGCACAATACATTATTAATTACAAGACTAGAATATCATCGGACGCAAGTGCGTACAGCATTGGTGCGTACGGAACTTGGAGACTCGTTTGATCCTGCTCTTAATCATTGAGTATAGCAGAGCATCACTACGCACAGATCAAAAAGAATGCTTGGCTATAGTCTTCACTTACAATCGATTAAGCCAATTCCTAATTGGAAAGAAGTTCCAGATTCACACCGATCACAAGCCACTATTGACCATACCAATGAACAAACCTATCAACGATATAACAGCTAGGATTTACGAAAATAAAATCTATTGCGACCATAATAAACACAGATGAGGACGAAATTAGAGCAAGTCAATATACAGATAGTGTTCTAAACGAAACAAGAAATTACGTTAAAGAGGGATGGCTAGAAAAGAATACCAAATACAGCTATACTACCTTATTTCAAAAACCGACACGAATTATCCATATTGTATGGTACTTTAATGTATCAGGATCGCGTCGTTATCCCAAATGAGAAACGTGATAGATATCTAAAATATATACATACAGGATATATGGGAATAAGTAAGTGCAAATCAAGAGCATAACAAACAGTTTAGTGGCCTGGAATATCACAGCAAATAAAGGATCTCGTCATTAACTGCGAAATATATTTAAAACTTCGGAAACCCAATGTCGAGCCATTTCTCACACTGTAATCACAATCACTGCCTTCGAATATGATTGGCATCGATTTATGCGAACTTGGGAGGATATATGTGTCTTGTTGTACAAGATTATTATAGTCTCTATATAGAAATTGACCCACTAAGAAGATAGAAAGTAAGGCAATTTCAGTTTTGAAGAAAGTCTTTGCGCAGCATGGAATCCCAAGATCCGTAAGAAGAGACAACGGCAGGCAGTTTGTTTGTGGTGAGTTTCGGGGTTTCTCAAACCTAGAATGGATTTAAATGGAAACCCAGCTCCAATTTGCGCAATCTAAAAGCTTAGCGTAAAGTGTAGTAAAAACAGCTAAGAAAATCTTGAAATGTAAAAGATTCAGACTTGGGATTATTGGCATACCGAAATACACCATTATTCTGCGCAGTATCGCCAAGTCAATTGTTACTGGAAAGGATCTCGAGAGAAAGAATCCCACTCCAAAAGAATAGATTGATCTTAAAAATTCCGGATCATAATAAACCTTGGTTTAACCAGGCCTGCCGAGAACAAAAACTTTTCTGTAAACGTAACTTAAGAAAATATGCTAATCGCAGTAGTATAAATTTAACCAATTACATACAATCCAAAAAAGAATATAACAACATTAAATGTCAAAGTAAAATCAATTACAACAAACAGATTACAAAAGCTCTGGCAGATACAAAGTATAATATTGAATTCTAGAAGACTGTGAATACTTTAAAACCTAAATCCAAAAATATTATTAAAATAAGTATTGAAGAATAGGAAACTTTTTATAAATAATCCTTCCCTCTATCTAGTGGGTAAATAAATTCATTTTTTTGTTTGCCGTCATCCTTTTCTAGATATGGATATAAGCCTACAAGAACTACAGTCTAGTATTTACATATTATATAGTAGTATAGGTCTACCGTTCAACCAAGTATTGCGCAACAGAATTCTTCATTTCTAAGGGTGATATGTAGCACAATGAACTAATATACAATGATTACACGACGCAAAGGTAATTACCAAAGCCTCTAAGTATTAATTGAAATATAAGTAGAAATGAGGCGAGTAAATATTATATCTAAATAGACAATTTATTGCAATGGTTAAATACTGCACCCCTACGGGATGGCCAGCTACATGGCTATATGGGAGAGATTAGTAGGGTCCTTATCTATGAAACCAAATAGAATTTTAGGTGGTACAACGCAATATTTTTTACCTCTCGCTAAAAATTGCATATCCAGATTTTAGTGAATAAGCACGTTGTAAGTTCCCTAGAATCTGATTATAACATTTTTACGATGATGTCCGTATGTATGTGTGTGTGAATGTGTGTGTGTGTGTGTGTGTGTGTGTGTGTGTGTGTGTGTGTGTGTGTGGATGTGTGTGTGGATGTTGGATTCACGATTTCTCAAATACTATAAGACTTAAGACATTTTTAACTCCGGATTCCTCAATCTAACAATAATGGGGAGAGTTGATTAAGTTTTGGTATCAATTGGACAACCGGAAGTAGTAGTTACAAGAAAAAAATCATCTAAATATTATTTATAGAAAATTTATGTAAATATTTTAAAGAACGTTAAATTCTTTATTCGATAAATATAAATTAATTATTATATCTTTTATAGAGTTAGAGATAAAGAAATGCATATAAAATAATTTGATATAAAAATCTCAGATCAAACTACTACAAAGCAAGAAATTCAAATGTTTGACACATAAATGTCACTGTCAAAAATATTTGTATGCCACTGTCAAAAATATTTGTACATTATTATGAAGATTATGAAAATAAAAAAAAGTCAACAACGCAAAAGAATATACGTAAAAAAGAATATAAAAGGAATTTGCGAAAAAATGACGAATATAAAGAAAAAGAAAAGGAAAGTAGTAAAATAAAATTTCAAGATATTGAATATAAAGAAAATGTATGTATTGTACATAATTTATATTAAAATATCCCATAGATTTTGCAAATATATGTGAGAATTATTTTATAGTGAGACATGAATATAATTGTTTTTGAATTTAAAAATATTTTTCGTTTTATGCGTACAATCAGGTAAAATATATGGCGAGAGGTAATGTGCTGGCCACATCAGATTTTTTATTTTGAATTTTTTTGAAATTCTTTTATATAGTGGAATATTCCGGCTATGTTTATGGGTACTCTAAAAATCCCCTACGAGATGGTCAGCTACATGGCTCTATGGGGGTGATTTGCAGGGTCCTTTGCTATGAAACAAAATAGAATGTGAAGTAGTACGCCATATTTTTTAAAATATTTTTAAAAGTTTCCTATATTGTCGAATATTTCGTCTATGTTTAAGGATTAACTACAAACCCCCTATGGGATGGCTAGCTACATGGCTATATGTGGGAGATTTGGAGAGTCCTTATCTATGAAATAAAATAGAAATATATATATATATATATATATATATATATATATATATATATATATATATATATATATATATATATATAATTATAACTTGTGTAGGATTTCAGTGAAAGGGCATGTAAGTAGAGCTCGTTTCTTGATTATTTCATCTAGCTTTCGGATTTATTTAATCCTTCATCAGGATGCTGTAAAATTATACATCAATGTAACAAATAGTAGTTAACATTTAGGTATGCAAACTTACAATAATGTGTTATAACTAATCTTCACATTATTGTAAGTTTGCATACCTAAATGTTAACTACTATTTGTTACATTGATGTATAATTTTACAGCATCCTGATGAAGGATTAAATAAATCCGAAAGCTAGATGAAATAATCAAGAAACGAGCTCTACTTACATGCCCTTTCACTGAAATCCTACAAAATTTATAATTATAATTAAAACAGTGACGAATTCTCAACACGTATATATATATATATATATATATATATATATATATATATATATATATATATATATATATATATATATATATATATATATATATATATATATATATATATATATATATATATAGTGGAATAGTCCGGCTATGTACTCTACAAACCCTCTATGAGATAGCCAGTTACATGGCTATATGGGGGTAGTTTGTAGGGTCCTTAGCCATGAAACAAAATAGATTTTGAGGTGGTACGCCGTATTTTTTTAAATAATTTTAAAAGTTTCCTATATTGTTGAATATTCCTGCTATGTTTAAGGTTAATCTACAAACCTTCTACGGGATGGCCAGCTACAAGGCTATATGGAGGTGATTCAACGCTATATTTTTTTACATTATTTTAAAAGTTTCGTATATTGTTGAATATTCCCGCTATGTTTAAGGGTTAACTACAAACCTCCTACGAGATGGCCAGGTACATGGCTATATGGGGGAGATTAATAAGGTCCTTATCTGTGAAATATAATAGAATTTGAGTTGGTACAACGCAGTATTTTTTTTATTTGAATTATTTTGAAATTTTTGTATGTAGTGGAATATTCCGGCTATGTTTATGGGAACTCTAAAAACTCTCTACGAGATGACCAGCTACATGGCTATATGTGGGTAATTTGTAGGGTCCTTAGCCATGAAACAAAATAGATTTTGAGGTGGTACGCCGTATTTTTTAAACAATTTTAAAAGTTTCCTATTTTGTTGAATATCCCTGCTATGTTTAAGGTTAATCTACAAACTCCCTACGGGATGGATAGCTACAAGGCTATATGGGGGTGATTCAACGCTATATTTTTTTTACATTATTTTAAAAGTTTCGTATATTGTTGAATATTCCGGCTATGTTTAAGGGTTAACTACAAACCTCCTACTAGATAGCCAGGTACATAGCTATATGAGGGAGATTAATAGGGTCCTTATCTGTGAAATATAATAGAATTTGGGGTGGTACACCGCAGTATTTTTTTAAAAAATAATTTAAAAGTTTCATATATACAAGATGTTCCACAACTCAGGACAAAAAATTGAAGCGTATATACTGTATAACGTGCTGGTCATAAAACAAAAACAATTTTTTAACAATTTGCAAAAAAATTGCATCGTATTTCAAGCAAACATTTTTTTGCCACTGGTCGGTAGCTATTTTTAATAATTTTTTTTAAATCTTCTAAAATGAAAGTAATTATTTACATAATATCTAATACTAATAAATGTATAATATTTTGTAATTAATAATTTAATATAATTTGATAGGTGGTAAGGAGTTCTTTCGTCGACATTGCTGTTAATTATCATTTTTGTTTGCTGGTGCAGTGTTCTAATTTTACAGTGAATAGCAGAGTAATGTAGTTTTTGTTAAAATGGATGCATTTAGTAACAGTGAATTAGTGGACATGGTGTTAATTTATGGAGAAGCAGGGCAAAATTCGTTATTGGCACGACGTCTCTGTGCTGAACATTATCCTTTACGGCAATTACTCACTCACCGTTTGTTTGTGAGGATAGTCCATCCTTCGAGACATAGGAACTGTGCGAACTAATCGTGGGAGAGGTGGTGGCCGCCAGCATTATCACGATAATATGGTAAATGATATCTTAGATGCTGTACAAACTAGTAGTACTCGAAGAGTATCTCGACAATTAAGAGTACCACATAATTCAGTATGGGGAATTTTAAGAGATTATAAGTACCACCCATTCCATTTTCAACGGATACAGGGGCTAACAGAACCTGAACATCAGTTTAGAGTACTGTTTTGCAACTGGCTTTTACAAAAACATATTGAAAATCCTAATTTCTCCTCGTACATCATATTGTCTGATGAAGGAACTTTTTCGAGGGAGGGAGTTCATAATTATCATAACTCAAATTATTGGACTCAAGAAAATCCGCACGTTCTTATACGAGGCAGTTTTCAGCATCGTTTTTCGATAAATGTTTGGGCAGGTATTGTTAATGAAATGTTACTTGGGCCATACATTCTACCAAATAGGATTCCTGGAGCTAATTATTTATTATTTTTACAAAATACTTTGTCAGAGTGCGTCAGTATGCATGGTTTCAGCACGATGGTGCGCCATCACACTATGCTGCAAATGTAAGGGAACATTTAAACCAAGTGTTTAAGGACAGGTAGATTTGTCGCGGTGGTCCTGTAGCTTGGCCTGCTAGATCCCCTAACCTAAATCCGCTGGATCTTTTTTCTAGGGTCGTTTTGAATCACTCGTATACGATAACCAAAATGCGCCGGAAAAGGAAGACGAACCTAGGCAGAGAATAGAAAATGCAGCAGAAACAATACGAGTACAAAATTCGTGTCAAGGCTGTACTAAATCATTAATTCAACGGGCTGCAATGTGTGTAAGAATAAATGATGCAAATTTTGAACAGTATTTGAAGTTTTGTGGTTCAGGTATCTGTTTAGTTATTTGCCAAATTATTATTAAATACATTGCATTAATATTAGAAATTATTTTGTATTCAAAACTATTATCTCTAAATCTAACGAACATTACATGACGTATGCTACTCCAGTGGTCCAAAAATGTCTTCTTCAAGTAAACTATCCTTAATTTACGGATTTTTTTTAAAATTTGTGTCATGATCAGCACGTCGTACAGTATGTACCATTTAATTTTTTGTCCTAAGTTGTGGAACACCCTGTACATGGGGCTCGTGGCCGCGTGCATGTGTGTCACATCGCGAATCTGAAGAACCGGGTTCGATCCCGACCGACGTCAAATATTTTCGATTTAAAATGGCACAAAATTGACCTCTGTGGTGCACTCTCCACGCTAGCAATGAGTGTCCGTGAGGTAACGCCTGGTAGATTGGCACACCCAGCAATGGGTAATGATATATATATAGCCGTGATATATATATATATATATATATATATATATATATATATATATATATATAAATAAAGCGGAACATTCCGGCTATATTTTAAGGATTAAGTACAACCCTCCCCCCTACAAGATAACCAGCTACTATTAATAATATTAAATATAAAATAAATATGAATGAACAATGCACTTTATGTAATAAACAACAGACAGAAAACCTATTCCATTTCTTCACAGAGTGCCCAATTTACTCCCCGTATCGCTCTACTTAAAAAGCTTAATTCCAACTAATGAGCAGTCTCTGCATACATTATTTGACAATCTGGATGCTGAGAATGTTTGAAATATATTTTACTATGCAATAAACTCATTAAAGTTAAGATATTAAATAATAAATGAATAGTGGAGAAAATATAATAACTCCCAGTTCACTATATATATTTTTGGCTAAATTAAATAAGTATGTTAGATTGCAAGCAAATAAATCGCTACATGCATCGTAGAGATTATATAATGTTTATATGAATTTTTGAATTCATGCATTTAATAAAAAAAATCCATTTTCCTTTTTCTTATTCTATTGTTGTATGCTGTTATTTTATTATGTATTTATAAGATACGCTATAATATTATATCTGCAGATTGCTGTTATAATTAGTATATTTTGCCAATCAATTGTACTCGTATGAGTTTTCTCAAAACAATAAATTTATATCTATCAATCTATCTAACTATATATCTATTTATTAAAGTTAGATAGTATGGCAATTAAGCGGTAGTTTTTTATATCACTAACATCATATTTATGGATAGATGTAATTCCTGTGACTTTACAAATTTCAGGGAAGCATGCAGTTTTAATTATTGATAAATTAATAATATAAAATAGAGCATTTGACAATAGATAGTAGAGTCTTTAAACTGAGAATATTGTCAGGGCCACAGATTTTAGCTGGCGTATAGACAATTGAATATCTTCTCTAGTAACGTGGTTCAAGGCACTTGAGTCAGAGGGTGAAGAGTTAGTGTTGCAGACGGGACTGTTAGGGTGGATTTATGCAGCCTACTTTTTATTTTACTTTTTCTTTTACTGTATAAAAGTTAAGTGTGTGTTAATATATGTACTGCTTTATGTGCACACTTTTAATTTTACTTTAAGACCTTAAGTTGATCAACATTGAACTTAATATCGTTAAAGTAAAAGAATATTACAACTGCGCATGAGCTCCACTTCACAAACGTCAGCGGGTATTTGTTTTTGTGTATAGGTTTTAGGTTATGAAAACGAAAAATTAGTAAAGAACAATAAGATTGTATGATGAAACAGATATTTTATTCAAGAATAAAGTGATCACAAAGAATGTTTAGAAAAGTATAGCGTCTGTATTAAATGAAACTGGTTAGTATATTTACTTACTTTACTATGTAATAATATTTTTGTATGCACAAATTATTACATTCTTGTCCATATTAACAAGATTTATTTATCTATTTACATTTGCGACTATATGCCAGAAAAATCACATCTGCGTATGTGTACTGAATACTTTAAAGTAGCTACATAAAGTACCAAACTTAAAGTAAAAGTAAAAGCAAAAAGAAAAAGTGAAATAAAAAGTAGACTGCGTAAATCCACCTTTAGTAGAATAAACAGAATTATAAAGGAGGAAGCAGAAGCGTTAGGAATATCATCAGTGTTGGATAGATCTGAATTATTAAAGGTGAATACATTTGAATATGATGATGTTTTTTCTTTTAATATTAACAAAATTCCAGAATTTTTAGGGTCGTTAACGTTAATAATTATTTTTTTCACAAGCGGAAATGTATTTTTCTTTGATATCCTTTTTTTAATTTTGATTTTTTTACATTTAATTTAGTAAATTTCATTAGTCCTAAATTTTTTAAAAGTATTCTATGACGTAGTTATAGAGATGATTTGATACCCGAACTGTGGATAATAATTGGATTCACATAAAATTGTTCTTTTCAAAACATAAAAATTTATAAATATCTTAATATTATATTAAAGAATTAGTTTTATAAGACATGCTTTATTCGCACGTATCAAAATTTGGAATATGAGTAACTGTCATCCAGTAACAACCTTCTAAAACTTTTTCGAAACACAATAGGGTTTCGCAATGAGTTTATTATGAACTCAAAATATTAAAAAAATTGTGGTTAATATTTGGAAATATGTGTTGATAATATGCACTTTAATAAAATGATTAATAAAAAAACCTACATATAGTCCAAGTTTTGAGTACCACCGGCAGCATATATGTTAATCAACATATATTTCAGTTTCATATAAACGCATGGCGTTATAAATTTAAAAAAGTGTTATTTGGTTTACTACATTTGTTTTGTTATTTTCTGCATTCGTGTACTTGAAAATGGTTTTCGTATATAAAAACGGCTTGAAAATAGTGAGAATTTGGAATAGAGTAAAACTACAACGCAGATATAGAGGTAAGGGAATCGTATTAAAAACTAGAATATTTTAAAAAACTAATAGATTTTTTTCAAAACTGCGATAGTCGTTATCAAACATTGTTAAGGTCTATAGTTTTAATATAAATAACCCATGTTCTAATTTGTTACTACGGTGGAGGGCCCCACTTCCAGGTACACTTGAGCTTAATTAAGTCTATATTGACTATGTTTACACGTATAGCAAAAAAGTACTTTGACTTGACTTTGACTTCTAAAAGGCGACTTTTGCCGTTGTGTTAACACTCTCGCCTATTACTTTTCTTCCTGAAGTCAAGTCCAAAATAAAATAGACTTGACTCATATAAGTGACTTTTAAAAAGTCATGTGAACCAACAAACGAAACATACTTTACTTTACTAACAGTGACATCTAGTTTTCATCCACAAATTCCGATATATTTACTTACACAATTTTGTGTTTTTTATCTGAATTTAAAATATGCTCGAATTTATCGAGGTGAAGTTAGCGACGCGTCGCTCAGCGACGGGTGCGTATAGGTCTACCGTTCAACCAAGTATTGCGCAATAGAATTCTTCATTTCTAAGGGTGATATGTAGCGGAATAAACTAATATGTAATGATTATGCGATGTAGGGGTAATTACCAGTGCCCCTAGATATTAATTAAAATATAAGTAAAGATGAGACCACTAAATATTATATCTAAATAGACAATTTATTCTAATAGTTAAATACTGCACCCCTACAGGATGGCCAGCTACATGGCTATATGGGGGTGATTAGTAGAGTCCTTGTGTATGAAATAAAATAGAATTTGAGGTGGTACAACGCCGTATTTTTTTTTTAAATTAATTTTAAAAGTATCGTATATATAAGAATATTCCGCTTATGTTTAAGGGTAAACTACAAACCCCCTACGGGATGGCCAGTTACATGGCTATATGGGGGTGATTAGTAAGGTCCTTGTGTATAAAATAAAATAGAAATTGAGGTGGTACAACGCCGTATTTTTTTTTTTAAGTAATTTTAAAAGTATCGTATATTGATGAATATTCCGCTTAGGTTTAAAGGTAAACTACAAACCCCCTACGGGATGGCCAGCTACATGGCTATATGGGGGTGATTAGTAAGGTTCTTGTGTATAAAATAAAATAGAAATTGAGGTGGTACAACGCCGTATTTTTTTTTTTTAATTAATTTTAAAAGTATCGTATATATAAGAATATTCCGCTTATGTTAAAGGGTAAATTACGAACTCCATACGGGATGGCCAGTTACATGGCTATATGGGGGTGATTAGTAAGGTCCTTGTGTATAAAATAAAATAGAAATTGAGGTGGTACAACGCCGTATTTTTTTTTAAGTAATTTTCAAAGTATCGTATATTGATGAATATTCCGCTTATGTTTAAGGGTAAACTACAAACCCCCTACGGGATGGCCAGCTACATGGCTATATGGGGGTGATTAGTAAGGTCCTTGTGTATAAAATAAAATAGAAATTGAGGTGGTATAACGCCGTATTTATTTTTAAATTAATTTTAAAAGTATCGTATATTGATAAATATTCCGCTTATGTTTAAGGGTAAACTACAAACCCCCTACGGGATGGCCAGCTACATGGCTATATGGGGGTGATTAGTAAGGTCCTTTTGAATAAAATAAAATAGAAATTGAGGTAGTACAACGCCGTATTTTTTTTTAAATAATTTTAAAAGTATCGTATATTGATGAATATTCCGCTTATGTTTAAGGGTAAACTACAAACCCCCTACGGGATGGCCAGCTACATGGCTATATGGGGGTGATTAGTAAGGTCCTTGTGTATAAAATAAAATAGAAATTGAGGTGGTACAACGCTGTATTTTTTTTTTAAATTAATTTTAAAAGTATCGTTTATATAAGAATATTCTGCTTATGTTAAAGGGTAAACTACAAACCCCATACGGGATAGCCAGTTACATGGCTATATGGGGGTGATTATTAAGGTCCTTGTGTGTAAAATAAAATAGAAATTGGGGTGGTACAACGCCGTATTTTTTTTTTAAGTAATTTTAAAAGTATCGTATATTGATGAATATTCCGCTTATGTTTAAGGGTAAACTACAAACCCCCTACGGGATGGCCAGCTACATGGCTATATGGGGGTGATTAGTAAGGTCCTTTTGAATAAAATAAAATAGAAATTGAGGTAGTACAACGCCGTATTTTTTTTTTTAAATAATTTTAAAAGTATCGTATATTGATGAATATTCCGCTTATGTTTAAGGGTAAACTACAAACCCCCTACGGGATGGCCAGCTACATGGCTATATGGGGGTGATTAGTAAGGTCCTTGTGTATAAAATAAAATAGAAATTGAGGTGGTACAACGCTGTATTTTTTTTTAAAATTAATTTTAAAAGTATCGTTTATATAAGAATATTCCGCTTATGTTAAAGGGTAAACTACAAACCCCATACGGGATAGCCAGTTACATGGCTATATGGGGGTGATTAGTAAGGTCCTTGTGTGTAAAATAAAATAGAAATTGGGGTGGTACAACGCCGTATTTTTTTTTTAAGTAATTTTAAAAGTATCGTATATTGATGAATATTCCGCTTATGTTTAAGGGTAAACTACAAACCCCCTACGGGATGGCCAGCTACATGGCTATATGGGGGTGATTAGTAAGGTCCTTGTGTATAAAATAAAATAGAAATTGAGGTAATATAGCCATGTAGCTGGCCATCCCGTAGGGGGTTTGTAGTTTACCCTTAAACATAAGCGGAATATTCATCAATATACGATACTTTTAAAATTACTTAAAAAAATACGGCGTTGTACCACCTCAAATTCTATTTTATTTCATACACAAGGACCTTACTAATCACCCCCATATAGCCATGTAGCTGGCCATCCCGTAGAGGGTTTGTAGTTTACCCTTAAACATAAGCGGAATATTCATCAATATACGATACTTTTAAAATTACTTAAAAAAAATACGGCGTTGTACCACCTCAAATTCTATTTTATTTCATACACAAGGACCTTACTAATCACCCCCATATAGCCATGTAGCTGGCCATCCCGTAGAGGGTTTGTAGTTTACCCTTACACATAAGCGGAATATTCATCAATAAACGATACTTTTAAAATTACTTTAAAAAAAATACGGCGTTGTACTACCTCAAATTCTATTTTATTTCATACACAAGGACCTTACTAATCACCCCCATATAGCCATGTAGCTGGCCATCCCGTAGGGGGTTTGTAGTTTACCCTTAAACATAAGCGGAATATTCATCAATATACGATACTTTTAAAATTACTTAAAAAAATACGGCGTTGTACCACCTCAAATTCTATTTTATTTCATACACAAGGACCTTACTAATCACCCCCATATAGCCATGTAGCTGGCCATCCCGTAGGGGGTTTGTAGTTTACCCTTAAACATAAGCGGAATATTCATCAATATACGATACTTTTAAAATTACTTAAAAAAATACGGCGTTGTACCACCTCAAATTCTATTTTATTTCATACACAAGGACCTTACTAATCACCCCCATATAGCCATGTAGCTGGCCATCCCGTAGAGGGTTTGTAGTTTACCCTTAAACATAAGCGGAATATTCATCAATATACGATACTTTTAAAATTACTTTAAAAAAAATACGGCGTTGTACCACCTCAAATTCTATTTTATTTCATACACAAGGACCTTACTAATCACCCTCCATATAGCCATGTAGCTGGCGATCCCGTAGGGGGTTTGTAGTTTACCCTTAAACATAAGCGGAATATTCATCAATATACGATACTTTTAAAATTACTTAAAAAAAATACGGCGTTGTACCACCTCAAATTCTATTTTATTTCATACACAAGGACCTTACTAATCACCCCCATATAGCCATGTAGCTGGCCATCCCGTAGGGGTGCAGTATTTAACTATTAGAATAAATTGTCTATTTAGATATAATATTTAGTGGTCTCATCTTTACATATATTTTAATTAATATCTAGGGGCACTGGTAATTACCCCTACATCGCATAATCATTGCATATTAGTTTATTCCGCTACATATCACCCTTAGAAATGAAGAATTCTATTGCGCAATACTTGGTTGAACGGTAGACCTGTACGCGCCCGTCGCTGAGCGACGCGTCGCTAACTTCACCTCGATCTCGAATTTTAAAATATTTTATGCGATTATTTTTTAGTATACTTCGCATCCAATATTGTTGCTGCATAGTTATATTATTTAAAAAATATCGCGCTTAAATTTAGTAACTGTAGTTCACTATCCATTTTTTCTATAAATAAGTTATTCTTTTTATGATTATATGATAATAATTAAATAGGTAACTTACATCACACGTATTATAACCAAACTTTACTTTGCTGACAAAGTCAAAGTTGAGTGAAGGACAAGTAACAAACGTAAAGTGAAGTATATTTGACCTTATGTGTAAACGCACCATTAAATTGACTTTTCATAAGTCGCCTTTTGAAAGTCAAGTCAAAGTAAATTTTTCTCATACGTGTAAACGTAGTCATTATCCACAATGTTGGACTAGTCAGCCAGGACCTGTATCACGTTCTCCAGATTTGACCTCTCGACTTTTTATTGGGAACAAATAAATAAATAGTTTACGTAAAAACAATTAATGATATTTTAAGACTAGTTAACACAGGGACAGTGTTGCGCTGCAACTGCACTTGTGGTGAAGCGGGCGTATTTGTTTATAGGTTAAAGGACATAACTTTACGCTTTGAGTAAGTTATTATCAACAATATATCGTGATAATGAATTTAGCACAATGAAATTTGGAATTTATTCATATGTCAATATTATATAATAACTTAAAATACTTGCACCGCGTCAATTAAACTTTCTTATGCATGTACCTCTAAAATGAAACATTATGTACATGTTTACATATTTTTAAGCACTGGCTTGCAAAAAAATTCGGATACACCTTAAAAATCAAGTAACCGAATTTTTATCATTTTTACCACCCGCTACCCTTGGTAAGGGAGGTATAAGGATCGTGCTAAAAATCGCATATCGAGATTTTGGTAAATCAGTACGTTTTAAGGTCCCTAGAATCCAATTTTAACATTTTCACAATGATGTGTGTGTGTGTGTGTGTGTGTGTGTGTGTGTGTGTGTGTGTGAGTGTGCGAGAGTGTCAGTGTGTGAGTGTGAGATTGTGTGAGTGTGAGAGTGTTTGAGTGAGTGTGTGTGTGTGTGTGTGTGTGTGTGTGTGTGACGATTTTTTCGTCCACCATAACTCTTATAACAAACTTCGAAATATATTATCTATTTTCCGTATTTAAGCTTCCTGCATTCATGTAACGAGTTGATTAGATTTTGGGCAAAATTGGATAAATGGATGTGGTACTTTACTAGAAACCCATAATAGTTTTTAATGAAAAATTCTATTAATATAATCCAAAACTTTTCAATTTTAGTATTTGACTTTTATATCATGGGTAGCAACATATTAGAGTCTGGCTAAAACTAATCAACCAGAAGTGATACTTTACTTGAAGCTCTGAACAGGTTCTCGTAAGA
This sequence comes from Harpalus rubripes, assembly GCA_963082715.1. NCBI lineage: Eukaryota > Metazoa > Arthropoda > Insecta > Coleoptera > Carabidae > Harpalus > Harpalus rubripes. The sequence goes on along the minus strand of OY720451.1, from coordinate 42,134,386 downwards.
AATATGATTTATGATATACTCCAAAACTTATCAAATTTAGTATTTACGACTTTTATATAAAGGGAAACAACATATTAGATTTTGGATAAAATTGATAAACCGGAAGTGATACTTTATTTGGAGTTCTGAACAGATTTTTGTGGAAAAATATATTGATATAATCGAAAACTTCTCAAATTTGTTATTTAAGACTTTTCTTTTTCCTAAAATTGATAAATCTGAAGAGAAACTTTACTTGAAGCTCTGAAACGATTTTTGTGAAAAATATATTATGATATACTCGTATGCCAAAACTTATCAAATTTAGTATTTAAGACTTTTATATAACGGGAAGCAACATATTAGATTTTGACTAAAATTGATAAACCGGAAATGATACTTTACTTGAAGCTCTGAAACGATTTTTGTGAAAAATATATTATGATATACTCGTATGCCAAAACTTATCAAATTTAGTATTTAAGACTTTTATATAACGGGAAGCAACATATTAGATTTTGACTAAAATTGATAAACCGGAAATGATACTTTATTTGAAGCTCTGAACAGATTTTCGTGAAATAAAAATTTATACAACCCAAAACTTCTCACATTTGGTATTTAAGACATTTATATTAATGAGAACGACACAATAGATGTTTTCTAAAATTGATAAAATAAAGTACTACTTTACAGGAAGCTATAAACAGATTTTTTTGAAAAAATATATTAAAACATTAAAAAGTGGTACTTAATTTGGAGCTCTTAATAGATTTTCAAGGATAAACATAATAAAATATAATCAAATATTTGATATTACAGACTTTTCTATTTATTGGAACAACATATTAGATTTTGTTTACGAACGATCAACCGTTCGCCACATCAGATTTTTTATTTTATATTTTGTTCTGATAATAAATAAAAATCTAGGAGTATTGGTAAAAATGCGAAGTTAAAATTTAAATTAGTAAGCCAGATATGAATTTTTGAATGTCTGAAATTATTTGTGACGTTACAGTCCCGAGTTCGTTATGCTTCTCAAACAGTTAATTCTAGGGGTATCTGTATTGTCTCTATTACGCATATACTTTCATTTATTTTTATTAATGCTTCCTTCTCTTGCCAAATTAATTAGTAATGAGTACAGAATAAAGAAAAGTGTTTATTTTAAATGCTACTTCCATCGTCGTTTTCATAATATTGCAAAGGTGTTCTATGTGGGTGCTATGTGGGTGCTATGTATGTATGTATGTATGTATGTATGTATGTATGTATGTATGTATGTATGTATGTATGTATGTATGTTTGTATGTATGTATGTATGTATGTATGCATGTATCTATGTATGTATGTATGTATGTATGTATGTATGTATGTATGTAAAAAAAAATTAACGATTTTATTGAAAGTTATGCTAGACAATAATTGCATACGAGTATAACTGTGACTGATATGCAAAATTCATATTATGAACGTTTTAATAACAAATTATTAACGTTTCCGTAATAACTTTTGTTATCCTTTCCGCATTGAAATACCTAATTAACCTCTAGATCACAACCTCTATCTCAATTCTCCATCGGTCCATGACACAAACAAATCAACACGACTTCATCAGCCGCTCAATCAGTAACTGGTAACTAACTCTGGATCGCCTGAAACTGTAACTAGACGGGAACTAGCAACCTGTTCGCTGGAGCCAAAACTTTAACTAGAGAGCGAGTACGCGGGCAGGCTAGCACGCAACAATCATTAATGGTAATCCCACCTATCACTCAGGTGCGGAATGAGCAAACACTGAAACCGCACTGTGTTTGTGTGTGGAAGATGAGGTAATCATGGCTAACGGGTGCTAGTTCGCACGATACGGAATGAAGGATGGAAGAATGCCAATAAAATGGGCTTTTAACGTCACAATAAAAATGAAGATTTTTAATCAGTCTACAAGCAATGCAAGCGTCTTTCAATATATGGTCGTAGAATCGAACACTTTACGCACGATTAGGACATTTTTGAATTAAGGGGAATGGTTACTCGTGTACTAAAATTTGAAGCTAAAATCAAATAAATTATTCCTGTACTAGAAATATTAACATTTAAAAAAATTAACAATATACGTACATAGTTCTGCAATTTAAAAAAAGTGTTATTAATATCAAAGTCCAGTATTAATAGATTTCAACAATTTTTTTTAAATGCGGATTAATATATAGGAAGTATATATATATATATATATATATATATATATATATATATATATATATATGTATATATATATATATATATATATATACATATATATATATATATATATATATATATATATATATTTATATATATATATATATATATATATATATATATATATATATATATATCTTGTGTTGAAGTTTCAAAAAATATTAATAGTTTTAGCACAGGAACAATTTTTTTGCATTTTCTCAAAAGTGACACCTATGATTTTGGGATTAAATCTTATTAAAAACGCTTAATATTCAAAAACAAGATATTTTCAGCTCGTCTATTAACTCTACAACAGAGTGAATACGAGCAACGACAGTTTTAGGATTTGCAACAAGTTTACCGTAAACTTTTGTTTTCGAATAACTAGTTGTAAAAAAAGAAATCCAAATTTTAAATCCGATGATGTACAAGGTCAAGTTATGAGTCCGCCTCTACTAAATCAATTCACCTAGGTATCAAGAAATTTGTTATTCGGAATATACCTGACTTGATTCCGGAATGTACCGGTGCCCAATCGTTTTGGAACCAAAAATTTAATCTAGTTGATATAGCTATAGCTAATGAGACCTCATAGATTGGTAAATTGTGGTATAAAATACAAGGTTCAATTTAATCACTTGATAGAATGTTTCAAACACATTACATATGTAACAGGTACGGTAGTAATTTTTATATCCCACCGGTAGATACCAAAAGTTGTAACAGAAATAGAAACACTACTTTTACATTCCACCGTTGGCTATCAAAAGTTGTAACAGGAATACTACTTAATATCTGAACATACAAGATGTCCGAATTTCGAAGGCCATCACAAGGATCTCGGAAACTATAAGAGATACGACTTCGGTTAAATGGGGCATGTGCTGCGCCTTTGTGGGCCATTTTAGATGTGCTTTTGTTTTCACAAAATGGGCCCGTCCAACTTTTTTTGAATTTTTTATATGTTATGAAGAATTTAAAAATAGAAATTCCGTATTTTTAGTTTTCTTGAAATTATGCTTAATAACGCCTAAAATAATTATTAAAGTTTTGGCGCGAAAGTTGTGACGTTAATGTCACTCCGTCATAAGTAGAGAGAACCGACATACGTTACCATTAATAATGAAAGTATAGGTAAATAAAATTAATAATTTTTACTCGTTTTCATAATCAGATTAATCATTCGCTTTAATTAATGTGACTTTAAGACTTTCTTTAACACCAAGTGTCATTATTATAATTAAAATAGTATTTAAACTATTGTCTATTTATAATTAAATACAACAATGACAGTATTGATTACAATATTCAAAGCATAGTTCATAATAAAAAGTAATCCAACATTTACATTTCTATTTACTAAATGATTACAACAATGACAAGTATTGAGATTACAATAATTAAAACATAAATTATAATTTTATTTATTTAATAAGTAAATTTTCTTTTGATCTTAATAAAAAATTACTCCTATATATTAAATATATGTATATTAGAGTATGTGTAAAGCCAATCGCGAATTTATGAACAAAATATGCATGGTCCACTATACAGTGACATTTTCACAAGGTAACTGGACGACTGTAATGACGCTGACGTCACAACGTGGCGATCGTTTTACGCTAAAAACTTTAATTACATTATTATAGGTATAAAAATACAAAATATATAGCAATTTTTATTTCGTTTTCATTTATTTATATTCAAAATTCATATGCGTTATGTAATTTATAAAAAGTCGAAGACTTGGACGGGCCCATTTCTCATAGGTTACTAGAAAATGGCGGAAAACTGAATTTGAAGGTTGATATATCCATTATCAAATTACTTCTAAACTATCAGTAATCGAGAAAAAAATGTTTCAAATAAAAAAGTTTGATATTTTTATTGTCTATCCAAATGCGTACGACAATAATTTTTCTATTGATAAATTTTTGAGATATAACACAAACTTAACATTTTTTAAATGGAATCCATATTGGGTTTTTACTCTAAACTATTTTTTTTTTCTCTTTCGATTGGCATAAGGGTTATTGTGTTTTAAATTTATTGTACTTTCAACATTTTACATATTTCATTATTTTTCATAATATTTTTTATTTTTCGTCAGTAATTCTTTATTTTTTACCTCCCGCTACCCTTGGTAAGGGAGGTGTAGGGTTCGTGCTGAAAATCGCATATCGAGATTTGGGTAAATGACCACGTTTTAAGGTCCCTAGAATCCACTTTTCATATTTTCACGATGATGTCGGTGGGTATGTATGTATGTATGTATGTATGTATGTATGTATGTATGTGTGTGTGTGTGTGTGTGTGTGTGTGTGTGTGTGTGTGCGTGCGTGTGTGCGTGCGTGCGTGCGTGCGCGCGCGCGTGTGTTTGTGTGTATGTGTGTATGTGTGTGTGTGTTCGTGTGTATGTGTGGATCGTCCCCTCTAACTCAAATACTATCATTCAGAAAATTTTGAAACCTTGTATTTCGCACTTTTTCTGTACTGGTAAGAGCCCGTTAGATTTTGGTGAAAATCAGATAACCAGAAGTGGCACTTTACTAGAAACTCAAAATAGTTTTTCTTCGAAAAATACCTTTATATATTATTTTTTCGTGATTAATATTATTACCTATAAAAATTAAAGAATATTAAATTTTCTATAGATTTGCATTAATATTTTTCTATATATTTTATGGATAAATTTATAAAATTATCTATAATTTAAATCCCAGAGCCTGCGCTTTAAACAAGCAAAACGCAGTTACTCAAATGTATGTTACTGACAGATAAATGTCACTATCAAAGAACTAATCATTTCAAAATAATATTAGTAACGTTTTAAAAGAAAAAAGTTAATAGAACAATAGAAAAGGAATTCAATACAGTTTCCAGCATAAGTAAATAAGTAGGTATTTATTTAGATTAATAAAAATTAACGAATCACAAAGAGTTTAAGCTACTCCTCATTTTTGGATTAGTGCTAATCCCGGTATTTAAAATTTAATTTTCATTTTATTATAACTCCGGTGGCTCAATGGTTAGAGCAACGCCTCATGTCATGAGTGCCCTCGGGGCTCCGGGTTCGAATCCCACTAAGACATGGATGTGTATGAATGTGAACCTATTCTGTAATTGGGATTTAATCCTGTTGAAAGATTTAAAAAAAAGGTAGTTGCTTGGATTAGATTAGACTTTAGGAAATAAACTGTAAAAATTAGAGTAAAATTCGCTAATCCAAAAATAAGGATTAACTTAATCTTTTTTGTGACTCGGGATGTAAATGGCGGGAGGTATTGCGTTGGCCACACCAGATTTTTTAAAATAGTATTTTATTTTTCTTAAATAACTTATATCATAACTACCTTATTTTATAATTTAATTTTAACTTTATCCAGTGTCCCATTTAGCGTTGCCACCATTGCGATCTCAAGAACTATAATAGATACAATGTCGGTTAAATGGAACTTTTTGTGCACCTATAAGAAGACATCTCAGATGCGCTTTAGTTTTTCCAAAAATTCTTACAGGGCACTACATGATGGTGGAAAACAGATATGATCGATATTTTCATTTTGAATTTTTTTTTATACCTGTTATTGAGAAAAATGTTTCAAGTAAAAAAGTATTTATTTTCTATCAAGTGGGTTACGAAAATAATTTTATCAAAAATTTTCGAGGTGTAATACACTTACATTTTTTGAATAGAACCTATATTTGACTTTTACTTTAAAAACATACTTATTTTTCTCTCTTTTGATTAGTATAAGGGTTATTTTATTTAAATTTTTTTTATCCTTCAAAACGTATTTTTACCTACATTTTTCTTGAAATTTCCTATTTTGTTGTCGAGACTTTTATTAAGTTTTTAAAATAGTAATTTATTTTACTTAAGTAACTTATTCCATACCTGCCTTGGTTCATGATTTAATTTTAATTCTATATTTTTAAGTTAACGTAAGTAGCTAATGCCAGGTGTGATTTAGAAAATTATATAAAATACGATAACGCGTATACCAATTGAAAGAGAAAAAATCTGATGTAGACACCACACGACTTCTTTGTACGCAAAGCCAACATGAATTACTCGTATAGACACAGTTATAAAATTGGCGTAATTTAACATAACATTGATTTTTTTTACACTTTTTGCCTTAATCTATAGCAACTTTTATTACAAAAACTAAAAAGTATATAATTTTTAAATTCACATTTCTTGCTTATACAAAGGGCTAATTTAATAATATTGGATGTTCTAGACACAGAATTTAATTTTCTAAAACTATTATTTGAAGCATTTATTTCTAATATCAAAATAAAACCATTTTATTCAAGAAAAACTGTTAATAATTTCAGGTAATATATCACTTCCGATTAGTCTATTTTAACCCTAATCCATAGCAAGCTTTATTACAAAAACCAAAAAGTATATAATTATAAAATTTACATATCTTGCTTATACAAAGGGCTAATTTAATAATATTGGATGTGCTAGATGCAGATAGTATATCACTTCCGGTTAGTCTATTTTAACCAAAATCTACTATGTTATTTCCATTAGCATAAAAAGTCTTATATACCAAATTTGAAAAGTTTTGGATTATATTTTTAAATAGTTTTTCATTGATATCTATTATAGGCTTCATTTAAAGTTACACTTCTGAAAATTATGTAATGACCAAAAAATGAGGAGCACAACTAGATGTTATAGCAGTCCTAAATACAAAATTTCAACTTTCTGCGGCTTACCGTTTTTGAGTTATGCGAGATACGTGCGTACGTACAGACGTCACAACGAAATTAGTCAAAATGGTTTCAGGGATGGTCAAAATGAATATTTCCGTTGAAATCTGAAAACCGAAATTTTTCGCGATTACAATACTTCCTTTACTGTGTACAAGAAAGTAAAAAATCACTCACGCAACTTTTACATCAATTTACAATCTTTCAATGCCGATTCATATAAAATTACTTACATGAGTAAAACACACAGTTATACAAAGTAATACCACAAAAGAGACCCACAAACCACAATACAATCTAATCGGTTTTTTCACACATAAATAAAAAAGCTCAGTTCATGAACAACAAGAATTGTAAAACATCAAGTAGTCACGAAGACAACAAATCAACAAGTGTTCAAACAGCAAGTGGAAGTCAAAATTTTGACTCTGGCTATACACTCTAAGGGAAGAAATAAATAAACAAATAAATAAATAAATAAATATATCATCACGACATATTACCCATTGCTGGGTGTGCCAATCTGCTTTATACACAGATTTCGGTAATGATGATGACATATTTGTACCGTGTGGGCGTTTTCCAGGCCTCACCTTACGGGTACTCATAGCTGGCGTGGAGAGTGCATCACAGGTGTCAATTTTGTGCCATTGAAAATTTGAAATATTTGGCGTCTGTCAGGATCAATCCCGGTTCCCCAGATTCGCGACCAGACACTCAGGCACGCGGCCCCGAGACCCCATAAAGAAATAAGAGATTCTCAAACCCTTACTTTTGGCCCAACTCATTCATACAACTAGAGACAGTTCCTAAGTTCCTTACCGAAATTATTGGTAAAATCTTTAACAGACAAATATTTCTTAGAGCACACAGTTCTGCTCAAAAAGTCCTAAACTTGAGACTTTTTATAACATTCGACCCTACGAAACATACCGTCACTAACTGTCTCATAAATATATCAACCTAAGGAAAATACAATACTATAGCGAAAAATTCAAAATCTAAAGAAATTACGTAGCTAAACCGGATTATACACGTACATTATTATTTAATAACCTAACCGAAAATGTTCCTTGATACGATCTTTTGCGTACCAAGTGAAAATTTTCTTTTCGTCATTTGTTCAGGTTAATAGTATTTATATCTGTCTCAGTAAATATGGATATATAATTTCACAGAATCTGTTCAATGAAATGTGAGTCATTGTATACGCGTTGCTTTACGAAAATTATTAACTTTAAATTTTCCTAATTTATCAGAACAATTACTGAACAATAGGAAAAGCAAAATAAATAAATAATTATCGAAGTGTAGAAAATGTAAATATTTGTGTTTATAAATTTAAACGGTTTTATTTCTCGTATGATTTGATAAAAATAAAGTAAATTGTAAAATATACGAAGAAATGAAAAAGAAAATATTTTCATATGATAAAAACGAATTAAGCTCTACATGCATTATAAAAAAATTTCTTTTTTCATTTGTTATAAAATGTATTGCAAAAACCAAAAAGTTTCAGCTCAAATTTCTATGTAGAAATGAAACGAATTCACTTTATGTTATTTATCTTGGTGTATATTAAAATTCGAAGCAAATATCTTCACTAGAATATTTTGTGCTTGAAGAAACACCATAAATTTAAAAGATTTATTTTTATAGCAGCAGCAGCCCTTTTCCTTCGACACAGAATATAACCTTAGTATCATTAACGATTTAACGCACAAATGACCCATTAAAATACAGTAAAGAAATGAGTGGCGACCGGTTTAAATTTATCATAATTTTCCTGATATAAGTATTTCGTATATAATCTAAACAACTTTGTATCTTAAAAATTCTTATGCTAAAATTTGTATTACTTATTCTTTCCCTGAAATATAATTTTACAGTATATTATTCTGGGAGTTTATGTACGACGTGAAGTTAGTTTAAACCTCAAGCGTCTATAGACAAAAACTGAAACATATTTTCCTCGTAATTTTATTTATTTTGTCTTCATACGGCGTTTATATTATTTACGGCTATGTAATCTAGCTAGTTTACATAAAAAATATTTACATTTATGTTTATTATATAAAATATATGTTGTTATTCATTTATCATTACATTTATGAAAATAGCTGAAATTATTAATGTTAAAAATCAAAATAGAATTACAGATCTCTAGAAACAGTCGGATGATTTAATTCAGACTGATCATGTATCCAACATTGCTAAAGAAAGTAAGGAGGCCAACGATGCGAAATTCTTATTCATATAGACACATGAGCAGAATCATCTTTATTAGTCTGAAACTAAACGGTCTTCCTTGATCTTACTACTTTACATTTAACTTTCATATGTATATTTTCTGGTCCTCAGTAAGGGGAAGGGGGGTTAAGCACTATTCCCCCTATCTCTAAAAAAGGGGTATATTGTGACATTAGAGTTTTTTTAAGGTAACCCCTTCAAAGAAAATAGTCTAGCTACAGCCTTCCATATTTAAAATTGAAGAAACACGTGTAGTCCAGTCAAAGAGGTTGTAAAATGCATGGGGGGTGTCACAATTTTTGACTTCAGGGCTTTGTTTGGAGTCCCTAGGTGGTAAACATAATAAAAGTCTCTGGACATAGGAGGTGAGCGGGGTATAGGGGGGAGACCGAGAAGGTATCTATTTTTGGTTTTTTGCTTTTATCTTGAAGTCGTTCATTTTGAGTTTTTGAGAGATATGAAAAATGCGATTTTTGATAGCGGATATTCACAAACGTTTGAAGATAGGAAAAAAACTTACAAAAGCAAAAACGTAGGAAATTTTATCAGATTTCATTTTGTATATAACAATTTATTGATAAGGCGATCGTCTTTAAGACAAACAAAAAACCAAAAATAGATACCTTCTCGACCTCCCCCCCCCCACACCCTGCTCACCGCTAAGTCCAGGGGCTTTTATTATCCAAGCATTCTACATCCTCCTTTTGAGCGTTCGTTGACTGGACTAATGGGGTATTTCTCACATTTTACTTAGGTAATATGTATTATTATAATACTTAATTTTATAATCTTCTTTGCAATTTAATAACCAAAAATATTGGGCGGGATATCACTAGACGTATTTTTTATAAGATGATTGGCACATTTACGTCATCATTTTCAAATAAAATGTCATTTTCTATGTAACCAAAGTGATATCAATTGCATTAACTATCGCACGAGTTACAGAATCCCACTCATTATATATTCTGTTATAGCATTTTGTACGAAACACCAGTGAAATTTTGTGTCTGTAGAAAATTTACAGATTATAACAAAATTATTTGTATAATAAGTATTTTTGTTTATTTTGAATACACGAATTTAATCTTCATTAAATTAACACTATTCAAATCCTACCTGGACCAAAGACAACAGTACGTTCAATATAATGGGTGTAAATCAAAGTTGTTTGAGGTATCCTCTGGAGCCCCACAGGTTTTTAATCTGGGGCTATTGTTATTTACATTATTATTATATTATATTATATTATATTATATTATATTATATTATATTATATTATATTATATTATATTATATTATATTATATTATATTATATTATATTATATTATATTATATTATATTATATTATATTATATTATATTATATTATATTATATTATATTATATTATATTATATTATATTATATTATATTATATTATATTATATTATATTATATTATATTATATTATATTATATTATATTATATTATATTATATTATATTATATTATATTATATTATATTATATTATATTATATTATATTATATTATATTATATTATATTATATTATATTATATTATATTATATTATATTATATTATATTATATTATATTATATTATATTATATTATATTATATTATATTATATTATATTATATTATATTATATTATATTATATTATATTATATTATATTATATTATATTATATTATATTATATTATATTATATTATATTATATTATATTATATTATATTATATTATATTATATTATATTATATTATATTATATTATATTATATTATATTATATTATATTATATTATATTATATTATATTATATTATATTATATTATATTATATTATATTATATTATATTATATTATATTATATTATATTATATTATATTATATTATATTATATTATATTATATTATATTATATTATATTATATTATATTATATTATATTATATTATATTATATTATATTATATTATATTATATTATATTATATTATATTATATTATATTATATTATATTATATTATATTATATTATATTATATTATATTATATTATATTATATTATATTATATTATATTATATTATATTATATTATATTATATTATATTATATTATATTATATTATATTATATTATATTATATTATATTATATTATATTATATTATATTATATTATATTATATTATATTATATTATATTATATTATATTATATTATATTATATTATATTATATTATATTATATTATATTATATTATATTATATTATATTATATTATATTATATTATATTATATTATATTATATTATATTATATTATATTATATTATATTATATTATATTATATTATATTATATTATATTATATTATATTATATTATATTATATTATATTATATTATATTATATTATATTATATTATATTATATTATATTATATTATATTATATTATATTATATTATATTATATTATATTATATTATATTATATTATATTATATTATATTATATTATATTATATTATATTATATTATATTATATTATATTATATTATATTATATTATATTATATTATATTATATTATATTATATTATATTATATTATATTATATTATATTATATTATATTATATTATATTATATTATATTATATTATATTATATTATATTATATTATATTATATTATATTATATTATATTATATTATATTATATTATATTATATTATATTATATTATATTATATTATATTATATTATATTATATTATATTATATTATATTATATTATATTATATTATATTATATTATATTATATTATATTATATTATATTATATTATATTATATTATATTATATTATATTATATTATATTATATTATATTATATTATATTATATTATATTATATTATATTATATTATATTATATTATATTATATTATATTATATTATATTATATTATATTATATTATATTATATTATATTATATTATATTATATTATATTATATTATATTATATTATATTATATTATATTATATTATATTATATTATATTATATTATATTATATTATATTATATTATATTATATTATATTATATTATATTATATTATATTATATTATATTATATTATATTATATTATATTATATTATATTATATTATATTATATTATATTATATTATATTATATTATATTATATTATATTATATTATATTATATTATATTATATTATATTATATTATATTATATTATATTATATTATATTATATTATATTATATTATATTATATTATATTATATTATATTATATTATATTATATTATATTATATTATATTATATTATATTATATTATATTATATTATATTATATTATATTATATTATATTATATTATATTATATTATATTATATTATATTATATTATATTATATTATATTATATTATATTATATTATATTATATTATATTATATTATATTATATTATATTATATTATATTATATTATATTATATTATATTATATTATATTATATTATATTATATTATATTATATTATATTATATTATATTATATTATATTATATTATATTATATTATATTATATTATATTATATTATATTATATTATATTATATTATATTATATTATATTATATTATATTATATTATATTATATTATATTATATTATATTATATTATATTATATTATATTATATTATATTATATTATATTATATTATATTATATTATATTATATTATATTATATTATATTATATTATATTATATTATATTATATTATATTATATTATATTATATTATATTATATTATATTATATTATATTATATTATATTATATTATATTATATTATATTATATTATATTATATTATATTATATTATATTATATTATATTATATTATATTATATTATATTATATTATATTATATTATATTATATTATATTATATTATATTATATTATATTATATTATATTATATTATATTATATTATATTATATTATATTATATTATATTATATTATATTATATTATATTATATTATATTATATTATATTATATTATATTATATTATATTATATTATATTATATTATATTATATTATATTATATTATATTATATTATATTATATTATATTATATTATATTATATTATATTATATTATATTATATTATATTATATTATATTATA
>OY720451.1:42076807-42120822 GCA_963082715.1 Harpalus rubripes | reverse complement strand
ATTATATTATATTATATTATATTATATTATATTATATTATATTATATTATATTATATTATATTATATTATATTATATTATATTATATTATATTATATTATATTATATTATATTATATTATATTATATTATATTATATTATATTATATTATATTATATTATATTATATTATATTATATTATATTATATTATATTATATTATATTATATTATATTATATTATATTATATTATATTATATTATATTATATTATATTATATTATATTATATTATATTATATTATATTATATTATATTATATTATATTATATTATATTATATTATATTATATTATATTATATTATATTATATTATATTATATTATATTATATTATATTATATTATATTATATTATATTATATTATATTATATTATATTATATTATATTATATTATATTATATTATATTATATTATATTATATTATATTATATTATATTATATTATATTATATTATATTATATTATATTATATTATATTATATTATATTATATTATATTATATTATATTATATTATATTATATTATATTATATTATATTATATTATATTATATTATATTATATTATATTATATTATATTATATTATATTATATTATATTATATTATATTATATTATATTATATTATATTATATTATATTATATTATATTATATTATATTATATTATATTATATTATATTATATTATATTATATTATATTATATTATATTATATTATATTATATTATATTATATTATATTATATTATATTATATTATATTATATTATATTATATATTGTATAAACTTATTATTTGCATACGATTTAAAACTATATTGTCCAACATCTAACAATAACGATTGCTCAGCCTTACAAATTGCAATAAATTCTGCAAACAATTGGTGTAAAAATAACAAATTATGTATAAGTCCATCCAAGTATAAAATTATTACCATAAGAAAAATCTTTTGACATTTAAATATTGTATTGACAACATCTTCATGAACGCACCAATATTACTAAAGGTTTAGGTGTTTATTTTGATCCTGCCTTATCCTTTTCTTTTCATTCAAGTCATGTTGTAAAGTCATGTAATATATTGTTAGGATTTATCATTAGGAATACTAGATGTTTCAATGATACTGACTTAATAAAATTATTGTACTGTACTTTTATGCTGTAAAAATTGGAATAATGTATCCTATGTATAAATGTTATATAACTGATTTAGAATCTGTACAAAGGCGTTTTCTGAAATATTTATCGTACAGAAATTAACGTCATAAGGCTGATATGAAGCAAACAACAGATGAGGTTGAATATTGTAAAATCAAGGCGATCACTTCATGATGCTGCAGTTTTTTTAGAAACACTTTATTTTTTTATAATTGTATTGTTATAAAAAATAAAGCCCGTGGCTGTTTTGATGCATATATTGGTTGAGCACAGAGTACTGTTAAAGCACATTTAACAGTACAGTATTATAAAAAAGCGATTTGGTTACCTTTCATTATTGCAGAGTAGGAGAAATATATCTATATTGTTCTTGTATAAATTACTAAATAATATCGTTGATCGTCCTTCAATGATAAGTCAAATATTTTTTCCACGATTATCTGCTCGAACATATGTAGCTTTCTTTGTAAACTTCACTCGAACAAATTTATTAATTAGATCACCCATACATATTGGCTGGTAGTATTGTCACGGTTTTATCCCCGGTTGTAATTTTCAGACTAAATAGCGTAGTAAGGTGCGGTTTTAGATGTGATGTAAGTATGTTTGGTTTTATTTGTCGTAGCAACGCTGTCAAACTTAAAACCAAACTTACAACTGGTATACGGGTAGTATAAGACTTGTTGCAAATAATAAAAATGGCAGGTGTAGAAGGAATTTTTAATGAAATTGAAGAGTAAATGAAGTACAAGAAATAGCAGAACAAGAGGAAGAAGAAGATTTCGTGAAAGAATAAATCCTCTCCAAGTATTGCCAGAAAATGAATTTAAAAGAAGATATCGAGTAACAAAACAAACAGCCGCCACCTTCCGAAATTTTGATATTTTTTTTCTTGGCAGCACATTTCAGACCTTTGCGCTGCTGCTTCAATTGATTTAGGTCTCTATTAAAACCATTTGCCCCAAATGATTCCTCAATTTGTTCCACGCCCTCTTCTTCTTCTTCAATAGCTACGTTCGGTTATTTTGTGCTGTCCTCTGTATGAGTTGTGTCACGTGATCTCTGTGTACTCTGTGCAGATTGGAATAAAAATAACGAATTGTGCAGTCTGTAACTATATTAAATATTAAAAAAAAAACTTGAGGACATCAGAAAATGGCTTGAAAATAGAGGTAATGATTTTAATAGGGTATTTAGAAAACCAAGAAAGCTTCCGGTAAATATTAATTAATGTAATATCCAACAAAAACTCCTTTTCCTCTGTCGCCCAATTTTCACTTCTTTTCCCACTCGTTTATATTTTTTCCCAAAAAATATTATGTTAGCTTATTTTCGCAATAATATTTTAATAAAATATAATAAACTTACCACAAGATTCACGAACCTTCAATCTAACCTTAACGTCAAAACGCAACAATTGACAGTTTGACGTAAATTAAAACACGTGTTTGCAATGTTGCCAAGTTAAATTTATTGCTTCTCGGATATATCTTAATACTGGTTTAAAACCGTGACCTTACTATGCTCTGTTCAATTTAAGCCATTCATTAAATGGCACTGGCAACAGCGCATATCTGAAGTAGCCGAAATTACATTGGGTAAACTTGTCTCTAATTTCAACCAATCAGAGAGGTCAAAACTATTCCCTATGCTCCGCAATACTGAATGGCTTAAATGGAACAAGGTATAGGCTTTGTTGTAAGTTGGTTTTAATACACTGTCATGGTTTTAGTTACAACAGAGTTGCAACCGGGGATAAAACCGTGACCAGACTACCAGCCATTATGTGCTATAATGCTAATGAACTCAGAATCGATGTTGACTTATTTATATTACATACCCTACACTAAGACAACTTCTATTTAATTCGCAATAAATTTAACATTCATTATTATTTGTTTTAGTAAGATTTTGTAATTATGATTATTATATAATTTTAAATTTACAATCTATTTTTTCTATATAATATGTTACAGTGTTTTATTATATTGTCTTGTTCATGGTGTGTAACTATTGGGCGATAAATAATAATAATTATTATTAAAGAGGATATGGGGTCTCGTGGCTGCGTGCCTGAGTGTATGGTCGCGAATCTGGGGAACCGGGTTCGATCCCGACCGACGCCAAATATTTCGAATTTTAAATGGCACAAAATTGACCCCTGTGGTGCGCTCTCCACGCCAGCAATGAATGCCCGTGAGGTGACGCCTGGTAAACGCCCGCACGGCACAAATATGTCATCATCATTACCGATATCTGCATAGAAAGCGGATTGGCACACCCAGCAATGGGTAATATGCCGTGATGATATATTAATTTATTTATTAAAGAGGATGAAGAGACTAATTAGAGATACAGTAAACAGTGTTTATTAAATAGTAATTTAATTAACTTTCCTACGTTTCGATTCCATCATCAGGGATAATTAAAGTACAGTTGGAAAATAAGGTCATTACATTACAAAATCAAAAATGTAGGGATGAAAATGTCGTCAAAAAATATCAAAGATAAGTTAGTTATCTTTAGTTGTTTCTGATCTATGCACGCATTTGATTACCTTTTGATTTTTTTTGACATTTTCATCCTCACATTTTTGATTTTGTAATGTAATGATCTTATTTTCCAATTGTACTATTGTAACTATCCCTGATGGTGATTCATAACGTAGGAAAAATAATTAAATTACTTTTTAATAAACACTGCACGACTGCATCTCCAATTATTTTTATCATCCCTACAAACATACTAACAATCAATTAATCAACATATTAGTAATTAATTATTAAAATCTATTTTGTAAAAAATATTTTTCAATTTATTTATTTTTTAATAGATGGCTCGTTGCAATCAAAATAATCAAACAAATCGTTGTTAATAAATCTGAAAAGAACATAGTGTATTTTTTTATAGTTTGCTGTCAAAATATTTTCAATGCAAATATTTACTAATTTTATTATATGTATTATCAAATATATCATATTTTCAGCCAACATAGCGAACTACAGCGGTACTATTTATAACAGTAGAATCTTTTATAGTTTTAAATGCAGATTGCTGAGCTACTGGGCACAGATTTGCAGCATTGTGATTTGTATATTTTGGTTGTGTAGTAATTCAAAAGTTATATTTACCGCAGATATGTAGATTTCAACAACACCGTTCTTCTCACCGCAGTTACACTACTACGCTGCCCGCCAAATATTGGTAATATAAAATATTTTTTTCTCTTTTGCATCTATAACAAAGCTACTGTAGCAATCAAAAGAGTTCGTTAATAGCTCATTCGAGTAGTACAATTAATTTTTTTAAGGTTGGTGCTATATATGTCATAAAATATCAAATCTTGCTAAATAAATAAAAACACATTTTGAATTTATTTCATAATTATCTATAATTTTGTTTAAAGATTTGAGCCACTCCGCTGTGCGTCGTGAAGCGAACTTCCTTCTCACAAAATAAAATAATAATTGTGACATTAGTTCTTTAATATTGTAATGTTTTTATTTATTTGGGTGAAGTGTAAATATTAGACAATTAGTATTAATTAAAATAAAAGTTTATTATAATGATAAATAGATATTAAATATAATTAAAAGATGATAAATATAACGAACACTACGATTAAACAAATATTAAACACTAATTAAGACTAAGAATATTATAAAACACTTAAACACTAAGATTATTTATTTAAACAATATATAGATCACTTATTTATTTATACAACTGTATTTATTTATATTTAGCACTCGTCGACTATCTGTTTATATCACCAACTGTTTTACACGCAACACTTATTTATATCAGACTGTCCAATGCCTTCACTAACAGTCCTTATATACCTCGGCATCCGTATTCCAGAACTCACTAGAAGATTTCTAGATAAAACACAATAGGTTACATCAACCGCGTAATTAAGCAGGTGCCGACACGTCTGCTGCGTCATCGTTAACAATAGACACTCGCTCGTCCCTGCGACAGCGACGGGGACAGAGGCGTTAACAGTGGCGGCGACGGCGGGCACTGCACATAACACTGCCCCCTCCTTAAGACTGTTTCGTCCTGGAACAGTTCGTGATGACGAAATCTGCATGCATTACCCTTAGTGCATTTCGAAGTTTTGAAGAAATGACAGTCAATGGTCCGCTCGACTTCTTCTTTATGTCCGTCAGGGTTAAAGCTGCAAACGAGAATTTCTACGCCGGTAAAACGGAAGAGGACTTCTATCATGTTCCTAATAATCCTCCAATCTAAACCATCTAGACCACAGCCTAACTTCGGTACCGCTAGCTTCAAAATGTCATTCTCAAGCAGATGATTCCTCAAATCGCACAGCGATTTCCACAGGTTGCGGTACGACGGCTTCTGGTACGAGCGTGGTTTTGTAACCAGGTAATAGATGTACCGCTGATGGTCTGCATTGCTATCCCTCAGGCGCAGCGTTTTCCCAACAGTTGGGCGTTGGTTGGCCAGTTCTTGTTGTCGCCCAAATTTCGCCTTAAAGGCTGAAGCTATGCCACGGGACATCTTTATGTCTTCTGATACGCAGTGACCGAGGGAATAATCTGAAGACACGGTGAATAGATCTCGGTGTTCTTCTTTCGTCACGCCGAACCGCGTCTTGCGGCCAAAGGAATAGTTCTCCATGAAGTCTTCAAAAGTTGGTTCTTGTGTTATGATCCGACGAACCGTTGCTCCGTTATGGACTTCGTGGTTGTCTCTGGCGAAAGGGGCTAGCCGATTAAAGTGTACTACTCTCGGTTTCCCGCTAGGTTGTTTCTTAATTCTGTATACCACATCGTTTATCGTTTTGACTACCTCATAGGGGCCTTCCCAATTATTTTGCAGCTTTGGTGATAACCCACGACGTCTTTGTGGGTTGTAAGGCCACACTAAATCCCCAGGTTGATATCCACCCTTTTCGGCCTTGATGTCATACCGGTCCTTCATTCGACCGCTGGCAGCTTGAATGTTCGTACGGACTTGTTCATGAATGTCATCCATTCTTCTCCGTAAGTCCGTAACGTAATCTTCCTCGGCCAGATCTTCCCCAGGTTTACTGCCGAACACCAAGTCACATGGTAAGCGCAACTCGCGCCCGAATAAGATGTTCGCAGGAGTTTGCCCTGTTGTTTCATGCACGGATGAACGATAAACCAACAGGAACTGATGGAGGTGTCGGTCCCAGTCTCTTTGGTGGTTGGAGACTATCTTCGACAAATATCGGTTGGTCGTTCTGTTCATTCGTTCAACTATGCCATCAGACTGCGGATGTAATGCAGTTGTTCTAGTGTTATTAATTCCTAATATCTTACAGACATTTTGGAAAACGGCAGACTCAAAATTTCTTCCCTGGTCGGAGTGGAGTTCACGCGGTACTCCGAATCGGCATATACATTCCTCAACTAAAGTTTTAGCGACCGTGGTGGCTTCCTGGTTGGGTAATGGATATGCTTGAACCCACTTGGTGAAGTAGTCCATAACAACCACGATGTATTTATTTCCTTTGTCACTTTCTGGGAATGGTCCAGCCACATCAATCGCAATACGCTCAAATGGGCTGCCAACGTTGTATTGCCGCATTGGAGCTTTTCGTCGTTTATGCGGACCGTTACTTCCAGCGCAAACCACACATTTCTTGCACCAATCTTTAACATCTTCCGTGAAGTTAACCCAGTAAAACCGCTGGCGCAATCTTTCTAGCGTTTTGATGACTCCGAAATGGCCTCCAGATCTGTCATGGATCTCTTTCAACACGTCTGGTACTCGACTCTTAGGAATAACTAACTGAGTTCTCTTCTCAGTTCCATCAGCATTTTCTACCACACGCTTTAACATGCCATCCTCAATCACCATGGAGTCCCATTGCGCCCAGTACGATTTTACACTTGGTGAGTGTGGTGCAACATCTTCCCATACTGGTTTGCTCTCCTCTGCTTTCCATTCGAGTATAATTTTCAAAGTTGGGTCCTTTTCTTGATCTTCGCGTAGTCTATCGGGCTGCCAATTATCGTCGACTACTGTTGTTCTGGCGACGATGGAAAATTTCTCTTCTAGTCGACTACAATGTTTGCAGTCATCTTGGCACGGCCTTCTGGACAATGCGTCGGCATTACGATGGCTGGTACCTGTTCTATGCTCGATTTTGAAATCGTATTCCTGTAGTCTTTCAATTCATCTAGCCACCTGACCTTCAGGATTCTTAAATTGTAGCAGCCATTTTAATGCAGCATGGTCAGTTCTAATCAAAAATTTCCTTCCGTACAAATATTTGTAGAAATGTTGCACGGATTTCACGACTGCCAAGAGTTCTTTTCTAGTAACACAATAATTCCTCTCTGGTTTTGACAAAGTCTTACTAAAGTAGGCAATAACCTTCTCATGTCCGTCTTGTATCTGGGAAAGAACGCCACCAATTCCCACGTTGCTTGCATCTGTGTCTAGTATGAATTCTCCTTCAGGTAACGGATAACTCAGGACAGGTGCGCTTGTCAAAGCATGTTTAAGTTCTTTGAACGCAACTTTGCAGTCCATTTCCCAGATAAATCTTCGACCTTCTTCAGTAAGCTTTGTCAGTGGCTTGGCTATGTTGGCAAATCCAGGTACATATCGGCGATAATAAGTACACAAACCAAGAAAACTTCTAAGTTCGTGTTTGTCTCTAAGCGCTGGCCAATCTCTCACAGCCTTTATCTTTTCCAAGTCAACTGCAATACCCTTATCTGAAACCACGTGTCCAAGGTAATGAACTTCCTTTTGAAACAGGTGGCACTTCTTGGGTCTGAGCTTCAGGTTAGCCTTCCGTAATCTCTGACAAACCTCTTCCAAATTCTTCATGTGGTCCTCGAATGTCTTACCTACCACAATAATGTCGTCGAAATAAACTAAACAAGTTTTCCATGATAGCCCAGCCAATACTGTCTCCATAAGTAGTTCAAACGTTGCAGGGGCATTGCAGAGCCCAAATGGCATTACAGTAAATTGCCAGAGGCCGGTACCAATGGTGAAGGCTGTCTTTTCCTTATCTTTTCAATCCAAATCCACTTGCCAGTATCCGCTCTTTAGATCCAGAGTAGAGAAAATCTTTGAGCCAGCCAAACTGTCTAGTGTATCGTCTATTCGAGGTAGCGGGTAGCTATCTTTCTTAGTCACGTTGTTAAGTTGACGGTAATCGACGCAAAATCGTATAGAGCCATCCTTCTTCTTCACTAACACCACTGGTGAAGCCCATGGACTGCTTGAAGGTTCAATCACACCTTCCTTTTTCATGTCCTCGATAATTCTTTCCCCTTCCTCACGCTTCGCCAATGGTAGTCTTCTTGCTGGTTGGCGGATGGGTCTTGCGTCGCCGGTGTCTATCTTATGGTGAACCACATTTGTTCTCCCGTTGGTCTTCTTGTCAACTTGAAACACATCTTGATATCTTCCAATTAATTTCTTCGCCTTGGTTCTCTGGTCGGCGGTCAGTTCTTGGAAGGAGGTTGATAATTGGTTAATTAATGTGTCCGGAACTTCCTGAGATATGTTGCCTTTGGCCTTAACAGTTCGAATAATCGAGGATACTGCCAAACATTCTCCTACAATTGTTCCTCTCTTAAGAACAACTGGATAACAATTTACGTTCATTATTCGAACTGGTATTACTTGATTGGCTTTAATCAGTGATTTTCCTACAACGACTCCAGTACCAGTCTTCACATCATCATTCTTGGGCTCGAGCATAACAATACTCGCCTCACAGAAACTACCATCTAATTGCGCTTGCACGATAGATTCACTTCGTTCTGGAAGGCTAACATCTTCGGCCATTAGTAAGCGCACGGCATTGTCTTCTCGTGGGTTTAAAACAAGTTCTTCATTGACCATCATCACACCATTCTTCAGATCAAGTTTAAAACCGTGCTTTTTAATTACGTCCATACCGAGTATTAATTCATCTTCAACGTCAGCTACCAGCGCACGATGTTTAAAGGATGTGTTTCCAATAGTGACGGTCAGATCTATTTCTCCTAATGTGGTAGCTTGTTCTCCCGTTGCTGTACGTAATCGCCACTTGGTTGGTTGAAGATGCGTCTTGCCTGTGTTCTTTACTAAGTCGGGTCTAATTATAGTCTTCGTCGCACCCGTATCCAGTAACATTTTTAGTGGTCTTTATCAACAGAGCCATTCACGTAGATGCTGCTGGCTTGATGATGAAGGGATGCGACATAACTGATGGATTGTGGGGCTACTAGATTACGGGTCGACGATTGCCCCTTCGCATCAACCCGACTTAGTTTTCCGACTCCTTTTCTTCTTTTACCGATTCTGCCTCTCTTTGCATTTTTTTGCAAAGTCTCTGCGGATGACCCTGTTTACCGAATACCAACAGACGAGATTCTTTCTTCCGGAAAACACTTCATTTACAATTCGTCGCATTTTATCTTCTAGGTCTTCCGTGTCTTCTTTTCTCTCGGCATAAATATTTCGCACCCGAGATTGATTACGTGAAGCTTGTTTGGCAGCTTCATGTTCTAGTGCATATGAGAGCGCGTCAATTAATGTTTTTGGGCGGGCCAATCGCAATGCTTGCTGTGTTTCGCTGTCTCGAACTCCGTAGATGAATGCTTGAACGGCCAGGCACTCCAAAACGCTGTCAGGAGCTGCAGGATGTGCGAGACGAACCAAACGAGCTACGTCGACTTCAAATTCTTGAAGGCTTTCTTTTGAACTCTGATAACGGTTCCTTAGTTGCGTCTGGTACACCTGCTCCAGGTGCGCATTGCCGTACCGCATGTCTAACCGCTTGACTAGTTGGTCGTAGTCCTCTTGTTCTTCTTCCTTCAGCGTTTGTAGGATGTCGATGGCTTCCCCACGCAACGAAACAGTCAACGCTGTAGCCTTCTCTTTGGACGTCCAGCTATGTGCTTTCGCAGCCGCTTCAAATTGTTTTAAATAGTTCGGCCACGAAGATTTTCCATCGAATTTCGGCGTTTTGATGTGCATTGTTGTACTAGTATCAGGTTTTACTACTTTACCTTCTTCTTGTAAACCTGCCTTTACTACATCGGAATTTGTTATTGGTGACAATGTAATTCTAGTAACCTTTTCTCGTAATTCTTCGATCTGCTTGTCATATTCATCTTTTAAATACTTCAGCTCTTCTTCAGTTTTTTTAGAATTCTCCTCTAATTTTTGTTCTAAAGTTTGCTCCAGAATTCTAGAATTTTCTTCCATTTTTTGTTCTAATGTTTTAGACTGCTCCAACAATTCTTCTTTTAATGTTCTGGAATTTTCCTCTAGTTTTTGTTCTAATGTTCTAGAATTTTCTTCCGATTTTCTAGAACTTTCCATTAATTTTTCTTCTAAACTTCTAGAATTTTCTTCTGATTTTCTAGAACTTTCCTCAAATTTTTGTTCGAATTTTTGTTCTAATGTTCTAGAATTTTCTGTCAATTCATCTTTTAAGGTTCTAGAATTTTCGGCTATTTTCTGTTTTAGTGTTCTAGAAGTTTCTATCAATTCTTCTTTTAGTGTTCTGGAAGTTTCTTCAGATTTTCTAGAACTCTCTTCTATAAGTTTATGAATATCGGATGGGTCGAATAAGTATTCTTCAGTATTTTCACCAGCATCGATTAATGCTTGCCGTAATCTTTCTTGAAGCACTGACTTCTTTCCTGCTGTTTCCAAATCCCGCTCTTCCAGTTCTCTATTGAGATCACTTACTTTTAATTCATTTAATTTTAATTGTTTAGTCGCCATTTTATTTATTTTTATTTAACACTTCACAATTTATTAACCCCACACCTGATACCAATTGTAATGTTTTTATTTATTTGGGTGAAGTGTAAATATTAGACAATTAGTATTAATTAAAATAAAAGTTTATTATAATGATAAATAGATATTAAATATAATTAAAAAATGATAAATATAACGAACACTACGATTAAACAAATATTAAACACTAATTAAGACTAAGAATATTATAAAACACTTAAATACTAAGATTATTTATTTAAACAATATATAGATCACTTATTTATTTATACAACTGTATTTATTTATATTTAGCACTCGTCGACTATCTGTTTATATCACCAACTGTTTTACACGCAACACTTATTTATATCAGACTGTCCAATGCCTTCACTAACAGTCCTTATATACCTCGGCATCCGTATTCCAGAACTCACTAGAAGATTTCTAGATAAAACACAATAGGTTACATCAACCGCGTAATTAAGCAGGTGCCGACACGTCTGCTGCGTCATCGTTAACCATAGACACTCGCTCGTCCCTGCGACAGCGGCGGCGACAGCGACGGGGACAGAGGCGGTAACAGTGGCGGCGACGGCGGGCACTGCACATAACAATATTCTATTTATAAATACAAATAACAAGATTTTTAAAAATAATAGTTACTATTTACACAAGACGATTAAATAGAATTTAAAATTTAAATTAAATTTTTTTATAGTAGATTTTAAAAAATGACAAATATGAATTATTTTTTAGGCACATAGGTACCTAATTATAAAATATAATACGTTGTGATTCTATTCGAAGAATAAATCTTTCTGATACTATTAATTGCACAATTGCAGTTATTAACACAAATCGTCAAATTTTATAATGTACCTATTTAATTTAAAATTATAGTACTTTATAGACCCTTACCATTGCTACTGGATCCACTATTTGGAAAAAACAAAAGGACACTTTAAAATCTGCTGCATAAAGAAAAGAAAATTTTTTATTGGTATATTTCATAATTTTTAAGATATAGGTAACATTAATTTTTTTATTTAATTTAGTTGCCTTTGTAAAATGAGATTAATTGAAAAAAATAAATATAATTTAAAGTATTTCAATCTGTTTAAGTGTCTAGCTTAAAAATTATGTTTGGAAATGGAAATTAATTACTGGGGTGTATATTTAATATTACAATATTATGAAAAGAAAGTGTTATATTATAAAAATAACAATGAAAAGAAAAGATATATTAAATACCATCGTGTTAAAAAGGTGTAGCATGAGAGCAAGGAAACAAACTATTTGTATACGAAAAATTTCATAAATAGAAGTTTTGAATTTAGGGCATAAATAAACGATAAAGTTTGTACCAGCTTTAAGACGAAAATTCTTAATGCCCTAGACAGACACATAACTCCCATTCACAGTAGCTAATGAAAAGCAAATGCATTCCTTACGACAGGGATTAACTTAGTTTTAAAGTTTCATCCGATATCTGAAACACAGAAGTGAACGTATCATTAAAAATAATGGCAACGATATAAATTTAGGCACTGTAGCGGATGCAATTTATTAACAAAAGGAACCGTTTTCTAAAGAATTTTTATTCGAGCTAAGGAAATTATTCCTTTTTTCCCTTCACAAAGTTTTGTGATGCGAGAAAAGTTGGAGTAATTTATTGCTTTTCTTATGCACACAATTGATCATGTTTCATTAAAATTTCAAAATTTGCTCTATGATCTTATGGTATAAGAATTACTGTCGTAGATATTAACTTTATTCATATTTTGATTTTATGAGACACTCCAGAAATAACTTCTGAAATTTTTATTATATTCTTTAGCTTTTATTTGGGAATAGTACCATTTAACCTTGTGCTCGTGCAGTCGATTTTAATAGCCTTTTATTAACATTATAATCAAAGCAGCATTACCAAATCATTCATTTTAGAATTTACTAAATATGTATTTTTATTTATGCATGCAGTGTAACTGTATAAATTAACAAAAAATAATAATTTACTTTAAAAAAAATATGTTATATTTATTCCATTATCTGTATTATGGGGTCTCGTAGCCGCGTGCCTGAGTGTCAGGTCACGAATCTGGGGAACTGGGTTCGATCCCGACCGACGCCAAATATTTCCAATTTTAAATGGCACAAAATTGACCTCTGTGTTGCACCCTCCACGCCAGCAATGAGTGCCCGTGAGGTGACGCCTGGTAAACGTCCGCACGGTGCATATATTTCATCATTACCGATATCTGTGTTCAAAGAAGATTGGCACACCCAGTAATTAGTAATAAGCCGTGATGACATATTTATTTATTTATTTATTTATTATCTGTAAAAGATGCTCGTACGAGTATTACCAAAATAAATTAATTACATGAACCGTTACACATCTGTTAATATTTTTAAAAAAATTCTATGGTTGCCCTTATTTATGTGATTTTCCACGTATTCTTATTTAACTTCCATCGTTATAAAGCATGCAAAATTAATTTTTATTTGAATTTTTGCTACCAAAAATAATTAGGAAAGCAGCGAATTACGATAGTATGATATTACATCTGAACGGCACCATCACTTCTCACATTCATATGAGAGCAGCACGCAATTAATTGTTTTTTAAATTACTAATAATTATATCATAACTTACGCTTTCACAGCCTGCGTCCATGATAGGCTAGTTCCTCTCAGGTTGCTGGGCCGTAATCTAATAGGTGAATTACTAAGTAACATCTAGCCCAACATTGTGTTAAGAAGTATAAAATTAGCTTTTCTGACAGGATGACAGTAAAGAATGTCAATATTTGACAAGTTTCATGAAAACTAGATCGCAGATAGTTATGAGACTGAAAAAATTTAATAACCGATGTTATGGCCTATTTATTGAACATATTGGATTCTTTGGCTGTAGTTTGACAGAACGTGGAATCCTCCAGGATGGAACATCGGTCATTTAAATTTCCAATGCCCAAACTATCTGCGATCTAGTTTTCATTAAATAATGATATTTTTACTGTCACCTTGTCAGAAAATTAATTATTACTTTATTAAGAAACAAAACCTTGTGAAGATGCTTAACATAATGTTGGGCGAAACGTTAGGTAGTAATTCACTTATTAGACCACGGCCCAGTAACACGAAAAATAATCAGCCTATAATGATTATAACTATCAAATATAGTGTAATTTTCAAATATAATTAAAAAATTATATATTAAAATTATTTGAAACTGCTGCCGACATAAAATAGCAAAATATATTCGCAAATAAAAGTTTCAAGCCTTTTTCATTTAGGTTATGTTTACAATACCATAATGTCGTTAATTTAAATTCGACGTATGCTCGTAACTTGTTTATACATTTTTAAGCTTTATGAACAACTTGAAAAACAAACGTATAAATGCGCTTTAAAACTGTTTCTGTTTTAACATTATGCCTGCTTTCACGTAACTGTAATCTTTATCTGTACCTGCTATTTAATATCCTGCTGAAATATATCTCATGATACATGATACAGACTATAACCAGTATCAGGATTTACAATAATCCATTATTCCCAGAAACAACAATTTTGATTATCTGGAACATATAATAAACCAACGCCTGGAGTTAAGAACTTTGTTATTCGCATTTTGCTACACTTACGGGTACAAAATACACCTGATAATCAATATATAATTTGTGTCCGAGGGGTTTCCAATCCACGATAAGCTAATGATCCTTACATTTGTATCTGGGATAAAGTAATGTTTGTACTGCATATAAATTTAAATATTTTAATAACTTAGGATTTGTTTTGATTATAAATGTATTTATATCAGTTGTTGTTGTCATTAATTATAGCAACATTATATTATTATTGTTTTTATCATTATTATTATTTTTACTATTTCACTTTTATTTAATATAATTTTTTGTATTTTCTACATTTGAATATTACTAGCACTGCAGTAATGTAGCTAGAGTTTTGGTTTATGATCGATATATCCAAACAGATTTTACGTTGGAAATAGTTTGATTGGATATCCTCATACCAATAAAAATATACCACTTTTTAACAAATTACGTGTGGGGATGCATTGAAAGCTATAAAAATTACAGTTTACAGATTGCGATATTTGTATTTTGCGATTATTAACGAAAATATAATTCAAAATTATATCAATAAAAATGAAAACAAGAACTTGTTAAATAACAAAGTGCAACTCTCGAACAGTGAAATTGAGTATATACAAGTATTTTTACATCACAGGAACGTACATAAATTTGAGTAACTACTTTAAAAATATTTTTGAGTTATATGAATGTGTAACTGATATTACGTGAGGAATGATTATTGATTAGGCGAATGAGGAATACATGTAATATAACGATGTAATTGAGAGAGTAAGCATATCATAATACAGGTGAGTTGGAAGAATGACGCAAAAACTGATAAGTATTACTCAGGGGATATAATTTTGTGCAGCTTTGGCTTGTTTCTGCAGTACTAAATTCGAAAAATGCAGCTCTAAATAAAAATTTTGCAGTTGCATTATTCATTTCTCTCTATATTATTTATTATTCAAATGTGTACATGAAACAAGAATTACAAAATATATTTATTATTATTATTATCGCTGGTTACTTTAGCTAGTGATTAAATACAGTGAATTTAAGAATAATGTGGTTAGGATGTAAAGTACAATACGCTTATTTTGTTGTGTAAAAGAATAATTTGTCGAATAATTATTGCCTAATCAGAATTTTTTACATTGAAAAATTACTAAATTATTTACTACTCACTTAAATTCCTATCGATTAATTAATTTACACCACCCCATTCACAAAATTATATTAATAATTAAAATATAACATAATTACACTAATATGTATTTTTTCCTAGGGGGGGCCATGGCCATTCTGGGGTGGGCCGGACCCCCCCTGGTCCCCCCCTAGTTACGCTTATGACCGTATCACTTTCATAGTCTATTCGAAAAATAAACCACCTTTCGGTGGATTCAAAGATAAATTGAAATTATAGTAGCGTAGATGCTCTTTAATGAGTTTATTTTAACTGATACGAGTAGTAGTTAATCTAATAATTTTTCTTGTTTTAGTAAAGTGACAACGAAAATGCCTATTGTGTTTACAAGTTTGTTTGAAATACAACTATTTCTACGTTTTCTATCTCCATAATTGTCACACAAATTACATACAACAACAAGATTCTAACCTAATATCTAACTGCTAACTTCGCACGGTTGCTATGGCCATGAAAAAATAATCAAAACTGTATTCGAATTTGTATCCTGTTACTGAAAAATCTAATCGCGGTTAGCGTAGTTCCTATTTACCTCTCGCTAAGAGAGGTATTGGATTCATGCTAAAAATCGCATATCCAGATTTTAGTGAATAAGCACGTTTTAAGGTCTCTAGAATCCGATTATAACATTTTTACGATGATTAAAGAACGTTAAATTCTTTATTCGATAAATATAAATTCATTATTATATCTTTTATAGATTTAGAGATAAAAAAATGCATATAAAATAATTTGATGTAAAAATTCTTAGATCAAACTACTTCAAGGCAAGAAATTCAAATGTTTGTAATTCACACATAAATGTCGCTGTCAAAAATATTTATATGCCACTGTCAAAAATATTTATACATCATTATGAAGATTATGAAAATAAATAAAAAGTCAACAACGCAAAAGAATATGCCTAAAAAAGAATATAAAAGGAATTTGCGAAAAAATGACGAATAAAAGAAAAAGAAAAGGAAAATAGAAAAAAAATCAGGATATTGAATATAAAGAAAATATATGTATTGTACATAATTTATATTGAAATAATTATTTTGTAGTGAGACATGAACATATGTATTTGTATTTAAAAATATTTTTCGTTTTATGCGTACAACCATGTAAAATATCTGGCGAGAGGTTATGTGCTGGCCACATCAGATTTTTAAAATAGGTTGTACAAAGAAATTTAAAGAAAATAAAAATAACTGTGGGCAATTACTCCTAGATTTTGCACCACAGTTCACTACTCATTCGTGATATTTGGCAAAAAAGCAAAAACTTTGTGGTGTTGCAGCCACCGTATTCACCACTGCTTCTATCTATAAAATAAATAATTTATAATGAGGTATTCTTTGATTTTGATAATATTAACTTTGATGAATGAATTATAATTTTTTGAAAGAAATGATGGCTAGTCTTTTTATGAAATCTCATCATATTTAGTTCAATTTGATTTAATAAAGTCGTGTTTTTCAATCATATTACAAATATACTTGCTTTAATTTTTATCGTCGTTATCACATTTATAACTGCATTCATTTCTGATTTCCTTTTCCTCGCACTCAGAAACGAACCAACTTTATCCTTAACCTCATCAACACTGTTTGCGACAATTGAGTGACGGGCAACTGGGCGACTAATACTGGGCGATAGTCAAATGGGCAATGGTTAAGAGGGCGGTGGTCATCTGGGAGAGACAAACTTAAAATTTTTAAACACTTAGCAGGTATACAATTTGGTGGATTTTTTAAAACAGAAAAAATAGTTAAAAGTAATGCTCCGATTTTTCTAAACAAACCTTAATATGACCGAACCTAACACAAAATTCTATACATCTATTATTTTATCGTCCAGATGTTTATTGCCCAGTTATCTATCGTTCAGTTGACTATCGCCACAGCCCAGTTGGCCGTACCCGTCATCAATATGCTATAAGTGGTACCAGGGGATATAATCCCAAAAATTTAGAGCTACACTTTTTTGTTCAAAGATAGGGGGAGGGGGTGATTTTTTTAGTTCAAGGTCAACAAATACTTTTTACATAGATTGAGCAGTTGCAGGTTTAACGCTTTTTCATGTAAATAAATAAATTAAAATTAATTTGATTAAAATTTGTTATTTATTATTATTGTTATAAGTTAACTTGTGTGTATTTGAATAACAATTTATGTAAAACGTGGAACATAAAGGTATTTAGTTATAATAAAACATAATATGTTGTTATACAGTAACGTTAACAAATAAATTTACTGTTACTGACATAAACATTTTCGTGCATCGGCCGGGAAAGTCTGGTTAGCAAAGTATCAGTGATAAGGCGAAGAGAAAACCTGTGATAGTTCCTCAAGGGCCAACAGTGAAGAAGAGAGGAGGAGAAGATCAAAAAAAGCCTGGGAGCTGAACGGTGCGGGGCGCCGTTGATAGTAAAGAGGCGATAACAGCGAATGAGCAGGTGAGTGTGAGCATTTGATCTTCTCAATTTCAATTGGATCGTTAAATTCTTTACCATTA
This sequence comes from Harpalus rubripes, assembly GCA_963082715.1. Taxonomy (NCBI): domain Eukaryota; kingdom Metazoa; phylum Arthropoda; class Insecta; order Coleoptera; family Carabidae; genus Harpalus; species Harpalus rubripes. Next base: position 42,102,586 of record OY720451.1, on the reverse strand, counting down.
CCACATTCTGTAATTATATTCAATTTGACACATTGACAATGAAAAATGGTTGACGTTGAAAAATTAAAGAGGAAGCGTGAAGCTTTAAAGGCGAAATTGACATCAAATATCAAGTATTTTGATGAGATAGAGAAGAACTTTAAATCGTATGAGGAAGTTAAACAAAAAACAGTATTAATTGAGGTAGGTTTGAGGTTAGAAAAGTTAGAAAGTAGCTTTTCAAATTTTGAGGGAATTCAAGACGAGATAGAATCGATAACGGATAATTTTGATGGAGAGTTAGAAGAAAGAGAACAGTTTGAAGTGTCGTTCTTCAAACATATTTCGATAGTACACCAGTTTCTAAATAAAATTAATGAAGCAAAGTCTGAAGTAAATACAGACAATCTGTCAGAGAAGTCTGTAGTAAATAATGGACAAGCAAATGAGGTTTCTGCGTGCATTCGGTTACCGCAGATAAATTTACCTAGTTTTTCGGGACAATTTGAGCAATGGTTAGTGTTTCGAGATACTTTTCAGTCGTTAATTCATAATAATACGCAACTAGGTGATGTACACAAATTTCATTATTTGCGTGCAGCACTACAAGGAAATGCGGCACAAGTAGTTCACTCAATAGAATTGACAGAAGTAAATTATCAGGTAGCTTGGCAACTTTTGGGGGAACGTTATAACAATCAGTCACTGTTAATAAATACTCATATTAAACAATTATTTAATTTGCCAATAATTACTAAAGAAACAGCCGTAGACTTTAGAGCTTTTTTGGTTCAACTATCAAAGGGTTTGCGATCATTAGAAATATTAGAACAACGAGTAAGTTATTGGGACACTTTATTGATATATTTAATTACAACTAAATTTGATAAATACACCTTAAAGGAGTGGGAAACGAAAAGAAAATGTACCCCAACGTTAGATGATATGAAAGAGTTTTTACAAAATAAAGCCGAACTGTTAGAGACATTGGAGTTTAATCACAAGGAAAAATCACAATATAAGCCTGTATTAAAAGCAAAGTTATTTAATGTTGCGAACAAGTCAGGATGTTACATGTGTAAGGGGGAGCCCAGTATTTATAATTGCGAAGAGTTTTTGAAGTTAGATATTTCGCAGCGTAAAGAAGCAGTAAGTAGTAGAAAATGATGTATGAAATGCCTTAGAAAAGGACATTTTGCCAGATACTGTAGGTCAAATGACTGTAAAAAGTGTGGTAATGCACACAATACACTTTTACATGAGGAAAAAGTTGGTAAAAATAAAAATGAGACTAATACTGACGGACCAGACGAAGCTAGTAAAAGTAAAGTATTTAATAGTACAAGTACATTCGAAGAAATATCACAAGTTTTGTTGCCTACTACTCTGGTACAAATTGCAGATGCAAACAAACAATGGCGTACCTGCAGAGCATTGTTAGATTGTGGGGCGCAGTCTAATTTTATCACAAGGAACTTGTGTGAAAAGTTGAAGCTTAAGACAATGAAAATAAATGTTGTAGTTGCAGGAATCGATCAAACTGAATCAAGAATAGATCAACAATGTAAAGTAAGGATGCAATCGTTGCATTATGCGTTCAATGTAGACACAGTATGTTTAGTAGTTGATCAAATAAATAATTAAATACCGAATACAACGGTAAAAACAAGTATTTATACAGTGCCCAAACATTTGAGACTAGCAGATCCTGGGTATAATAAAGTATCACCTATTGATTTGATTATAGGTGCAGGAATATTCTGGGATACCTTACTAGTAGGACAACATAAATTAGGTGAAAGAGCACCAATTATGTAAAAGACACGATTAGGATGGGTGATCTCGGGGATAAGTTATCAATATCTAGTATCACAAAGGGTTTCATGCAATTTTGCGAAAAATGAACAGTTATATAAGCAATTAGAAAGGTTTTGGACGATTCAAGAAGGTCCAATGAACAGACTATTATCCTTGGAAGAAGAAAAATGTGAAGAGTTATTCCATAGTACTACCACAAAAAACGAACACGGCAGATTTGTGGTTCAAATTCCCGTAAAGGAGGAATCAGTTGGATTGGGAAACTCAAAGGAAATAGCTTTAAAAAGGTTTAAGATGTTAGAAAGAAAATTATCAAATAATGCGAAATTAAAGGAAAGCTACGTAGCATTCATAGAGGAATATGAAAACATGAATCATATGACAAATATAGAAAATAAATCAGAAAATGATGAATTAAACTATCTTCCACATCATGGAGTCATAAATGAAAATAGTTCTACGACAAAGTTACGAGTAGTATTTGACGCATCCCAAGTAACAGACAATGGATATTCTTTCAATGATGTCCAAATGATAGGAAAGTCGTTACAAGATGAACTGTTATCATTAACATTACGATTTCAGTTTGTAGTATGCGCCGATGTTGAGAAAATGTACCGACAGATTTTAGTGAAAGAAGAACAAAGAAAACTGCAATGTATACTATGGAGAAAAAATCCTGAAAAGAAAATACAATCATATTGTTTGAATACGGTTACATATGGTACCGCATCGGCGCCATACTTGGCCATAAAATGCCTAAGACAATTGGGAATTGATTACCAAGAGAAAAGTCCAAAGGCAGCATTAGCCATATTATCAGATTTCTATATGGGTCATTTGATGACAGGTGCGGAAACAGAAAACGAAGTGATAGAAATAGCAAATCAAGTGTCAAACATAATGAAATCAGGATGTTTTTACTTAAGGAAATGGATATCTAACAGTAAGAAAATCCTAGACGCTGTAAACGAAGAAAAAGGAAAATCCGTACTTAATTTAGGTGAAAAGGAAAGTACAAAAACTTTGGGGCTATATTGATCGAGTAAGGAAGACTATTTATTTTACAAGATACAAGTATCATACAACAGAAACCAGGTATCGAAGAGAATTCTTTTGTCACAGGTAGCTCAGATATTTGATCCTATGGGATTGTTGAGTCCAGTTATTATATTGGTAAAGATCATGATACAAAGTTTATGGTCTAATCGTTTAGATTGGGATGAAAGTGTTCCTCCAGATATTTATGAAAAATGGAGATTGTTTGTTGATGAACTACCATCACTAAATTCATTGAAAATCCCACGACGAGTAATTCAATCCAAATCAAAAGATATTCAGATCCACGGATTCTCGGACGCTTCAAGTGAAGCATATGGAGCTTGTGTGTAGCTGAGAAGTGTGAATGAAGGAGGGCAAATCACAGTAAATCTGTTACTTGCTAAATCCAAGGTAGCACCGTTGTAAACTACCACAATACCACGGCTTGAATTGTGTGCGACAAATTTATTAGCAAAATTGATGGATAGAGTAATAAAATCACTAAGAATTGAAATTAGTAATTATTATTGTTGGACAGATGAATGGTGTGTCTACATTGGATTAATACAAATCCAAAAACATTACAAGTTTTTGTAGCCAATAGGGTCACCCAAATTCAAAATCTTACGAACAAAGAAAGTTGGAATCATGTATGCTCAAAGGATAACTCTGTAGATCTAGTGTCACGAGGAGTAGCTCCAAAGATGCTACTAGAAAATAATTTATGGTGGAAGGGACCCCCATGGTTGAGTCATGATTCAGGAGAATGATCAAAAACTAAACTAGAAATACCATAAATTATTGAAGAAACATTAAGGAAAGTAAACTTGTTTTTTGGTAAAGAAGAGATACCGATGATTGATTTCGAACGATTTACGTCAATGAGAAGATTACAAAGAACTGTAGCTTACTGTGTAAGATTTATAAATAATAGTAAAAGCCAACAAAAATTACGAAAACGTGGTTACCTCACAAGTGATGAATTGTCCCATGCTATAGAAATAATAGTTAAAATTCATCGGAAGGAGTTTTTTAAGGAAGAGTTAAAGGATTTCATTAAGTTGAATGACGTACAGAAAAGAAGTCATATAAAAATTAGATCCTTTTTGGACGAAAAAGGAATAATACGAGTTGGTGGTCGACTTCAGCTATCGGAATACACTTACGATAAGAAATATCCAATTATTATCGGTAAATCATATATGTCCAGATTACTACTCAAACAAAAGCACGAGAAATTAGGACAAGCTGGTTGCAATTTGACTTTAGCGACGATTAGATATGAATTCTGGCCATTAACTCCTAAAATGGGTATATTACCATCAGTTCGAATGAAACCAGCACCCACATTTTTACACACAGGAGTGGATTATGCCGGTCCACTTCTCATACGAAATAAATCAGGAAGAGGTTCTAGGTTAATAAAGTCTTATATTTGTTTATTCGTGTGTTTGGCTACAAAGGCTATACACTTGGAGTTGTCAACAGACTTAAATAAAGAATGTTTTATGGCATCCTTGAAACGTTTTATATCCCGACGTGGAAAACCAAGTAGCATAATATCTGATAATGGAACAAATTTTATAGCTGCTAATAGGGAATTAAAAGAACTTTCAGCCTTTTTAGAGTCGACACAAACAGAATTTGCCAAGGAATTAGAGCAAGAAGGAATTTCTTAAAAATTTATACCTGCTTATGCACCTCATTTCGGTGGTTTGTGGGCGGCTGGGATAAAACAAGTGAAAAATCATTTAAGGAAAATAGTGGGAAACATACATTTAACATATGAGCAATTAAATACAGTTTTGTGTCAAATTGAAGCTATTTTGAACTCCAGACCTTTATGTTCCCTTTCTCCCGATCCAAATGATTTAAGTGCTCTCACTACTGGTCATTTTTTGATTAAGCGACGACTTGTCGCTCTACCAGTTAGCACAGAAAATCCAGCAGCAGTTTTGGTCCAGATGGCAACGCGAATACATCATTGAACTCCAAGTAAGAACAAAATGAAACCAATCTACAAACCCATTACTAGAAGCATTGATTATATATACTACGTAAACAGATTGACACCACTTATGGCGCCTGTGGAAACTGAGTAATAATTCAAATATTTTTCGTTAGATGTCACTACCGTATGTATCTGGCGATTTCATGTGAGTTGAATTCTCAAAGATTGGAAGAGTCTATTATAGAGGAGAGGCCGTCATTTCACGGTCGGGAATAATCTACTACATAGCGGAGCCTGTTATTTCACAACTCTACTAAATGCCGACCGTAGCGTGTATTAACAGGATAGTAAGAAAAAGGAGAATAGAGAACCACTATAGTAATCCGAAATTTGGAAGGAAGAAATAAAAAATATACTTTTTTTACAAATTTTTATTTATTTAAGAAAAACAATGTAAATAAAACAAATAGCGCTATTTCGTAAAATTTCTATTTCAAATATCAAACGTTAAAAACAAAAAATAAATAAATATAAATTAATTTGTGAATATCATTTACTTGAAATACTATATTTAGTTTACAATAAAGTTAAATTTATTATTCTTTATTATTAAAATTAAATTAAATATAATTTTTAATTTTATATTATGTAGATACTGTGAATGACAGGCAATATTTTTACTGACAAATCAATATTTATAAATTATAAAGGTTCATTCACAGCACTGAAATTATATTTAGAAATTATAATTATATTTAAAAATTATAATTAAAAATTATACTTAAAAATGACCGTCTTAAAACATGTTAAATAGATGTTCATTTAAAAATACAAATTATAATTAATGTATTATACCATACTTAAAAGCATATACTTACTGTCGCCTTATAAGCAAGTAATGCAATTAATTGTTGTTTTAGTACAATTCTTTTTAATAAATTTATATTATTTATATTCATATTGAGCAAATTATGACAAATTTGACATGACGTGAAATCCGTGACATATTCTGTCATTTTTTTGTTCAATCTGATTGGCCCACTTATATTTATAATTATAAATTAAAATTATAAGTAAAATATATGAAGTTTGCATAAAATTCTTATTTTAAGTTATTTTAAATTAATTACAATGTTAATTTGGAGCTTTCGAACGCTGACATTTGAATGCATTGACATAAACTTATATTTATAAGTATAATTATAATTACTAATTATAATTTCGCTTAATTTCAGTGCTGTGAATGAGCTTTAATTTTATAGAATTTGGAGCATTATTTATGTGTGAGAATTCTTAATTTAAGATTTGGCTTGCTGCTAATATTTTTCATCTTATTGCATACTAATTTACAACTAAAATGAATTTTAGTATTCAGTAATTCGTTTATAATGTACATCCTGTGTTCTTTACACTCATGTAACCAATTACTGATTTCTGAATTACTTTCAAAGTTATGTATTAATTTTTGTTTAATGTTGCTTTGAAAATATATATCAGAAAATTTAGTTTCAAATAACGTGAGCATAAGGTCTACTATATTATTAAATTCCGTTGTATGTGCTTTTAATCCCCCTTCCATTCTATTAACATTTTTATAAGATTTATGTAACAAAAATAATTCATTTTCATTTGTTAAGTTTGACTTCATTACTAACTCTTTAGTACAAATGTCACAGTTGTATTTAGAAAGATTTTTCTTTGCCAAATATCCAACAAAATATGTCATTGAACACTCTTCTAAAGTATTTTCTTTTTCTCTATCAGGTTCTATATTTGAGAATGTTTCATCCGAATTTAAATCAGTTTCTGAAATTGTTATATTATTTTCCGTATCACATTTTTCTCTCAATGAACTGGTTGAAGGTTTAGTTGTCATACTTAATAATATGTCAGAATCTATTTCGCAATTGGAGGATTTAGCAGGTTTCATTAAAGAATTAATGGCGTTATTGCGAAACATACTACGAAATATTTTCGCAGTGGGATTCTTATTATAACCCCCTTTTTTGTCGGTATATAGAAAATTGGTTCTCCAAGACGTCACGATTTATGCGGTTTGTAAATAAGAAATTAATATTCTCATGTTCTTGTTCCATGTTGAAAAGTTGCAAAATACCGTTTATAGTGAGTATAAGGCCACTAAAACATGAAGGCTTACTATGCTTTCCTGTTTTAAAATCAATTTTACTTAATGACTTTAATTTCTCTACTGCATCAATTAAAGTTGTTTTTACTAAATTGTCAGAAAGAGCGGATGCATAGGGATTGGTATAGAATCTAGTTCAGCTGTTAAGGCAATCTAAAACATTGTTCATAAATAATAAAAATTCAGCTGTATCTTCCGCTGTTTCTGATATTAATTCCTTAGTTGCAATACAAGTTTTCATTGTTGCTGTCATTGTATTGCTGAAAATTTGTACAGCCATTTTAACATTCATTTTTTGGAAATATGTGCATTTGTTATTTTAGTTAATGCTCTACTTTTTTTGTTTTTATTATCTATAATATAAGTTTGTTTAACATCTTTAAAAGATATTCTTTTGTTCAGAAACAAAAAATCTCCATTTAAAAAATTATTTCTAAAATTTTTAACTAAATGTGGGGTGTCATATACGGCAAAAATTATTTTATTCTTAATTGTCAAATATGGTTTCTCATAATTTATACCTAATTTTTTAAAAGCACTTTGATTGCTAGTACCTTGTTCGCAAACTATAATTTTAGGTTCTAAACCAGCAGAAAATAATTTATTTATACATTGTTCTATAAGTACTTGAAGTTCTGTTGCCTTTGCGCCACTCTTAGATAAAAAGTATGCAATGGGAAGTTTCCAATTTGAATATAAACCCCTAATCATGAATACTAACACATAATTAGCAGGCACGGGTGCTCGTCCCAATGATCCCATATCTTGCAGGCCTTCAATTAGATCCGATTCCGGAGAATAATCTAATTTTTGCATTATTGACATTTCGTCAAAGCATAAAACACAGGATTTTTCTTTAGTAGATAACGAAGAAATTTTTTTTTCTATTTGTTCAAACAGTTTTTTACTAAATCCTGGTTTAAATTTAGATGCGCCAAGCCATTTTCTTATGGTGGAAGAAGCCGGTAAAATAATTTTTAAAGATTTCAGAAAATTGTACATAGCGGGGGATTTGTAGAACATTAATAAAGATAAATTTTTTTCTGCAGGTGTCCATTGTGTTTGTTTTCTTCTACATTGCATTTTAGCAATTGTTTTTGCATGCAGAGACGGAAACATCATTTTATCAAAAACGTTGTGAACATTTATTTTTTCATTACATTGAATTTTTCGCTTTAATTTGGATACCTGAGATTTCTTATTACGTATAACTTTTCTCTTTTCTTCTAATTCAAGTTTAAGTTTTTTCTTTTTTGGGGTATCATCGTCGGATAATTTTAATTTTCTTTTTGCCGTTTTTTTCGGGGTAGGCATATCAACAATAGCTTCCAAAAAATTTTCATCAGATTTTGCTGGACTTAAAATTGATGACTTATTATTATTTATAGTGCTTTGGTCAGAACTGTTTGCGTAGGAAGGTTTTAAGGAAGAGAACGGTGAAGGTAATTTTTCTGTACCACTTGTGCTCGGTGAAAATGTAGACATATTTTCATTCATATTGAAAGAAGAATTATTCGTTTGTCTAACAGCTGAATATTCACATGGTTTTCGAAAAGGTACAGGAATAGCAGTTTTAACCAACCTATGCTTTGTAGCATTCATGAATGCATTTTCTTCGAAATGTAATTCACATAGATATCTATTTTTCAACTTTTCTTTTTCGAGGTATAAAAGTGACACATTTCCTGTGAAGAAAGATATGTATGTACAGTGTGGAACAAATTTGTGTTCCTTATATGTAAAACTTTCTTTTACGAAGAATAACGTGGTGAAATGATTTTTTTTTAAACTTAATAATTCTTGAGTTATAACACAAACATAATTTTTTTTTTCGTAACACATGCACGCAAAATACGCCAAAAAGTGCCTGTTTTGCTCCCTCTAAACAGGCACTTTTTGGCGTATTTTTCTGTGCACTTGTTACGAAAAATGTCGTATGTACCTCGGGAGCAATGTTTTTGCTTCTGGATGAATTGACAGCACTCGACTAAACCTCGGCTTGCCTCTGGCAGCCCGAGGTTTAGTTGAGTGCTCTGCACGAGACTTCGGCAGCCCTCTGTTCAGCCTCGTACTGTCACTTCATCCGCGGGAGCAAAAACGAATTTTGCTCCCTTGGTGCATAATATACTATTAAATGGGAACATATGTTGTAAATAGTCTCGTATTTTTTCCTTATTTTGTATGCTTTTTTACGATGTATCAAACATTAATAATACGTGAACCATTATTTTTGAGGTGGAAAAATGCAATTTATTAAGAAACAAATGAAAAAATCAAATACAGATCATCATTTGTTTATTTTGAATGTTATTTTCTTAGTTTTCACTCATTTTAATTAATAGATATAGAATCAAAATAAACAAATGATGGTCTGTAATTGATTTGTTCGTTTGTTCCTCAATAAATTTAAAGTTGGTCCATAAAGACCTGCATCAATTTTCTGTTCCATGCTTAATAAGGAACTCGAATTTGTTCCACCCTGTACATGTTTTTTTGTTTTTTTTTTATTGAATTGTTATTATATTTACGAATTTTTCTTACCCGCATTACTTATCCATTGTTGTAATCTATTGTCATCGTTTACCGGAAACCGATACATTCTAATTTCCGGGCTCTCCATTTGTTTTTTGTAACACCCAAAATACTGGCAAATACAACCCGGCATTTTTTTTACAAATTTTGTGAAATATCACCAAGTTAATCACCAAAAAACTGACAGTATAGTAGTTATCCTTTCAAGATACTCTACTTGAGGAGTAGTGAGGAGGTAACTTACCCTCTCGCCGGGGTTGGTCGGTGATGTCCTGAATTGTGGGGTGGGGAAGAATAAAGTAACTCAAGTAATTATTACAACAAATATCAAATGAATATTGTCAATTCTTTGCTTGGGCTGCTTGTCAGGGTTGGCCGGCCAGACTTTCGTGGAATAGTGGGGAAAAATAATGTAATTCAGATAATTTTAACAACAAATATTAGGTGAATACTGTCATTCTTTTGTTGGTCAACTTTATTTTGTAAGACTGAACAAGACAAAACAAAATGTTTCTAAAGATTAATATTATTTATATTTTTATTCTTAAGAAAATTAACTAAATACGGGCACAAAACTTTATATAAATGATGCATAGTTAATAAGTATTAACTAATTTAAATATTGCAGTAAATAATTTTATAATATTTTATGAAGGCCCATAGTTTACAAATTTTTATAATATCCAAAATAGTTTTTTTTATTTTACATTAATGTATTTTCAAATATGTTTTTGTTAACTATATCAAATAAATATGCAGGCTGTGCAACGAAACGCGGAACATGGGAATTTAACTTAGGATTTGAAAAATCTGCGGATATTGGCTCTCCTTTACTTTTTAAAACAAAAGTACAAGAATAAAAAGTGGTTTAAAATTTATTTTTACCTTGAAAAGTCTTTACTTAATGCAAAAGAATATCGATAGTACTAGATATTTAGAAAATAAAATGACATTTTCAAATAAAATCTGTAATTACATCAATATTGTGTGCCCCTTGTCCGTGAAATCTTTTAGCGTCCTCGAGATTTTTCTCTCGGTACGCTAAGAATAATTTCGCGGCCTTGATATACAAATAAATATTATTGTGCGTTTGTGCATTATAAAATTTGTGATTTACTTTATTATTAAGTATTTAATATAAATTTTAGGTTAATTTATAATTTTTAATATAAACCAAAATGTCAGTTCAGTTCGGTATTATTTAATCTTGATTGTTGTAATCATTGTATTTATATTATTATCTGTAATTCAGCTTTAAATATTCAGGTTTTATGATCTTAAATGATATTTTGTTTTTTATTCCCATGGCTCTCTATTTTTTGACGAATCATATTTATTTTTAAATAATCTAGTGCTACAGATATCCTATTGTATTAAAGTAGGAGTTTTGAAAAGTAAAAATAAATTTTAAATAATTTTTTATTTTTGTACTTTTGCTCTAAAATGTACAGGAGAGCCAATTGTCGCACATTTTTAAAATCCTATATTAAACTCCAGTTTCTCGTTTTGCTACACAACTTGTATACTATCTACTATCGGAACAATGGAACATAGAATGTCAGTCATGCACCATAAACGTTTAAGAAACTAAAAGCCAATATTATACGTATAATAATAATAATACGTATGAAGGAAAAAGAAACATGGAATTTTTCCTCAACTATTAGAAGTATAAAGATTTTTGGAATAGGATAGAATGCCACCGTAGAGCCATCTATCTGTTGCCTACAAACTACGAGAACAGTAGCGGCATCAAGTGGTCGCCTACTCAGCGCCCGTTGCCTGCTTTGTTGCATAGATAATCAATCTGTTTACGTAGTATATATAATCAATGCTAGAAGGAACCCTGGTACTAGTGAAAGGTGAAACTACCTCTCCCCTACAGTGGCCCCTTGGACGAGTTCTCCAAACATTTCCAGGTCCAGATGGAGTGGCACGAGTGGCAACAATACAAACCAATAGTGGTGAGATCAAACGCGCGGTTTTTAAATTATGTCCTCTACAAGTGTACGGGTAAAAAAGGCGATTTTGAAGGCAATGCCTTCAAGGTGCGGGGTATGTTGAGAGCGAATAGTATTGAAAAACAATTGACATATATCAAAGTAGGCAAAAAGATCGCGTGGCAGGAAAAAGTGAGTTTTGACAGAAAAGATTTAGTGTCTCTCAAAAATATTATTGTTATAAGTTAACTTGTGGGTATTTGAATAACAATTTATGTAAAACGTGGAAAATAAAGGTATTTAGTTATAATAAAACATAATATGCTGTTATACAGTAACGTTAACAAATAAATTTACTGTTACTGACATAAACAACTCGTATCTGTTAAAATAAACCCATTAAACAGCATCTACGCTACTATAATTTCAATTTATCTTTGAATCCACCGAAAGGTGGTTTATTTTTCGAATATACTATTAAAGTGATACGGTCATAGGCGCAACTAGGGGGGACCAGGGGGGGCCGGCCCACCCCAGAATGACCATGACCCCCCTTAGGAAAAAATACATATTAGTGTAATTTTTTTTAATTATTGAAAATACTTGGTTTTAAATTTCACAAATATTTTATTTTGATTACCAGTTTCGCTACAACATTAGCATCATCAGATCTTCCTTAACGTAGGTATAATTATAAATATATAAATATGGCTAAATTAAAAACGAAATGTCAATATGTCAATAAATAAGTAAACAAAGTAAACCAAGTATTTTCAATAATTAAATTGAATAACAAGTTTCACCATGTAAGAGCTGACACAATTAAAGAAATTAGTGTAATTATGTTATATTTTAATTATTAATATAATTTTGTGAATGGGGTGGTGTAAATTAATTAATCGATAGGAATTTAAGTGAGTAGTAAATAATTTATTGTAAAAAATTCTGATTAGGCAATAATTATCGACAAAATATTCTCTTTTTTAAACAACAAAATAAGCGTTTTGTACTTTACATCCTAACCACATTATTCTTAAATTCACTGTATTTAATCACTGGCTAAAGTAACCAGCGATGCCTGGGAGTTTTCACGTAGAAACAAAAACAATCCTCATTATAGGTATACTTAAATATTCCGGAGAGTTTGAGAAGTTTCATGTTCCAAAATAGTCTAAAATGTTCATAAAAGTTTAAGAAGGTTTATCATAAAGTTCCAGAGAGTTCTAGAATGTTCCAGAAAGTTCAGATATTTGACAGAATAGAGGACTACAGCGTAATTGAATTAAGAGAAATTAGAATAAAATATTAAAAGTATATGCTTAATAATGAATATTTAATACAGAAATAAAACAATATAATTGAAATACTTCGTACTTTTGTTATAGCAGCTCGCCACTCATATGAAATCCATATATATTATTTTAATTGGCAGCTCAAAGACGGCCTATAAATATATAACGAATACCAAGTTAGGGGAGGAGCCTACTACCAATGGAAGTAGAGAAATTCAAATAGCTGAGGCGTGGCTATCAGTCCAGTACTGCAATTCTCAAACAGTTTTTATTTGAATATAAATGTTTTGCATTAAACTTAATAATTTAAATACACTCCCAATTATAAATCATGTAGACCTTTACAGTACAATAATATTTATTTATTTTTTATAAATATAATTTAGAAATAGCATATATTTCAAGAACATTTAGGTCCTTGAAGAAAACAGTTTGATATAAAAACTTATATTCGTGACGTCACATCTATATTTTCAAATTTCGGGGGACTATAACTCGCTATTAATAGGAATTTTTTCACCGGATTTTCACCGATAGTCTTAGTTTTACTTATATGTTCCGATGAAGTTATATTAAAAAAATTGTGGAATCCCCTACTCTGGAATTTTCCATAAAGTCCCAGAACGTTTAAGAACTTACTTTTCCAAAGTTCTTTAACGTTCTAGAATGTTTATGAAAGTTCCAGAAATTTCTATTTATTTGTGTCGCTATTTTAAACTAACTTGAGCTCAGCCGCCCTGTATATACCTATTTAAAATTGTCAAAAATTTGTAGAATATTTTAGAATTTTCCGAAATATTCTAGAATTTAATGGAATATTCAACAATTTTTTGAAATATTCTAGAACAGTGATTTTCAAGACACATTTTTTAACAGTGTCGAATCTAGATATGTCAGAACCTGAGGCAAAAGGAAAAATTGCGCCCGAGGTTGGGGTACGATGTATAATTTTTAAAGGTCTAAACTAGAAGCTATACATTGGGAAGAATGGATAAAGCGTGTATCTTAACACACTCATAGCTGCTAGTTTGTCACCAGAAGGAAGTCCAAAATCTGTTACTACGTTGTTAAGTTTTTCATACCTCCAATTTAAATGAAATATAAGAGCATCTAATGATTGATTTATTTCAATTACAAAAAGTTCCTGGTCAGAAAAAAATGCTTCTTTCGTCCTGGGCTTAATACATATGCAACCTCTTTGCCCTCCTTTTCCTTTTATCTTTAAATTCAGGTGTAATGCATTCCTCAAACACATCTTCGAAACCATGGTGCCTCATTCCTTGCAAACACATTACCAGTCCCTTAATAAGTTGAGATGTCTTAAGCACCGTTATATTTTTTTAACTGTACTACTTCATCTACTTTACAACTATCTATTTTATGTCAATTATTTCTGTAAGATCAATTTACACAGGCGCGTGCGCAACACGAAGGCACCCTGCCCTAAATGCTGATTGAATTATTTAAATTCACCTGCGCGGTCTGTGCTAACATAAATTCATTTAATGTAATTTTTATTAATACATATTGCAAATAAATAATCTTCATTATTGAGATAATTATCTCATTGAGGCGCTTTTATAAATAGATAGTAAAAAATGCTCTTTTGGTCTTTTGGTTGGCGCCCTTTTACACTTTAAACCTGAGGCAAGTGCCACGCTTGCCATACCCTAGATCCGGCCCTGTTTTTTAATGCGTACATACGATAAAATGGGATTTCCTATTTACTTTGCATTTCAAACTCAAAGGGTCTGGCCCCCCTAAAAAAATTCTTTAGTTACGCCCATGGATACGGTCATTAATAAGCACAGTATTTTAAAATTGTAACTCATTTTCATCGGTGGTTGATATGGTAGGACCTTCTTGAAAACATTTTTACAAATCATAAAGCCTTGGTTTTTACATAAGTTTTTTCAAAAATTTTTTTCAACATTTGCACCACTTCACTCTACTTTTTAACACAAAAGTGAACGTGCTAAATAGTTTGTTAATATGTAGCTCTCAAGCACAAACTAATATATATATATATATATATATATATATATATATATATATATATATATATATATATATCCACAACGTATTTCAGTCTGTGGTTTATCTGCAATTTCCAACAACGTCGTACACCGATAAAAACGGTCAGTAGGGACAAGAGAATAGGTGTGCACGAACCACTCTGTGGTTCAGCAACCATTACTAACAACGACATCTACACCCCGTACTATTAAAAATTGTCAGTAGTAACGAGATAACAAGTTTGCACGTCCCACTCTGTCTATTTGCCAACAACGTTACTTACGTACGGGGAGTACGATTGTGACGAGATAACAAGTGTGCACGTTCCAGTCTGTGGTTCTGCTACAATATCCAACAAGGTTGTGACCGATACTTATACAGCTAATTGATTTTATATACATACCACCATACTATACCAGTTTATGGACATTTTGTGTATCTGTGAACCCCCGGCGTCCCCGGTTATTATTAATAGGCATTATACATGAATGTAATATATTTGAATAATGTCACTCAATCTGTGTTTTTCTTGTTTTATCTCGTACAGTACCACCACTTCAAATCAAAGAATTCTGGGCACATGTAAATAACACAACGTTGGGTAATTTATTGACAATCAGGGTCATTACCAAGGTGGTTTCTCCGCCCCGTTACAATAAAGAGAAAATCCGCAATCCATAGACGGCGTAGGTAGATTGCAGGTCATTTTTTATTGTATATTATTAAAATTTTGTAAATAATTAATAAAACTTATCTACATGAAATAGGATTATGGACTTATAGTATTAAAAGAATTTTCATATTTTCATTTATCACTTCCATTATTATTGTATTACAGATGTGCATTCGGATGAAAAATAATTGTAGCGAATTTTTCTGAACAAAAAAGAAAAACAAAGCTTTTGCTTTGTATTCTAGATTAAATTGGCCGTCTAAATGAATTTGATTTTTCGTTCGAATTCGTCTGAATCGTCACTGATGTTGAACGAATAATAAAATAAATTAACCTTTTGTATTTGAAAATAAATCTATATGTGAAATGAAGCAAAAAAAGTTATCAAAATAAAATATAATTTTCTTACAAAAAAAGTGAATGTGTTGCGATAAATATCCGTAATTTATTCAGTGTGATATTTAATTATAACAGTCGAGAGTAAAATCCTCATCAAATAACTTTTAAATTCTGAAAATTTTCAGTGGTATTTATCTCATCAAACTCAACAAGACTTATCAAAGTAAGCGTATGCTCTAACTTATTTCTAAAGTATAATTGGAAGAAATAAGTCAAAATATTTTTGTTATATATACCTACGTGTTTTTTTTTTAAATCCTACTAAAAATGGTAAAGTATAATTTTTTTATTTAAAGTATATTTTTAAGGCATGCAATATTCTTCATTTACGTTTTGTTGTAAATTTCTTCATATACATGTAAGTATTTACGCACATATTGCATTTGATTTTATTGTTGTATCTATGTATGTATGCAGAGTGTATCATAACTACAGGTACAAACTTGAAGAGCATATATTACTGACCAAAAAGTTTAATTAACATAGATCTGATCTTCAACTATTTCCGAGAAGGAGGACATTTTGTGTTAGAATCGAAGAAAAACTTACTAAGATAGTGAACAAACAAAATTTTGTCAATGTGTAGATAAAAAAAGAAACAATAAAATTATATATGAAACATTTATTTCTATTCCTGATAATTACGAAGTTATTTGAAAATTAAATATTGGCCAAGGTCTCAACAACATTTAACTTAGTGCAATTATTTGATCAGATTTTTTTAACAAAAGCACATCTAGGATGAGTTCTCATTTTTCCTGACTTATATCTCGGAAACTATTGAAGATGGGATCCATGTTGATTAAGCTCTTTTTACTCATTTTGGTCATTACTATGTGCCCTGAAGTTGTGATATATACTGTACACATATCCACTTATTTTTACCTGTTACCACCGTAGGTAAGACAGGTATATGAATCAAGTTAAAAATCGCAAACGCAAATTTTAGTGAATATTTATGTTCATAGAATATAGAATCCAATATCAGCAGTGATGCCAAACACATTGGCTGGTAGTATGGTCACGGTTTTATCCCCGGTTGCAACTCTGTTGTAACTAAAACCATGACAATCGGTCTGATTCAGATGCCACTTGTTAGGTAACAATTCTTGTTAACTTAACAATTATTGCTTGTTAAGCAATAATTGTTTAAAATGGAATTCTGATGACTAATACCGCTTGTTTGTAAAACAATTATTGTTCATGATTCTTGTTCACCCAGGCAATGAGAAAAACGTCTTGCCAAGGGAGGTTTCAATATTGTTTAGTGACGTAAAATGGCGAATGGTGTAATTTTATTAATTGCGACACTTCAGAATGAAGAAGAAAGGTACGTGTCTGGAAAATTTATCGCCGGTAAATTGATCGCGGAAAATTTATCGCGGAAAATTCATCGCGTGGAAAATTCATCGCCGGTAAATTGATCGCTCGGAGAATACATCGCTGGTAAATTGATCGCCGGAAAATTGATCGCGTGGAAAATTGATCGCGGGGAAAATTGATCGCTGGAATGTTGATCGCCGGAAAATTAATCGCGAGGAAAATTGATCGCCGGTAAATTTATCGCGTGGAAAATTGATCGCAGGGAATATTCATCGCCGGTAAATTGATCGCTGGGGAAAATTGATCGCTAGGATATTTAAGCATACAAAAAATATTGTTTATAACAAAACAATGGAGTATATTTTACCTGTTATAAGATGTACTCGAATTAATAATTTAGTTTAAAATTATTTACCTATTAAAATATTTTACCATATCACTAGATCTGTTTTAGACAAATTATGTATTTTATTTACACAGAAACAAAAAAAAAGATTAAAAGAGGAATATAAACTACCTATCATGTATGAGCAATGTTAGTGATTTGGTGTTATACTCTATATAGCGATCAATTTTCCCCGCGATCAATTTACCGGCGATCAATTTACCTCGCGATCAATTTTCCGGCGATCAATTTACCGGCAATGAATTTTCCCAGCGATGAATTTTCCGCGATAAATTTACCGCGATCAATTTACCCGCGATGAATTTTCCGGGAACCGCTAATTTTACCACTTCTAATTTTTTCATTAGATTTTAAAATACTTACGTACATATCGTATTGTTTGGATGTTGTCCTTCTACTACGTGGAATTTTCCGATTTGCCTTCATGATACCTTATTTCTTTAGCTTTACACTCCAAATTGTCACAAATGTAGCTTGAAAATTGACATTTACCACTTATCAAACTATTTCACAATACCAACTAATATCAAATAAAGCAAAAAGTACTAAAAATGTACATAATCTGTAAATAACTTCATGTCTATCTCTGAACAATATTGAAAAGTAACAATATTGTTAACTTCTGTTAACAATCTGGGCACTTGAATTCCGAATTAGAACAATATTGAGAACTACATTGTAAAGGCCCTTGTTCCTTAACAAGAATTGTTTCCGAACAAGTTGGTATCAGAATCAGACCAAATATCTTAAAAACAACTTACAACCAAGCCTAGTAAGGTCACGGTATGACGATATAACCGAGAAGCAATAAATTTAACTTGGCAACATTACAAACACGTGACGTAATTTACGTCAAACTGTCAATTGTTGAGTTTTGACGTTAAAGTTAGATTGACGGCTTGTGAATCCTGTGGTAAGTTTATTATATTTTATGATAAAATTACAAGAAAATTAGAGTTACATCAAGAAATAATGAAGCAAATGGAGGTGCGTGAAGTTAGCACTAAAAGACAAAGCACTTATTATCTAAATAGTACAGCGATTTAGTGCCTAATTAGTGCTAATTAATGCCAAAAGAAAATTACCCTTCTACCTTCCCTCTTCGAAATAATGAACTTTAATTTTTTTCCCGCTAACTTCACGCTGGCATTAAAGTTTCATATAAGGTCAATGACCTTTACTGGTATAATTACTGCCTAGTTAGTGCTAATTGGTGCCAAGATAACTTTTTGAATATTTTGCATTTTAAAAGAGTTACAGGACAATAAAAGTATCTCGCTAACTTCACGCTAGCATTAAAGGGTTGCAAATTTAAAATTGTATTCACGGGAGTAATTAGTGCCTAATAAGTGCTAATTAGTGCTATTAAAATTATTAGCATATTATTTATAATAATTCAGTTATTATGAACATTACATAAGGGTGAGCTTTTGCCAATGACGCTCCCAGATGATTATGAAATTAAGAAAGCCATAAACGAAAGGAAAAACCTTATTTATTAGAGTCGCCGCTTCTTGAAGCTTTGATCTCTGGCCTTTCCTGCTAACACTGAAATCCGTCTTTCCCTGTAATGCCTAGTCGGTACTGGGATTGCCGGCAAACAGTGGAATGATCAGAAAACCACTAAACTGGCAATCTGCAGGAAGCTAATTGATGCTTAATATAACATCCCTAACTTTCAATGGACGGAAAAAACTACATTAACCGTGGTTTTAACTGGCATGATGGAGGGGCTGGAATTCAATGTTGGACAAAAATTAATTCAGTTGGACTATTCCATTGTTTGCCGACAATCGCTGTATAATATAACTAGCGAATTAAGTTGACGTTTAAACAATTTTGTAGATGTGGTTTCTTTTCACATTCAGGTATTAGAATTTTTGCAAGTACCCATTCAAATACTGGAATGGGAATTCCTAGAAACACATTAGCATATTTTTCCGAAAATAGATGACTGCGAATGATGAAATGTATTTAATGCACGCTTGTCTTGTTATTCTGCTATTTTGCTTATCTTGCAGGTGCCGTAGTCACCCATCTATTTTGAGTAATATATGCTAATGTATTTCTAGGATTTCTTAGTCTAGTATTTGAATGGGTACTTGCAAAAGTCTCATTCCTGAATGTGAAAAAAACTGCATCTATAAAACAACTTTCATTCGCTAATCATATTATACTGACTAGGCATTACTGCGAATGATGGACTTCAGTGTTTGCCACCGACATATACATTGGTCAAAGCGGTAGATTTTTCAGATTCGGGCGAAAGAACGTATAAATCTATCAGTAAACAGACCATTGCATTATATCAGACAATATAAAATATAACTTTAATTGGGAATTCAAAGTTCTCCATACAGGCCAGAAATGACTAAAGCTGAATTGCTTGGAAAATTAAGAAATTAGAAAAGCCGTCAATATAATACAATTATATTTTGTAAATATAATTTGCAACAACTACATTGTTATAAACAATATTAAAATAATTTTAATGACGCCAATTAGCTCTATTTAAGCACTAATTCGTTGTTCTAGATTCAATATAAATTTCTCACCTTTAATTTTGCAATAACTACATTGTTATAAACGATATTAAAATGATCTTAATGTCACTAATTAGCACTAATTAAGCACTAATTCGTTGTACTAGATTCAATATTAACTTCTCAGCATTAAGAAAATTTCATGTTAACTTCACACTTTAAAAATATATTTTGCAATAACTACATTGCTATAAACAATATTAAAATAATTTTACTGGCACCAATTAGCACTAATTAAGCACTAATTTGCTGTACTAAATTCAATATTAATTGCTCATCCTTATGTAATGTTTTTGCTAACTTCACATTTAAAAAAATATTGCATAAAAACTTAATGATTATAAATAATATGCAAATAATTTTTACAGCACTAATTAACACTTATTAGTCACTAATTACTCTCGTAAATAAAATTTGAAATTTGCAACCCTTTAATGCTAGCGTGAAGTTAGCGAGATACCTTTTATTGTTCTGTAACCATTTTAAAATGCAAAAAGTTATCTTGGCACCAATTAGCACTAATTAGGCACTAATTATACCAGTAAAGGTCGTTGACCTTTTATGAAACTTTAATGCCAGCGTGAAGTTAGGGAGAAAAAAAATTAAAGCTCATTATTTCGAAGAGGGGAGGTAGAAGTGTAATTTTTTTTTGGCACTAATTAGCACTAATTAGACACTAAATCGCTGTACTATTTAGATAATTAGTGCTTTTATATTTTAGTCCTAACTTCACGCACCGAGCAAATGGTAATAGAAAGAAAAGAAATAGAATTACAAACGGCACAATTATTAAACAAAACAGCTAAAATAGAGATAAATAAATTAGAAAATCACTATTAAATCAAACGATATTAAATTTATATAGTTAATAAATTATTGCTTAGTATATAATAAACGTGCGTATTTTATATATGATTATATATTTTTATTCATTAGTTAGTTTTTAAAATTTAACGTAAGTATAAAATAAATGAAACTGTACGTGTGCAGTTAGAAATCATACGGATATCCAAATAGTAATTCTTTATGAATTATAAGTTTCGATTAATAATGCAAAATAATTTTGTTAATGAGTGAAATATTTGTCTATGAAATTTCGCCGAAATACTGCTCCGCGTTGGTTAATTATTTGCTGTGCTGGTTGATCACTTCCTTCAGCTCCATCATCATCATCATCATCGTCATCATTTGAGCTCTCCAAATTGGAATCTAACAAATTATATTAAAATTAAAGAATTTATTACTGTAGTTGACAATACTGCATCAAAATGAAATTTTTGTTTAGCAAAGAATCTTTGTGTAATTAAAACTTGTAATTCTAGAAGAATTACTGTTTTGGTTTCTCGCATGGGTTCTAGTTGCCCACGAACAAGATCAGTAATATATCTTGCTGTTTGTTTTGTTACTCAATATCTTCTTTTAAATTAATTCTTTGGCAATACTTGGTGAGGATTTATTCTTTCACGAAATCTTCTCCTTCTTCTTCTTCTGTGTTCTGTTATTTTTTGAACTTCATTTTCCTCTCCAATTTCATTAAAAATTTCTTCTACACCTGCCATTTTTATTCTTTGCAACAAGTTATTCTTTCACGAAATCTTCTCCTCCTTCTTCTTCTGTGTTCTGCTATTTTTTGAACTTCATTTTCCTCTCCAATTTCATTAAAAATTTCTTCTACACCTGCCATTTTTATTCTTTGCAACAAGTCTTATGCTATCCGTATACCAGTTGTAAGTTTGGTTTTAAGTTTGACAGCGTTGTTATGATAAATAAAACCAAATATACTTACAACACATCTAAAACTGCACCTTACTACGCTTTTTAGTCTGAAATTTACAACCGGGGATAAAACCATGACAATACTACCAGCCATTATGTTTATCAAGAATTAGCCGTGTTATTAAGTTTTCAAAATTATGAATCTTTAACTCATTATTATCAATTGGCCAATAAATTTGCACCTTCTTTGTTTGAAGAAATATAAGGACGTTTGCCTGATGTATTAATAGACCATAGAGGTATAAATAAATATGGAGGCAGCGCTAGCCGAAACATTTAAGGCAGATGCACTCCAATGGGCTAATTTTTGAAATTTATAACTTTCACCACTAGATGGCTTATATAGTACTGCATCACAGTTCATAGGAAAGTAAAATATCATAATCGTCGAGTCGTTGTCTTAGTTATAGTTTAAGACTGTGTTCCTAAAACCAAGAATTTATGTACTAAATTATAACCCAATATCAATATTTTTGCTATGACATACTCCCAAGACACGTGTTTTTTTGTAAGGTTAGCGTTAAATTCAGTGTAGGTGTATGTGATTTGTTTTTGTGATTTTGCAATGTATTTTGGAAATAAGATGAGTTTACTACAAATTTTGCAAAGCGCATTTGTTGTAGAATCCTTCTTCTCCGTTCATACATTAAAGTAAAAATTGTTTTAACTAATTAAATACTTATAATACTAATCTACCAATGTTTTTTATTACATTTTTGTTTCATATATTACAAAAAAGTATGTCTGTAATACGTTAATTCTATACTATCTTGCAATAAATATATGCCATAAAATTGCATATCTATTTACTACCGTTGAAAGCAATATACAAAAAAACAATTTTTATATAATAATTTTATACTAGATAATGTTAAAATTTACTTCCAATCCCTTTTTGTATTACACAAGTTATAATTTTCAATAACTCCGTTCTAACCATGTTTCAATCCCCTCGCCCATAATTACAGTTTAGACTCCCTATTTATTTATACCTCCATGCAATAGACCTCTTCAATTTAAAGAGATAAAAAATATGCGCAATGGGAATCTGCGCATAGTAAGAACAATTGGCGGGAGCTATGGTTACTTGCTTCCTTGCTGAGATCCATGGCGTTTGTTTTCTCATATATAATATCATAAGTGGTAAATTTTTGCCGGAAAATTTTCAGATTGTTACGAAAGCCGGTTGCCTAACAATTTATTGAGTGGCATTGACAAAAAAATTACGAGTTGTCAAACGAGTGATTTGTGACCAATGTCACGAGATAAATTGGCAAAGGGCTCGAGTAAAGCAATCGAAAAATATTTCCAGGATAAAATTTAACCACATATGGTATTCGGATGACTATTTCCAAAATAAAAATCAGGTAATCATTTATATAATTTTTTTCTTGACAAAAATCTTATAATTTTTATTGTGTTTAGAGGTATTATGTTTCAGTTTGCTTTTTCAACTTTTTAAATAGATTCCTGACCGAATCGACTCGTTTTTAATAAAAACTGATAACACTGAAATTATATAGACTTTGACAGGTATGTAAACAATATATTTCTAAAACGTCAAAAATTTTTCACTTATCAAAACTCACTTGTAAAAATACGACATCTTATTGGCTTAAAGGGTGCGAAAAAAATTTTGTGGCAGTGTTTTGTCGAAGTGAAACTTGGCAACTAGGTAGAATCCTGAATTTGGATTGGTTTATATATTTATGAGTGAAATAGGCAAATTTAAACGCAAAACGTGAGAAAATTTTTCGACATCTTTAAATAACTTCTCGAAAGAAGTCACGAAAGCTTTTATTGACGCTAAAATGTCTAACGATGCAAATTTTCATCGAGAATACAGGTATTTTAGTGACTGAAATATTTTTGACGTTCCGTATGACAGCCGAAATGGCAGTTGTTGGCGCCATTTTACTCACTATTTGCAGCGATAGAAAGAGAAGCTGTTAAATTTAAAAGGTCTATTCGAAATGTTCAAAATTTAGTTTTTCTGATGTTCACTAACTGTAATTTTACCAAACAATTTAAGAGATGGTAAAATAAGTACAGTATACAGAAAAATAATTTTTTATACGGCCCTTCGCAAATTGTAAGCACGCACACTTCGATATAGTTCCAAACAAAATATTTTGAAATTTTTTATAACTATTTACCGTATTGTGCGTACTTTAGTCTACTATTACTATAATACTTGGGTAGAAAATATTATTGAAGGTAGGACATAAAAAGTATCTAGTAAAAACTTGCATGCATTTTATCCTGTTTAATATCATACTTTTTATTCACTGTTATTTAGTTTCATTATCGGACTCATGTTCTAGACAGAGAAAGTATAATGTAAAACGGGCTTAATGCTTGTTAATACAACCCTCGTACTAGTACTAGATGGAAATGTAGATGACATAATTAACACATACCCCTATACACAAATTTGTTCCTACCTCGACATTCCCAGCTCGTAATTCCGTTCATGCATTCCGCCTGTTGCGAATAATATACAACATTCTATTCTGTATTCTAAGAAAGAAAATAAAAATGTGACCTCTTTGTTGGCTTTTTAAACTGTGTTGCAGTAGCAAAGGTCAATAGGTTAGTAAACTTTTAAAAACGATATGACCTACAACCCTCATAACCTCATGCATCGGCCGCAACGGCTGGCAACGTCATAGGATGTTTGCAGCAGAATGTGATATAATGCCCTTGAGCATGTTCTGTGCCAACTGACAATCTAAACCCGAGAACACTGGCACTCGGCAGAGGAACTGGCCTGCCCGAACTCGAACCACTCGTTCGACACACCCATAAACTCTTATTTTTATTACCTATATTAATAAAGCGTTAGCAAAATATTGGCACACGTCCTGGGGTGTTTGACCCTATTTTTCTCGCGCTAATTTATTGACCCTTTCATTGCTTTAGAATGAATTAACTACGTGATTTATTTAAATTCAATCGATAATTAAGGTAATAAAATATTTTCATTAAAAGAGTGAAAATTTAATTAAAATGTTTGCGCTGTGTTCAGGATTACCGAATGTAATGCGGTTTTATGTAGGGACAGGACATGTGATAATTGTGAAAAATACCAAATGTCCAGTACATCACAGTTCACTTTGTTGAATTATATTAATTAAATTCTGCATTTCTGATATTTTTTTCATTTAACCTATCAATTTATTAAAAATATTTTAATTACATCTGCTTCCATAAAAATAAAAACAAAAAAAAAACAATTCAAAATTAGTAATCTAAAATTTGGTTATATTATATTTTTATTGTAATTGAGGAGATATTCGCAAAAACAATCTTAGTAATTTTTTTAAAAAATTAAAATAATTTTAATTTTTCATTATTTCTGTAAATTCAGGATCATGTTTAAATATTAGAAAATTATTTCCTGGGAGTTAAATAATAGAAAAAAATAAATTGATGAGCAATTACATACTAATTAGTATTAGAAACCCTCAAACTTTACAATGTAGTAACTTGTAACTAAAGTACTTTCTGAGAGAAACAATTTTACTAAACTGTTTGGTATCCTTGCAAGTATATGTCTTTGTTCGTTATTCATATTTACAATATTTGGACTATGGTTGTTTTTGCCAAAAGGTCTTCAATTATTCAGTGGTATAGGCGATGCAAAATTAGATCGTAGCGCTAAAATGGCTTTTAAAAAACTAGTGCTAACGGGATAATTTGACATTTACTAATTGCATTTATGCATTAAGGCCCGGGTGTTAGAAACACAGCGGTATCTGTTTGTTACTTAACTGCCTGTTACCTACTAACATGTAACGAATGTTGGCTGTATAAGTTAGTAATGGCACAAACCAATGAAAATTTACTAGATGGCAACACTACCTAAATGTCAATGTCAAAAATATACTTTTTTGAGGTTACATTCAAGCAATATATATATATATATATATATATATATATAT
>OY720451.1:42049307-42071807 GCA_963082715.1 Harpalus rubripes | reverse complement strand
ATTCACTTATCATATAACTTTTAGCCCAAGTTTAATTAAGAAAAAATCCACAAAAATGACTCAACCAAAAACACAAACAGAATTAGCATTAGTACCCCCACCAAAACTAGAAAAAAATTATTTAGACATGATCCCTGATTTCCACGGCGACAATAAGCTATTATCCAGATTTTTGGAAATATGCGAAAAACTTATCAATAAATTTTATAATTTGGTTGATCTTAACGATTTCCGAAACGAATTTTGAATGTCAAGCATCCTTTCGAAAATTATAGGTGATGCAGCAGGAACATCGCTAGCACCACAATTACAAAGTGGGAAGATTTAAAACAAGCCCTACTTAACATCTACTCACACAAAAAAGATATGTACACATTAAATATCGAAATTACCGAATTAAAACAGGGAATGAAACAGCCTCTGAATTTTATAACCGTGTACAAGATATCTTAAACTTACACATTCCCTACATAAACAATCAAGTTACTATACTCGCTAGACCCGTCTTAATCGAATATTTCAAAAATTATGCACTCAGAATTTTATTACGTGGACTTAAAGATCTACTTAATACTCTCATGAGGACCAAAGATCCAAAAGACATGAACACTGCATTAAATATGTTAACTGAAGACTTTCAACTTGAAACACGTAGTCGTACACATACACATTTTCAACACAAAAATAATTCACATCAATCACCTAAACAAAAACAGAATATACACACGCAATATAAACAAATACAACACCCACAACTAACATATAGACCTATTCCACCCACTAACCAAATTTATAAACCAAACAATAATCACTTCCCTACAAACCAACAATTTAAGAAACCATTCAATACTCAATACCCTAACAATCAAATATATAAACCCAATAATCAATTCCAACAAAACGTCTTCAAACCAAACCCTAACTATAAAGCCCCCAAACCGACACCTATGAGTCACTAGGCAGTCGATGACACCACGCGCGACGTCCAATCCCTATCGTCCACAACAATTTTACCCGTCTCAAAACAGATCTAACTACATAGCAGAGGAATTATTTACAACCGAAATAGACGATTATGTAAATGTAGAGCCAGAAACTTACGATCATAATGTAGACTATTCCGAGAATGGTTTAAACCAGAATTACTACATTACTGAACCCGATCAGGACGATTTTTTTCCAACACTAAACATTAAACTTATGAATGTAATCCATAATTTGTAATCTTATGAATTACCATTCGTAGTTTTCCCTGAATTAAACTTAAAAGCTTTGATCGACACTGGTAGCACGCGTTCATTCATTACCCCAATTATTGCAAATAAATTTTTCAAAAATTAAATTAAAAATGATCCATTTAAAATTACTACAGCTCACGGAAAATCAGTTGAAAATTTTAGTATTGTAATACCAGCAACAAAATTATTTAATTCTCCTAATATGTTACTAAAGTATCATTTATTTGACTTTCATAAAAATTTTGACATTCTTTTAGGGCTAGACAATTTAAAACTATTAAATGATAGTATTGATTTGGTAAATGACAAAATAACTACACCAAATCAAGAAATCAAAATTCATTATCACCAAATTTTCCCTAAATCATACTAAATATAAATAAAAATTTCCCCCTAATTCCAAAAAAAAAATATCTAAACTGTATACTCAAAATATCGAAAATGGCGAAGTGTTGATTCCAGAAACAAAAATAAACGACATAAATATTCCCGAAGGTTTGGCAACAATACAAAATTACCAACTTATTTATCCCATTATTAACTCAAGCGAAAACGAAGAAATTATTAACTCTGTAAACTGCGTACAAGTTCACTCTCTAAACAATTTTGAAATAAACAATCTAAATTTTAATCAAGAAATAGAAAATAATAATTTTGATATGAGTAAAGTGAGACTCGACCACATGAACGAGGAAGAAAAGCGCGAGATAACAAAACTGCTGACGGAGTACTCTGAGATCTTTCACTCCGCCGATAAGACATTGACATTTACTAATGAAATAAAACACTCCATACGTACAAAGGATAAAGTACCTGTCTATACCAGAACATACCGATACCCCGAAATTCACAGACAAGAAATTCAAACCCAAATCCAAAAATATTAGCACAAAATATAATCCGTCCCTCTAACTCTCCATGGTCCTCTCCTATTTAGGTAGTCCCCAAAAAACTAGATGCATCATGTAAACGGAAATGGCGTTTAGTTATTGACTACAGAACAGTCAACGAAAAAACTATTGACGACAATTACCCCTTACCTAACATAACCGACCTCATCGACAAACTGCCAATATTTTTCCACACTGGACTTAGCATCTGGCTTCCACCAAATTGAAATGGATGGAAAAGACATACAGAAAACAGCTTTTAACACCGACAACGGACACTATGAATTTTTACGGATGTCATTCGGACTAAAAAATACACCCACCACCTTTCAGAGAGTAATGGATAACGTTTAGAGATTTAGCTAACAAAATTTGTCTTGTATATTTGGATGACGTAATTATATTTAGTACATCTCTTCAAGAACATAATCAAAATTTAAAAACAGTTTTAACCAACTAAAGTAAGCTAACCTAAAAATACAACTTGACAATTTAGAATTTTTACGAACCGAAGTAGAGTATCTTGGACATGTAGTGACCCCAGAAGGTGTGAAACCTAATCTTAATAAACTCAGCGCTATTCAAAATTATCCAATCCCCAAAAGTACTACACAAATAAAGGCATGTTTAGGACTCTTAGGATACTATAGACGATTCATAAGAAACTTTGCACATCTAACCAAACCCATGACCAAATGTTTAAAGAAAGACTCCAAAGTAAAGTATAAAGACTCTGAGTACATTCAATGCTTCAATACTTGTAAAAATCTCCTGATGAATGAACCAGTACTCCAATACCCAGACTGTACAAAAACATTTAACGTTACTACATATGCGAGTGACTACGCCATTGGCGCTGTCTTATCGCAAGGCACTATCGGTTCCGACCTTCCTATTGCATATGCTAGCAGGACGTTAAACGATACTGAAAAAAATTGCAGTACAACCGAAAAAGAATTACTTGCCGTTGTGTGGGCTACTAAATATTTTAGACACTACATTTTTGGAAGAAAATTCAAAATTATTACCGACCATAAACTTTTGCAATACCTTCACTCATTAAAAGATCCACATTCCAAACTAATGCGTTGGAGAACTAAACTTGAAAAATACGATTATGAAGTAGTATACAAAAAGGATAAGCTGAACACAAACGCAGATGCTCTTTCGAGAATAGAATTAAATGTAAACACACTAGATGCAGGCACTGAAAATCTTCTTGATTACATTGAAAACTTTAATAAAATTTTTAACCCTGATAACGACACACAATCTTTAGTAGTAAACCCCGATGAAGAGGAACAAAAAGATCCCGAAACTGACCAAACAATCCATTCAAACCCTGAAAGTCCCATTGTTGGCATAACAATTACCGAATCCCCAGTAAACTTTGGCAAAAATCAAATTTTTATATCTCTCGTAAAACACTCTCCATCTAAACCAAAGATAAAGAAATTTCACGTTGACAAAATGAGGCTTTACGTTCAAATATCTGAAACAAACTTCGAACAGGACATTTTTGATTTTATAAAACAATACATCGCCCCTAATGCTACATATTATCTCTATTTTGAAAATCCCATTTATGAACAATTTAGTACTGCACTTCAAAAATATTTCAAAAATTCAGAAATTAAATTTATGAAAAGTAATACAAAATTAATAGATATAGAACAAGAAAACGAAATTCAACAGGTCATCACGAATTACCATGAAGGAATAACAAATCGAGGAATAAACGAAACCCAAACACAAATTAAAAAACGTTACTACTGGCCTAACCAATTAAAAACTATTACAGACTACATAAACAAATGCGAAGTATGTTTGGCTGCAAAATATGAAAGAAATCCTATTAAACCAAAATTAAATATCACCCCTACTCCTAATAAACCACTAGACACTTTACACATAGACACATTAACATTAGAAAATGCTAAATTTCTTACTATTATTGACGCTTTCTCGAAATATGCACAAGCGTACAGAGTAAGCTCAACAAATGCTGTCGAGATCGCAAACAAATTAACACATTTCTTTTCACATCACGGAATACCAAAATTTATCACTTCAGACAACGGACTCGAATTTAAGAACAGTATTGTAAAAGAACTATTAACTCTACACAAAATCGAAATTGATTTCACCTGCTCGCAAAACCCAAATTCTAACGGTTTAGTCAAAAGATTCCATTCCACCCTAATAAAGCACATTCGATTATTTAACATGCAAGAAAATTTTAAAAATAATTCCATAAATGAAAAGGTTTACTATGCACTTTCAGCATATAATAACACAAACCATAGTACAACAAATTTAAAACCTATCATTAATGGCCATTTGGAAACAAATTCACCCCTTGACATAGAACTAAAAAAACAAGTAACGCAGGATTATATTGAAAAACAAAGAAAGAACCAAACTAGTATATAAAAATATTAATACCAAGTTGCAGGAAAACAAAACAAAAACAATTAGTAAAATAAATGAGAATCGCGAAGAACTCCCGGAAATACCATAAACAATTTATGTTCAGAATAAACAAAAGGTCAATAAAACAAAAAATCCTAAATTTAGGAAAGAAAAAATGAAATCAATTAATAAAAATTTGAAAATAGCTGAAATTGATACAGAAAATAATGACAAAAAGCAAACTAAAATTTATCTTATTAATATTAGAAGACCCAGAAAAATAATTAATAAAAATCCCGCAATTCCAGGTCCATCTACTTCCTGTGCTCATACGGAATAGATGTGAAGGACACTACCCTCAATCCAGGACTTAGCAATTAATCTCGGACCTGCAAAACTACAAAGAACACAACACACGTTTGTACACTATTACGATCTACATCCACTTAAATCACAATATGAAAACTTAAACAAACAATACACAAATCTTATAGAGACACTAAACCTAGACAAAATAACTATGAGACTTCGAAAATAACAACAAAATTATAGAATATCTAAAGAACAATATCAATAAAAAATTCAGCCATTTATCCACCTGCACTCGGATAAGACGAGGTATAGTCACTGGTTTAGGAACTGATTACAGGAAATTTAGATGAAGAAGATTACAAAAGATACACAAAAATCACCCACAAGAAAACCAATTTAAATTAAATAACCAAATTAAACATCATTACTCCGTTAGTCACCAAATCATAAAATATTTTAACAAAACTGTCGACAGTATCAGACAAAACGAAGTCACTCTAAAATTAAAAATTTAACAGCTCATGCATTTGGCTATTAGCGGCACAAAAAATGACGACAATTTATTTATTAAAGATATTTATAATCAACTAAACACTTTGTATACACTAACATTTAACACTCTTCAAGACATTGAAAATTCTCTCACATTATGTAAACTTCACACTATACACCTCAGTATAATCAAAACACATGACTTTATGAGGAAATAAACAAAATTTCGAAATATTACAATGATGAGTTGCCATTTGAAAAAAAATTAGAAAATATTTCAGAAATCGAAAATTTACTCTCAGTTAATTGCAAATTGCAAGATAACAAAATTTCATATTTTATTGAAATTCCAATAAATTATGAAACACAATTCGATCTAATTCATTTAATTCCAACCCCCATAAAACACAATTTTAATTTAATTACTATCATACCCAATCACGATTATATTCTGAAGTCTCAAACTGGTCAAATAAGATCACTATGTGGTACGTGTACCCGCAAATAAAAGAAACATATTCCAATGTGCTAATAAAATCAAGGAAATAACCGAAGACTTCTGTGAGACTAACTTCCTAACGAAGAACACCGTCGAAAACTGTCATTTCGTCAAACTAAATATAAGGAGTAACCATCTCGAATATTTGGAGGAAATCAACCAATATTTGGCTATATTTCCGCACCCCGAAAAATTGGAAAGTAGATGCAGTCACGCCTATAATATAAGAAGCATTCAAGGTATACTTCTCATCAAAGACGATGGATGTAAATTGCAAATTCAAAATAAAGAACTTGACTTCAAACATGGCATATTTGGTAAACCTACCGTAATTGAAAATTACAAAATAAATTTCAACAACACACAAATTCCCAAAACTACAAGTGAATTGAATAGTATCTCCGAACTCAGACCAATAAACAAGGTAGAATACATCCTGTACGACGATATAGCACCATACGAAGAAGAAGGCACCAAATACCCCGTTTTGGCATTATATGTTATAATTATTATTGTTGCTATTATTTCTGTCATAGTTTATCTTAAAAGGAAACTTCCACTCAAATCCACGAGAAGAAACCAGTCCACAGCCAGGGACATTGAACTTCACCAGACAACTTCAACCCCCAGGTCGCAGCTGAAGCTTCCTGATGAAGCCCAATTCTAAGGAGGGAGGAGTTACCATAGCCCATATTGCTGAGGTTGCAGTTCCCAGGGTTACACCCGACACCGGAAAGCATTAACTATACGAGTATAAATTGTATCTTTACTCATTTTTTCTCAGTCTGATGTAACCATTCATAAATTTCACACAAATAAACTTTAAATGTAATAAAATTAAATAAATAATATATTGTAACTTGTGACATAATAAAAGATTAGCGAATATAATCTTTTAACTTACAATAAAAATCTTTTAAAAACCATTCCGCGAACCTTTTATATATATATATATATATATATACTCGTATATATGTAATTAGATTAATAAAAATTAACGATTCACAAAAATGATTATGCTAATCCTTATTTTTGAATTAGTGAATTCTATTTTATCCCGGTATTTAAAATTTAATCTTCAATTTATTATATCTCCGGTGGCTCAATGGTTAGAGCAACGCCTCATAAGTCAAGGGTTTAAAAAAAGTAGTTACTTGTATAAGATTAGACAATATTTTAAGAAATAAACTGTCAAAATTAGAGTAAATTCGTTTATCTAAAAATAAGGATTAACTTAATCTTTTTTGTTACTCGGGCTGTAAATGGCAGGAGGTATTGTGTTGGTCACACCAGTTTTTTTAAATATAATTTTAAAATACAAAGATAAATTGGCTATTTTAAGTAAAATTATTTTTAATTATTCGGTTCATAGTTCTTTGAACGATCCGTTCGAAGAACTGTGAACCGTACATCATCTGCCACCATTATTTGTGAAAACCTTAAATAAAATGCACGGAACAAAAATTGAAGAAGGCACAAAAATAATAACTGACCTGTAGCCTATAATCGTAAGCAACAATAAGCAATATTTTTGTAGTTTTACTAAAATTGATTTACTTTTAATAGTCAATGGCTTTAAGTTATCCTCTTGCTCTTTAAAGAAATTTCTGACAATTTTTTTTGAAATCTTGTAACGTTTCTTAAAATCCACTTCATATATCAAGGTCATTTCGTTTTCTGAAATTATTAGATTGAAATACGCGAATCATATTCTAAGAAGTCTAAGAAGACATTTTGAACATAAAAATTACATACGATCAAAAAATTACCAATATGACAAGTTGACAGTACGTAACAGTCGAGTAACTGGTCGCGAAGTCGCTGTTATATGTAATACAGCTTTCACGATGCAATTTAGGGTAACATATTTTCTAACATGTCAAATCGCCGGGTACATATAAATGTGTGATATCTGACGTTCCAGCACTCGGGCCTAACTGTGTAGTGTAATATTAAGAAATATAATATTTCTGAACCTGAACGTAAATATTATGAACATAATATATAACGCTTGTACTTATAGTATATTCCGTAATTTAACCGCGGTGATCAAGGTTCTGGTTATGCGTTCCGTAATGTAACCAAAACATAATTTCAGGATCGCGGTTCGATTTCAGAATGTGTTTCCTGAAAATTTGGTTACTTTTCGTGGTTGTTGTGGTCATATTCGTATATCTTATAGTATAATAAATAATATTGTATAAACATATAATTACTATATACTATATACTGATATGTATAATATTTACGTTAGTATAAGGATAGACAAAAGTTATGTTTTCATTAATTTCTAATGACGCGGTGGTTCCCTGCTTTACCGACACAAATTAACCAAAATGTTCCGAATCACAACCACGAAAACTAAAGAAACACAATTGACAACAATGCTACGATTACAAATGTTAACAAATAGTGTACTATTGTTTAATGCGATCAGCGCCATCTCTTGATACTTGAAAATGACAATACAGCTAAGCAAATATCAAGTGTATAACTTATCCCGTCAACTAAATAAAATAAATATATCATCATAACTTATTAACCATTGCTGGGTGTGCCAATCTGCGTTGTACGCAGATTTCGGTAATGATGATGACATATTTGTACCGTGCGGGCGTTTACCAGGCGTCACCTCACGGGCTCTCATTGGCGTGGAGAGTGCACTGCAGGGGTCAATTTTGTGCCATTTAAAATTCTAAATATTTGGCGTAGATCCCGTCAACTATAGTTCTGCAAAGTACCACCCGATATCATATTGCCTACTTCCTATCGCCTATAGCCTAATAAAGAAATAATGTGGCCAGCACATTACCTTGCGTCAGTTCCATATATCTTGTACAAATTCCATACAGAAAGTTTCTTGCAAAAGATTTCATATTTCCAGTACATTACCTTAAGTCAGTTCTATGTGTTTTGTATAAATTCCATATATAAACTTTCTATATTTTCAGTAAAATTATAACACAAACATATTATTTTCATTGCACTTCACACTTACTTCTGTCAATCTGAATTTTCTTAATATATGCTCTGTTCCATTTAAGCCATTCAGTAGATGGCACTGGCAACAGCACAAATCTGAAGTAGCCGAAATTACATTGGGTAAACATTGTTCTTGTCTCTAATTTCAACCAGAGAGATCAAAACTATTCCCTATGCTCTGCAATACTTAATGGCTTAAATGTAACAAGGTATAGTAGATGTTTTCATGGTTATAGCACAGCTGGCTGCTTTATGAAATTTATTTTTTTTATAATTTTTAACTTCCGTCACCTTAAAGTATGGAAGGTAATTGTTTTTGGTCAA
The DNA here is from genome assembly GCA_963082715.1 of Harpalus rubripes. Classification (NCBI taxonomy): domain Eukaryota; kingdom Metazoa; phylum Arthropoda; class Insecta; order Coleoptera; family Carabidae; genus Harpalus; species Harpalus rubripes. The sequence continues at coordinate 42,062,658 of OY720451.1, read as the reverse complement.
AAATTCGATAATGAGTCTGCATATCTCCAATACCACCTTTCCGCGTATTTGCGTCTTCCTTTTCTTTATGTCCATATAAAGAGCTGATTAGATTTTGGTTATAATTGGCCGGTCGTAAGTACTCTAATTTGAAGATTTTAATAGTTTTACTTGATAAAACGCGGTAAATATCATTTTTTCAAAATATTACCGGGTCCCGTGGCCGCGTGCCTGAGTGTCAGGTCACAAATCTGGGGAACTGGCTTCGATCTCGACCGACGCCAAATTTTTCCAAATTTAAATGGCATAAAATTGACACCTGTGATGCACTCTCCACGCCAACAAAAAGTGCCCGTGAGGTGACGCTTGGTAAGCGCACACACGGTGCAAATATTTCATCATTACCGATATCTGAATACAAAGCAGATTGGCACACCAAGCAATGGGTTATAAGCCGTGAAGATAAATTTATTAAATTTATTTATTTAAAGAATATTTTATAGTCTATATGATTTGATATTTTATTCTTTATATTCAATGGATATTGTTAGAAATTATTAAAATTATTTCATTATTTGTGAATTATTAGATTGTTTCATTATTTTATATGTACGATTAGATAAAACTTCTTTAGAGTCATATGATTCATTTTATGAATAGGTTGCATTGTTTTATCAATTGTTATTGTTGAGTCGAGCTGCTGCTGGCCGACCGAATGCGGATTATTCTTAAATCTACATTCGGTGCGTTCAGATCACCTGCCGCTCATTGTATCACTTTGATTTTGCATTTTTATGTTCATTCATTAATTAACTTGTAAAACAATAAAATTTGTGTTTGTGTATAATAATAATCTTAATTATTTCTAACATCAGGAGTGGGATTTACCCGCGATCCGCAATAAACTGTAAAGTGTTTCAAAAGTTTGAAAGTTTAGCAAGTGTAATCAGTGTGGTTTGTGTCAACCTTGGTGCACGATGGAAGAAGAATATAATGCTTCAGACACCATTTTGTCTGCCCTTACGAAGGCCCTGCAACAAGGAAATCGAGCCCGACTGGACCAGATAGATCTACCGGTGTTCAACCCAGAAGTAGATGAAGTTCTGAAGTGGATTGGCTACGTCGAAACCATACGTGAAGGGTTTGAGCTTAGCGATCTTCAGGTATTAGTAAGAGTTGGTCGTTGTTTATTACATAATGCTAAACGCTGGTTTGAAAGATGGACACCCGATGTCCGTGATTGGAAAACTTTTAGACAAAATTTTTTAGAAGCGTTTCCTAGTAAACGTAACTTGCTGGCGCTGGCGGAGGCAGCTGCATTTGATACCTCACGTGTAAATAATTATGAAACTTATGTGCATGAGAAGGTTATGTTGTTACGTAATTTACGAGCATCGTGGAGCGAGAAAGATCTTGTTGAATTAATAGTTTACGGGATTGTCGAGCCTGACGTGAAAAATGCTGCAATGAGTCGAGATTGTAGTACTGTTTTCGAACTTTTGAGTTATGTAACTACATTTACAAAACCATCAAAAGTAATTCAATACGATAAGCAAAAATTCACCTCTCGCTAAGAAATACCGGGTACACACCCGGTATGATGATAAATCTATTAAATGCTTTAACTCTGGCAAGTTAGGTCATATCCGGGCCAATTGTCAATCTATGAAAGGGAATACGGTATCTCACGATACTCCCAAGGCATCTAGTAGTTCTAAAAGTCATGGTTCTAAGAACGTATGTTTGTTTTGTGCAAAAGAGGGTCATAATGTTGACAGTTGTTTTCTTAAAGCCAGCATAGAAAAACGTAAAAGAATTAATTTCTGTTCTTCCAGCTTTGCTAAAGATACTACTGTTGTTGTCATTGACGGCGAAAAATATCGAGGATTAAATGATATGGGAGCTGACGTTTCTCTCGTGTCAGACAAATTCGTTCACAGATTTTAGCACAAAATTCAGTCCTGTAAAACTTCACTGAAAGGCATAGGTACAGGAACTGCAGAAGTCAATCAAATGTTTGTAGCAAAAACAGAGATCACTGGAGAAAAGACCTTAATTATATTTTTTGTTGTCCCTCACATAATATTTGATTACGATGTCTACATTGGCCGTGATTTGTTTAATGATCGCACCCTAGCTTCCATTACTGACCATAATGGGTCCAAAGTTATTCGTCGTCATCTTCCTGGAATTAATTGTGTTACTCAAAATTGGGATCACGACAATAACGATAATCAAGTCCCTGAAGAGCATCGGTCTGCTTTATTAGAAATTTTGAATCCATTCGAAGATATCATCACTACAGGTAATTGTGTTGCCTGCGTTAATAATGTTAGTCTTCAAATTCGACTAGAAAAATATGTAATTGTTCACCGTTCTTCGTATCGCTTAGCAACGAAAGAGCTGCAGTACGTAAAATTATTGATGATTTATTGACTAATAATATCATCAGAGAAATTGAATCACCTAACGCTAGTCCAATTCTACTTGTACGGAAGAAAGATGGATCCTTCCGTAGGTGTGTGGATTATCGCGAGCTGAACAAGCAAACTATTAAAGACTGATATCCTCTACCAATGATTGAAGACCAACTAGGTCGATTAGGTAAGGGACGATATTTAACCTCTTTGGACATGGCATCGGGATTTCACCAAATCCCCATATATGAAGATTCTATTGCCAAAACAGCTTTTCTAACTCCGCATGGTCATTACGAGTACCTCCGCATGCCCTTTGGACTTGCAAATGCCCCAGCACTATTTCAGCGGTCAATTCATAAAGCCCTAGGAACTTTGAGGCACACTGTTGCTTTAGTATATCTCGATGATATACTAATACCCTCACAAACTGTTGAAGAAGGTCTTGAATCTTTGCAGACTGTTCTGCAAGCACTTAGATCAGCTGGATTTTCGTTAAACATTAAAAAATGTAGTTTTCTTCAATCATCAGTTGAATACCTCGGTCGAGAAATATCCGCTGAAGGAGTCAGGCCAGGAAAGAAGAAAATTCAAGCTCTAATAAAATCACTTATTCCTACTAAAACCAAGAGTGTCAGACAGTTCATGGGTCTTGCTGGATTTTTCCGAAAATTTAATCCAGATTTTGCCAAGCGAACTGCTTCTTTTACAAAATTGACAAAGAAAAATGAACCATTTAATTGGACTGATGAGCAAGAAGATGCACGTAATTATGTTATTACCTGTCTAACTTCACGACCTTTACTTGCAATATTTGATCCAAATCTCCCTACCGAGTTGCATACAGACGCAAGTAGTCTAGGATATGGGGCAATTCTTTTTCAAAAATATGATGGTAACCTACGAGTGATTGCGTATTACAGCAGAAGAACTAGCAAGCACGAAGCGAATAACCACTCCTATGTACTGGAAAAACTTGCGATCATAAATGCATTAAAACATTTTCGAACTTATCTCTTAGGCATCCATTTTACTTTCGTTACGGATTGCAATGCTATCAAGTCTACCGCAAATAAACGAGACCTTGTTCCCCGAGTTGCCAGATGGTGGGTTTACAACTTCAACTTTGACATCATCTACAGAAAAGGAAGCTCATTAGCACATGTGGATTATTTGAGTCGTAATCCTGCTAGCGTAAGAAGAATATCGCATAAAAATTGGCTTTACATTGAACAGAAAGGGAATTCGGAAGTTCAAGAAACGCTGAATGACTTACGTGAAGGAAAACTTGACTCTAATCAGTACGCCAAAAAAGATGGGTTACTTCTTCTTAAAAAGAAAAATTCAGAGATGCGTGAAGTTACCTATACCCAAGTGTCATAGAGCATTTAAATAAAAATCATCCTTGTGGACTTCTCGTGGACTATTGAGGGCCACTACTTACATATTTTGGGATTTCAATATAAAAAAATTATTTAAAAATATGTGTGGGTAAATTTGGCTTCACGTATATTTACCCTGAGTAATATAAAAGAATGTTTCTGTCTGGAAATAACAGCAAATATTTTAGAATATTAAGTGCTATCAATTTCAAATTTTGGGCTTTCATCTGAAATAAAGTATTTTTTAAGAAATGGGTAAATTCAACTTTACGTGTATTTACCCGAAAGGCCCGACAATTTCCTTAATTCTTTGTAAATATAGAATAAGATACGGGCTACTAAGTGCTGCCACTTTCAAATTTTGGGATTTTATCTGAAATAAATTATATTTTTAAGAAATGGGTAAATTCAACTTTACGTGTATTTACCCGAAGGATTCCACAATTTTTAATTTATTTATACATGTAGAATACAATACGGGATACGAAGTGTTACCACTTTCAAATTTTGGGCTTTCATCTGAAATAAATTACTTTTTAAGAAATTGGCAAATACAATATTACGGGTATTTACCCGTAAGCTCCGACAATTTCCTTAATTATTCATAATAAGATACGGACTACTAAGTGCTACCACTTTCAAATTATGGGATTTCTTTTGAAACAAATAATTTTTAAGAAATGGGTAAATGCAACTTTACGTGTATTTACCCGAAGGGGCCTGTAATTTCCTTAATTATTTATAAATATAAAATACGATACGGGCTATTAAGTGCTACCACTTTCAAATTTTGTGCTTTCATCTGATATAAATTATTTTTTTAAGAAATGGGTAAATTCAACTTTACATGTATTTACCCGAAGGGCCCCACAATTTCCTTAATTATTTATAAATATAGAATTCGACGAGGGCTACTAAGTGCTACCACTTTTAAATTTTCTACTATTACATAAATTAAGTTTTCTTTTGACATACAATGGGGTTCTATACTTTTTATATATATATATATATATATATATATATATATATATATATATATATATATATATATATATATATATATATTTAAGAAACAACCTAAACCGAAAGCGATTTGTAGGTTTGAAAGTCTTTATTGTTATAATAATGGGGGCGTATAGGCAAAACTATTGCAGGTGGCAGCACCCTCGGACTAACGGACTAACTATTTTCTTATGTATATTTCGCTGATTACAAAAATCTTTCACGAAACATTGCGGCATTTCAAAAACTTCTGAAACTGGACACTATATGTCAGAAGCAAAACGGTAAACTTGTTCCAAACAAAAAGATGTATTTACCCAATTCAAAATAATAGACCAGAAAAGTAAGGTTAGAATTTGCTTTTGGCGCGAGTTCATAATTGGAATTCTTATGAAAGCGTGATTTTACGGACAAAAAAAGATATTTTATGAAAGAAATAAAGCAGCTTTTGTTAGGAATTCGATAGTTTATTTATTCAGTAAGAGATTGCAACAGTTTAAAACCTTTGAAAAGGTAGAGTAAGAAAATTATTAGAAATTAATATGCTACGTAACGTATAAGTTAAAATACCGTATGTCATTGATAGTTCCTCGCCCGCCCGTAAATAGAACAAGTGCCACACAAGCTATGCTGCTTATTGAGACATACGTTTATCATTGAAACACCCATGTAAAATAGTAATAGAGATTCTTTGCTAATTTAACCAACTTTGTATCTCTTATAGTTCTCGAGATTGTAATGGTAGCCTGTGCCTGTATGTACTACAAAATTCAAAATCATAGCGGGACACGGAATGAGATTTACTAACAAAATTACTTTTTTCACAAACGGAATTTTACCATTAATAATATTTTACTTAATTCAGTTATAAACATTTTGCAATTTAAAACGGAGATATACTACATACTTAGGCTTGATATACATTAGCGGTACAATGACGGTACAATAACAGTACAATACTTCTTGCTTCACTGTATTTTAATGGACCCCTTTACATCTACAGTCTCAGTACGATGAAGGTACAATGACGGCACATTGATATTCACTGATTTACATTAGCGATACGACCACACGACCACGGTGCAGTATAGTTTTGTTTCTATTGAAAAAAATATTGTATATCATAGTAACAGCGTAGTATTTGCATGCAAGGGGGAGTGGAAGGTTGCGTTTGAAGAGTACGTGCACGTTACTTTGACGTAGGTGATCACATGGCATCTGACATGTTTTTGACTTTTTGATAGGTATTTGTCTTTAGTTAAACCAAAATGTAGTCAAAATGTCTCAGAGTTCTTGGTTTGGGAACAAAACGCCAGGGTGCCCGCCCGAGCCAAGTGAAAGTAAAAGTGTACAATTCGAGTGAGCCGGGTAAACACTGTCAATACACAATAATGTTTTAGTCCAATGTGATCAGCACAATCAGCACTCTATGCACTGAGGACATCTACAACAGTTGCAACAACTACACAAAAAAAAATCAGCACGAGTTTGCCCGTAAGCCTGTGCTTCTGGGTATATTTGTCTGTAACACGGGGATGAAAATTAAGTTCTCAGCGTTATGACCTGCGTTTAAATTTGACGCCTAAATTTGACCGTTACAATTTTCTGGTCTATTATTTAGAATAATAATCCAAAATTTGTAATTAATAGTTCATAAAATCCCAAAATGTTTACTTTTGGCATAAAACAAAAAAAAAAGGATATTGGCCAACTTGGGTAATATACGTAAACCTGAATTTACCCATACATTTTCAATTGAATATTGGAATATATTTTAGAATGATCCGAGAATATGTGGATTAAATTTGAAGTCTCAATCATTATTCTTAACATAATTATAATGGTATGGGTAAATCCGGATTTACATATATTACCTAAGTTGGCCAATATCCTTTTTTTGTTTTATGTCAAAAGAAAACACCCTAGGGTTTTGTTCCCAAACCAAGAACTCTGAGACTCTGACTATCACGCAACCAAATTTCTGACCGGATATATCAAAAAATATCTTATTTGATTTAATTTTTTTGCTCTCCTTAACTATAAAAAAACTCCCAAAGCGGAATTACATTGTAATATTTCAGAAACTATTTAAAAAAATATCCAAATTTTACGCATTTAGAACATTAAGGCTTGATTTACATTAGCGGTACAATGACGATATGTCAATTATACGAGGCATTTACATTAGACGTTACCATGAGGGTACTAACATAAAATATGTCATGATTCCATCAACTGTAGAAAATATCGTGCAATGTTTAAAAATTTCTCAAATTCCGACTTGGCTATGATCGCCCTTACTATTGATGAAGAAAATCCAGAAAATTTTACAAAACGATACTATTTTTTATGTACCCTTTGTAAAAATCTGTACTGTATATTTTACGTTTTTGTCATGAGCAGAGAACTTTTGTTCAATAATGTATATAATTATTTCTCATTTCTAGTTCATTTTGACTACATTTTGGTTTAACTAAAGACAAATACCTATCAAAAAGTCAAAAACATTTCAGATGTCATGTAATCACCTACGTCAACGTAACGTGCACGTAGTCTTCAAACGTAACCATTTACTCCCCCTTGCATGCAAATACTACGCTGTTACTATGATATACAATATTTTTTTCAATAGAAACAAAACTATACTGCACCGTGGTCGTGTGGTCGTATCGCTAATGTAAATCAGTAAATACCAATGTGCCGTCATTGTACCTTCATCGTACTAAGACTGTAGATGTAAATGGGTCCATTAAAATACAATGAAGCAAGAAGTATCGTACTGTTATTGTACCGTCATTGTACCGCTAATGTACATCAAGCCTAAGTATGTAGTATATCTCCGTTTTATACAAAATTGCAAAATATTTATAACTGAATTAAGTAAAATATTATTAATGGTAAAGTTCCGTTTGTGAAAAAAGTAATTTTGTTAGTAAATCTCATTCCGTGTCCCGCTATGATTTTGAATTTTGTAGTACATACAGGCACAGGCTACCATTACAATCTCGAGAACTATAAGACATACAAAGTTGGTTAAATTAGCAAAGAATCTCTATTGATATTTTACATGGGTATTTCAATGATAAACGTATGTCTCAATAAGCAGCATATTTACGGGCGGGCGAGGAACTATCAATGACATACGGTATTTTAACTTATACGTTACGTAGCATATTAATTTCTAATAATTTTCTTACTCTACCATTTCAAAGGTTTTAAACTATTGCAATCTCTTACTGAATAAGTAAACTATCGAATTCTTAACAAAAGCTGCCTAATTTATTTTATAAAATATCTTTTTTTGTCCGTAAAATCACGCTTCCATAAGAATTCAAATTATAAACTCGCGCCAAAAGCAAATTCTGACCTCACTTTTCTGGTCTATTATTTTGAATTGGATCTTTTTGTTTGGAACAAGTTTACCGTTTTGCTTCTGACATATAGTGTCCAGATTCAGAAGTTTTTGAAATGCCGCAATGTTTCGTGAAAGATTGTTGTAATCAGCGAAATATACATAAGAAAATAGTTAGTCCGTTAGTCCGAGGGTGCTGCCACCTGCAATAGTTTTGCCTGTACGCCCCCATTATTATAACAATAAAGACTTTCAGAACTACTTATCGCTTTCGGTTTAGGTGGTTTCTTAAAAAATAAATATATATAAAAAGTATAGAATCCCATTCTAGGTCAATAGAAAACTTAATTTATGTAATAGTAGAAAATTAAAAAGTGGGAGCACTTAGTAGCCCTCATCGAATTCTATATTTATAAATAATTAAGGAAATTGTGGGGCCCCTCGGGTAAATACATGTAAAGTTGAATTTACCCATTTCTTAAAAAATAATTTATATCAGATGAAAGCACAAAATTTGAAAGTGGTAGCACTTAGTAGCCCGTATCGTATTTTACATTTATAAATAATTAAGAAAATTATAGGGCCTTTCGGGTAAATACACGTAAAGTTGTATTTAACAATTTCTTAAAAAGTAATTTATTTCAGATGATAGCCCAAAATTTGAAAGTGGTAGCACTTTGTAGCCCGTATCATATTCTACATGTATAAATAATTAAGGAAATTGTGGAATCCTTTGGGTAAATACACGTAAAGTTGAATTTACCATTTCCTTAAAAAAAAATTATTTCAGATAAAAGCCCAAAATTTGGAAGTGGCAGCACTTAGCAGCCCATATCTTATTCTATATTTACAAAGAATTAAGGAAATTGTCGGGTAAATACACGTAAAGTTGAATTTACCCATTTCTTAAAATAATAATTTATTTCAGATGAAAGCCCAAAATTTGAAATTGATGGCACTTAATAGTCTAAAATATTTGCTGTTATTTCCAGACATGAACATTCTTTCATATTACTCAGGGTAAATATACGTGAAGCCAAATTTACCCAGACATATTTTTAAATAATTTTTTTATATTGAAATCCCAAAATATGTTAGTAGTGGTCTTTAATAGTCCACGAGAAGTCCACAAGGATGATGTTTATTTAAATGCTCTATGACATTTGGGTATAGGTAACTTCACGCATCTAAAATTCAGATGGAACCATCAATCTTCAATGGTTTGTTCCTCGCCAGAGTCGGTTAAATTTACTTAGAATATTTCACGATGAACAATGTCACGTAGGAACAGATAAAACCTACTAATCTATCTCAGCATTTTTGGTTTCCTCGTATGAGATTATTTGTGAAAAACTACATAAACCATTGCTTGATTTGCGCTATGAGAAAGACACAAACAGGTCCACTGCAAGGCTTCATTCTACCCCTAGAAAAACCTACACAACCTTTTCATACATTACATGCAGATTGTCTTGGGCCACTTCCAATCTCTTCAGATGGCTACAAATACATTTTGGTAATGATTGATGCCTTTACGAAATATTGTTTATTATTACCAATGAAAAGCGTAACAACACTGGAAACTAAAGAAAATTTTCAGTCAGTTATTGCGCTTTTTGGAACTTCAAATCGTATTGTTATGGATGGTGGTTCAAATTTCAAAAATACGACATTATCCAAATATTAAAAGAGCTGAAAAATTGAGTATCATTACATAAAACCAGATGTGCATCGCGGTAATGGCCAAGTTGAGCGTTATATGAAAACAATAATGGATTTAATTCGAATTGAGACTCAGTTAAATTCAGAATGGTCGAGCGGTTTGTGGAAGATTCAGTTAGTTTTGAACACAACCATTCCGAACTGACTCTAAGATGCATATTAGTAAAACAGATTATGTGTTTTTGGGGCCTTATGAAGTAATCAAACATATTATTAATGACCGATTCGAAATGAAGAAGGTCGGTTCTCAAGTCGTAACAAATGCAGCTGAGAAGATGGCCCGCTGATTGGTCGTTAAGCTGTGACATGCAGCAGCTTCTGGAAATGTTAGAAACAGAAGAATCTGAAGTGCAAAATGTGGCAAGTGAGTAAAAAAATATATGAATTGCTTGTTTATTTCCGGTCTCGTGCCCTTGAGCGCTCGAGCCGAGGCAGTGGCTGTGGTTCTGCTGGTTTTTGTATTTTTTTTCGGTCTCGTGCCTTTAAGCGATCGAGCCGAGGCAGTGGCTTTGGTCCTGCTGGTTGATGTATATTTATTTCCGGTCTCGTGCCCTTGAGCGGTCGAGCCGAGGCAGTGGCTGCGGTCCTGCTGTTTGTTGTAATTCTGTGGCCGGTCTCGTACCCTAGAGTGGTCGAGCCGAGGCGGTGGCTGCGGTTCCGCTGATGCTGAAGTTTGATTTTGGTTTCGTGCCTTTGTGTGGTCGAACCAAAGCGCAAGCTTTAATTCCGTAGTTGTGAAATAAAACATCCTAGGAATACTTTTCTAATGAAGAGTGATATGTCCAATGTTTATTTTTATTTGTTAGTGAGCACATCTGCTCCTGAAGGAGAGTTGGCTGTACCACTCCAATCGTGATGCAAGGCCAGAAATCCGGGTGGCGTCATTGTGGATTTCGAGCCACTGCAGTTAAGATGTTACCGCCCATTTCAAGATTCGAGAGCAAAGCTTCTGTCAGGATGGTCGTGTTAGAAATTATTAAAATTATTTCATTATTCATCAATTATTAGATTATTTCATTATTTTATATGTATGATTAGATAAAACTTCTTTAGAATCATATGATTCATTTTATGAATAGGTTGCATTGTTTTATCAATTGTTATTATTGAGTCGAGCCGCTGCTGGCCGACCGAATGCGGATTATTCCTAAATCTACATTCGGTGCGTTCAGATCACCTGCCGCTTAGTGTATCACTTTGATTTTGCATTTTTATGTTCATTTATTAATTAACTTGTAAAACAATAAAACTTTTGTTTGTTTATAATAATAATCCTAATAATATCAATTATTCCTAACAATATAGAGTTAAAAAATTACAAAAAATAATGAGTCGATTCTGTTTACATCTGTTAGTCTTACAAATCTATAAATCTGTAAAAACCTGACAAAAACGCATCTATTTTTGTTGAATAATATAAAATTATACATAGGAGTGTAGATTTCTTTGCGATTTTGTTCATTATATACAAATTTACAGACCTGAAAGAATTACAGGTGTGAAAAGAATCGACCCATAAATTTCATAAAACAGCCAGCAGTGCTATAAACATGGAAATACCTACTATATTAAGAAAATTTTGATTAACAAATGTCAGTGTCAAGTGCAATTGACATAGTATGCTTGTGTTATAATTTTCCTGGAAATATAGAAACTTTTTGTACGGAATTTGTACAAAATACATAGAATTGACTTCAGTTAATGTACTGGAAATATGGAATCATTTGCAAGAAACTTTCTGTGTGGAATTTGTACAAAATACATGCATAGAACTAAGGAATGTAATATGCTGGCCACATCAGAATTTTTAACAATGGGCGCGTTTAGCGAACGCAACAGTTGCCATAGCGGAGACTGATTTTTCGCTGAACGTTACCGCTGAGTACACGCTGTTTCTCAGCTGTTTGTCAGCATTGTAAGCAGTGAATTTTTACGCTGTACGCAGTCAGCGTAATATTAATAACCTGTTAGTTTGACGTTAACAGCTAAATATGTCGAATAATTCAAACATAATATTTTAAAATGATTATGTTCTTATTAATAATCAACTCATTTCTACAGATTCTATAAGAACATATTATATTATATAAAGCTTTGAATTGATGCACAATTAGTAGATTTGTACACTAAAATGCTTATCAAACGACTGAAGAAGAACCTGGAGATGGCGAAAATATAATTATAGAGCAAAATCCTGGAGGCTATTTCATTACATGATCTTGGATTTGGCCACTGAATAAACTGATCTTTTAGCTCTATAATCGCAGATATAATTTTTATAAAAATGTAATGTCCGGTACCTTTAGAAAATCCAAATCTATCACAAACTGCCAAAAAACTTTCTTCCTTCGATATGACCCATAATGAAAACAAAGCTTTTGTTTCCAGTGAAATATATAAATGTCGCTCTGGTAAATGTGGTTGTAATAAATAACACAATTCTTCTACGTTAGCGCGGGTCATTCTAAAATGATTTTTAAATTCATCTAAACTATAATTAGGTACAATATTTTCCACATATCCTTCGTTATGTACTGGCACTATTCTATCTGGAATAATATTTTCAGGTACGTCAGCAATAACTGCTTGAATTATGTTATTCATATTAAAATCATCATCAAAAAAATAATCATTTATTATTTCATCCACAACGAAAAATTATCTTTATCTTCACACGAACACCTTATAAATATACGTCCGTTCAGCGAATATGCAAGTGTTGATACTAATAAGTAGTAAACGTGTTGTAAGATGAGTTACAACTGATGTGTTCGCTAAACGCGCCCACTATATCCATTGAATAGAAAGTATAAAATGTAATCAAATCGTATAGAGAAAAAAATATTCTATAATACTTATTTATAATAATATTAAATATGAAAAAAATTATATTTTACAGCGTTTTTCAAGAAAAACTATTATATCTTCAAATAAGGGTATTTCTGTCGACCAATTTTAATCAGAATCTAATCATCTTCATGTGGATGTAAAGAAAAGAAATACGCAAAAATTGTAGTTTTTGGTGGTATTGGAGTTATACATACATACATACATACATACATACATACATACATACATACATACATACATACACACACACACACACACACACACACACACACACACACACACACACACACATACATACATACATACATACATACATACATACATACATACATACATACATACATACATACATACATACATACATACATACATACATACATACATACATACATACATACATACATACATACATACATACATAAGTGGTAGCACTTAGTAGCCCGTATCGTATTTTACATTTATAAATAATTAAGAAAATTATAGGGCCTTTCGGGTAAATACACGTAAAGTTGTATTTAACAATTTCTTAAAAAGTAATTTATTTCAGATGATAGCCCAAAATTTGAAAGTGGTAGCACTTTGTAGCCCGTATCATATTCTACATGTATAAATAATTAAGGAAATTGTGGAATCCTTTGGGTAAATAC
>OY720451.1:41959519-42049107 GCA_963082715.1 Harpalus rubripes | reverse complement strand
GGTAAAAAGTATATAATATATACCGGGAGGAAAGGCGGCTTACATAAGTATAGGTAGGCGTTCAATATAAGAAAAGAGTTTTTCTTTGAGCATTTCTTTGCAAATTATTTTAGACTAAAATGCAAGCTGTAGAGAATGATATTTTTTATGTACATGAATAAAAAAATTCATAACCTATATTATGTAATCGCGGATATTAGATATAAAAATTTACATGATTACATGCATACATACATAAAATCACGCATTTCCCACTTAGTGGGTTAGCACAAACCCGAAAGAATAAAAATATCATCAACCAAAAAATAGTCACTCTCTCTTTCAACAACATTCTTACTAACCATAGGTACAACATATATTCCTCACTTTTAACATATTAAAGAAACCGGTTTTCGGTAGCGAAATACCGTAACCGGACCACAATAATCGTTACGAAACAATCATCCTTCGCCACACATTCCTGTCTAAGCGCACTTTTTTCGCCTCGGCCACATTCATAATCGCATTCATACACGCTCTTCTTCTCTCTCGGAAACTTTCTCTCTTTTAGTACCTTATCAATCACATCCATTTACTTACACACTGGACGGCCACGCAATCGAACACCATCAATTTCACCAAGATATATACGCTTTACAAGCCGTTCACTCTTCAGTCTCTCCACATGACCAAACCATCTCACCTGGCTCATTCCTACTCTTTTAACAGCATTCTTCCTAACGATCCATTCTTCATATATGAAATAATTCCTCACGCGATCCCGTCTTACATATCCACATACTCCACGTAAATACTTCATTTCTACGGAAGTCACTCTCTTTTTATGCTTTACCGTCTGTTTAAGACCAATAGGTCTTAAATAATTTTGAATTTGAAATAGTTAACCCCTTTGAGTTAGCAACCATTTCTACATATTGACTAAAGCAGTTGTTAGTTCATAGAAGAGGACAGCACAAATTTGATAAAAATAATAATTTGGTTACAAGCACAAGTGCGGGCACAAACTTCCTTCCAAACATCCCAAGCGGCCCAACGGCCGTATCGATCGGTGAGCGACACCGCGTCAGTAACTGCCTGGCTGTCGTAGAGAACATACGCGTTGCCCGCTGTCTCGCGTCCTTCTTTAATTTTGCATTTAATATTTAACTCTGCTTGCCTAACACGACAAGTAGTGTATTTGTTTTTAGAATTATCATTCGTTTTTGTCAATAACGTCAAATAAACCGAGCTTTGTTTAATTTTTTTCTTGTTGTTGGGTCGTGAAACTTATTACGTCGCCATTTTATACAGCCGACAGTTGCTCAGGAATCAGTTGTAAAACCGTGTTACACAACTTGATTTCTAACGGAAACCCGCGTTGTTAGGGTTTGATTCATATTCTTGTTTTGAATAATAGTATTTCGCTGTATATATATTTCTTTCGAGTGACGTCATCGGATTGCATCTATTGTTGTAGCGTCGTAGTATAAATACATTTCTTTATTCTTGTATTTTGGTTTGAACGTTATTAGGTTCATTTAGGGTTCCTGATATTACTTTAGCTAGATTTGTTTGTTCATATACTTATTAATTGATTTGGATAATTTCTACCATATAGTACTTGTTTCTATATTTTGTTGATTGTAGTTTAGGTTGCTTTTGTTCAATATGCTATACCATATACCTCTTAAAATTGATTTTCATTTGTTATTGTTATTTTTCTTTCAATTAAGCTTAGTACTTTGTTAGTTCGTAAACTGACTGGTCCTTCGATCGTTTGCGTTCGTTCATTCACTACTTTGTTTATTTCACAACATAATATTGTCCTGGTTATATTGGCCAAGTCCAGTGGTGTGAACCAGCTATCAAATCTTGTCAGGTTAATCCGAGCATTAACTCTCGTGTCGTTGTACCATCCATAGTTCATTCAATATGATTTAAACATATTTAATTTGCATATAGTTTTTTTTTCATACATTAACACCAAACACCGTCCATGCCCAACATTCGCTTTCATACATCGAAGCAGGCACTAGCACTCCATTATACACACTTAAACGAGCTTCTATAGATACGTTAACGTTTTGAGCAAACGTACCCAGAGCACCCATTACCCTACACCCCGCACTCATTCTCCTTTCAATTTCTCTATCAATTAGACCATTCCTTGACATCATGCTACCCAAATATACAAACTCATTCACTTGCTCCAGTTTCACTCCATCCACCAACACATCGCACACAGTCACCAATGTACTCCTTTCATATACTAACACCTTGGATTTATCAACATTCAACTCCAGATTCATACTTCTTCCAACTACATGTATTCATTCTATCATTCCTCTGAGTTCCTCTTCATTTTCACCTAAAACAATTACATCATCTGCATACTCTAACGCAGGCACAATACTTTTACCAATTTGTACTCCATCCATTTCACTCAATGCTCTCCGCAAGAACACATCCATATACAAGTTAAACAACCACAAAGACATACCACAGCCCTGTTTCACATCAACATTTATACGGAACCAATCACTTAACCTACCATCTATTCTTACAGCAGCCCCACTACCCTTATACAATGCACAAATCGCTCCCAGCAAGTTTCCATTTACGCCGTACTCCCTGAGTACATTCCACAAAGTATCTCGAAGAACACTATCATACGCCTTTTTTAGATCAAGAAAGCCACAGAACACCTTCTTGTTCTTATCAAGTGACTTCTCAACAATCGCACGAAGAGCAAAAATTGATCGACATATTTCCTCTCAGGCAACAAACTACCCTGAACGTCACTAATTTTTGAAATTATTAAGGTTCGCACTTATGAATTAAAACCTTACCAAAAAGTTTCCCGACTACACTCAACAAACTTATCGCGCGAAAATTCGTACATTCACTTGAATTGCTTTTGCCTTTAAATAATGGACAAATAACAGCTTTTTTCCAATCATCTGGAACCACGCTACGTTTCAAACAAAAAAATCTAAATAAATAAATTAAGCATTCAAATACTTTCTCTTCTGCATTCATCCATTTCTTACACGCCCCAATGCATCACATACATCACTTTCATCTATATCATAATCATCTTCATTATCATTTTCACTACCAATTTTACTACAATCGTTCCTTGTTATCTCACCTTCCATACAAACCTTTAAAATACTCGCACCATCTATTCTTCACATCTGATTCATCCCACAATAACTCTCCATTCGCACTTCTCACAGCTTTCACAACTCGACCACTTTCACTCCGCAGTCTCTTCACACTCAACCAAAAAAGTCGCTTATTCGTACTAAAATCATTTGTCAATCTTTCACTCAATAAGTCATCAAATCGCTTTTTACTTTCTCTCACCACTTGCTTCCCCCATTTATTTTTCCTTCTATATTCTAACAAACATCCTTATTGCAAGCGCCCAGGCGAATCCTTTACATTTAAAAACTTCAAATAGGCTCCCTTTTTCCCAGCAATCGCTTCTTTCACCTGGTCATTCCACCATGCATTTTTCGGACAAGAGCCTAATCTGGTTTCACCACAAACTTCTTTTGCACATTTGAGGAGTGAATCCTTAATTTTCTACCAAACTTCATTTATATTACAATCAAATTTAGACTCACATTCAGGCAAGGATTCATTAAACATTCAACATACTGCATTCTAACATCTTCATTCAAGAGAGCAAAAGATTTTACGCGAAACCTTTTTCCAGAACATTTCAGCTTCTTTCGCCAAAATTTATACAACCGCATTCACGATACAAGCAAATAATGATCATTCGTGCCCTGTTCAGCGCCTCGTTTCACACGCGTATCTACTACCATACTCCTCAATCGTTTATCATAAACATGAAGTCAAGCACACTACGTTCATTCTGAACCATATTCTCGTAGGTGTATATGTGAGCTAGCTTATGTTTAAAAGTGGAATTCGAAATGAAGAGATTTCTCTCCAAACAAAACGAAACAATTCTCTCACCATTGTGATTCATTTAATAATCACCAAAACGTCCCAATACATTCTCAGATTCACTTCGTTTAACACCCACCCACCCATTCAGATCACCACACACGATCACTCTCTCACCCGGATCACACAAGTCAATTACACTATTTACCGAATTCAAAAACTAGTCTTTTTCAAGATCATTTTCGGAGTATGTTGGACCGTGAACGGACACAACGAAGATTCGTATATAGCCTATCTTGAATCTCATCCAAGAAACTCGCGAAGAAGTACAGCCATAATTTCGTACAAACGGCTTCATTTTTTCACTCAAAATATACCTACACCATGCTTTGCACGCTCATTCTCATGAACACCCGACCACAAACAAAATATGCCTTCTACTTCTTCCTCGTAACATCCTTTCATCATTGTCCCCATTCACACTTTTGACATTCCATGTCCCCAACTTAGACTCATCATACATTCGCCATTTACTCTTCATTTTTATTTAAATAGATAATATAGAACAGAAAGGTAAACGGATTTTTTCGGTAAAGGAAGAAGTCAAAGCAGCTTACGAGGCTCGTCCATGACTGAAGAATAACATTAGAATAGAAAGCCTTAAAGTAACCTTACATTACCATTCGTTTTTCCTTTTTTATTTTTATATATAATGATATAGTCATGGAATTAAAACAAAAAGGCAATAGTTATTTACTTAGCTTAGCCTAGTTAGCTATGTAACGTATTACCCACCACAACAAAAGTTTGTCCCCCGTCCCTACGGCGTCTGAACCTTACCTAACTTAACTGGTAAAACGTTAAATATTTGTTAACTATTGTCTCAACACCATGGGTATCATTATATATCCGTTGATTTTCGATGTTTTCATATCTAATCTCCGCCGTTACAAAACATGTAAAATCAATTTTGTTTATTGATTCAAACGTATATGTTCTACAACTTTTACCTAAAATTTTTTTACCTAAAATGATTAGGAAAGCTGGAAATTACGGAGTCTTATTTTAAATGTTAAAGTCCTATATTCGACTGTGTCGGTTAGCAGTCAGCATCCTGTATATTACTATGTTATACAATAAATTAAGCGTTAAATTTTTAAATTCACGTCTGCAAATAAAAACATTACAATATATAAACTAGCAAAAACTCGGCTACGCCGAGCTTCCCCTAGGGCTCCGCCGATAGTGTTTTATAATAGTCTATACGTAGATCTAACCCTTCTAGGCACATTTTAAACCCAAAGTGCTAACGCCAACAGACTTTCACAGTGTCCATGCAACATGCCTATCCAAACCGTCCACGAAAAATGCCCACCGGAACTGTCCACGCTATATGCCCACCCAAACTGCCCACGCAACATGCTCACCTAAACTTCCCACGCAACATGCCCACCCAAACTGCCCACGTAACATGCCCACACAAACTGCCCACGCAATATGCCCACCGGAACTGTCCACGCAACATGTCCACCCAAACTGCCCACCGGAACTGTCCACGCAACATGCCCACTCAACATGCTTACCCAAATTTCCCACGCAACATGCCCGCTCAAACTGACCACCCAACATGCCCGCCCAAATTGTCCACGCAACATGTTTACCTAAACTGCTCACGTAGCATGCCCACCCAAACTGCCCACGCAATATGCCCACCCAAACTGCCCACGCAACATGCCCACCCAAATTGCCCACGCAACATTCCCACTCAAACTGCCCGCGCAACATACCCACCCAAACTGCCCACGCAACATGCCCACCCAAACTGCCCGGGCAACATGCCCACCCAAACTGACCACGCAACATGCCCATCCAAACTGGCCACGCAACATGCCTATCCAAACTGCCCACGCAACATGCTCACCGAAACTGCCCTCTCAACATGGTCACCTTAACTACCGACGCAACATACCTACCTAAACAGCCCACAGAACAGGCTTACCCAAAGTTCCCCCGCAACATATCCACCCAAATTGCCTACGCAACATGCCTACTCAAACTGTCCACACAACCTGCCCACGCAACATGCTCAACCAAACTTTTTGAAAAAATGCTGTTAAATATCATTTTTCACATTTAATATTATTGTAAGCATTAGAGAATATTTTATTCTCTATACGATTTGAATGCATTTTATTGCAGATATTTATTGGGTATAGAGTTAAATATTATAAAGGAATTAAATCTCATAAAGCAGCCAAAAATGATATAACCATGGAAACAGCTAGGTACTATATCAAGAAAATTCTGATTCACAGATGTCCGTATCAATGACTATAGAATTTATACAAAGTACAAAGAACTAACAGAAGGTCATGTAGTGAAAAAAAAGTCGTTTGCAAGAAACATTCTGTATGCAATTTGTACAAAATATTCAGAACTGACGGAAGGTGTTTCTTCTTTTCTAGTATTGACTGAGATCGAAATTTATGTTGAGTATTCCAAAGGACTATGGGCGGT
Organism: Harpalus rubripes; assembly: GCA_963082715.1. Taxonomy (NCBI): domain Eukaryota; kingdom Metazoa; phylum Arthropoda; class Insecta; order Coleoptera; family Carabidae; genus Harpalus; species Harpalus rubripes. The sequence goes on along the minus strand of OY720451.1, from coordinate 42,042,690 downwards.
ATTTTGGAAAGAATATTTTTGTGAATATTAGGTATGCTGAGGTTAATAGAGTTGAGAATTTGAAGGATATGGTTTTGGTAAACTAAATGGTTTTGTATAGATGTTGTTGAGTACAGAGAATCAAAGATATGGTTGAAAAAGGTGATTCCGTTGGCTTGCTATTTTGGCAATATATGTCAGATATCGAATGTCGCTCGCTAAGTTCCCTGTATTTTCTTGTTTGTTTATTAATAGAAATCTAATAGATTACAATCTACAGTGGATTTCAAAGGTACAAAATCAGACCCCCCTTAAGCCGTAAAAAATTGTATATAATTTTTATTTCATTAATATTTATTCCGTTTCCAAATTTGCACCCTTTACCCAATCCATTAAAACAAGATTTGGGATATCTTCCCTCGTTTTTGAATTATGAATTTTTTTAACCACTCCTGTCAAAGTAACATGATATTTTTCTTAGTCAATGCAGATCTTTGATTTCCAATGATACCTCTGTTTTTCAGAATTCATAATGTCAAAATGGGGAAAGTAAAATTAAAAAATCTGATGTGGCCAGCACATAACCTCTCGCCAGATATTTTACCTGGTTGTACGCATAAAACGAAAAATATTTTTAAATACAAATACATATATTCATGTCTCACTACAAAATAATTCTCACATATATTTGCAAAATCTATGGGATATTTTAATATAAATTATGTACAATTCATACATTTTCTTTATATTCAATATCCTGAAATTTTCTTTTTCTACTTTCCTTTTCTTTTTCTTTATATTCGTCATTGTTTCGCAAATTCCTTTTGTATTCTTTTTTTACGTATATTCTTTTCATAACTTCATAATGATGTCGATACATATATTTTTGACAATGGCATACAAATATTTTTGACAGTGATATTTATGCGTCAATTACAAACATTTAAATTTCTTGTCTTGATGTAGTTTGATCTGAGATTGTTTTACATCAAATTATTTTATATGCATTTCTTTATCTCTAAATCTATAGAAGATATAATAATAAATTTATATTTATCGAATAAAGAATTTAACGTTCTTTAATATAAGTATTTACATAAATTTTCGATAAATAATATTTAGATGATTTTTTTCTTGTAACTACTACTTCCGGTTGTCCAATTGTTACCAAAACTTAATCGACTCTTCCCATTATTGTTAGATTGAGGAATCCGTAGTTAAAAATGTCTTAAGTATTATAGTATTTGCGAAATCGTGGATCCAACATCCACACACACATACTGGCATCATCGTAAACATGTTATAATCGGATTCTAGGGACCTTAAAACGTGCTTATTCACTAAAATTTGGATATGCGATTTTTAGCATGAATCCAATACCTCTCTTAGTGAGGGATAATAATGAAGTTGCAGCTATCAAATTTTGAATATATACATAATTCAACCCATATTTTTAAACCGAGGCGTGAGGTGTTTTTAATCCTATATTTAACCACTTTTATACCGGAAATGTACAAAACAACCCTCTAAAATACATTTTTGCAAGAATAAACACTATTTGCAACAGAAATCTTGAGATTGAATCATTTTTAATCTCACATTTTTAGCCGAAACTAATCAAGAGTATATTCATTTTTGGGGGCTCTTAACTGTTTTAAGTATCTTCAAATCGAAATGGTGATGTATGGGTTGAAATATGAATAAACTCCTAAATTATTGCTGTAGTCAACACATGTTTTGTATAAATGCTGTGTTGTTATTATATTGTTAGAAAACATTGTTGTAATCAATACATTTAACATGATAAATATGTAAAATACATTATTTTTAAACCACAACTTTTTAAAGGAAACATTTTAATTGTTGTTAACCTCATGAATTATTTAAATATTATATTGCTATTCACTATATATAGGTAATCTTTGCAAGTAAGTCTAATACATTGTCCCGCGTTTTTCGTGTCTAGACTTAGGTTACCTGGCACCTGGTTGATTTAAAATATTTTATTGGACTCACTCATGGTTAAATTTACAACTTAAAAACTAAAATCTACATTCATTGTTTACTATATTTTAATAACTTTTATTATTTACAGCAGATAATATAATAATAAAGAAATAGTCATAAAATTTGTGTTTTATTGTAAATTATCTCAGACACGGTTAAAATATTTCATTTCTGATTTCAAAAATATGTTCCAGATACAGTATTTATCTCCTATAGTATTTTTTATTAACATATTTAAACATTACTTTCACCGCAAATTTAAAATTTTTTTGTCGGCTACCGGCGTGTCGTCTTCGGTTATTTTTTCACATTCTGCCTAGTGGAAAATACACACTTTTGTACAAACTTCACGTTAGTCTAGTTAGGAATATTTGTTTTTTACCTAGTTACTTATGACATATTTGGCAACACTTTCCAAGTACATATGAACCGTCAAAATTTATAATTTTTAATTATAATGTTTTAGGCCTTTTTTACCTGAGCGGATATAATTGCCCATTCTCAAAATTTATAATTATGAATTTAACTTCTTTCTAATTGTCCTCATTTCATAAATATTTTCATTTAAAGTTTCAAATTGACATGTCAAACATGGCGTTCTTCGTCTTAAATTTTTCATGAAACACTGTGATCGTAACTGTTACCTATTGTTTTATTTACAATTTTCAACGTTTAATAATTTTTAACTCGAAAACTATGAATCCTACAGAAATTTTACACATTACGAGGGCACTCGAGACAATCAAATCCTATAATTTGAAACAAATTTTATCAAAATCAGTCACGCCGTTTAGGCTGTAGAGGTGAATAAAATTTAGCGATCGTCTTGAATTCAAATATAGAAAGATCCTCTAATTATTTAGTATATAGGACTAGCGAAAACTCGGCTACGCCAAGCTTCCCCTAGGGCTCCGCCGATAGTGTTTTAGAATAGTCTATACGTAGGCCTAACCCGTCTATGCGCACTTTAAACCCAAAGTACTAACGCTAACCGTCTTTCAAATTGTTTGAATTCTGTACTGCCCACTCAAACAGTCTATGCAACATGTCCACCCAAATTGCTCATGCAGCATGTCCACCCAAATTGCTCATGCAACATGCCCACCGAAACTGCCCACTCAAACTGTCTACGCAACCGGCCCACTTAAACTGCCCACGCAGCATGCCCACCCAAACTGCCAACGCAAAATTTCCACCCAAACTGCTCACGAAACATAGCTTTTTTTGCTTCTTATAACTATTGTTTAATTTATTTACATTTTCTTTAAATTCAATATCCTGAAATTTTCTTTTTCTACTTTCCTTTTCTTTTTCTATTTATTCGTCATTTTTTCGCAAATTTCTTTTATATTCTTTTTTACGTATATTCTTTTGCGTTGTTGACTTTTTTATTTTCATAATGATGAACAAATATTTTTGACAGTGGTATACAAATATTTTTGGCAGTGACATTTATGTGTCAATTACAAACATTTGAATTTCTTGCCTTGAATTAGTTTGATCTGAGATTTATTACATCAAATTATTTTATATGCATTTTTATCTCTAAATCTGCATAAGATATAATAATGAATTTATATTTATCGAATAAAGAATTTAACGTTCTTTAATATAAATGTATTTACATAAATTTTCGATAAATAATATTTAGATGATTTTTTTTCTTGTAACTACTACTTCCGGTTGTCCAATTGTTCCCAAACCTAATCAACTCTTCCCATTATTGTTAGTTTGAGGAATCCGTAGTTAAAAATATCTTTAGTCTTATTGTATTAGAGAAATCGTGGATCCAACATACACACACACGCACACGCGCACGCACGCACACACACACACAAACACACACACACACACACACACACGCACACGTAAAAATCTTATAATCGGATTCTAGGGACCTTAAAACGGACTTATTCACTAAAATCTGGATGTGTGATTTTTAGCATGAATTCAATACCTCTCTTAGCAAGACGTAAAAATTAATAATGCTGGGTTATCCATTATTATCTGTGAAAATAAAACGTTTGTACGTGTATAAATAAATATTAAAATACATATATTTTATTTGTTAGAAAATAACAGTAGAGTGCGGTGAAGGAATCGGTTTTCAATCAGTTTTGAATAGTTATAATGTACATCACAAATTCAAACTCACTCAAACGTCTAATTTACATTTGTTGGATTTAAACTTATACGTCATTAGTTCAAAACACAGTATTTTAGCGATCCCCACATTTATGACGTCATGTACGGAATAGTTTTGAAAACGTTTCGAAACTGGTTCAACGCCAAAAAAACGCCTAAGATGTTGGGGACAGAGGAACAAAGATGGTTGAAACATGGGTGATTTGGTTGGCTTGCTATTTTGGTAACATTTGTCATATTTCGAAGGTCGCTCGCTAAGTTCACTGTTTTTTTTTGTTTGTTTATTAATTGAAAACTGATGGATTTCAATCTGCAGTAGATTTCAAAGTTACAAAATCAGAGTCCATATGATTTTTATTCCAAAATATAGTACTTTTTGAACAAACGGCCAAGCGGTAAACAAATTATATATAATTTTTATTTCATTAATATTTATGCCGTTAACAAATTTGCACCCTTTATCCAATCCATTAAAAATTTGTCTCATATATAATTCAATCATAATCATTCTCCTATGTATTTGTCTAAACAGATTTGGAATGTCTTTTCCCGTTTTTGAATTATGAATCTTTAACAACCCCTGTCAAAGTAACAGTTGATATATTTGTTAGTCAATACAGATATTTGATTTTCAATGTTAGCCCTGTTTTTAAAAATTTATCGTTTCAAAATGGGGAAAGTAAAACTAAAAAATAAAGGTGAATCTACCAAATTTTGAATATATACATAATTCAACCCATATTTTTAACTTCGGCGTGAGGAGTTTTAATCCGATATTTAACCACTTTTATACCGGAAATATACAAATCAACCCTAAAATTCATTTTTTCAGAATAAACACTAGTTGCTACAGAAATCGTGAGATTGAATCATATTTAATCTCATATTTTTAGCCAAAACTAATCAAGAGTACATGCATTTTGGGGGCCCATAACTCCTGAACTGTTTGAAATATCTTCAAATTAACACAAAAATGGTGATGTATGGGGTTGAAATATGAATGAGCTCCTATATTATTGTTTAAATCAACACATGGTGTGTATAAAGGCTGTATCGTGATTATAATTTCATAAAGCATTGTTGTAATGAAGACTTTTTACATGATAAATATGTAACGTACATTGTTTTTGAACCACAACATTTTAAAGGAAACATCTTAATTGTTGTTAACCCCATGAATTATTTAAATATTGTATTGCTATTCAATAAGTTATTCAGTGATCACTTATCTTTGTTAGATATACTTTGTAAATAAGTCTAATACATTGTCCCGCGTTCCAGACTTAAGTTACCCGACACCTGGCTGATTAAAAATAGTATAATGAAATCACTCATGGTTAAATTTACAGATATTTTAACTTAAAAACTAAATTCTACATATATTGTTTACTCTATTTTATTATTTACAGGAGATAATATAATAATAAAGAAATAGTCATAAAATTTGTGTTTTATTGTAAATTACCTCAGACACGGTTAAAATATATCATTTACGCCTTTAAAAATGTATTCCAGGTACAGTATTTATGTTCTATACTTATTTTTATTAACAACTATAGTTTGTTGCACGAAATATTAAAACATTACATTCACCGCAAATTTAAAATATTTTTGTCAGCCACCGCCTTGTCATCTTCGGTCATTTTTTTGACATTTTGCGGCGTGGAAAATACACATTTGTGTACGGACTTCACATTAGTCTAGTTAGGAATATTAGTTTTTTACCTAGTTACTTATGACATATTTGGTAACACTGTCCAAGTACATATGAACCGTCAAAATTTATAATTTTTAATTTAAATGTTTTAGGCCTTTTTTACCTGTGCGGATATAGTTGCTCATTCTCAAAATTTATGATTATGAATTAAACTTCTTTCAAATTGTCCTCATTTCATACATATTTCCTTTTAAAGGTTCAAATTGACATGTCAAATGTGTCATTACATAACGTTCTTCGTCTTAAATTTTTCAAGGATGACTAAGGTCTTGTTTTAAATTATTGTTTTAATTCCAATTTTCAAAAGTTGAATTTTTTTATACAAAAACTATGCACATAAAAAATATGAAACCTATCTAGGAAATTAAAATGAATAAGTCTCTACAAGTTGAAGAAATTTTCATTAAAATCGATCAAGTGGTCCAGGCTGTAGAGGTGACTAAATTTGGCGATCGTCTTTATGAAAGAAAATATAGAAAGATCCTCTAACTGTTTAGTATATAGGACTAGCGTAACCTAGGCTTCGCCGAGTTTTCCCTAGGGCTCCGCCGATAGTGGTTTATGATGCCCACGCAACATGCCCACTCAAACTGCCCACGCAACATGCCCACTCAAACTGCCCACGCAACATGCCCACCCAAACTGCCCACGTAACATGCCCACCCAAACTGCCCACGCAACATGCCCACCTAAACTGCCCACGCAACATGCCCACCCAAACAGCCCACGCAAACTGCCAATGCTACATGCCCAGCCAAACTGCCCACGCAACATGCCCACTCAAACTGCCCACGCAACATGCCCATCCAAACTGCCCACGTAACATGCCCACCCAAACTGCCCACGCAACATGCCCACCCAAACTGCCCACGCAACATGACCACCCAAACTGCTCACGCAACATGGCCACTCAAACTGCCCACGCAACATGCCACCTAAACTGCCCACGCAACATGCCCACCAAAACTTCCCACGCAACATGCCAACGCAACATGCTCACCTAAACTGCCCACGCAACCTGCTCACTCAACTGCCCACGCAACATGCCCACTCAAATTGCCCACACAACATGCCCACCCAAACTGCCCACGCAACATGCCCACCCAAACTGCTACGCAACATGCCCACCCAAACTGCCCACGCAACATGCTCACCCAAACTGCCCACGCATCATGCCAACGCAACATGCCCACCCAAACTGCCCGCGCAACATGCCACTCAAACTGCCACGCAACATGCCCACTCAAACTGCCCACGCAACATGCCCACCCAAACTGCCCACGCAACATGCCCACGCAACATGCCCAGCCAAACTGCCCACGCAACATGCCAACGCAACATGCCCACGCAATATGCCCACTCAAACTGCCCACGCAACATACCCACTCAAACTGCCCACGCAACATGCCCACCCAAACTGCCCTCGCAACATGCCCACCCAAACTGCCCACGCAACATGCCCACCCAAACTGCCCACGCAACATGCTCACTCAAACAGCCCACCCAAACTTTCGACCCAAACTTCCCACGCATCATGCTCACTCAAACTGACCACGCAACATGCCCACCCAAACTGCCCACCCGGACTCTCCTTGACTTTTATGGCTCATGTTGTATGACTATGTAATTTAAAAGGTCTTTTATTAGTACGATACAATAATTGGCACACCCAGCAATGGATAATAAGCCGTGATGATATATATTTATATATATATATATATATATATATATATATATATATATATATATATATATATATATATATATATATTTATATATATATAATAAAACAAATAAATAAATATAATTACACATACACACGCACACACGCACGCGCGCACTCACACAAACACACACGCGCGCACAAACACACACACACACACACACACATCATCGTAAAAATATTATAATCGGATTCTAGGGATCTTAAAACGTGCTTATTCACTAAAATGTGGATATGCGTTTTTAGCATGATTTCAATACATCTCTCAGCGAGAGGCAAGAAATAATAATTCTGGCTTATCCATTATTATCTGTGAAAATAAAACGTTTGTACGTGTATAAATAAATATTAAAATACATATATTTTATCTGTTAGAAAATAACAGTAGAGTACGGTCAAGGAATCGGTTTTCAATCACTGTTTTAAATATTTTTTATGTACACCACAAATACAAAGTCAATCAAATGCCTTATTTACATTTGTCAGATTTAAATTTATACGTCATTAGTTCAAAACACAGTATTTTAGCGATCCCCACATTCATGTACGAAATAGTTTTGAAAACGCTACGAAACTGGTTCAACGCCAAAAAACGCCTAAGATGTTGTTGGGGACAGATAATAAAGATATGGTAGAAATATGGGTGATTTGGTTGGCCTGCTACTTTGGTAATATATGCCAGATTTCGAAAGTCGCTAGCTAAGTTCACTGTTTTCTTGTTTGTTTATTAATTGAAAACTGATAGATTTCAATCTATAGTAGATTTCAGAGTTACAAAATCAGAGTCCAGATGCTTTTTATACCACAATATCGTACTTTTTGAACAAACGGCTAAGCGGTAAACAAATTATGTATAATTTTTATTTCATTAATATTTATTCGTACCCTTTATCCAATCCATTAAAACTTTGTCTCAAATATAATTCAATCATTCCTCTGTGTATTCGTCTAAACAGATTTGGAATATCTTTTCCCGTTTTTGAATTCTGAATTTTTAACCACCCCTGTCAAAGTAACAGTTGATATATTTGTTAATCAATACAGATGTTTGATTTTCAATATTAGTCCTGATTTAAAAATTCATAATTTCAAAATGGGGAAAGTAAAACTAAAAAATAAAGGTGAAGCTACCAAATTTTGAATATATACATAATTCAACCCATATTTTTATACCCCGGCGTGAGGTGTTTTTAATCCGATATTTAACCACTTTTATACCGGAAATATACAAATCAACCCTCCAAATTCATTTTTGTAAGAATAAATACTATACTTGCAACAGAAATCGTGAGATTAAAACATTACATTCACCGCAAATTTAATATATTTTTGTCGGCCATCGGCATATCATCTTCTGTCTTTTTTTTCACATTTTGCAGTGTGGAAAATACACACTTGTGTACGGATTGCACATTAGTCTAGTCAGGAATATTTGTTTTTTACCTAGTTACTTATGACATATTTGGCAACACTGTACAAGTACAGATGAAACGTCAAAATTTATAATTTTTAATTAAAATGTTTTAGGCTTTTTTACCTGTGCGGATATAATTGCCCATTCTCAAAATTTATAATTATGAATTAAACTTCTTCCAAATTGCCTCCATTTCATAAATATTTCCATTTAGAGGTTCAAAATGACATGACAAACATGGCGTTTTTCGTCTTAAATTTTTCAAGGAGAACTTTGATCATTACAGTGACCTATTGTTTCTGTCCCAATTTTCAATCTTTAATAATGTTTTACACAAAACTATGCATCCTATAGAAATTTGATCCATTACAAGGGACGTGAAGCCAATCATTTTCTACAACTTGGTGCAAATTTCACGAAAATCGGTTGCTCCGTTTAAACTGTAACCGTGTCTAAAGTTTAGCGATCGGCTTTTTGATTAAAGAATATAACTATAGTGAATCTATCCTTTTAGTATTATAGACTAGCGTAACTTCGGCTTCGCCGAGTTTTCCCTAGGGCTCCGCCGATAGTTGTTTATGATGCCCACGCAACATGCCCACTCAAACTGCCCACGCAACATGCCCACCCAAATTGCCCACGCAACATGCCCACCCAAACTGCCCACGCAACATGCCCACCCAAACTGCCCACGCAACATGCCCACCCAAACTACCCACGCAACATGCCCACCCAAACTGCCCACACATGCCCACGCAACATGCCACCCAAACTACCCACGCAACATGCCCACCCGAACTACCCACGCAACATTCCCACCCAAACTGCCCACGCAACATGCCCACCCAAATTACCCACGCAACATGCCCACCCAAACTACCCACGCAACATGACCACCCAAACTGCCCACCCAAACTACCCACGCAACATGCCCACCCAAACTACCCACGCAACATGCCCAGCCAAACTGCCCACACAACATGCCCACGCAACATGCCACCCAAACTACCCACTCAACATGCCCACCCAAACTACCCACGCAACATTCCCACCCAAACTGCCCACGCAACATGCCCACCCAAACTACCCACGCAATCTGCCCTAAAGAGCCCCACACACTCCGTTATTTGTGTACGGTTTAGATTTAGAACGTACGGGTAAAGCCGTGCGAATAAAGTACGCTGGACCGCCAACCCAAATACTACCAGTTTCTTTTTGTCAGTTTTGCAAAATCTTTTTACAAAATAAAATATAAATAAACATATCTTAAATTAATACACTGACCGGCAAAGAAAACAATCATTGACATTCTCTCTGTACACTTTGTCCTCCCAGTCTTTCTTGTCGTCGATGCTTTTCCTACATTTCTCGTCCATTTCGTCGTTTAATAACCTCGAATATTTTCAACAATCTATTTACAAAATAAGAATAAACATATCTTACATTCATAGCGTACCTTACGTCGTTTAATTCTTACATTCTTTTCTTCAATTTTAAACTGATTATTTTCAGTAGTTCAAATTTGTCATTAACGTATCAAATGTAACAGAAAACAGTATTTATCTTTTTAATTGTATTTATTATATTTGTCCATCGATTGTGATACTCTTCTAGTGTTTATCAACGTTTTCGTAGGTTTTAGTAACTTCTGACATTTCGTAAAATCTATTTACAAAATAAAATCTAAATTAACAATAAATATTGCTTAAATTCATTCTGTACTGGTAATTGACTATATTTACCTATAAATATAATGTTTAAATCGTAGAAATGGGCTTTAGGATCCAGGACAAATTTATTTAAACGAAGAAGGAATTGTGAAAAACACACAATTCTTTCTTCGTTTAAATAAATTTGTCCTGGATCCTAAAGCCCATTTCTACGATTTAAACATTTAGGTTGGATCTCAAATAATTATTCTATATAAATATAATAGTTATAGATCCGGCTCGATGCGATTTATTAAAGAAAGTCAGTATTTAATATAATTTTTATTTATTTTTATATGACAGTTCATATACACTCTTTTTTCTTCTTTTTTTGTACGCCTACTTTTTATCAGCGACATTCTCTCCCCCGGTTTTGGCTCCAGGAGGCCAAAACCCATTTAAGGCTCCGATATGGCAGATTTTCACTACCGGTCTTCTGTAAATACCATTAATTGTTTTTACATCTACCACTCGAGTTCGATTATCTTCTCCTGTGAATACTTTTGTAATGATTCCCTTCTTCCATTCGTTTCTGAACATATTTTCTTCTAATAGTAGAACCATGTCATTAACTTGAACATTCTTATTATCTTTAAACCATTTACTTCTTTGACTTAGTGATGGTAGATACTCTCTAATCCATCGTCTCCAAAATTCGTCGGCTAGATTTTGCGCTGTCCGCCATGAATTTAAATATTGATCTGATTTCGTAAATATTCCTGGTGCTACTTCTGCAGCTACTCCTTTCAGAAGATGATTTGGTGTTAAAGCATTGAAATCTTCTGGATCTTCTGAAACGCGAATTAACTATATCTTCTGCTTCGCAAAGTAATGTATGTAACACTTCTTCTTTAGGAGCTTTACATTTAAGAATGGTCATAAGAGCTTTCTTCACACTTTGCACCATTCTTTCCCAGCTTCCCCCCATATGTGACGCTAATGGGGGATTAAAGTTCCATTTTATTCCTTGTATGGTCATCATATCAAGAATTTTAGTTTGGTTTAGCTCTTTTAATGATTGTTTTAATTCTGCACATGCACCACGTAAATTAGTACCATTATCACTGTAAATTTCTTTCGGAGTTCCTCTTCTAGCTATAAATCGTCGAATTGAATTTATCGTTGAATTTGTTGTCAGATCAGTTGCAATTTCAATATGTACTGCTCTAATTGTCAGGCATGTGAATAAAACTCCGTATCGTTTTTGTCTTTTTCTTGCAACCGTGACTTCTAAGGGTCCAAAATAATCAATTCCCGTAAACATAAATGGTTTTACATGACTTGTAAGTCTGCATTTCGGTAAATCACCCATCACTGGTGCCCTTGGTTTGGAATATTTTATTTTGCAATGATTACAATTCATTTTTATCTTTTTAATCAAACGTCTTGCCTTTGGGATCCAAAATTTCTTTTGTACTTCGCTTAATACAGTTTCTTGTCCAATATGTCCGAATTTTCGATGGTAGTATTCTACTAAAAGTTGTGTTACTGGGTGAGCCGAATCCAAAATTATAGGATTTTTCGTTTCGGCTAATATATCTTCAGAACCTTTAGTTCTTCCTCTCATTCTTATTAAATCATCTTCCATGAATGGTGATAAACTTATTATTTTAGAATTAAATTTTATTATTTTACCTTTGATAAGATCATTGTATTCTGTTGGGTAACTTTCTATTTGAATAATTTTGAATAATTTTCTTTCAGCCTCATTTAATTCTTCAACTGATAATGTAACTTGTTTTACTGGTAATTTTTTAAACTTTTTCAGACTCCGAAATATCCAAGCCATACAGCGCCATAGACGTTCGTATCTAGAAAAACGCGATACATCAATAATCGATGTTTGTTCATTTATATTCAAAATTGCTTCCGTTTCTTCAATTTTCTTATTTTACCTTCAAATTCTTCTTTCGTTTCCGGCCAAAAATCTTCTTCAAGCTTTAAAAAACTTGGTCCATTTAACCATCTACTCTCGGCAGATAAATCTGGTTCTTTATCATCACGCGTAGCTTCATCAGCTACGTTCTCCTTTGAGGGAACCCATCTCCACTGTCGGCATTCTGTTGCTTCTAAAATTTCTCCAATTCTATGTGCGATGAAAGTAGGGTGTCTTGCTTTTGATTTTAACCATTTTAAAACAGTTTGAGCATCTGTCCAAAAGGTTATTGACTCAAATTTATTAGTGTGTTCTTTTATTATTATTTTAGCTAATCGACTAGCTAATACAGCCCCTTGTAATTCAGCACGTGGAATTGTAAGACCTTTCAAAGGAGTAACACGAGCTTTTGACATTATAAGTTTTACAGTTACTTCGTTCTTTGTTTTTATTCTTATATAAGCAACTGCTGCAAATGCCTGCTGGCTAGCATCTGAAAATACATGTAGTTGAATATTTCTTGCTTGTATAATATTTTTACAATAAGGTCGTTCTATTTTCAAATTTTTAATTGCATGAATATTTTTTAACCATTTCAACCACTTTTTTCCTAATGATTCATCAATTATATCATCCCATTCACAATTACTCCTCCACACCTCTTGAACAATTATTCTTCCTTGTATAGTATAATGAATAATTAAACCCAGAGGATCATACAAAGACATTAGAATTTTTAAAATCTCTCGTTTTGTTGGAAGTTTCTTTCCATTGATTAATTCTTGATCTATGCGATGAAAGTTAGTTGAAAACTGAAGAACATCGTCTTTTGAGTTCCAGTATAGTCCCAATATTTTGTCAAGGCATGCTTCTGAATTTTATTTACATCAAACTTTTTTACTTCTGTACGTAGGTGTTCAGGTATACTTTCTATTACTTTTTCCGAGTTACAAATCCAATTTCTTAACTCAAATCCGCCATTTTTATGAATTTCTAATACTTGTTTGATTAATTCAAAAGCTTCGTCCTCAGTATTAGTAGAATCTAAGTAATCATCTACATAATGATAATATCTTATCCCTTCATAAGCTCTTGGCCAAATTTTCGCGTATTCTTCTGCATTCATATTCTTCACGTATTGTGCACAATAGGGAGATGACACGGCACCGAATATCATCGCTTGCATGACGTATACATCGGGATCACGCTGTCTGTCCATTCCTCGCCATAAAAATCTTTGTCCATCCTGGTCTTCCTTTCTTATTAGCACCTGATGAAATATTTCTTTTATATCAGCAGCAAAGGCAATTAATTTCTTTTTGCCAAAAATTAAACAGTGTGCTGATTAGAGTTGTCATTAAATCAGGACCTTTTAATAACGTATCATTTAATGAAATACCATTACTTTTAGCTGCAGCATCAAAGACAAATCTTAATTTCCCTGGTTTGTTTGGATTAATCACACCGAAATGTGGAAGATACCAAGTATGAGGAGGCTCTATGATACTTTCGTTTAGTGTTAATTTTCTTGCATAATTCTTATCTTCGTATTCTTTAATTTTCTCACAATATCTTTTAGCAAGATTGGAATCCCGATCCATTTTTCTTTCCATACATCTCAACCTGCTGAAAGCATTTGTCTTACTTTCTGGTAAATCAATATTTTCTTCTTTCCAAAGAAGGCCTATTTCCCATCTATCATTTATTTTTCTGGATGTTCGTTTCATAATTTCAACTGCTTTTTCGTCCTCTTTTGATTGTCTCTGCTTACTTGGCGATACAACTCCAAAATTTTCTATACTGAATGTTTCTTTCATTAAATTATGCAATAAATCGTTTTCTGTATGTTTTATAAACAATACTTTATCATCTTGTTGATTTTTTCTAACAATTCTTCCATGCACTATCCACCCTAAGTTTGTTCGTGACAGTGCTGGTGCATTCTTTGGACCTTGGATTATTCGTCTGCTTACGATGAGCTCCCAGTGGTCTTGTCCAATAAGAACTAATGGTTTTGCATCTTCATACGAAACAATATTTTCATTCTGCAAGTGAGCCCACTGTTCACCAAACCGTTTGACATTGCCAGTTGTGTAGGCAAATCTAAATTGTCTACAGTTCTTAAATTGAATAAATTGTATTCTTTATCACTTTTCTCTCCCCTTATACTACATTTTACAGTTTTAGAAATTAATTCTTGTGTATTTTCATTATTAGTCCATTGAATTCTTAACACAGAAGAAGGTCCAGTTAATCCAAGTTTTTCTGCTATTTTCTTATGAATTCGACTAACAGATGAGGCTTCGTCAAGTAACGCATATGTATGAATTTCTTCTTTTTGTCCTTTTAGAACTATAGGTGCTACTTTTAATAATATTTTCTTACAATTTCTGGCGTATAATGGATTGTGAGAAGTAGTAAGGTTCACCTTTTTTTGTACATTTTCTTCAGCATGTATTAATTGAGTTTTATCATTTTCGTTTTCGAATTCATTTTCAAGACGATGAAGTATCTTATTATGATACCTGTCGCAACCATTTACACCACATTTTTTGTCCGATTTCCAACAACCACTTCTCATATGCCCCAATTGCAAACAAACAAAACATAAATTCTTATTTCTTACAAATTTCCATTTTTCATCGTTTGCTAACCTTTGAAATATCCTACATTTGTACAAACCATGATTTGGTTTTTTACAATACATACAAGTTCGTTGTGCTGTTGTTGTCGTTGTCATGGTTGCTTCTTTCTTCGGGTTTGAAGGAAAATTTTCTTTTTTCTTAAACTCAGTTGACTTTAAAGTTTTACTAATAATTAATGATTCTTCTGACAATCAATCTGACAAATCTTTGAGATTAAATGTTTTACCAGTTTCTCTGCTACAAAATCTTGCCCATTGGATTTGCCAACTGCAAGGAAGCTTCAAAATAATTTCTTCTATTGTTTGCATATTTGGTAACTGATCATGTAAATTTAATAATTCTAAATTTACAACTAGTTGTTTTGCCGAACTAGCAAGTTTCATCATAAGTTCTAAATTATTCTCTTTGATAATTGGCATGCTTCTTATTTCTTGTAATAAGTTTCTCAAGATTTGCTCAGGCCTTCCAAAACGTGACTCTAATGCTTTAATTACTTCATCAACACCTTCAGGATTAATCAAAAGTCCTTTCACTGCATTCAATGCTTCTCCCTTTAAACATTTTCTTAGTCTAACTGTGTTTTCTCGTGCGGTGAGTCCACAAGTTTCTGTACTTTCTTTAAATTCAGAAATAAATGCGGGCCAGTCTTCTGGATTTCCCAAAAAATATGGTAAATTAATATTATTCACTTGTCTCGCCATAAATCTATTTATGTCGATATGGGGTTGTTTTTGTTGTGTTGCAAGTGCGTTTACTGCATTCACTAATGCAGCGGTAACGTTAGAAGGCACAGGGATCTCTTCTTCGGTTTTCAATTTATTGTTCGTTGAATGTTCTAAATTATTATCTATATTTTCGACCCATTCTTTTGTAGCTATTTTGATTTTTTCATCTTCAATCATATCTTGTACACTGTCGAGTGGCTCATTTTCTTCTATTTCATTAATTTCTTCTTCGATTCTTGCATTTTCTACTTCTAGTTGCAATTGTATAATCTTCTTTTTGCGTTCAGCTTCCGCGGATTCTAATTCACTTATTTCTTTTTCAGCTTTTACCTTCGATTCTAAACTTCTACGATTAGCTGTGCTTTCACTCATTCTCGTTACTCCTGTGTTATTAGACTTCGTTGACTTTGGCTTATTTGGCATTGTAGGTTCAAATTTTTCCTTTTCTTCATCACCAAATCGCCGCGGAGGTACTCCTTTATTAACTCGTTTACTACATCTGGTAGCGACTGCGTCTTCAGGAAGGGATTTTGCTGAGTTTACTTTCGACATAATATAGACGTTTTTCCACAGCTCTGTTGCTTTAAACTCGAAGGACTACTTATGTACTGGTAATTGACTATATTTACCTACAAATATAATAGTTATAGATCCGGCTCGATGGACCACTTATGTACTGGTAATTGACTATATTTACCTATAAATATAATAGTTATAGATCCGGCTCGATGCGATTTATTAAAGAAAGTCAGTATTTAATATAATTTTTATTTATTTTTATATGACAGTTCATATACTCTTTTTTCTTCTTTTTTTTGTACGCCTACTTTTTATCAGCGACAATTACGTATACCTACCTCGTTTAATTCATATTCTTTTCTTCAATTTTACACAATATATTTATTTATATTTAGCATTGAAATGGTCGACAACCCATACGACATTCATAATTTGTCATTATTGACATTGACATCATGCCAAATGTTACACATGACAGCATTTTCATCTTCTAAATTTTTACATGTATTCTACGATCCGTTGTTTTATTTTACGTTTAATAATTTTTTACCAGAAAACTATGCATCCTACAGAAATTCGTCCCATTAGAAGGGCCCTGAAGCCAATCATTTCCTACAATTTGATACAAATATCACGAAAATCGGTCACACCGTTTAAGCTGTAGCCTTGTCTAAAGTTGAGCGATCGTCGTGATTAAAGAAACTATATAACTATAGTGAATCTAATCTTTTAGTATTAGGACTAGCCTAACCTCGGATTCGAGAGTTTACCATAGGGCTCCGCCAATAGTGTTTTATAATAGTTTATACGTACATCCAATCTGTCTACGCACAATTTAAAACCAAAGTGGTAACGCCAACAGTCTTGTCAGATACCCAAGTTCCCCCTTCTATCAAACGAATTAACTTTATGCATAAAACAAAAGCCAATCAACCTGTCATAAATTTCCACACTTGTGTCTAAAAGTTCGGTACCAGACCTCTCATTAGATACCAAACACGACATATTTCTAGCACCTTTATACAAAAACAAAAGCCGACCGAAATGTCTATTTGTTGACATTTCTATGTTATAGCCCTGCAGAAAACTTTATGTGAAAAACAAAATCAATTCAGTCAAGTTATTGTCAAAATTTTGAAAGTTCTACAGTTTAGCCAAGCAGAAAACTTTTCATTTAATACCAAAGAGGATATACAGGTGTTTCATATAAGAGTGTAAGGCGTAGGAATATGAATTCTGATATCAAAAGGGGGGAAAATCCCAATAAACATTGATGCTATAACGCTTCCTAACAGAGATACCTAGGATTTTATTTTAAAAAAAACGAAATAGGTAAGTTTTATTTATTTTTGTATTGGGTCATAAATAATTATTTATAAAAAGAATCCCAGAGCAAGTGTTCAAAATGAAAGCCATTACATTCAATAAATAAATCAGTATTATTTAAAAATACTACGGTAAATTATTAAAATATTACATTTTTATTAAATACAGAAGGCTTGGTAATACTTTTTTGTATTAGAAATATTATCAAAATATTAAATAACACGTGTAATAATTAAATAATTATCGGATTGAAATAACTGGAGTTTTTAATTAATTAAATTTTATTTTAATTTTAAATGAATTAAACACATGCCATCAGCCAACTATTTTCTGCTATTTCAGTATTACGCTTCATTTAAGATAAATCCTCGGTATCTTTGTTATGAAGCGTTCTAGCACTAATGTTTATTGGGATTTTTTTCATGTTGGTGTCTAGAATTCATACTCCGAAGCCTTACATAGTTACATGAAACAACCTGTATTTTTGACAAATTTATACGAAAAACAAGAAATGTTTTTTTTTTGGGACTGTCATAGAGAATTGTCAAAAATACGACAGTTCGATCGGCTATTGATTTTTGCATAAAATTGTCAGTAATATTTCGGAAGTGTAGTATCTATAGCTGAGTGCACAATGTATAATGTATTACAAAGAATGGCTAAATAACCGGGTTAGTTCATACAGTATGCCGCTAGATGTCAGGTTTTTTGCGACCCGGTTTTTACAAAAATATTTAAAATAGTAAATTATTCCTATATAACGGACAATATTTTATATTTTCAATACATTACCTTTTATCTTTTGTCAGTTCTATGTATGCATTTTGTACAAATTCCATACAGAAGGTTTTTATATTTTCAGTAAAATAATAAAATAAACATTATGTCATGTACTTGATACTGGCATCTTTCAATCAGAATTTTCTTAATCGTAGTACCTGTTTCTATGGTTATAGCATGGCTGGCTGCTACAAAATCGCACATTTTGGCACCTTAAAAAGACTATGGCCCGTATTCTTACATCTTAAAGTAGCGCTTCAATTTTAACATTAAAATTAGAGATATAAAAATAAATTAAATTGTAAAAAGTATTTATTTCAAATGTCATAGGTTTCATTTACAAAAATTATGAAACCTATTCTTATCTATTCATAAAATGAAATAAATAAGAAATTGAAATAGCGCTACTTCCGAAGTAACGTTGCTTCAAGAGGTGAGAATTCGGGTCTATATCTCTTTATTTGATCCATACCCTGTTGTGCATCCTATAGCACAACATTTTCTATTTAAACGCGAACTTATTTTAACCGAAACCGGCACACTGCGGCACACCAACTGCCAAACGCCTGTCAAATGATAACGGGTCGCGTTTGCGTCTTTTGTACCAGCTAGTTATGTCAACGCATCTCGTGCTCTCACCTATAGATACTACACCGTGATGGGAACTGATGAAAATATATAATGAAATGAACAAATGCTGCGCATTTTTTGCGAGCAAACAGGACAAAATGTCCCAATTACAGGATAAATATAAACATAATTCAGGGTGCCCATTTTATATGTTCCCGCCTGAAATTTTAAGAATAAGCAAAACCAAATACATTTCATAAGCCACTTGGTGAATATTAGTACTTTAAATCGAATAATCACAGTAGGTATAAGAGCAAAACAAAATTTTAAAAACCAAGTCACTTATGAAATGTATCATGGATTGCCTAATCATGAATTTTCAGGCAGGAGCTTTTAAAATGCGCACCCTGTATTAGTAACATGTATATGAGTACACAATACTAAATTTAAAGATAAAAATAAATCAAACAAAACTAAAAGATGTGATATTTTAATTCTAGAGTAAACAGTTAGTTACAAACTACAGAAAAGTATGTACTTACATTACATTAGATCTGAACTTTAAAACGAATTCGAAAATATATCAATAAAGTTTGGATTGTTATTAAGGGGGTAGAATGCAAAAATCATAGGTAATAAAGATAACTTTTCTGACTCATGCTGTATGATTATGTAATTTAAAAGATTTTTTATTAGTACAATACAATAATTGGGAATAAAAGAATTTTAATATAGATAATTTTAACGTAATATAAGAAAATAAAATGCAGATTAAATTCTGTACCGTTTTAAGATAGATATCGAATTATGTATAATCTGAAATAATTTTAAACGTAATGTAAGAAAATGAATTACAAAAAAAGAACAGATTAAAATATACTATCTAAAATTATTGTTCCAGACTTTATGATTTTCCTGTAAGATTTAATTTTTATTCTTGCCTCTAAATACGTATTAGATATTGTACATGTGTTCTTTGTCGATTGTGATGTTTATTATGTCTTTGTCAGCCTGGCATTGTTAAATATATTTACAAAATAAAATATATAAATTAACAATAAACATACGTCTTAAAATCATTACATATACCTATATATATATATATATATATATATATATATATATATATATATATATATATATATATATATATATATATACAATCGGTTTATAACGTTCTACCATGTCTTCCGATGCCAATCTCTTACTCTTTCTTAAACTCCTGCTACCCAATTTCTTCTAGGTCTCCCTCTTTTCTTTTTGCCGCTAGGAATTTACTGTGGTATGTGTTTTGCCATTACTCATTTGCTGTACGTGACCGTACCATCTTAATTGACTTGTTTTTATATCATCGGTTACAGTAATTTTGATGTCCATGATATTTCTTATTCTTTCGTTTCTTATCTTTTCTCATTTTGACGTTACTGCTGCCCTCCTCCAATATTCCATTTCCGTAGCTAGAAGCATTCCTTCAGTGTTTTTCTTTTGGGGCCACACTTTGCTATTGCAGGTAACTATGCTTTTTATAATGGTTTTATAAATTCTTTTTTATTTTCTTTTGAAATAGTTAAGTTTGATCCAAAAATGTGCAATTTAGTTGAGGTATAGCCTTTCTTCATTGTGTACAGAGTTCCTTTATGGTGCCCTCATTCCTTATTCTTATTTATTTTTTATTCTGTAGTGTTTAATCCTTTGTCCTATGTTTAGCACCAAATCTTTTTGGGTTCCATTTAAACACGTATATTCTGTTTAGTATGTTTACTTCCAGGCTATTGTAGTAGTCTTGTGCAATAAGTATTTGATCATCTGCAAATCATAAGTTGTAAATTGTTTGATCTTCCAAAGATAGACCCATATTTTTGAACTTTTACTTCCACGGTTTCAATGCTTTTTTTACATATACCTACTTCGTTTAATTCTTACGTTCTTCTCTTCAATTTTACATGTTTTTAGTATTGAAAAGGACATCCGATACGACATGCATAATTTGTCATTAACATATCAAATATGACATGACAATGTTTATCTTTTTAATTGTGTGCATGAACTCTACGATCGACTGTGATATTATTCCTACCTTTCTGATCCTTTTCGACGTGTTTCCTTATACATTTTCCAAAATTCTATTTACGAAATAAAATATTAACATAATAATAAATATGGCTTAAAATCATTACATATACCTACCTCGTTAAATTCATCATCTTTTCTTTAATTATTACATTTTATTAAAACATTTTATTGCATTTAAAAGGTAGAAAACTGATAATTTGTCATCATTGACATTGACATAACAGCGTTTATCGTCTTAAATTTTCAAGGCGTACCTTACGTCGTTTAATTCTCACATTCTTTTCTTCAATTTTAAACCGATTATTTTCTGTAGTTCAAATTTGTCATTAACATTTCAAATGTGACAGAAGACCGTATTTATCTTTTTAATTTTACACATGTATTCTTCGTTCGATTGTGAAACTCTTCTAGTCTTTATCAACGTTTTCGTAGTTTTTAGTAACTTCTGATATTTCGTAAAATCTATTTACAAAATAAAATCTAAATTAACAATAGATATTGCTTAAATTCATTACGTATACCTACCTCGTTTAATTCATATTCTTTTCTTCAATTTTACACAATATATTTATTTATATTTAGCATTCAATAGGTCGACAACCCATACGACATTCATAATTTGTCATCGTTGACATTGATATGCCAAATGTTACACATGACAGTTTATCGTCTAAATTTTTACATGTACTCTGCGATCCATTGTTTCATTTTACGTTTAATAATTTTTTACCAGAAAACTATGCATCCTACAGAAATTCGTTTCATTAGAAGGGCCCTGAAGGCAATCATTTCCTACAACTTGGTACAACATTCATGAAAATCGGTCGCACCGTTTAAGCTGTAGCCTTGTCTAAAGTTGGGCGATCGTCGTGATTAAAGAATATATATAACTATAGATAGTGAATCTAGTCGTTTAGTATTAAGGATATTTTAAAAATATATTTGATATATTATTCCTGATTTCAATTAAATAAATAATATACCTACAAGGTTTCATTGTTTTGTAATATTTGTTTATTATTCCATTTTAAAATATCAGCAGCCTATGTTCAGTCAACATAAACAACAACAACCACAAACAATTGTTATATAAAATGTATTATTTCACTGGCTACTGTCGATTGATTTCACCGTGCTGTCTAACATATTTAAAGTTTAAAAAGAATACATATTTTCTTTAAAAATTGTTTCATTTGAATAGCCTTCTAATAAATTAAACCTTAAATGCAAATTTTCTAAATTTATTTGCATTCATTTTGTTTGTGTACTAACATCAAATATACGAGTACCAGTATTGTTATCTCAAATTAGTGCCCACAGAGAATTAGAAAATACCTCGATTTTGTTTACCTTGTGAATACCGCAATGAAAATATCATTAATGAAATAAAATCTAATAAACATTTTTTATATAGGTGCATAAATTTATAAATTTCAACAGAAAATCTTATTTCATAACAATAAATAACCCCCCACAAGAAGTTTTATGTTTATTTAAACTTAAGGTATGAGTATTCCGTGCATCATTGTTTCGTTACATTGGAAAATTTAATTGAACAGATTTGAAAGATTAATATATAAGATTAAATTAATGATGCTGTAAAGTTCGGTGAAGATAAGAGAGACTTGGAGAGTTGTGTGCGTATGTTGTTAACGAGGCACTAACCCGTACAAAGTTGAATTAAGGCGTAATTTATGGCCAGTTGAACGTTCTGCTAATAATTCAAACAGCGATTCTCATAAATATACGACCTATTCTTTATTAAATCCGTCACAACAACCACAAAATATTGGCTTACGTTGGTTGTTGGTGATAGCTGCATTCACCATTCACCGTTTACAGTGCTAAATTATATATCATGACTAATAATTCATTTTATTTTAGATAGGTATGTCCAAATTTATCTTTTTTAGCGGATATAAATAATAGAGATACTCATTTATAGATGTATGTATATGTTAAGAACTATCTTTAGTTATTAAAGAAATAAGCGTTTATTCGATTTAGAACAATAATCATAAATATACTCGCAGTCAATGTTCGCACGTTGTAACTACAAAATCAATTTTTTTTACATTACTGAATACTTTGAATACTGCCTGACGCGCCGGCTTAACAACATATATCGCTAGCCAATTAAATTCCAGAAACAGTTTAACCTCTCCCTGATTGTCAGGTCGCGAATCTGGGGAACCGGGTTCGATCCCGACCGACACCAAATATTTCCAATTTTAAATGGCACAAAATTGACCCCTGTGGTGCACTCTCCACGCCAGCAATGAGTGCCCGTGAGGTGACGCCTGGTAAGCGCCCGCACGGTGCAAATATTTCATCATTACCGATATCTGTATACAAAGCAGATTGGCACACCCAGCAATGGGTAATAAGCCGTGATGATATATTTATTTATTTATTTATTTACTTAAACACATAGTTCTACAACTTTCCTTATTGTACACACACATAAACACCGATCTCTATAAACTATATTGTATTCGTTTGGTTAGCTCCGCGTTCCTTCATTAGGTTACAGGCACGCGCACTTCCTGGAAATAATTTTTGTATTTTGCTGCGCCTTGATTATGCTCTTCTACCAGTGGCGAGTTGTTAGGGTAAGCAGTGCCTCACCAGAAAAGAAATAACTCAGAATATTATTTTAACAAATTTATAATTTATGACTTAACTTTTCCTTCAAGGATTAATTGAGTCACCGATACTCCACATGGATGTTCTGTTAGGTGGTAGCCAGGTTTTAAACAGCGGAGAAAGGACGGGTTAAAATTAAGTGAACAACACCAAAAAGGCTGGATGGGCGCCACGTAATTTTTAACCGTAAAATTACGAAAAGGTTCACTTTGAGATGTAAAGTTACTCCATCTACCGAAAGTCTGTTGCCTGAAAACGTGAGAAATAAGGTTTTCCCAAAAATTATACTCAAGGCTTTCAAGAGATAAATATAAATTTACGTTTAATAACGCTAAGAAAAGTTTAATTCAAATGTAAGTATAAAGATTCATAAAAGTTGAATGTGAAAAAAATTCTATATTTCAAAACAAAGTGAGCTCTGCAATAATGCAGTAAAATATTAACAAAACAATTTGACGGCGCGATAAAACCTGTAACCCGTTAGACATCTATACGACTCAGGCCGTGCACAAGCCAGATGAGACCGGGCGACGAACAATCCGCAAACGACAAAGAAATATACGTGTACGATGGTATATGAATATTGTATGCTCGGCACAACAATCACTACCAACAATTAAACCTTGAATGCCATCCAACAATGACGACCTAATAATCATTTACATATTACAAATAAATTATTTATGATTCTCTCTAAAAAAGAATAGAAAACGAAGCATAACTATACAAGTTATAAATAAAATATATACTTGTTTTCAGGAGACAACAATGAAAGATTCATATATATATATATATATATATATATATATATATATATATATATATATATAAATATATATATAAATAAATAAATGTCTGTAAAAACTTATCCAGATCCAAGTGGCGGTTGATATCAGGAGTAACGGGAAAGGGGCAGCAGCTGATCGTCTGGAATGCGGACAGTGGCGAACTTCAACGCACTGGCTGGTGATGTCCACAAAAAATGACGCGGGATCTAATTAATCAGGATCCCCCAAAGGGCGGACTGCTTCCAAAACTCTGGTCGTCCTGCCACACAGCACGTGGTTTTCACAGAATTCCACACAAGGATAATGAGTCCACAAAAATCCCGGTACGAATTAATCTGCGTAAAGCGAAACCACTCTGGGTTCAAGTATCGCACTCGGAAAAATGATTTACTTCCACGTGTAGAGAAAAATGTGAAGAGCACGCCGACGGACAACTGTCTCACTCCACGGCCAAACCACATATAACTTTTTTCACGCACCCCAATCTTTCGGAAACATACAACGCCACCGTAAAAAACAAAACAAATAACATAAAGAAGAAATAATATCACGAAAAATTCACTTTAAAAAAGAAGCGTGCGCCGCTGACGTACTGGACCACATTAATCCTGTCAAAAATGTCAACAAAACTTGGAAAGGTCGCCACAGATTAAAGGTTGGAAGAATTACTAAATAAAATAGATATAGGCCAAAAATAATGAAGTTAAAATACAGGTAAGTTACTAAATTGAAGTGAAACATATGTCACATGAAATGCACAATTTAGGAACCAATGCAACACTAAACACAAACAATAAAAAAAGAATGAAGTTGCAAAGAAAATTTAATGGGCAAAACACTATCTAACGAAGTTAAACTAGATAGAAATAAGAAAATAGAGCAAAAAAGTGCAATAGGGCGAAATTAAACCTTAACAACTCCCTCTCTCCTCCCGTGAGGTAAAATTCCGGCGGAAGTTTTATTCATACGGCCCGTCATTCTAAATGGTGATATAAGGCATTAAATAAAATTTTCATATTGTATGTAATACACAGATTCCTGAATTCATGGCCACGAAATTGAACTCCGTTGTCACTTATCAAATACTGGGGAACTCCGAACATAAGAAAAACGTCATTTTCCACATGTCGTACAATGGATTGAGCAGTTGCCGTAGGGAAAAGTAAGTACGAACTTACTGAAATAATCACAAACAACGAGAATAAATCGATAACCTTTACTAGTTTTTGGTATTGGTCCGATAAGGTCTAAACTGATGAGTTGAAATGGTCGATTAACACGTGTACGTGACCCCATTAAACCTGGAGGACAATCCTGAACCGCTTTATGTGTCGTACATACAACACAACGTCCTACAAGAAGCCATATCCGACTTCATCTTTGGTCAGTAAAATTTTTGCCGCAACTTTTGATAAGTCTTTGTGATTCCTAAATGACCGGACGTAGATACATCATGCGCATCGTTAAATATTTGTCGGCGCAAATCCTTGGAAACAACGCGTTTCCACGACTCATCTTCTTCTGCTAACTCTGGTAATTTTGCGTTTGAGTACTTTAAAAGGATGTTATTTTGTATACGCTATTTTGGATATTTTCTAGGATATGCTGTCACGTTTTCCTGCATCTTAATGTACCATGCATCTTTGGTAACGGGAACATCCCTCGAAATGGAATTTATGTTAACCGAGTCGATAAGTGAAACCGACTTTGACAGACAATCTGGCACTATACGGTCTTTACCCTTACGGTGGATAATGGTAAAATCGTGTTGCTGTAATTTGACTGCCCAACGACATAATCGTCCTGCAGGGTCTTTTAGATTGTTGAGCCAGACTAGCGAGTGATGATCGGTGATTACCGTGAAATGACTGCTCTCTAGGTATGGCCGTAGTTTCCCTACGGCCCATACTACTGCCAAACATTCTCTCTCGGTCGTTGAATAATTCCTCTCTGCCCTATTCATCGAGCGGCTCAAGAAAGAGATAACACGCTCTCCATCAGGAAAATTCTGGGTCAATACCGCACCGAGTCCGAAAGCGCTGGCGTTAGTTTGTACTACAAATGGCAAAGATAAATACGGATGTCAAAATAGGAGCTGCTACTAAGTGTTCTTTCAGGATTGGAATGCGTTCTGACACTCGTCCGACCACGCCCATTTTCTACCTTTTTTTAGTAAATTCGATAGAGGGGTACTTATACTAGAAAAGTCCTTTACAAAACGTCTATACCAAGACGTCATGCCTAGAAAACTTTGTACTTCAAATACAGAAGTGAGTGCGGTATGTCTAAAATAGCCTTCACTTTATCGGGATCGACTCTCAAATCTTCTTTATTTACCACATAGCCTAAATATCGGAGCTCCGGTCGACAAAACTGACACTTATTCTAAGTAAGTGTTATCACAGTAGCAAAAATACGGTCAAAAATTTCCTGCAATACCTCTAATTGCTGCTCAAAATTTTCTGAAATAACAATTACGTCGTCTAAATAAACAAACACAAAAGGTTTAAAATCCGGCCCTAAAACACGATCTATTCCGCGTTACCACGTAACAGAAGCATTAGTCAGCCCAAAAGGCATACGTTTGAATTGATATAGTCCCCTACAGGGAATAGTGAATGCAGTGTACTCATGACTATCAGAATCCATGGGTATCTGCCAATACGCAGATTTAATGTCAAGCGAGCTAAGGTATTTGGCTCCTCGCAAACGGTTTATAATACCAGTAAGATATGGAATCGGATATGCATCATTTTTTGCCGCCCTGTTTAGTTTCCTGAAATCGATATAAAATTGATAGCCACCATCCTTTTTTGGCACCATTAAAATAGGTGAGGCCCAAGGAATAGATGAAGGCTCTACAATATCATTCTTCAGCATTTATTCCATTTCGTCATCTATATGTTTTTGCATGGCAGGCGATACTGGATAGTATCTCTGCTTTATTAGATCTGAATCAGATTTTATGTTCCAGTAAAGTTGTACATCCTATTTTCTCCGTAACCCGAATCCAATTTGTCTCTAACATTGTCTGAAGTGTGTTTTGTTGTTCTTCAGTTGATGCCTGCGCTGTGGATGCTGCTGTAAAATGCCACTCATTCCTTCTCAGACCCAGGACAATACCCATAGCACACCAAAAATCCATGCCCAATATAACTTCACTAGTTACTTCCGGCACTACCAAAAATGTAATAAACTTGACCCGATCAATAAGAGAGACTGGCACCGTTACAGGTCCCGAACTATTGCATTCCTTTCCATTCGCCATAATGCAGACAGGCGCATCCACTTTGTCCAGTTTAAAAGTCGTTTCCTGTAATATTTCCCAAGTTCTCATCCCCAAAAATAGACCGCGTAGCCCCAGAATCAAGGAGTCCTAAATATTTAAACCCAAGAACAGAAATTTCTAGATACGGTCGCTGATCTCTGTTCAAATGGGAAATAAAATTAACCACTGCAAAAATTTTCTCATATTCCATATGTTTGACCAAAATTGAAGTAGCATGAGACGCCGTACGATCATTTAGCGTCTCGCTTGTCCGTTTCCCGAACATTTGGGACAAGTTTTCTTTGTGACGCCCACAATGTAAGCAATACTAACAACATCTAAAACTTCTACGAAGAGGCGTTGGTACTTCTGCAGCATTAGCATTGACAGCTCGTGTACGACCATGGTAGGCTAAGTCAGGTTCCAAAAAATTTTTTTTAGTAGATGGTGGAGTTTGGAATATTTCAGTCATCTTCCGATTTATTTTCAGTTGTTTGCACACAGTCAGAAAATTGTCAACAAACTCGATTTTAGTCAATCCGATGCCCTCGATATAATACGGTAGAATATTTTGTCGCAGAACTTGCAGTTTTTCTTCTTCTGTTGGCGGTTTAGGAAGCCTATTAAATAAATTAATCATACATGCCATATAAACACCTACTGACTCATCGCTTCCTTGCGTACATGCGCGAATTTCTTCCTATAATACCAATTCATAATCAAAGGGTTCCTATTCTCCCTTAAGAATTATGACAAAATCATCCCAAGATTTTATTATTGACCTTACCGATCTATTCCAAGTGAGTGCGGGTCCTTTCAGCAATTCTATTGCAGTGTTACATAAGTCCGCCGATGATACGTTTCGATAAACCTGGTAATCTGTTACTTTTTCCAGAAAAGCGTTAAGACACTAACAGTAGAATTATCGGTTTTAGTAGTTGCCTCCTTTAGTTATTGACGTTCGTCGCCTATATCCGCTTTTTTGATTAATTTATCTTCCTCGGTGCGAATTCGGTCAGCTAATTGTTTCACCGACGCTTTAATTTCATCATTATTACTCGTAATTCTGGCTAATCGGGAAAGAATGTGTTGAACTTTGGTGCTGTAACGTAAAAATTCATGGCTAGAGGTAGGTCCACTAAAATCTGTAATTAATCCTTGCATTTCAACAATTTTTTGTGTACAAGTGTCGACTCCCTTGGATGGATTCAACGCTACACTAGGAGGATTGACCAACTCTCCAATATCTTCATCTTTTTTTCTCTTTGTCAATTCTCTTCGCATAGCATGAACATTCAAATGACTAATATTAGCAAGACTTCGGACATTCAATTCATACTCTAGTTCGTCTCTACTCAAACAAGACGGCTCCATAATGAATAAGAAAAATCACACCAACGGTACCCAATCAATAAAATACAAACTAAACAAATAACATATAAGTCAACTAGTCAGTCACACGTGTAATTTTTGATAAAAAAAGTTTTTATTTTACATTTTGGACTACAAATTTTACAATTTTCATATTTATTTTTTTACAATTGACTGCTAATCTTTTTATATGTTATTTTTTGATGTTTATATACCTTATGACGATCAACTCTGTGATAATTTTATCGAAAACTGTTCCTCATGGGTGGTTGCCACAAATGATATGTAATTGACCATTTCTTGCCCTGAAGAAGACTAACGTTTTAGTCGAAACGTCGGTTAGAAATAAATAATTTTCATCAGTAGACTGCTTGTCCAATCATTTTTCCCTCGGGACCCATCATTAAACAAATAACCTAAATAATTGACTAAAAAAACTATTAAAATATTTTCCCTTTCTTTTGCAAAAAAAATAAACAGAAAATCTATGGCCGTCACAATGATCACAACATTAAAAGCAACAATGAGTACAAGAATGGTGACAACAATGAAAATTTTTCAACAATGCCCTCTAACGTTTATGGCCCTCTTACGTTTATGGCCCCACGTTGGACGCCAAATTTGTGCCCTAACTTTTCCTTAAAGGGTTAATTGAGTCGCGGATACTTCACAGAGATGTTCTGTTGGGAGGCCGCCAGCTTTTAAACAGTGGAGAAGGGATGGGTTAATATTAAGTGAACAACACCAAAAGGGTTAGATGGGTGCCACGTAATTTTTAACCGTAAAATTACGAAAAGGTTCAATTTGAGATTTAAAATTACTATACCTAACGTAAGTCTGTTATTGCCTGAAAACGTGAAAAATAAGGTTTTCCCCAAAAAAATACTCAAGACTTTCAAGAGATAAATATAAATTTACGTTTAATGACGCTAAAAAAATTATTATAAATCTAAGTATATAAATTCATAAAAGTTGAGTGTGAAAAAAAATGTATATTACAAAACAAAGTGATCTCTGCAATAATGCAGTAAAATGAAAATCGTAAATATTAACAAAACAATTTGTCGGCGCGATAAAGCCTGTAACTCGATAAACATCTATACGTCTATTGTTGGCCAATCATACGACGCAGGCCATGCACAAGCCAGTTGAGACCGGGCGACGAACAATCCGCAAACGACAAAAAAATATACGTATAAATTATGTACGTGCCTCCGTATCTTTTACAATAATATTGTTCTTAATCATGACACCTTATGTGTCACTATAAAACTTTCCACTAAAGATAGCTGATAAGGCATTACTCGTAAGATAGTATATAAACCCATCTAAAATAAGATGAATTGTTCGTTTTCTAGTAACCTCTTGTATGTAAAGAGCTCTGCTCAAAATAAAATATATTTTTATTAAATATCCATCGAGAGAATTTAATTTGTACGATGGTATGTGAATATTGTATGCTCGGCACAACAATCACTACCAACAATTAAACCTTGAATGCCGTCCAACAATGACGACCTAATAATCATTTACATATTACAAATAAATTATTTATGATTATCTCTAAAAGAGAATAGAAAACGAAGCATAACTAACAAGTTATAAATAAAATATGTAGTTATCAGGAGACAATGAAAGTTTTAAATATATATAAAAGGAATATCTGTAAAACCTTATCCATATCCAAGTGGTGGTTGATAACAGAAGTGGCGGGAATGGGGCAGCAGCTGAACGTCTGGAGTGCGGACAGTAGCGAACCTCAACGCACTGGCTGGACTCTGGTCGTCCTGCCACAAAGCACGTGGTTTTCACAGGACACCACACAAGGATAACGAGTTCACAAAAATTGCAGTACGAACTAATCCATGTAAACCGAAACCACTCTGGGTTAAAGTATCGCACTCGGAAAAATTATTTACTTCCACGTGTCGAAAAAAATGTGAAGAGCATGCCGACGGATAACTGTCTCACTCCACGGCCAAACCACATCTAACTTTTTTCACGCACCTCAATCTTCCGGAAACATGCAACGCCACAGTAAAAAAACAAAACAAATAACTTAAAGAAGAAATAATATCACGAAAAATTCACTTAAAAAAAGAAGCGTGCGCCGCTGACGTACTGGACTGCATTAAACCTGTCAAAAATATCAAGAAAACTTGGGAAGGTCGCCACAGACTGAAAAGTTGGAAGAATTACTAAATAAAATAGAAATGAACCGAAAACAATGACGATAAAATACAGGTAAGTTACTAAGTAGAAGTGAAACATATTTTACATGAGAGATGCACAATTTAGGAACCAATGCAACACTACACACAAACAGTAAAAAGGAGAATGAAGTTGCAAAGAAGATTTATAGGACAATACACTAACTAACGTAGGTATAACAATTGAAAAACACAAATAATATAAGGGATTGACACAGTAACAGTAAAGATTGGACGAGGGAATACCAGATTTAAGTTGGAAGAAAGGTACTGTAACGGAACATCCTTGGTCAGCATAACCAATTTTATGTAACGCGACATCCTGGTACCTTTTACCTTGACCATGGCCTCGTCTAATAGAAGGTTGTACCTACGTTGTGTTTATTTTTAATAAGTAACCCTTTACCTGGTTCGTAATATAGAGTAGCTGTTAAAAGTGGAGGAATCGGGATAGGTATTTAACGTAATTAAAGAATATTGTTCTCTCCAAAAAGCAGACAAAATGTGTCTATCTTTGTGCATTTATTGAAAATTAACCATGAGAGCAAATAGTAAATAATATGAGAAGTATGGTCGGGTGTACTAGTTTGAACACGACACCCTGCTGTGGAAAGGTCCGCTCTCTGGCATTCGCCGTACGTGCGAGGGAAACCACAGCAAAAACCTCGTACAGAGAGACATCGAGACACAATTTAAACAAATAATTTATAACAAATGAAACAATAACACATAAAGGTTGTCGCAACAATTTAATATTAACAACATTGAAAATAATGCTTTAATTCGACCTGTATATTGATAGTCAAATATAAACGTAATTGTGTACGTGAAGGTGAGTGTGTAAGTTTGGTAAGTTCTGAGTTTCATCCGAACTGCCATGACGCTCGGCGTCGCCGCCGGCCTGCTTTTTGTATGGAAAGCGTGGAGTTAGCAACACAATCCTGGTTCGCCGCTGGACCGGCCTCACCATTTGTACAGGCCGCCCGGCATAGCCGAAGCGTCTACAGTATACGACTGTGTCGCCATACTGTCTATCCCGACAAGTACCTGTGTCGTACCCGTCGGGGTGTGATTTGTAAAGTGATACTCAAGTGAACGTGGACAAGCCAACGTTCGGTGCTGATACGGCACACATCTTGAGCTTAGGTGGCTGCAAGCAGCGACCAGAAAAATTACGTTTGATTGAAAACCAATACTAGGTTATGTAGATATAAATTAATTATATCGTTGTGACAACAATCAATCATAATATAGTGCTTGTCCAAGTTAAGTTCCTCGTAATTGAAAAAGGGAGCCAAATCAGGTGAATACGGGGGACAGTAGGGGAGGTTCCCAAACGTGCCTGGCATGGTCATAGCAGCTGAATGTGAGAAAAAACGTGGAGGTTCCCAAACGTGCCTGGTATAGCCATAGCAGCTGAATGGGAGGAAAAACGTGGAGGTTCCCAAACGTGCCTGGCATAGCCATAGCAGCTGAATGGGGGAAAGCAGTGGAGGTTACCAAACGTGCCTGGCATAGCCATAGCAGCTGAATGGGAGGAAAAATGTGGAGGTTCCCAAACGTGCCTGGCATAGCCATAGCAGCTAAATTGGAGGAAAAATGTGGAGGTTCCCAAACGTGCCTGGCATAGCCATAGCAGCTGAATGGGAGGAAAAATGTGGAGGTTCCCAAACGTGCCTGGCATAGCCATACCAGCTGAATGGGAGGAAAGATGTGGAGGTATTGGAGAGCGGAGTCGAAGGTAGACCTGGAGAACTTACCTCGGACAAGCCAAGTGTAAAAGTTCGATGAATTCAGAGCCTTGGGTTACCCAACATGTCAACCATGCCAGAGGTCCAAGGTCTGTGAGTCTGGCCGAAACCAGACTGCCGCATACAGCGTTTATCCCCGTATTTAAATCAAAATATCCCTCTTGCCTCCTTCCGATCATAGGCGTTTCGGGGGTGAGGGTTGCACCTCCCCGCCACCGGTGTGAGTGGGTGGTTGGGTGGCTCGAGGAACGTTCTAGAACATCATAAGTTTGTCATCGCTCCTTATCAGGGCCGGATTGCCAGATGGCCCTGGCTAGCCCTGTGTTGCAGTGTTAAGAGTCTGCGGCTCGCGCGTCTGCCTGGCGCCAACCCTTAATCTGAGCATTAGAAACAAAGAACACATATGCAACAATATTTTTATGCAATGGCCATCGCAATTAAATACTAACTACAGATGTCACTTGCAACGAATCCTAATAAGAACATTAACAGTATAATTGTTTGTTTATTGTAAGTGCATAAATAAATAAATAAGCCGACCCACGTGGAATAGCGGTAGCGCTGTCGCTTCACGCTCCAAGGGTCCTGGGTTCGAATCCCGGATAAGGCATGGTTGTTGTGTGTGTCTTTCATCATATCATCTTCATCACCGGCGCATAAAATGTGTATTGATATAAAAAAAAATGCAAGGAAAAACTGTCTCATCCCCATATAATTTCACCGCTTATATACGACAATGTATCAAGAAGCGTGTAAAAATAAATAAAATAAATAATAAATAAATAAATAAACAAACAAATAAATGCATAAATAAACAAATAAATAATAATAATGGTAATAGAGAGTACAGTCTCAAACTCCCCCAGATATTTAATCGTCTTAGCCAGCAAACATGTGAGCTATTACATTAAATATCTCATGCATAATTAGTACGTTTGTTAGATTATCATTGTTATTGTTTATAATTCTACATTGTACGTTAGTTTTCATGAGAACCGGTCATCAAAGCAAGCTTCTAAGGGATCATGCATTTTATTGGGATGATTGCAATTGAAATTATTTATAACAGTATCTACTTCATATATTTTATTTATATAATAAATAATAACAAGAATTCGAATGATCTTTCTAAGTGAAAAAGGGTAGTTTTGTTACCTGATGTTTTGTTGTCAAAATTATCGGGAGCAATAAATTAGTTCGCCGAAGCTCTTCCAGTGATGCGCTAATAATTTTTTACTAAGGGAGTGTTGAAAATGCTGGTTTCGTTTTAAGATCGACTGGTTCCATTTCCAGTTAAATTTTCCTAATCAGGTAAGATCACCAAGTATGAATGGATGTAATCCGCATTTTATTACATAAATAATAAACAAGTAGATCTCTCTGAAAAACTTTTGTCTACGCCTATGTAGCTCTTCAAAAAGGGATGATCGGACCTTTTCTTGAGGTCGATGTACTGCGAGAGGAGTTTTGTTCCAGGTATAAAGGAAGCGGTCTTTTCTGCACACCCTTGTAAGGTTATCTACAATATTTTTGGTTGGTTTATTTGCCGCATCCCTGACAAATCTTTAGTACTATTCTGGCAATTTTTTCATTCATTGTTTCAGTTTTCTTCGAAACATATATCGTCGTTTAACCTTTTTCTATGTTTCAAGAATTATGGAGTCGAATGTTGACATAACTAAATAGTTGTGTGACGTACTTTTGAGTATCATATTACATAAAGGTACGTGTGTACGGCAATTGTCTTTCCCCAAACAATTTGAGAGCAGAGATTTTGGTTATTTTCTAAGTTAGGTGATTCGGTATTTGTTGTTATGTTTATTGTCTACAACATTCAAATTTCGGCAACTTCTATTCTATTGTTGGCCTGACGTTGAAATCTGATATTGTTTTATGTGTCCATGATTTCGTGGTTTTATTTATGGGCTCCCCCCATTGCTTTGCGTATTTTTCCTCTAGATCATTTGATTGTGTTGGACATGTCGGGATGCGATTTTGAGTTTTTTTCCATTGTATACAACATTCTTTATTTTGATTAATTTACCATCCTCATTATGATGTTGGATCCGATAGACTTCTTTCTTTTATTTCTTTGATGTGATTAAATCACACTATTAACTATTACAATACTAGTATATCTCGCACTATTTGTTGCATTTTCCACCGCTGGAATAAATTTGGACTCTATTGATTTGTAATTTTAATATCTTCTGATTTGTCCATCACTGTTATAAATACCTTATTAAAAGGTGGTTTCTTACCCAACTTGAAACGGTGTAACTCTCCATCCATGATTCTCCCCCGAACGATGGTTTATGAGCGAATGTCTGTGGTAATTCTCCACGCCAGAAATAACTGCCCGTGAGGTGACGTCTGGTAAACGCCTGGTAAACGCCCGCATGGTACGAATATATCATCATAACTACCGTCATCTGTGTACAAAACAGATTGGCACACCCAGGAATGGGTAGTATGCCGTAATGATGTATTATTATATTTTTATTATTATCATTATTATTATTATTATAAATTTAATTATCATTATTATTATTATTATTATTATTCCTTCTTTCGGCGTCAACTTCACAAATATTTTTATGATTTGCAACCTCGAAGATTCCCGTGAACTATACACATTTAATTTTTTTTTTATTCTGCACATATTTCAACCAAATTATGTATGGACATTATTCTCAATAACACCAAATTTCCTCCCTCTCCCCCATTTAACAGCTTTAACGACTCTATATCCTGGTCACGGCACCAATTTTATGTAACGGAACATCCTTGGTCATCATAACCAATTTTATGTAACGCGACATCCTGGTACCTTTTACCTTGACCATGGGCTCGTCTAATAGAAGGTTGTACCTACGTTGTGTTTATTTTTAATAAGTAACCCTTTACCTGGTTCGTAATATAGAGTAGCTGTTAAAAGTGGAGGAATCGGGATAGGTATTTAACGTAATTAAAGAATATTGTTCTCTCCAAAAAGCAGACAAAATGTGTCTATCTTTGTGCATTTATTGAAAATTAACCATGAGAGCAAATAGTAAATAATATGAGAAGTATGGTCGGGTGTACTAGTTTGAACACGACACCCTGCTGTGGAAAGGTCCGCTCTCTGGCATTCGCCGTACGTGCGAGGGAAACCACAGCAAAAACCTCGTACAGAGAGACATCGAGACACAATTTAAACAAATAATTTATAACAAATGAAACAATAACACATAAAGGTTGTCGCAACAATTTAATATTAACAACATTGAAAATAATGCTTTAATTCGACCTGTATATTAATAGTCAAATATAAACGTAATTGTGTACGTGAAGGTGAGTGTGTAAGTTTGGTAAGTTCTGAGTTTCATCCGAACTGCCATGACGCTCGGCGTCGCCGCCGGCCTGCTTTTTGTATGGAAAGCGTGGAGTTAGCAACACAATCCTGGTTCGCCGCTGGACCGGCCTCACCATTTGTACAGGCCGCCCGGCATAGCCGAAGCGTCTACAGTATGCGACTGTGTCGCCATACTGTCTATCCCGACAAGTACCTGTGTCGTACCCGTCGGGGTGTGATTTGTAAAGTGATACTCAAGTGAACGTGGACAAGCCAACGTTCGGTGCTGATACGGCACACATCTTGAGCTTAGGTGGCTGCAACCAGCGACCAGAAAAATTACGTTTGATTGAAAACCAATACTAGGTTATGTAGATATAAATTAATTATATCGTTGTGACAACAATCAATTATAATATAGTGCTTGTCCAAGTTAAATTCCTCGTAATTGAAAAAGGGAGCCAAATCAGGTGAATAAGGGGGACAGTAGGGGAGGTTCCCAAACGTGCCTGGCATAGCCATAGCAGCTGAATGGGAGGAAAAACGTGGAGGTTCCCAAACGTGCCTGGCATAGCCATAGCAGCTGAATGGGGGAAAGCAGTGGAGGTTCCCAAACGTGCCTGGCATAGCCATAGCAGCTGAATGGGAGGAAAAATGTGGAGGTTCCCAAACGTGCCTGGCATAGCCATAGCAGCTGAATGGGAGGAAAAATGTGGAGGTTCCCAAACGTGCCTGGCATAGCCATAGCAGCTGAATGGGGAGGAAAAATGTGGAGGTTCCCAAACGTGCCTGGCATAGCCATAGCAGCTGAATGGGAGGAAAGATGTGGAGGTATTGGAGAGCGGAGTCGAAGGTAGACCTGGAGAACTTACCTCGGACAAACCAAGTGTAAAAGTTCGATGAGTTCAGAGCCTTGGGTTACCCAACATGTCAACCATGCCAGAGGTCCAAGGTCTGTGAGTCTGGCCGAAACCAGACTGCCGAATACAGCGTTTATCCCCGTATTTAAATCAAAATATCCCTCTTGCCTCCTTCCGATCATAGGCGTTTCGGGGGTGAGGGTTGCACCTCCCCGCCACCGGTGTGAGTGGGTGGTTAGGTGGCTCGAGGAACGTTCTAGAACATCATAAGTGTGTCATCGCTCCTTATCAGGGCCGGATAGCCAGATGGCCCTGGCTAGCCCTGTGTTGCAGTGTTAAGAGTCTGCGGCTCGCGCGTCTGCCTGGCGCCAACCCTTAATCTGAGCATTAGAAACAAAGAACACATTTGCAACAATATTTTTATGCAATGGCCATCGCAATTAAATACTAACTACAGATGTCACTTGCAACGAATCCTAATAAGAACATTAACAGTATAATTGTTTGCATATTGTAACTGCATAAATAAATAAATAAACAAACAAATAAATGCATAAATAAACAAATAAATAATAATCATGATAATAGAGAGTACTGTCTCAGTACGTAAATAGAAATAAGAAACTAGAGCAAAAAAGTTGCAATAGGGCGAAATTAGACCGCAATTTTTTTTATATAAATTAAATTTCATCTTATTCCGTTAATGATTGTCTTTATAAATACGAAAGTACAATTTAAGTCACCATCATAACCAATTTGTAAAGTAGTTCACTTCATTTACACTCCGTGATGCTTGCATCTCGAAATGAATAGTATGTCTAATGTTTTTGATAAAGGTTTAATTCAGGTAAGAAATACGTAAGCTAGACACGGAGCTGTTTGAGTCATGCTTCAAATGCAAAATGCAATGAGCGCGTATAGGATAAAAGATAGACACCGTGATCGTGAACGTGTACGTGAATACAATCCACGCCGCGTAGTGACAAATATTGTATGTTCACGAGATATACTGTATTTTGTTGCAAGCCAGATTTAATGTTTAGGATGTAATCTGTAACTCGTCATGTTAATTTTAACATCCTCCTTAAAATTATCACAAGTTATAAGAGTAGTCACTGAATAAAAAAATTAAATGACAGATAATACATTTGTTACTACTGGCTACAAATTTTAACAGGCTGTAAAAGTTAACATGGTACGATACAGAATACATAAGTGCATATTGCATTCGAATATAAACATAACCTGTTTAACATTTTTATTGTAATGCAAACGTAGCTCCCCAATAATAGTCTCGCCATAATGTGTTGTGTTTAGACTTTAGAAAGTTTATCAAGGTAAGTTAACAATCCGTTAAATATATTTTTTGAGTAAAATATTCTGTGATCTGGCAATTTATTTTTGTACATTAAAAGGGAAAAACATGCAGATTCCATATAAATGGAACAAAGCAGATTACAATTATATGTATACTTTACTTGCCGAATGTGACTGGACAAATTTAGAAAATGATGTTAATATAGATACGAAATTAGAAATTTTCTATAACAAATTATTTGAAATATTTGATGGAACTGTACCCTCAGTGTTTTACAGCTGAAATAATAAATAAATTAAAATTATAAAATAAATTCCATAGAAAATCAAAAAAGTATTCGCTACAGCAGCAAGAATATCAGCAAATATATAGATTATTATGATCAGATGTTAAAAACCTTATTCAACAAGCTTATAAACAGTTTTGCATCAAATAGATATGAACTTAAAAAATAATTTAAAATCATTTTGGTCACATATTAACAATTTGCGTAAAAATACCTGCATGGAATCAGTGTTTATATACAATAACGAAAAACTAACTGCTGATAAAGACATTGTTAATGCTTTCGCTGCATACTTCAACTCTGTTTATACTCATGATGATGATGAAAACAGTATTTCATGTAGTAATTATAACAATGAATACAATTTAGATACATTTACCATCAATACTATTACAGAAGATGAAACTGTTAGGGCAATACTTCTTTAAATCTCAAAGCTGCATCGGGAAGTGATTTAATTCCTGCTTTTATAATTAAAGGTTGTAGTAATTTATTAAGTAAATCCTTAACTAACATTTTTAATTGTTCATTAAAAAATAATTAATTTCCTAAACATTAAAAGTAGGACGTATTTGACCAATATTTAAGTTGGACAATTCTGGAAATATTGAAAATTACCGGCCAATAATAATTCTACCAGTCATTTCAAAGGTCTTGGAAAAAATTATCTATAACAGACTATATGACCATGTAAATATTGTGCTGGCGCAGGAACAGCATGGGTTTGTCAGAAACAGGTCAACAATAACAAATTTATGTGTGATGTGTAACAAAATTTCATCTACTATAGATTCCGGAAACCAGTTAGACGTTATATACCGTGTGTCTATTTTAAAGGTGTACATAGGAGATTAACATGGGAAATAAGTTTTTTGCAACTTCCTGCTCGCCTAATTATTATAAGCAAAAATGCGTCAAATAAAAGTTTTCGGGTATAAAATTCTACATATAAAAAATAAACAGAATTACCTTTACTTGCGTTATAACGACAGAAATGAAATATGAAAATGTCGAAAATTACGTTAAAAATATTGACAGCCATGGAATTGAAAAAAAATGTCTGACGCTTTATCTGTCACGTGATCTGCCACAACGTAAGTTAACTTATTTGACGTTACTGACAATTTTATTTGAACAAATATCGTTAATTAGGTCAATAGAAATAAATTAATAAATAAAGTTAAGAAAATACAGTTTTGTTTAAATAATATGAAATATTAATATCAAAAATTCAACATTGCGTAACAAAATTATTTATGATGCTGTTATGTACTCTCTACTCATTTCCAATACATCTACCTTAGTACTTTAGTACTACTGAAGGGGTCTACACTTATCATACCTAACACTCTTTCTTACAGTAACGCATATTCTGCTCGTCCTATATTCTGATTACGCGACACTTAGAGGCACCCTTAAAATAAATATTGCAATTTTCAGGCCTGTCCAGTAAATCAAGAATTGTATGTTTATGTAGAAATATTAATATTTTTATTTCCTGCTGATGAAATTGGATAATGATTTGGAAATAGATAGAGTGGATGATGATTTGGAGGTTATGAACTTATTAAATTGTCACAGTAATTATTTTGCGTAAGATTTTTTTATTAAATTTATTATGATTTGTCTCTAATTAGCTATTTAGGTACGTAACCGATGCTGTTGGATAACAGCTACATTTAATGATACTCTCACGTATTTAATTTCAGTTTATTTCTAGATTTCAGTGTGACAACATCGATATTGTAGTGATTCAGGTGAGAGAGTTAATCTAGCATGTGTATGATTGTGGGTGTGCGTGCGAGCAGTACGGTGTACTGTAGTGGCCGCATCGTGTGAACCCGAGGGTCGCCAACGGTAGCAGCAGGGATGGCTGTAGCGACCCGCATCTGTGGTCGCCAACGGCAGCAGCAGTTAGGGCTGTAGTGATCTGATCCAGTTGGTTAAGAGGAATATCTCCGGATTACCACCGAAGCGGCAGTGGTTCCGTAGTGGCCGCTCGTGTGAACCCGAGGGTCGCCAGCGTAGCAGTAGGGAAGGCTGTAGTGACCCGCATCTAGTGTCGCCAACGGCAGCAGCAGATAGGGCTGTAGTGATCTGATCCAGTTGGTTAAGAGGAATGTCTCCGGATCACCACCGAAGCGGCAGTGGTTTCGTAGTGGCCGCTCGTGTGAACCCGAGGGTCGCCAGCGTAGCAGCAGGAAAGGCTGTAGTGACCCGCATCTGTGGTCGCCAGCGTAGCGGCAGTTAGGGCTGTAGTGATCTGATCCAGTTGGTTAGCTGGATTGTCTCCGGATCACCAACGAAGCGGCAGAGGTTCCGTAGTAACAAGCGGTACTGCCCGTAGTTGCCAACATGTGTGTACGGTGTGTGAATGCCTGAACCTTTTGTAATTGATTGCCTCCTCACTGAGTATTTCTCATGTGTTAATTCTTTTACAGAAATAATCACGGCGTGAAGGAGGATTCCGCGTAATCGTGTTCGGCCAGGCGACGGTCATCTAGATATGTTATTATTTTTGTATTAGTACTGTATACACTGGTTTTGGTGATGAATGTGTTTTAATATTCTTATTTTCAGCGCTAACATTTAATCGTCATTTATAACAAAATTTTGAAATTCTTCGTCAAATATACACTTTGAAAAATATGTATATTTGTATAATTTTATATTGATAAACAAAAATAGATGCGCTTTTGTCAGTTTTTTTTTACAGATTTAGTTTTACAATTTTGACCATAACAGCCATAATATCGATAGAGCTCGTTGGCTTTTTAAAACCTGTTATAGTGTTTGCATTAAGGATATCCAACACAACACTTTCAGTAGGAATTAGTTTCCCTCCCCCGGTTTTTAACATCCCAATCACACACTCGTAACTTCCTTCTATTTTATTATTTTCATAAAACTTTTAGTGACTGCTTAGTTCTTTTCGTTAAATACGGCAAGTAGAATTAACATTATTAGTTATTTCTTTCCACGTAACTTCATTATCTTTCCATATGAATGTGTCATTTTACTAAAAAATACATTAGATTTATTATTTACAAATAAAAAAGATAGTTTGATTTAACATATATAAATAATAATGGAATAAGGTTAAATCATTAGTCATAATAATTATAATAAAAAATTTGCATTGCAAATATAACAGGTGTAGTTTTAAAAGAAATAAAAAATAATTTAACTCTATAAATAAATGTTTAATTACTGGAGGAGCGTACAAAACTAATTATTTTCCTTTTCAGCCGCCACACTCTCACATTTGACATAATAATTACTAAAATAATATAATATGAAAATGAAAAGTTACTAGAATTTCATCATATACTTCTTCCAAGCTACCCTTATGTAAATGACAACTATATTCCATCCGTGC
This sequence comes from Harpalus rubripes, assembly GCA_963082715.1. Classification (NCBI taxonomy): domain Eukaryota; kingdom Metazoa; phylum Arthropoda; class Insecta; order Coleoptera; family Carabidae; genus Harpalus; species Harpalus rubripes. The sequence continues at coordinate 42,000,271 of OY720451.1, read as the reverse complement.
AAACCATTTAACCTTAAGGACAACTTACCAACTAAGGCCGTTTAACTAAAGGGAACAAATAAGTGATACCGGTGCAAACGGGCATAAGACAGACACACGGTATACAGATTTAAGCAAGGCTTTTGATCGCGTATCACATGAAATATTACTATATAAGTGGAGTCTGTTTTTTGTGGATAATAATACATTGTTATTTTTCAAATCATATTTGTATAATAGAATAAAATTTGTAAATTATAACATCATACATTACAACGAGTTCACACTTCTTTCTGGGTGCCCCAGGGATCCTTGCTTGGTTTATTATTGTTTACACTGTTTGTTAATGATTTACCCCAAATATTACGTAACTCTAAATGTTTGTTATATGCAGACGACTTAAAATTATTCAGAGAAATTAGTAATACTGACGACGCAGTACAACTACAAAATGATGTTAACCTGCTAGGAGAATGGTGTAAAAGTAACAGTATAAATTTTAATATAAAGAAATGTAAAATCGTGACATTTTCCAGAAAAATGGTTAATTATCATCATACTTCTTACATATGTAATGAAAAGTTGGATCGACTGACATTATTTAAGGACTTGGGGATATTATTTCAAAATAACTGTAAATTTGAAAAACAATATGAAATGATTGTTGAAAAATCTTACAAAACAGCGAGTTACATACTTAGGGTTGGCAATTTTTTTAGTGCAGATATATTAATAACTTTATTCAATTCACCAGTCAGATAGATTTTAGAATATGGTTGTATTATATGGCATCTAAGTACCGATGTGGCGACAAATTTGATAGAAAAAGTGCAAAAAAGTTTTGTAAGATACTTATATTTCTAACAATATAATATGTATATTACATATATAATACAAATAAAATTGTTTCACATGTGTACACATTAATGTAGACGTTATTTATATATCATTTATATATTATGCTATTATTTATTTGGAGTGTAATGCATACAATTGATGTACCTGAATTATTATCGATGGTGCCAATTAATGTGCCTAATACAGGGTGGGGCAGAAAAACCTATCCGATTTCAAATCCCTTTTTCCCAGAAGAGGGAGCAGGGAGAGTAGTGGGGTAAAAACCGTTAGAAAGCCGGTTTTATGCCATTTGTCAGTAGTCAACATGCCTTGGTCTGGTGAACATCGTGCTTTTGTTATTGAGCGGTTTATCGAATGCGGCGGTTCGATAATTGCTACACAACGTGCTTTTCGAATTCATTTCGGACTCGGGCGTCATGATCCTGTTCCACATCACGCTACGATTAAAGTGTGGGTGTCAAATTTTAGACAGACGAGTTCAGCATTGAAAAAGAAGTCGCCTGGACGTCCCAGGACAGCAACAGGACCTGAAAACGTGGCCAATGTGAGAGCCGCGATTGAACGTTCCCCGCGTCGTTCGGCGCGAAAACATTCGCTCGCTCAAAATGCATCCCTACAAAATGGTTGTTGCACAGGAATTAAGTGAAAGGGATTTTGAAACCCGTACGAACCTGTGTCGCGATCTCCGAGAACTCCCAAACGACGATGTTGTGCTCTTCACGGACGAAGCCCATTTTCACCTTTGTGGTGCCGTTAACAGGCAGAATTTTCGATATTGGAGTGACGAAAATCCTCGAGAAATCCATCAGGAACCCCTCCATAGCCCAAAAGTGACTGTGTGGTGTGCTCTTTCCCGCCTAGGCGTCTGGGGGCCTTACTTTTTTGAAGAAAATGGGCAAACCGTAACGGTCAACAGCGAGCGCTATTGTTTCATGCTGGAAAATTTTCTTAGACCCAAAATGGAAGAAAATGGCGTGGAAAATGTGTGGTTTCAACAGGATGGTGCAACCGCCCACACATCGCGACGATCAATGGACATTCTCAGGGAACTGTTTCCCGGTCGCCTCATTTCCCTGAGAGGTGATCTTGGCTGGCCGCCGCGCTCACCGGATCTCACTCCATGTGACTTCTTCCTTTGGGGTTACCTCAAATCGAAGGTTTACCAGCATCGACCAAGGACCCTTCTTGCTTTACGAAGGGAAATTGCTCGGGCAATTGAAGAAATTCCTGTGGAAATGACGGTGAAAGTCATGGAAAGCTACCGCGAGCGCCTAAATCAGTGTATCCGCTCCCAAGGACGACATTTGAGTGATGTGCTTTTCAAAACTTAAATTTAAAAATGGCATAAAATTTGCGATATGTTTTTGACAAGTTGAGTGGTTTTAATTTTATAACGTTTTGAAATCGGATAGGTTTTTCTGCCCCACCCTGTATAAAATTAAGACCTAGATGTACTATATTTAATATCAAAGAATCAATTTCGTCAATATATACATGTTTTCGTATTGTCAACAAAGTAAATGATATAAATAATAATGTAGATACATTTTATTATAATAAAAATACTTTAAAGAAACAATTTGTCAATAATATGTCACTGTAAATATGTAATTAGGTTTACCTATATATTTTCAGTCTAAATAAATATTATTATTATTATTATTATTATTATTATTATTATTATTATTATTATTATTATTATTATTATTATTATTATTATTCTCTTGAAAAAATGTAACTTTCAATTATAATGCATTTGACCTTAAAAAACATTCGTCTACGGCGCCTTATTTTACTTGATATCTTGCCTCACCAAAGTTTTGGTGCACGAACCGCCACTGTCTTCTACACCTTTCCTATTGGGTACACGCAACCACAAACCGCGAACATCAATGGCATATTCTGGATAACTTTTATGGTGGATATTTTCCTGGAAAAATCTGTACATTAAGGTGGCCGTTAAAAAAATTCCGTTACCGCTCCCCAAAACATGAATGCAAAGAAATAATGAAAATAAATAAAATGTTAGTACATGCAAATAATAACATGGGTATACATCTCTAATTAATTAGTTTACTCATAATTATATGTAATGCACGGCAGATATGTTATTATATTAAAAACTGTGTTTAATTAATTTTGTTGCCAATTAAGTGAAGTTTTAGGTACTATACCCGAAGTGTTGCTGACATTATATAAAAAGATACAAACTTGTATAATCCTATTATAAATTAACAAATGCTTAAAATAATGGTACTATATATTACTTATATCAATGTAAAAATATATTACATAGAATATTTTCCTTAATTGTAAAAGTACAAAATATTAAACTAAATTGGGATATGCAAAATGATATCAAAAACATTTTGGTAACGAGGATAGATGTCAATTGGATATATTTCTGGCACAGTTTATTTTCCAATAACTGTAAAATTGCTTACTACAACAAAGGATATTTTGATTATAGTCAAGAATGTTGATTACAAGAATAAATCCAAGAAAGGAAATTTTATCAGAATGTATTTATATTTTGCAAAACATCAGAAGTATGGATTGTAACATGTGTTTTAAAATTAGTATTTTGTAGTTTTTACACAAAATGTGGGAAAAACTTTATTTACTTGAAATACAATAAGTGCATAACAAAAATTACATTACTTTAAAATAACAATCTTGCCTAGTATACTACAGTGTTTTAAATTATTTAATTAACAAGTGATTTTGTTTACTCTATCAATTTTTCTTCTGGAATATGGAAAGGAGCAAAACTATCTGGTGTACCTATGAGGTCTATTACTAATTGACAGTTTAACTTGAGTCCTTTTTCAATACTGGTAGCACTGCTTTTATGAATGAAAGACGATAATAATATATTTTGGCATTATATTAAAAAAATTAATGTTAGTTGAATAAATTATCTGTCAAAAGTACTATCGTTTTTGAAGAACGTAGCAACTTTACGAAAATAATCGAAGATGAGAAGATAGTGAATGACTAATAATAACGTGATCGCTAACGAAACGAATATGGTTTTCACTTATCGATAATCGCAATATCGTTTTCACTTTTACGTGATCCCACTGCTGGTTCGAATAGTTAGGAAAACAATTTTAAAGCAGGATTAAACAGTCGAATAGAATATTGGGCAGGTATAATGGAGACCGGTACTAAAAAAAAGTTGTATATATTTTGTCATATGAAAATATGATTAATTTTGTACCAAAATATTTTTAATATATTAAACTTGTCATTCATAATTTTAATAAAAACGATAAGCACTATAAAGATATGACGTCGCATGTATTTTTGTATCAGTATACCAAGCGAAAAGAATATAATTTTATATTATCATAACTTGTGAAAATAAAATCCATATTATATGCAGTTCTATTTTATATGAAAATGTATGAAACATTTATCATTTTTACCTCCCGCTAACGTTGATAAGGGAGGTAGAGATCGTGCTAAAAATCGCATATCGAGATTTTGGTAAATGAGCACGTTTTAAGATCCCTAGAATCCAATTTTAACATTTTCACGATGATGTCTGTGTGTGTGTGAGGATCTTCGACTCTAACTCAAATGCTATCATTCAGAAAAATTTTAAATCTTGTATTTCGAACTTTTTCTATATTGGTAAGAGCCCATTAGATTTTGGTAAAAATCGGATATCCGGAAATGGCACTTTACAAGAAGCTCAAAATAGTTTTTCTTCGAAAAATATCTTTAAATGTTATTTTTTTGATATTAATGTTATTATAAAAATTAAAGATTATTAAATTTTCTATAGACTTGCATTAATACTTTTTCTATATATTTTATGGGTAAATTTGTAAAATTATCTATAATTTAAATCCGAAAACCTACGCTTTAAACAAACAAAACGCAGTTATTCAAATGTATGTAACTGACAGATAAATGTTACTATCGAAGAACTAATCATTTCAAAATAATACTAATAATAACGTTTTAAAAAGGAAAAAGTAAATAGAACAATAGAAAAAGAATACAATACAGTTTCCAGCATAAGTAAATATGTAAGTATGTATTTAGAGTAATAAAAATTAACGATTCACAAAAATATTTAAGCTAATCCTCATTTTTGGATTAGTGAATTCTATTCTATCCCGGTATTTAAAATTTAATATTATAGTTCCGGTGGCTCAATGGTTACAGCAATGCCTCATGCCATGAGTGCCCTCGGGGCTCTGGGTTCGAATCCCACTAAGGCATGGATATGTGTGAATGTGAACCCACTCTGTAACTGGGATTTAATCCTGTTGAGGGATTTAAAAAAGGTAGTTACTTGGATAAGATTATACTATATTTTAAGAAATAAACTGTCAAAATTAGAGTAAAATTCGCTAATCCAAAAAACTTAATCTTTTTTGTGACTCGGGCTGTAAAGGGCGGGAGGTATTGTGTTAGCCACACCAGATTTTTATTAAAAGAAATCATATTTATTTAAAATCTTTATAACAACAGATATTTCCTTTGACAAGGTACAGCTATAGTTTTCTGGAAGTGAGAACTGTCACTACACCATTTCCACTTGTAATTCAAAAAACGTCATTTGTAATTAAGAATAACCAATTTAATATGAGAACTCGTCAATTGCAATTCAGCATAGTCAATTTAATTTCAGAAAGCTTCAAATGTAATTCAGAATGCAACAGTTGAATTTCAGAAAGCGTCAAATGTTACTCAAACTATGTCATTTGAAATTCAGAGAGCATCAAATGTAATTCAGATTGCATCATTTGTAATTCAGAACGCGGAAGGAACTGAAATACGTGTTAGCCTTGATATGCAATAGCGATTTTTGAAGTTATAATTTGTAATTCAGATCACTGAATTATTTATTTATTTGATATACACATAAATTCACATAAGGGAGGATTCTCATAAAAGGGGTAAATATAAATAGCTATGTTACAAATTTTACAGTTGTTCCCTCTAATGCGTTCTGAATTACAATTGACACTTTCATAATTACATTTGACGCTTACTTAAATACAATGGATGATTTCTGAATTATATTTGACGCTTTCTAAAATTAAATTGTGTATTCAGAATTACATTTGACACTTTCTGAAATTAAATTGACGACTCCGAAATACATTTGACGCTTTCTGAAATTAAGTAGACTATTCTAAAGTACAAACGACGCTTTCTGATATTGAATTGCCTATTCTGAATTACAATTGACGTTTTCTGACATAAAAATGACCATATCTGAAATTCAAATGGAAAAGGTGTTAACCCTTCTTGACATCAATTTTTGGCAAAATTAATGACATTAGGTACGTTCTATCGGTGTCAGAAATTTTCCTACTACTTCTCGTAGTAGCTGAATGGTTGTTCTTTTGTGTCAAAAAAATCTGAATATTCCTACTAATCATTCCAACTTCAGAGTTGGAAGCGTTGGTAGGAAGATGTATGGAGTGGGGATAAATTCAAATAGCCGACTGTCGCGCGCACATTGCTGTCAAGTACTGTCAAGTTTGTAATGTTTGTATAGGTTAGGTTGTGCCAACAAAATAAATACCTTTGCGTTGTACTTGTGTTATTACGTTTTAAAATGGTAGACAACAATAAAAAAATATTATTATTTAATATTCAGGGTATGTAGATATGGCATGACAGTTATTTGCTACTGTTGCTTCTGAGCGTTCTGTTGCTATAAGAATATTCTTATTCTAGTAGGAATATTTTTGACACCGATAGAACGTACCTATTGACAGATATAAACAACTTTAGTCAGTAGGCGAAATAAAATTGCAGATTACAAAATTAATTATATTAATATATATATATATATATATATATATATATATATATATATATATATATATATATATATATATATATATATATATTTGAAAAACTATAAACATTTGGAAAGTGTACCAAACGCTAAAATTCACCATTTTAGTAAATCTTAAAAAAAATAAAAATTAAAAAATGAGTACCGGGCCCCATTTTTACATACTTTTTAACTTTCAATTTATTTTAATCTTTCCTCAGGACCTCAGGACTATTAATTTGATATGTAGAAATAAGATATCAAAAACAAACAGGCGAATTTCGATGTCAACTTAGATTTAAACGTTGTCAATATAATCAAATAAAATTTTGTTAAAATTTATGCGTAGTGTTACATTTGATATAGAAGTAATAATATCGTAAGCTGCATTTGATGTTTTTAGATTGTTTTTTTCATGTGCCAACTGTTATTTTTTGTAATATTGCTAGAAGAAATAAATTATTATAAAAGGACTTTATCAATGGCGTCCGAACAAATGAAAACTGTGAAATTTGAAATTTAAAATCAGGTTTTTGGCAAATAGAAATGGACGAAAAATCTAAACAACTAATAGCTTTTAGTACACCAATAGATTTATATTAATGTAATGCTCCTTTTGGGTCATATACGAGCCCAGTCACATATACGATTATTCACGAAAGATGACTATTCAAGGTCATTTTTGAGCCGTCTGATATAATATTACTTGCAGATAACTTCATTGCATTTCGTATGCATAGGCGTGCAACTTGAAGTATGGACACATTTTAACTGAAAAAATATGAGTAATTTATTTTAAAATTATGTTTCTTTCTAAACAATGCCTTTCTGAAATATTTATGTTCTTTACTTACGTTTTTACAAAATTAGAAAACATAGGCATAACTATAAACCAAGGATTAATAATTTGACTTATATCTGCCACACCACATAAATTAAATAGACATAGGTCAAATAATCTTTTTCTTTATAATACAAAATGTTGCCAAGCTACTTCTGAAAAGTGATGTGTATTCTTTCTTCGAAAAAATGACCTTGAATAGTCATCTTTCGTGAATAATAGTATATGTATTGGACCAAGAAATTTTGTGCCTAAGGGTATTTTTTCAGAATTAAAATTTATTATATACATGTTGTCTGTGGAGGGACAAATAGGTGTATTAAACTCACTGTAGTTTTAGCAATTAAATTATTTTTTCAAATAAATGCATGGCTTACTAGATATTTCTTCAAATTACTTCTAAACTATCAGTTATTGAGAAAAATGTTTCAAATAAAATATCACAATATTATAGTGTTTATCACAAAAATATTTTTTCTAATAGTATAACACAACTTAAATTCGTTTCTTAGATACCTACTTACAGTGTCGTAAAAACACCCTATATATATATATATATATATATATATATATATATATATATATATATATATATATATATACACAAACTATTATTCACGAACGATGACTATTCAAGGTCATTTGTTCGAAGAAAGTATACAAATCTCTTTACAGTAGTACCTTAGCAACCTTTTGTATTAGAGAGAGTAAGATTATTTGACCTGTCTATTTAATTTAAGTGGTGTGACAGATATACGTAAATAGTGGCATTACTTAACACACTAAAAATATTAATGACATATGTCGTAGAATTACATATATCTAATTATCTACTACACTGCCCTCTGTGCTAATATTTATCCAGTGGCGTTGACGTTTAAGTCAAATTATTATTCCTTGGTTTATAAGTTAAGTCTATGTTTTTGTATTTTGCAAAAACATAAGTGGAGAACATAAATCTTTCAGAAAGTCATTATTTAGAAAGAAACATAATTTTTAAATAAATTACTCATATTTTTTAGTTAAAATGTGTCTATAAATGTTTCATGTTGCACGCCTATGCATACTAAATGCAATGAAGTTATCTGCAAGTAATATATCAGACGGCTCACAAATGACCTTAAATAGTCATCTTTCGTGACTAATAGTTATATATATATATATATATATATATATATATATATATATATATGCATACAGGGTGAGTCTAGGAAGACGCCCCCCCCCCTTTAACTTTTTTATTATAAGTAATAGAAAAAAATGGCTCATGTAAAAGTTTTTTTATTTAGAATATACTATTTGATGGCAGATGTAGATATTTTTTATAAAGTCAGGTTTATAAGATACGACTATCACTTTAAGTGGCAATCTATAATTATTTTAATAATATAGAAACCGCCATTTTTTTCTTTTTTCAACGATGTATTATTTTTTATTAATGTACTTGAAAAATTTCGAGATAAATGAGATAATTTAGAAATATTAGAAATTATTTTTAACCAAATATTATAGGCGGTCTGCACAAAAGTAGTCAGCGCCGACAGAGGACAAAAATGACAAAAGTGGTTACTCATTGAAACGTAACAAGGTTATGTTTGATGTCAGAATAATTTTAAAATATCTATTTTATAAAATGTTTGCAATGAATGCGAATGATAGGATGTCAAATATTATGTGATGCAGTGGAAGGTGTAATAATTCTGACAAAATTACCGATTGAAGTATGAAATTTTATAAATTTCGTAGAATATTATATGAGGAATACATGCGTAAGAAAATAACTTTTCAACAGATATCTTCTACTCACATAAAAAATTCTTTTAGGTTTACATATTTTCTCCTTGTAAAAGATTCTTATCGTATGAATAAAATTCATCAATGATCGTATGATTGAAACAATGAATTATATAAAAATGTGTTTCGTAAGTTAAATTTTGAACAAAATATAATAAAAGAAGCAGAAAATTATTTTAAAATTGTATAATACTTGCAGTTGTATCATATAGAAAGTCTATTTTTGACATACTTAGTCTTTTTATTATATATTTTGTACATGTAATGTTAATGTTAAAAGTAAAAGTTCATATATGATTCGTATTTTTCGTGTATTCTCGTTTCCGAGCTTGTGCAACTGATTCCACTTAGAGCCTGGTATATTTTTAATGAAGAATATTCGTCAATTATTGCGAATATAAAACAAAGATGCTAACATCATCCACTGATATCGTGATATGCAGAAACTTTCTTCTTTCCAATCATCCAAGTTTTCCAATTCTTTAATCGCAATTTCCATGTATTCTGCATTTTATAATATTTAACTAATATTATAAATTATAATATAAAACTAAGTATGATAAAATGGTTTACAGAAATCACATATATTATGAGAAAAATTATATTTTCTGTGACAGTACCTTCGCTGGTATTTTGATTTTTTTGATTCACATATAACATTTCAAATAATTTTTTTATTCATTTCAATATACTATGACGTATAATACTCATATACAACAGCAAAACTCAAAATAAAATTGTAAATTGTATCCCTTTCTCGAAATGTCAAAATTTATTAGGTACCCAAAAACGCCAAAGTAGCCGTTAGAGGCGTTGACGATCAAAATGTGCACATCGCCTATAGGTGGCTATGTGACAATAAACAAAACGTAACAGTGCTATACAACTTAGCAAACTAAAACAACAAATTTAGTAACAAAAACAACTTAAAAAAAATTACAAAATTACGACCATGTTCTGTAATACAAAAATTCAAGCGTTGAACGTGATGTGTTCGAACATCTGCCAGCATGTTTCGCGAAATATTCTGAAAAGCATTTCGAATACGCTCTTTCATGTCTTCTACACCTGTAGGTATCTTCTGATATACAAGATCCTTGACGTATCCCCAAAGAAAAAATTCCACAGGCGTAAGATCAGTAGATCTTGCTGGCCATGAAATAGGTCCACCTCGTCGTATCCATTGTTCCCCCAATGATTATTTAAATAATTTCGAACATTACCGGCATAATGTGGTGGCGCTCCTTCATGTTGGAATATTAAATTTTGGCGGACATTTAATGGACTATCTTCTAATAATTCCGGGAGGATCATATTTAAAAAAAAATTGGAAACAGCCTGTATATATATATATATATATATATATATATATATATATATATATATATATATATATATATATATATATACATATATTATAGCCTCTTAACAGCATTTATTATATCTGAATTCTAGTCGTTGGTATAATCCTCGCTCTAATCATTGAGCCATTGGCGCCGATTAGAGAGCATCCAAGAGTTAAAATTAATTATTTTTATTAAATAAATGAAATCTGGATATTCTCAAAAATTTTATTAAATATCTAGAGTAATTTATCTTCTCTTTTTACTTTATCTCATTTATTGACATTTCTTGTGACGTGAGGTAAAAAGCAGAGACCTAGTAACATTTCATCTGTTGAGTTAGTTGGCAAGGCTTTATGCCATTCTTCTGTCCTCAAAGCATTCGCGTTATATCATCAGCATACTGCAATTTTTTGTTGTCACCCGCGAAATAGAAGTTTAAATTATTTTTGTCAGGTTAGATGCGCCAAGGACATATGTTAACTGAAACAAATTTTATTTCATTTGTGTCGTTACACGTTGTCCATTTTCATATTTCACAGTAAATTAAGCTAAATGGAAGGTGTGTGTCGAGACGAAATTAAATGCGTATGTTGTAAGTCCCAGGCGACAGAAGAAGGGTAGTGTGTTGTTAGTGCTTGCCAGATGCTCGGACGTGTTTCCTTCATAGGGATGGTTTGATAAATAATAGATGTTAAAATGATTATGTTCTAACTTCAACTCAACCTCAACTAGCTATTGTCCTAATGTGTCAGGTTTGAGAATTTAAAGCTTTATTTTGTATTGTAAATACTTAAGTAAATAGACTCCCAAACTGCAGGATTTTAAATATTTTTCTCTGTTTCAGAGTAATAATGACATTCTAGCACGTTTATTGACGCTAGAATGAGTTGTATTCTTAAACGATTTTTCGTGACATTTTGTTTTTGGGATTAGTATGACTACATTAAATATACTTGCTAGTATATTAAAGTACAAGTTTTATGGGGCAATATATTAACGTACGAGTCCAAATTTTACAAAGGACGAGTGCGATAACAGGTCTTAGAAGTATGTTTTTCGTACAATTTTTACCTTCCGTCAAAAAATTCGGTGCTAAGGTTTTAATGAATACGCACGTTTTAAGGTCCCTGGAATACGATTTTACTATTTTACGATGAAGTATGTGTGTATGAGTGTGTGTGCGTTTGCGCGTGTGCATGCGAGTGTGTGCGTGTGTGTGTGTGTGTGTGTGTGTGTGTGTGTGTGTGTGTGTGGCCTTGAATCGTCCAAAGTACATAACCACACTAGCATATTGGGATTTTTTGATGCTACTCAATTTAATAATATTGTCAACATGAACAATACACTTTTGGATTTGATTATTTCCAATAATAAATATACGGTTTCACGTTCTTTGGATTTATTATTTGATATTATTATCCACTCAATAGCCTGTCCTCAATATTAATCTTACACTAAATGAATCATTTAAATCAAATACACATACTACCACATTTCGTAATTACAACTTCAAAAAGGCAAATTATGTAAAATTGTACCATCTTATAGAGCAATTTGATTGATTCTGTCTGTAAATTTTTTCAGACGTTGACCTTGCTTTAAGTTCTTTTATAGCACCATTTACTCGTTTCTTGGTCAATAAAGCTATTATTAAGAAGTTAGAAGAATAAATCATATGTTTTTAAATTTCAGACCACAAGATCAGAACTTAAAATTTTAAAGATAGATCATATACTAAATATGTGGAAGCGTGTGAGAGCTCTAAATCATCTGAACTTAAAAAGATTTGGAACAACATTATTACCAAGCGAAATATGTCCAATTATCCTAGTTTAATGAATTATAATGACAACGCATATACAGCTCCAAAAGACATTTCCAATTATTTTGTATCCTTCTTCCAATTAGTGTATTCAACTTCTACTACAGTTTCCCCTTCTACTCAATCTATTACACCACTTTCACACGGTACTGTAAACCTTTCGTGTATCTCAATACAGGATAGCTAATCAGTTATTAAGTCCTGAAATCATTCCATATTTTTAATCTCAGTATTAAATCTTGTACTTTCCCTCAAGTTTGGAAAACAATCAAAATAATCCCACTTTTTAAGTCTGGTGATGTCACCAGCGATACCAATTATTATCCTATATCATTGCTATCAAATGTCAGAAAAATATTTGAAAAAAATATACAACAATGTTTATGGTAAAATTAAACAATAATATTCCCCTTGTCAACCCGGGTTATCAGTAAACGGTCTACGATAGCCTACTTAATGTATTTATCACAACAGATATTAACTGTACTCGGCTCTAATGGCCAACTTGATTACATTCTAACAGATATTGCCTTTGACCGTATTGATCATAATATTTTAGTTAGTAAATTCTCTTCCTACTTATTAAATCGCCAACTTTATGCTCTGTATATGAGCACTAATTCTTTATTCTTTTTGGATACTTTCAGTGTCCCTCAATGTTCTAACCTCGGCCCGTTATTATTTCTAATATTCATATATAAAGGAAACAGACACCAATTTCATATAACTATTCCTTAAATAATATACCCTTACAAAGATTGACTTTAGTTAAGGATCTTGGTGTCATATTTGACCCAAAATTATCATTCTTGCCTCATATTTGTGATGTCTATAACTCCTCTATGCGTATGTTAGGTTTTGTAATCAGCAATACTCGAAACTTTAAAAATTTACCCTTCATTTTTGCACTATTTTTTTTCCTTCATTAAGTCCAAATTAGAATACTGCAACATAATTTGGAACCCTGTGTACGAGTCCCACCAAGATTACTTGAATCCGTTAAAAAAATTCTAAAATGTATTTACATTAAAATTAATAAATCGTACCCTGACAGAAACTTTACATACTACATGTTCGGTATAAAGAGCCCTTTGGAACGCCGTGAATGCCTTCCTATACTTCATCTATATAATCTTATTAACAATAGAATTAATGACGCATGCTGTCTTGCTTCACTAAATTTGCACGCCCCCTCTATTTTTACTCGTTTCCCCGCCACTTTTTATCTACCTCTCTCCCGTACCAATCTTCTCCTGTCATCACCACTCTTCCGTATGTGTGCTCTTTATAATAAGAAATTTAAAGATTTGGACATATTTCACTTGAGTTGCAATCAAATACGCAATAACTTGAATTCTTGATTGTTTTGTATTTTATGTATCTTGTTTGTACCACTCTTGACCACTGTCCTGTAGGATAGATTTCGTATATTTCTATTGCTATTTTATTCTATCGCCTCATTTCTAATTGTTTAGTAGAAGACATTGTAGTCTGCGCTAAGGTTAAATTTTATTGTTTTTTTTTTTCAAAGTGTAATTCCAATTATTGATACTGCAGGGCGCATGCGCCAAGATCTCTTCGAAAAAGGATTATGTAGCCCCTTTGAGCTACAGCCTGCTATATCGCTGAGCTATGCTAGTGATTTTTATTATTTTACGAATTTTAAACATGTTTTTGTTCATTCACAGTAATAGCTGCAAACTGTTTTGGCAAAAGAAAGAATTTTTGCTTCATGTAAGTTCATCAATTACGTGAGATACACGATTTCTACTTAAGTTTACGTAATTCAGGTATTACGTGCTTAAGTACCCATTTTAGGGATTATAGTCTCAAAATTCATTGTAAGGAACCATAGTCGATTTAAAGTATACTCAGCCACCCAACATCTAAGGTATAATAACTTTGTCACTTTATGCAGTCATTTTGTTTGTTAAATTTTATTCATAAACACAGCAATATTTGTATCATACTTTGACATCCTTTTTATCTCCAACCAGCTGACACAGCGTTCTTTTCGTTAGGCTGTTTGGATGGATACCAATACTTTCTCATTATGGATGTCTGTTTGGTAACGATTTTCGTTTTGGATTATTATTTGGATTAATGTTCGTGTACCTTAAGACTACTTGTTAGTTCTTGTCGCCGTTGTCCTGTACTGCTATCCGCTACTATTGTTGTCCGGTATTGTTGGAGACCTATTCTGCCACTAGAGAACCCCGAGTTCTAGACGACAAGGAAAACTACCATCTTCCACTGGACATCGCCCTAGTTATACAGATAAGCACATACGCTATTTCGATCCACGATTATTCTATTGTCGAACTTTATCGTTTTATGTCATTGTTGTCTGCCTACCGAAAATAATAGTTGTCATATTGTTGGTACGAATTTTACGTACTGTTTAAGACAAGTGGTTCACGCGAGATTACTTTTGGTATTAACTTTAATAGCCATCGAACCATTTTGTAGGGATAACGTTAAGGGAAAGAACAAGGACTTGCGTTTTCGTTTATATTTTATAATAGCACGACATAATCGCGATTGGTATACCAACTGACGTCATATCTCGGATTTTGTGCAATTTGATTAATGTAACTTAAGTTTTTCATTATTAAATTGTTACTTAATTGTAAGTAGGCCTTATATCCCAATTGCGTTGCGCCAGGAAATTTAAATGCGAACTTAACTTATATCACAAATTACATTGCCAATAACGTAATGCTGCTCTATGATTAGTCAATTTAAAATTTTGCTATTCAAAATAAAATACCGGCTGTCAGACGTTAAAGCTGTCATTGAGTTTATCAGTGTTTATGCGTGTATTCGTTTCAGCAATATTCGATATAGATTTACGGGATTGCTTAATTTTGAGAACGTCAAAGTCGTGGTTAATGTGACCGAAGTAGATTTGGTAGATAATCCCTTTTCTTCGGTGACGTCTTCTGGCATCAGTTTTTATATTCCCACATTTTACATAGGCTTGCCACACCCTCTATATACATGTTATTTAAATGCTACGGCAATTAATTTCCAGGTGTTGTCTTATATTTGACTATTGGACATTAACACCGCAATGATTTTTTTTTATTTTAAATATTCTATTTAAATTTTTCTACATCACAGGGCAACATTTTTCTTCTTTGGTATTATTTATTCTTTTCTTCTTCATATCGTTGAATTTTCACACCGTAACAGCCCAAAACGAAACAAGATTACCGCGATATGCCGATATATGACATATAAATCCCATTGTTTTTTTTTTTTGACTTCCATTTAAGTGCTACTTACGTCTCATATTTTGAGTTAGGAAAAAGCAACTACTTAAGTTCCTCTGGAGAAACCGGGCATAAGAGTTTACATATTAGCGATCCTCAGCCTTTCGACCGTAGTACGCCTTCTCTACAAGGAATATTTCAGTAAAGTGGCATTTCACCTCGCTCGGGGCCTTGCCTCATAAGATTTTACTCACTGTACTACAAAAATTAATATAGTTCGCATTTAGTAAACGTTTTGTTTGCTCTATATCCCGCCATATTAAATTTTTCTGTTCCCGAGGGCATATTACTCAGCGGGTTG
Source organism: Harpalus rubripes (assembly GCA_963082715.1). Classification (NCBI taxonomy): domain Eukaryota; kingdom Metazoa; phylum Arthropoda; class Insecta; order Coleoptera; family Carabidae; genus Harpalus; species Harpalus rubripes. The sequence goes on along the minus strand of OY720451.1, from coordinate 41,984,246 downwards.
GAGGCTCTTAGAGTAATTGATGACCTAGATGCAAAAGGGGGTAACTCCAAATTCGGCGAAATAGAGATTTGTTCTACGTTTCGTAGTACTCGTTGCGCCGTTTTATTTGATGTAAAAAGGATAGAAATCTAATGAAATTCAATTGAGTTATAAGCATTCAAAACTTATTTCATATATATGATTTGTGCAAGAATGGGATAAATCACTTTAACTTATTCCATTTTTGCACAAAAGGCTCATATTGTTATTGTATTTGGTACAGACATGTTCGTATAAGTCCGTATCAGTTTCTATTCAGTTATTTGTGTAAGTTTAGACTATTCATAGTGTTGAACGTGTGACCTCGCTGTAAAAAGTGTACAATTAGGTTTGTTCGTTTCGCTACCTTGCGCCTACGATTTACTGCCATGGCCATATACTTTATATGGGGGTAGCAGTAAACCGTAGACGCAAAGTAGCGAAACGAACAGATCTAATAACAGTTATTTTTGCAATGTATCCCATTTTTGCATCAAACTATATTTTTTGGCAAAAACACATTTTTTATTATGAAACTCCCAAAGACCCATTCTCTGCTAAATTATACTTTAATCTATGAGAATAAGTACAAAAATATATTTTTTGTTTTCATTTTCCACTTTTTATACAAAGGTGAAAATTTTGATTTATGCTCTTCTTGTTCCAAAGTCTTCAATTGGCGCCCTGTTCAGCCCTTTAAGCACAGTAAGGACCACACCGTCTTCACTGAGACTAGCCTAAGCTCCAAACTTCCTACTTGGGAGTTAGGCATACTTTCTATTACTTGTGCCTTTATACAATGTTTATAATATTACTGCGGCGAATATACCGAACAATTTATATAAATTATACGATTTATTATTTAGTTTTAGAACATCATGATATATTTGAATATATAATTAATTCATGAAAAAAATAATTTAGACTGACATTACAGAAAACTATATAATGTAAAAGGAAATGTAATTTTTGTTATTATCATTCGATTAATTACGTTGTTGGACGGGAACCAATATGTAGATTTAATAATTTGTTGAAGGGCCTTTAGATTCCAATTTCTTTATTTATATATACATTAAAATATTTGGACGTTTCGGGCAAACATCCGCCCATCATCAGCTACATGAAAATTTTTATATGACTTACAAACAATGTTACAATAAGTAGAAGCAAATAAAAAACTTACCAAACTGTTAAAATGGCATTAGATGTTTGACATTAAGTTGTTAATTATACATGGTAATAAATTACAATTGTAAGCGGAACGCTAATTAATAAAAATATTCTAAATGAATGGGCATGGTTACTCATACTAGCAACTGAGCGGTAGCACAACAGCATAGGAAATGAAATATCACAGAATATATTAGTGGAAAACAATATAAGCAACCACAGACTGGATCGAACGCAAAATAACTAAATAAATAAAATGGCGGTAAAATTCAAAAACTGTTAATTATGTTGTTTAAGTGTAAAACATTTTGTTTGAAATCTGTTTGATTGTTAATACATTTATTTCTGTTGATGTTAATATAGCATGTTTCATACAAAAGCCGTGTATCTTTATTATGAACTTTATCAAGAGTTTTAAACTCTTTAAACTTCAATTTGTGACCCGTTTGAAAGTGGTGTTTGCATAAGGCACTGTGGTCGGGATTCATAGTATTACAGTGATATTGATGTTGATAAAGCCTTTTTTTAATCGGCTGGGAAGTTTCGCCAATATAAATTTTATCACAATGACTACAATTGATTTGGTAAACGATGTCCTTTTGGTCAGTGGGATCTATTTTATCTTTAAGATTAGTAAATAGTGGTTTGGAAGTTATGAAGTTACTATTGGCTATCAAAATGTTGGAATTTGACGTTATTTTATTGATAATTTTGTGGGCGTCCTGTATCAATCCATCCGCAACATCTGTGTTGACTCTGGGGTATCTTAAAGTGCATAGTCTTTTTTTAATGTACTTATTGAGAAAGAGATCGTTTTTTAAAATGTTAAATATAAATTGTATATTTTTGTTATGAAATTTAGGGTGTGAGAGCAAGATAGCTCTGTCAATTAGGGCTGTAACAACACTAATCTTGTAGTTGAAATTGGTATATGTTTTCCACTAATATATTTTGTGATATTTCATTTCCTTTGCTGTTGTGCTACCGCTCAGTTGCTAGTATGAGTAACCATGCCCAATTTATTTAGAATATTTTTATTAATTAGCGTTCCGCTTACAATTGTAATTTATTACCATGTATAATTAACAACTTAATGTCAAACATCTAATGCCATTTTAACAGTTTGGTAAGTTTTTTATTTGCTTCTACTTATTGTAACATTGTTTGTAAGTCATATAAAATTTTTCATGTAGCTGATGATGGGCAGATGTTTGCCCGAAACGTCCAAATATTTTAATGAATATATAAATAAAGAAATTGGAACCTAAAGGCCTTTCAACAAATTATTAAATCATTCGATTAACGATATAATTTAAGTTTATTGTACTTCTATCAGATTCTCGATAAAATTGTTTACAATAAATGTCACAAATGATATCTTTGTACACGATAGATAGTAGATAATTTAATTATTTTTCAATATTTTCAAACGTAAACTTCTTTATATTTTCTAATTATGTTCCATTCCAATATAATGTTTTGTAAACAACGGATAAATATTTAATTAGATATTTCTTTTGATCCTGATGTAGCTTTATAGATCCATTAGAATGTTCTTTATTTGTTGACATGTAATACAAATTGAATATTCACACGAAATAATCAACTTGAGTTGACGGCGGTAATTTGAAATCAATGCGACTATTATTTATTAATTACGACATTAATTCATGTCATTCCACCTCACGTACAATGGCATATATAATCAGTAAACAAACGCACAAACACCGCTTAATACCGTCCTATTTGTCATCAATTACCGCTAATGAATAGCTAAATATTAGTGTGGTTTAAGTGTTAACATTAATCCCTATTATCGATATCTTTCTTTTATTCCTTTTATTAATATTCATCGAATACACATTATTCGCGTAGTAAAGTTTTTGTTTACTATATTGCTTTTTTAAATTTTCTGAAAAGAAGTGTGTTCGATGATAAAAAATAATAGCGTATTCCTGAGATCATTTTTAGCAAAAAAAATTATATGAAGGTATGTCCGGAAACTTTTCGTTACAGAGTTTACAACCCTTTAAAAGTGCACCTCATGAAGCACATTATTAGTAATAACTGGTAATAGCTACACTGAAATTTTAAAATTTGGTATGACGATTCTATTTATTTAGATATATATTTATACTTTCCTTTGTTTCTATATCTCAACCAGAGACGTCGCATCTGGGGAAGCCATGAACGTTTTTATCGTTACTTATTTACCTATTAACATTTTTTTATTTTTACTTCAACAATATATTACATACAATGTAAAGATACACAAAAAGGATCCTACTCTTGCTAAAACTTTATAAATGTAGTAGTTTTTGAGATATTTTAATTTTTAGAAAAAAATCAAGTGTAAAAAATTTAGGTTACAATCAAGAAACAATGAAATTTAGATAAATTCATTCTTAGATATCAATATTGATATTCTCTGAACGCACGATAACAAATTTTTCTTACAATATCTATTAAAACTTTATTGAACACTATATATTTACATATTCACTAAAACTAAAATTTTAAATTTTCTAATAAATAAAATAAATAAATATATCATCGCGGCTTATTACCCATTGCTGGGTGAGCCAATCTGCTTTGTACACAGATACCGGCAAAGATGATATATTTGCACCGTGCGGGCGCTTACCAGGCGTCACCTCACGGGCACTCATTGCTGGCGTGGAGAGTGCACCACGGGGGTCAATTTTGTGCCATGTAAAATTAGAAATATTTGGCGTCGGTCGGGATCGAACCTGGTTCCCCAGATTCGCGACCTGACACTCAGGCACGCGGCCACGAGACCTCATAAATAAATAAATTTTCTTAAATAAAAAAATACCCATAATGAAAATGAGATACATAGCAATAGTTATAAACAGATTTTATTTTTTATATTTTATTCAGTATCATATGGTAACTTTATTGTTTTTTAACTCAACTACATATTTTGAATAATTGATTTTTTCTAACAATTAAATATCCCAAAACTACTTCTTTTATTAAGCTTTAGCAAGAGTACCTTTTGTGTATTTTTCCATTGTATTTAATATTTTATAAGAAAAAATCAAAAAATGTTAATAGGTATGTAACGGTTGGATTATCTTCGTATTAAGATGAGCCAACCGTTACAATTTGTAAAATAAACGCTTGGAAATTAAATTGTAAAATGCAATGTATAAATTTCTGTTTTATTTTGTTAACATAATTTTTGACGTTACATTTGCTTGAAATACAAAACTAATAATGTTTTTGTTGTCAGCTGTTCCGAAGTAACCTCGGAACAGCTGATCAACAATGGTGGGAACTAACGTGGCGGATAACTTGATAAAATATAATATTTAGAAGTTTACTTGATCCGCCACATTACCTCCCACCCAGATAAACGATATAACATTTATAATTAACATAACATAAAATTAATATTTATAATTAACAATGAGAATATAATTAACAATGAAAAAGAAGGTGTTGCTCCTCTTCCGTTCCACGGTTCTGGTGCGTGCGTGCGTGCGGGTATGGAGGTGTTTTAAACTTGTTAGGGTAAGATGTATGCTGGTTTTAATCTGTTTATTGAAATGGTTTGTGGTTTATTTTTTATTTCCAAAGTGAAATAGTTGTTACGTCTGCTGATTATTTTGTATGGGCCGTCGTAGTTTTGTTGGAGTGGTGTTTTGATTGCGTCGTGTCGTATGAATGCATATTCTGTTTTGAATAGGTCTGGGTTTACGTATGCGTTTTGTTTTTGTTGTAAATGGTTTGTTGTTGGTGCGGGAAGGTTTTTCATATTCAGTTTAAGTTTGGTTAGGTATGTTGGAATGTCTAACTTATTATCTGACGTTTCGTACGATTTACTTTTAAATTCTCCTGGTATTGTTATATTTGTTCCATAAACCATTTCTGCTGCCGTGCCATTGAGTGGCTCTTTGTATGTTGTTCGTATTCTTAATAATATCATTGGAATGTTGTCGAACCAGTCATTGGCATTGTAGCAGGACTTTAATGCGGATTTCAGTTGTCTATGAAAACGTTCTATTATACCATTGGATTCCGGATGATAAGCTGTTGTGCTAATATGTTTTGAGCCTAAGAATGAGGTTAAATGTTTGAAAAATGATGATTGGAACTGTGATAGTGGATGGTACTCCAAATCTTGATACCCAGCCGGCTATAAACGTGCGCACTACTGTTTCGATCTTTGTATCTTTTAGGGGAATTACCTCTGGCCATCTGGTGAAGCGGTCGATGCATGTTAGTAAATATGAGTGGTTATTTGAGGTTGGCAGAGGGCCTACCAAATCTATATGTATCATGTCAAATCTTTTTGACGGAATGTCGAATTTGCCTAAAGGTGCTTTAGTGTGTCTAGTAACTTTGCATTTTTGGCATGTTACACAAGTTCTTGTCCAGTCTCGTAAGTTAGTGTTCATGTTTGGCCATATAAATTTGGTAGAAATGAGTTTTTTTGTCGCATTTATGCCAGGATGTGCCAGGCAGTGAAATTTTGTGAATATGTTTTTGCGAAATTTAGAGGGAATGTAAGGTCGTGGTGTGCCGGTCGACACGTCGCAACAGATGAGTGTTTTGGAGTTGGGGAGTTCGAAATCTTTGAATGAGAGGTTGTTTGTATTTGAGTTCTTGAGTGTATCTAATTCTGTATCGTTTGTTTGTTCTTTGGCAATAGATTCGTAATCTATTGTTGTGGTGTGGTTTATATTGTTTATTGTGTTTCTTGATAGGGCGTCGGCCACTGGATTGTTTTTACCATTGATGTGACGTATGTCGTTTGTGAATTGTAGAATGTAGTCCATCTGACGTATTTCTCTTGGACAATACTTGTCAGAATTTTTATGTAATGCGTAAGTTAGGGGTTTATGGTCTGTTATTATATGAAATGGCCTTCCTTCCAAGAAATATTTAAATTTTTTAATAGTTAGATATACCGCTAATAGTTCTCTACCGAGAGTACTATATTTTCTTTCAGTTGGTGTGAAACTTGTTGAAAAGAAGGCGATGGGGTGCCATGTGTTGTCGTAGTATTGTTGTAGTACGGCGCCGACTCCGATGTCTGACGCATCAACCATTATGTTGGTCATTGCGTGTTGTTTTGGAATTGTTAAGGTTGTGTAATTGATTAAGGCAGTTTGTAATTTTTTGAATGCTTGTTTAGCTGTTTGGTCCAAAACCAAAGTGCTGGAACTGTTTTTCTTTGTTGTCTATTAGTTGATTTAAAGGTTGTGCGATAAGAGAGCAATTTGGAATGAATCTATGATAAAAGTTTATTAGACCTAAGAATTCTCTTCGTGACTTTTGTGTTTTTGGTTCCGGGAAATGTTTAATGGATTCAATCTTATTTGGTACTGGTGTGATGCTGTTTTCTGAAATATGATGTCCCAAAAATTCAATTTCTTTTTGACCGAACTGACATTTGTATGAGTTGATGATGATAACGTATTGTTGGAGTCTATTGAAGAGAGTTTTTAAATGTTCTTCGTGTTCTTTTGATGTTTCGCTTGCAATGAGTATGTCATCAATATATGCAAAACAGAAATTTAGACCACGTATTACCTCATCGATAAATCGTTGGAATGTTTGCGCGGCATTGCGAAGACCGAAAGGCTTGACTAAATATTCGTATAGGCCGAAAGGTGTTGTTATAGCTGTTTTTTCGATGGAGTCTTTATGCATTGGAATTTGATGGTAAGCTTTTGTTAAATCTATTTTTGAAAAGATTTTTTTATCCTGTAAGTTTATCACAAAGTCTTGTATGTGGGGTAAAGGATATCTGTCTGGTACTGTTATGTTGTTTAGTGCTCGAAAGTCTCCGCAAGGTCTAAATAAGTCCGGGGGTGGTTTTTGTACGAGGTGTAGTGGGGATGACCAGTTGCTCGTCGATGGCCTGATAACTCCCATGTCTATTAATTTATTAAATTCATTTTTTGCGAAATTTAGACGTTCAGGTGGTAATCGGCGAGGCTTTGAGAAAACAGGTGAGCCATTTGTGATTATTTGATGTATCACTTTGTGTTTAATTTGACGTTTTACTTTGAAAGGATCTGTCAAACTTGGAAATTTAGAAAGCAAACTCTCATATATATCCGTGGTTTGAGTATTTTTAGTTAAATTGCAAATAGGAGAATAAGATAATTTAGAATTGTCTGTTAAGCGTTTATTGCGTAAGTCAATACTGAGATTAAAGTGATGAATAAAATCTGCGCCTAAAATGGAATATTTGACATCAGCTATAATGAATTTCCAGGTAAATGTTTTTGGTAATCCCAAATCTAATGTTAGTGTAGTGCTTCCGAATGTAGCTATATTGGAGTGGTTGATGGCTTGTAGAGTTAAATTTTGTTTTAGATGACGATGTGTAACATTTGGGGTAATTATACTTACCTCCGCAACCCGTATCCACTAAGAATCTATGTCCGGATATCGCATCAGAAACGTGGAACAGAGGGCAAGGTAAAGATTTGCTAAAGCTGTAAATGACGTTAGTATTAGGTGTAGGAAGTAGTGGATTTTTGATTTTAATACCAACCTCTTCTGTTGGTTTATGGGTAGTCCATTTGCATGGGGTCACGCACTTTTTGGCTTTACTGCCAAATGTCAGATGATACCAGCAGTATGGGCTAGGAGAATTTGTATTTTGACGTTCTGTTTCGCGCGGTGTCACTGGTAAACTTGTAATCAATCTCTTGAGTTCTTGTAATTCTTTTTTCATTCCTTGTAGTTCGTCTACCTGCGAAGTTACTGTTGCGATGGATTGTCTTGAAATTTCCACAATTTTGTCTGCCATATCCGCCTTTTCTTCAAGATTGACAGATGACGTTGTCAACATTATGTACTTGATGGGGTAATTTCTGTAGGAAGAGTTCTTCGAGGAGAGTTTCGTCGATAGATTTGTCTCCAATAAGTTGGCGCATTTGTCGTAGAATTTGAGAAGGTTTCTTGTTATCTGGTTCGGAAACAGAAAGTAATTTTTGAAATTTTTCCTTGTCGGATAACGTAGTTCTAGTAATGAGAGCATGTTTTAATGTGGAGTAAGGGTCTACTTGTGGTTGACAAATAATAAGATCACGGATCTCCAAAGCTTGGTCTGGTCGCAACGAAGTGACAATTTTTAAATATTTGCTTGCTTCAGACGAAATTCTGTGGGCGATGAATTGAGCTTCTGCCTGGGCAAACCATAGCTCCGGGTCGTCGGGCCAGAATTCAGGTAGCTTGAATTGTTGTATAGCCTCGACTAATGGGGGGGGGCTGCCGCTGGAGGGGGATCTGAGGTTGGTTCAGGACTGGAGATTGGAGAGGTATCTTGCGAAGAAGCCTGTTCAGTCATATTGGAGAGATTAGTAAGGTAGAGTAGAACAAAGAATATGGAATAGAGGGGCGGATTCCTTTTCGGGGTCACCAATTTGTAACGGTTGGATTATCATCGTATTAAGATGAGCCAACCGTTACAATTTGTAAAATAAACGCTTGGAAATTAAATTGTAAAATGCAATGTATAAATTTCTGTTTTATGTTGTTAACATAATTTTTGACGTTACATTTGCTTGAAATACAAAACTAATAATGTTTTTGTTGTCAGCTGTTCCGAAGTAACCTCGGAACAGCTGATCAACAATGGTGGGAACTAACGTGGCGGATAACTTGATAAAATATAATATTTAGAAGTTTACTTGATCCGCCACAGGTATAAAAATAACAATAATAAACGTTCATGGCTTTCCCATATGAAACGCTTCTTGTTGAGATACAAAACCAAAGAAAGTATAAACATGCATCTAAAGAAGTACTATCTACTATCTCATACCAACTTTCAAAATTTTCGTGCAACTAGTATCATAAGTAGTTATTAATAAAAATGAGCTTGATGAGGTGCACTTTAGGGTTGTAACCTATAACTCTGTAACGAAAAGTTTCCGGACATACATTCAAATAACAATTTTCCTCAAAATGATCTCAAGATTATACTATTAATTTTTTACACTAGTCCTACTACACCCTGTGTGTTTGAAAATTAAATAATTATAATAAAAAAATTAAAGCAAAATAAAATACCTACGGGGTATCTATCCCAGGCTTTATTCAGAATTATGATGTCCTAGAGCCCAGAAGTTCAGGAAAAAAAACTAGCGTATCTAAAGAAATTAATAGTAGTAGTCTCGATATCCAGAATTTACCGGAAGTAGGCGTAACTGCACTCAGGTTTAGAATTTTAAATGTGACAACATGGTGTTTTCAAACTGAGAAGGATTCGTCAGGCTGATGTTAGATAATTGCAGTGAAAATTATTGTGCAGCTGAGAAAAATTACAGGTGAGTGTTACATAGTAATTAAAATTAGCAAATGTTAGACTAAACAAGTGAAAAACAAAAATAATCTGGCTATGCATCGATCAATGTGGAAAGTGCTTCGGCAAACTTTTAAGCAATTTTTAGAATTTATTTCGTAAAAATACCTAAATTAAAAAAATTATTCCAAGAAAAGTTGTTTGTTTTTAGAATACACATCCAACGATACCACACATGACTTAGGTTCCTATTTGAAATTCTGAATCTGAGTGTAGTTACGTGTTACGCATACTTCAACAAATTCCGGAAATCGAGACTACTACCATTAAATTCTTCAGATATTATGTTATGATTTTTTTCCGGGACCTCTAGGAGGACGTCGTAGTTCCGAAAAGCAGGCTGGGACGGGTGCTATGAAACACCATGTATAGGAATATCGATTAAAAATTGTATCGATTGTATGTATTATCTTGTTACTGTCCGTACGATGCAACTTGGAGAGTGAGGGTAATTCATATTATCACTGCGGCAATGGGGAAGTTATAAAATCCATAGGCGTACCAAAGAAGAATGAAGGTCAATAAAATTACGAATAATACAAGAAAATATTTATATAAAAAATATATATTATAAATATTGGAATGAATTACTAAATATATAAATCATATTAAAAATATTTTTTAAAATTAGTTAAGTTCATCTATATCTCCTTACTAGAGCTATTAGCAAAAAAATGCACTTACGCTTATGTATGAATATAACTTCTTAGGTTGAAATGCATTGACACCCCGAGTTTGAGTACATTTGGGTGAAGTTTGCTTTGTGTAAGGCAATAAAACAATGTAAAATCACTATTCCACTTCTCACGCTGTGCGGCATCGAAATAAAAGTAAATATTTGACAAAACGCAACTTAGGTATAGTGAACTGGATTAAATGTTTTTGGCTCGCCAAGTTATATCGTACGGACAGTAGAAGTTTATGTATTTACTTTTTACTTATATTAATTAAAAAATTATTCTCTAGTTGGCTCACAATTTAAATCGGTCGGTCAATAAAATAGAGTAGATGAATGTCATGTATTTTAATTTGTAAAGCTCGTGTTGAGTGGAGAACATCTTTAGTCGTCTGTTTTTACCTATGTCACTCTAAGTACGCCGAGAACCACTCAGCGTAATACAATTTCAATTAGAACAGGAATTATTCAGTGCTATATCTCCAAAACAAACCACAAAGAGAAAATTACCCATCGTTACAGCACTTTCCATTACATCGAATCGTACTTACATCGAATGATTCGTCCGTAACCTCAATTGATTTCACCTGTAGTACGCAGCAGCGTCGCTAGGGTCGCCACAGGTGCTTCGTTCGCGCATTGTTGTCATTAACAACCGCCAATTACTTACCTCTAGACAAAGCAACAATGGAAGTTTTCTCGCCAAACTTGACTACAGCATAGAACGGGATCCGTGTAATTGAATTGTATTAATACCAAGAGGAAAGGAAAGAGACCTTTGGATTTACAGTCGAGTCGGATCTCGGTTGGTATGTGAGGCGCAGGCAAATGCCACAATCGAAATTCCGAAGGCTGACAGAACTAAGATGTATGTGCGAAATTTTAGAATACTAACCCCTCAGCCAGATGGATAATGTTGAGATGTTAAGCTAGGATTGAGAAGGATTTCTTTGAATAAACTGAATAGTTAATTTTAGACTTTCTAACAATGTTTTATTATTTCAGTATGAGCAATAATTATTACAAATAAATATTTATTGAAATTGCAGTTTATTGTAAAAATGATTTGTTAAATATTTGATTTTAAATTTTTACACCTACATCAGTAATTCAAAACATTGCCAGCCATGTTATTGGTGTTATGAGTTAATTAAAAAGTTAAATATTACGAATTTTGTTTTTTGATTTAATTGAAAATATGACTTGTTTTTCACAACATTTGGTTTTCATTATCAAATTATTTAGTAGTATCAAACAGCATCCATGCAGATTGAAATTTGTATAGTTAGCACTATAAGAGAAAAAAATCTGATGTCAACACATTACCTACCGTCAGTTCTACGTATTTTATACAAATTCCGTACAGAAAATTTCTAGAAAAAGATCCTATATTTTCAGTAAAATTATAACACAAACAAACGATGTCAATTGCACTTGACACTGACACCTTTCAATCAGAATTATCTTAATATAGCATTTATTTCCAATGTGATAGCATAGCTAGCTAATTTGTAAAATTTAATTCTATATCTATTTAATATAAAGTATAAAGTTAATTTGTATAGAGAATGAAATATTCTTTAATATATACATATATAATAACATTAAATGATAATTAACATATTTCTTTCAAGAAAACCTGTTAAAATCTTCAAATCAGGGTAATTCCGGTTGACCAATTACAACCAAAATCTAATCAGTTCTTCATATCGATGTAACGAAGAAGAGTACGAAAGAATTATAATTTTTGGAATTGTAATATTAGACTTATCGCAGGGGAAAATTTTATCATACACACACATACACACGCGCGCGCATATACATAATTTTTTAATTTTTACCTCTCGCCACACCGACGGTAAGAGGTAATATATTTGGTCCAAAAATTCGATTGTGCGACTGTGCAGTGGATGAGCCCGAATTAGGGTCTCAACAACACGTTTTTGCTATTTTTACGATGACGCATTTAAACTTTCTACATTCAATAAAGAGTTGATTAGATTTTGGGTAAAATTGGACAACCCAAAGTGATACTTTACTTGAAGCTCTGAAAAGATTTTCGTGGAAAATATATCATGATATAATCCAAAACTTTTTAAATTTAGTATTTAAGACTTCTATAAAAAGGGTAACAGCATATTAGATTCTACCCAGAATTGATAAACCGAAAGAGATACTTTACTTCAAGCTCTGAACAGTTTCGTGAAAAATACATTGATATAATCCAAAACCTTTCAATTTTAGTATTTAAGAGTTTTGTATCAAGGATAATAACTTTCATATGAAGAGGAATTACATTTTAGATTTTGAAATACTAACACTATTGTGGACTTCCATTATATTTATATTTAACAAAATGTAAAAACACGTTTCGATTGCTATAATATCTGCAATCGTCATCAGGTGAATACTGTGAATACCTGATGACGATTACAGATACTCTCGTAATCGAAAAGTGTTTTTTGTATTTTGTTAAAAATAAAAACAATGGAAGTATAAAATAGTGTTAGTATTTCAAATGCAACATTGTCTTCTTCATTCAAACGGATTTATATTTTGGTTAAAATTGATAAACCGAAGTGATACTTTACTTGAAGCTTTTAACAGATTATCGTGAAATATATATTATGATCCCAGCAAACACAGTTTTAACATATATGTACCAGGTATGTGATATTTTAAACCTATGTAGTATATAATTTATATACGTACTTATAACGTCATATACATATACCATGTCGGACATCTCTCAAGAGACTGTAAAGGATATTGTCGGTATGTCACACTAGTATTGGACTTGGTACATACCTATTACTATATACATGTTACCGTACTTATAGTATATTCGTAGCGCATTGATCACTTGTCATCTATTCTAAATCTAATTGATCTATTTATGTGACCAAGGTCTCTGTCTGTCAAAGCCAGGTGTGCAGAGGTTTAACAACGACGCATTTTACTTTTGGAGCCATTTCAGTATTTGTTTATGTTTTATGTAGTGTGTATACTTTAATTCTTATTTTCATGGCAAAATCGGCTCGTCATACGGTAAGTTTGTTTATGTAACTATATATTCATTAAGTAGCTTATTTTCATTCTTGAACGAAAATGAAAATTTAGATAACCTGAAATAATAATTTCAAACTAAAATTCTATAAAATTAGAATTTCAAATAAAAAATGTTTATACACATTACATATTATATATTTTACGTATTGTATTAATAAATTGTATTGAACTAGTCTGAGTAAAATTTATGGGTCGATTCTGTTCACATATGTAAGTTTTACAGATCTGTAAATCTGTAAAAAATGACAAAACACACCTGTTCTTGTTGATTAATATAAAATTATACATAACATATATATATATATATATATATATATATATATATATATATATATATATATATATATATACATATAAGGCTGGCCAGCTTTAGGTACGATTATGTTCATATTTACAGATCTTGCGACTTACAGATGTGAACAGAATCGATTCATTAAGTTGTTTTATATTTAATTTCTATTGTAATAAATATGTAATACAAGTACTGTAATACACTACATATTTAAATATATATTATTTGTAGTTAATACCTATACATTTTCCTACCATCCTTCATAATATTTAATATTTAAATTTAGGATTAAAAAGAAGTCACAGGTATAAAAATTCAAAATGTAAGTAGTATATTCAAATAATTACAAAGAGGTGATATACTTTTGTTATATACCATTTACGTTACAATATCTACATACATGGGATGTGACGTCTCATAGACCATGTTGCGGACATAGGTCTATACATGTACTTTCCAGGAATGTTATTCGGTATGTAACATATAATACGAGTTATGTCTATATTACGTACTAAGGACGTAACTGTGTTTGCTGGGATATAATCCGAAAATTTTCAAATTTGGTATTTAAGACTTTTATATTATAGAGAACGACATATTCCATTTTTCTAAGATTGGTAAACCAGAAATAGTACTTTACTTAAAGTTATACACAGATTTCTAGAAAAAAATATATTAAAATATGATCTAAAACTTCTCAAATTTGGTATTTAAAACTCGTATATAATTTAAAACAACGTCAACCGGAAGTGATACTTTACTTAAAGCTCATTACTATTATAAACGTAAAATTATAAATCTGATGTGCTGGCCATATCAGGTTTTTAAATTAGACGATATACAAATGTAATAATTTTAAGATTTAAATTTTCATTACGTTAAATTCATTTTTCCTGAGGAAGGCAGATTGGCTGCCGAAACGTCGGATTTGTATTAAGTTCCAACAAGTAAATTCGTCCATTTGCATTTTTATGACATACATATCTTTTGTTTATATTGCGTTGTTAAAGATGAGATAATGAAATGATAAATTATTTTACGGCTGTCACTCTATAGGGCGCAAACAGACACGTGATTCGAACGACATTGAAATGCTTGAAATTAGCATTGTGTATGAGCTTATCCTTATCACTTTGACAAGGAACAATGTTTTGAACTACTTAAATTTTTTAATTGCTACGTAGCCATGATTTTACCATTTTCAGACAACACAACACATGTAATTTAAAAACAAATGATAGTAGTGAGGTGATATTTTTGTTACCATATAAACTATCATTGTTTATGTAAATGTCAAATGCCATTTCAATCATTCTGAAATATATGTACAAATTTTCTTGTTCAATAAAACCTTAATTATCGAAAGGTATATGAATTTTATTCTAAATTCAGAACAATTTATTGAACAAGAAAATTAAATTAACAAAATAAAGGTGAAACTATAATGGACAAGTACCTACGCCCGGAACGTTTCGACACAGAACCAACTGCGGTGGCTGCGGACAAAAAATGGTTACATTGGAAAAGGACTTTTAACAATTTTTTAGAGCACATGAACGACGCGACCGACGCCTGTAAGTTGCAGCTGTTAACTAATTATGTTGCACCCAATGTTTTCGAGTACATTAGTGAAATTACGACCTACAAAGCCGCTCTGGATGCCCTTGAAGCACTGTATATTAAACCGAAAAATGAAATTTATGCTAGACACTGTTTAGCCACTAGAAATCAACAGTCTGGAGAATCAGTTGACCAATACCTTCAGGTCTTGAAACAAATGAGTAGAGACTGTAATTTCCAAGCTGTTACCGCAGACGAACATAAAAATGCTTATATAAGAGACGCTTTCATCACCGGTTTAACCAATACCCGAATCAGGCAAAGACTATTAGAAAATACTTCACTTACATTAGATGCTACTTACGATCAAGCTAGAGCCTTAGAGTTAGCTGAACAGCAATCAGCAACTTATTCAAGTTTTTCTACTTCAAGTGCTGCTACCAACGTTGAACGTGACTTACAAATTCAAGATACTGTAGCTGTGTCGTCAAGGCTATGTTATTTCTGTGGATATGATTGGCATCAAAGATCATTATGTCCAGCTAAGGGTGATGAATGTAAGAAATGTGGAAAAACGGGACATTGGAAACGTGCCTGTCGATCACAATCTGGACTAGGTAACAGAAAACCAAATCTAAATATTAATAGAAATCAAAAATCAAATACATCAGCAGCAGCTAATCTACTCGCAACCACTTCCGCAGCAACACCAAACAGTCTTATGAGATCAACGGTTGATATAACAATAAATGGAGTCAAATTAAAAGCAATAATTGACACTGGCAGTTCTTTGAGTTTCATCAATTCAGCATTAGTTGAAAAATGTAAGGCTACTATTTTACCTTATAATGGGAAAATCTCCATGGCCAATTCGTCCCTATATTCCGATATACTAGGGCAGTGTAAAGTAAATCTGAAACTTGCTGATCATTTCTACAAGAGTGTAGCAATCTTAATCATGAAAAATCTCTGTGCCGATGTAATAATTGGGCATGACATACTCAAAAGCCACTCTGCTATAGAAATAGTTTTTCATGGCTCCAGACCTCTTTTGAAGATATGTAGCTTAGCTGTAGCAAGTGTTCAACCCGTTTCATTATTTAGTAACTTGACAAGAAATTGTACCCCTATACTAACTAAGTCTCGAAAACAATCAAAAGAGGATAGCCTATTCGTAGAAAGTGAAGTAAATAGACTACTGGAGGAAGGCGTGATCGAATCTAGTAACTCACCCTGGCGTGCCCAAGCTTTTGTGGTAAGAGAAGGAAAACGAAAACCCCGAATGGTCATTGATTACTCAAGAACAATAAATAGGTTTACTCTACTGGACGCATACCCTCTTCCAAAAATAGAAGAAATAATTTCAAGAGTTTCAGAAAATAATATTTTCAGTATTATAGATTTGAAAAGCGCCTACCATCAAATCCCTATTTTCGATTCTGAGAAACAATATACTGCTTTTGAAGCAGCTGGCAAGTTATACCAATTTCTTCGTATTCCTTTTGGGGTGACAAATGGTGTCGCCTGTTTTCAGAGAGTCATAGATCGCATTGTACAGGATGTGGGAAAACCCAAGAAGAACATGATAGAAATCTGAACAAATTTTTAGCAGCTGTGGAAAAATATAATTAAACTTTGAATAGAGAAAAATGTCAATTTTCTGTCAAAACTGTACACTTGCTTGGTTACGTTATTTTCAATCACACAATCAAACCAGATCCTAATCGTCTTCAGCCACTTCTAGACTTACCTATACCTAAAGATGCAGCATCCCTTCAGAGAGCTATGGGTATGTTTTCATATTACAGTAAGTGGATACCTCGCTTTTCAGAGAAGATTCGCCCCCTGTTGAAAACTACATTCCCCATTTCTGATGAGGCGATTTCAGTATTCAATATGATGAAAAATGACATTGCTAACGCAGCAACTTCAGCAATCCAAGATGATATACCTTTTCAAGTAGAGACAGACGCATCAAACTTTACTATAGCAGCAACCTTGAGTCAGATGGGAAAACCAGTTGCTTTCTTTTCTAGGACGCTAAACAAATCAGAATTACAACATTCCTCGATTGAAAAAGAAGCGTACGCCATTGTCGAATCATTACGGAACTGGCGTCATTATCTCATCGGCAGACCTTTCACTGTCTTAACAGATCAACGTTCACTTTCTTTTATGTTTGACCAACATCACACTAGTAAAATAAAAAAACGAGAAAATTATGAGGTGGCGTTTAGAACTTTCGTGCTTCAAATTTGACATTGTCTACCGTCCGGGAAGTAAAAATTCGTCCGCTGACACACTTTCAACGGTAAGTGCTGCTGCCAACTCTGTAACAAATCTTCAAACACTACACAACACACTCTGTCATCCTGGAATAACCAGAATGACACATTGGGTTAGAGCGAAGAATCTCCCCTATTCCGTGAAAGATGTGAGAAAAATTACGAACACATGTAGAGTGTGTGCAGAATTGAAACCAAGATACTTTTCACATGAAGGACACTTAATTAAAGCTACGTCACCCTTTGAACGTCTTAATATAGACTTTAAAGGCCCACTTACCTCAAAATCAAGAAACCAATATATTTTGACGGTCGTGGATGAATTTTCGAGATTTCCTTTCGCCTTCCCTTGTACTGACGTCTCTACTAAAACTGTAATCCAACACTTAACTACTCTTTTTGCTCTTTTCGGCACCCCAGCATACATTCACTCGGATAGAGGAGCGTCTTTCATGTCGATGGAACTTAAATCTTTTCTGACTTCGCATGGTGTTGCTTCAAGTCGAACCACACCATACAACCCAAGGGGGAACGGTCAAGTGGAAAAATATAACGGTATAATCTGGAAGAGTATAATACTTGCTCTAAGGACACAAGACATGAAGACTGAGCACTGGGAAGATGTACTTGACATGGCACTTCATTCTATCCGATCCCTCCTCTGTACGTCGACAAATGCCACACCTCATGAACGTATGTTCAACCACCCTCGCCGATCGTTCAATGGGAGTTCCACACCTACATGGTTGATCAAACCTGGACCTGTCTTGATGAAAAAGCATATCAGAGCCAGTAAATACGACCCTCTTGTGGAGGAGGTTGAGTTGTTAGAAGCAAACTCCGAATATGCTCATATCAGATTTCCTGATGGTCGAGAGTCAACTGTTTCAACCCGCTACCTGGCACCCCCTGGAAATCCTATAATAAGACCAGAGAATGGGACTACGAGTGAGACTTCTGAAAACCACCCACCAGACAGTTCAGAGACAGAAAGCAAATTAGAAGACAAATCAAACCAAGGTCATGATGGACTCTCTACGAGTCCATCAATTACAAATCGCCCAGTTCCAGGAGGCGAGCTACACCAAGATCAAGATAGAGCCTCTGAGACCTTTTCAACTACAAATAATCCAGCTCGTCCAGCCCGTGAAAGACGTTTACCAACTCATCTAAAAGACTTTATTATTGATTTTTAGAGAGGGGTGATTCAGGTGATATTTTTGTTACCATATAAACTATCATTGTTTATGTAAATGTCAAATGCCATTTCAATCATTCTGAAATATATGTACAAATTTTGTTGTTCAATAAAACCTTAATTATCGAAAGGTATATGAATTTTATTCTAAATTCAGAACAAGTAGATAGCATAAATATGTACATGCGGGTATTTACATGTTTTATTCTTTGCACTTATTTTATCGCATTTTAAGTTTCCTCTCAAACCTATCTAAATCTTATAAAGTATTCATGAGTAAAGAGGAAGATGTAAATATTGAATATTAATAGATATCAAAAGGGGTTGGAATTACGAACGGCTAATGAGAGCGGCACGGAACAAATTAATGTAGAGGCAGCATATCCTGTTCAAACAAAAAAAAAATCTAATGTGGCCAACACATGACCTTCCGTCAATTCCATGTTTGAAATAGCAATGAACTTTAAGTAAAATATCACTTCCGGTTGATCGTTCGTGAACAAAATCTAATTTGTTGTTCCAATAAATAGAAAAGTCTGTAATACCAAATTTTGGATTATATTTTATTATGTTTTTCCTTGAATATCTGTTAAGAACTCCAAATTAAGTACCACTTCCGGTTTATCATATAGGTATAGTCAAAATCTAATGTTGTATCAAATTATATGCGTGTTTTAAATACTAAATTTGAGAAGTTTTGGATCATGTTTTAATATTAATATTTTTTCAAGAAAATCTGTTTATAGCTTCCTGTAAAGTAGTACTTCCGGTTTATCAATTTTAGAAAATAATAATATGTCGTTCTCATTAATATAAAAGTCTTAAATACCAAATTTGAAAAGTTTTGGATTGTATCAATTTATTTTACACGAAATTCTATTCAGAGCTTTAAATAAAGTATCACTTTCGGTTTATAAATTTTAGCCAAAATCTAATATGTTGCTTTCCGTTATATAAAAGTCTTAAATAATAAATTTGACAAGTTTTAAAATATATCATAATATATTTTTCACAAAAATCTGTTCATAACTTCAAGTAAAGTATCACTTCCGATTTATCAATTTTAGAAAAAATCTAACATGTCATTTTTATTAATATAAAAGTCTTAAATAGGTACCAAGTTTTCGATTGTATCAATATATTTTTCACGAAAATCTGTTCAGAGCTTTAAATAAAGTATGATTTCCGGATTATCAACTATATCCAAAATCTAATGTGTTGTTTCTCTTCATATAAAAGTCGTAAATACTAAATTTCACAAGTTTTGGAGTATATCATAATATATTTTTCACGGGAATCTGTTCAGAGCTTCAAGTAAAGTATCACTTTTGGTTAATTAATTTTAGCCAAAATCAAATATGTTGTTTCCCATGATATAACAGTCTGAAATACTGAAATTGAAAAGTTTTGAATTATATTTTAATATAGTTTTTTTAAAATCTGTTATGGGCTTCAAGTAAAGTATCACTTACATTTATCCAATTTTACTCAAAATCTAACTAACTCGTTATATGAATGCAGGAAGCTTAAATTTGGAAAATAGATATATTTGGAAGTTTTTGTATAAGAGCTATCGTGGATGAAAACACACACACACACACCAACTCGCTCACACACAGACACACACACACATACACACACACACATACACACACACACACGTACACACACTCACACACACACACACACACACACACACACACACACACACACACACACACACACACACACACACACACACACACACACACACACAGAGAGAGAGAGAGAGAGAGAGAAAAGAGAGAGACATCATCGTAAAATTAGTAAAAACATGTTGCGGGGACCCTGATTCGTGCTTATTTACTGAAAACTCACTATCGAATTTTTGGCACGATTACCTTACCTACGGTATGACGGCAGGTAAAAACAGAAAACACACAGAGTGCTCTTGAAAAACATGTATAAGAAAATAATTACACTTGTCACTACGGTAAAACAAAATTTTGGATCAAGAAAATAATTTTAAAAAATCTGATGTGGCCAGCACGTCATCTCTCGCCAATTCCATGTTTTTAATAGCAACAAGCATTAAGTAAAGTATTACTCCCAATAGGTCCGTGAAGCTGGAGTCCCGAAGTAGAAAAGTGTATTTCAATAATTTAATGCTAATAATATGCTACATTTTGCTGTATAAATCAAATTTTGTGTTCTTCTCATTTTTGTGTTATTTGCTTTTGTTTAAATGATACTCCAAGTTCACGCCTAGTACCGTGTGCAACAATTTCCGGCATTTCATATTACTATAATTTTATGCTCATTTAGTGTGAATTATTGCTATATTAAACAAATTTTGTGTTCGTCTTATTTTCGTGTTATTTGCTTTTGTTTAAATGGTGCTTAAAGTTCACGCCTAGTACTGTATGTAATTATTTCCAGTATTTCATGATTCTATATTATACTGATCGTTTAGTGCTAATTATTGCTGTATTAAACAAATTTTGTACTACCTGTGTTATGGAGATCATCCTGTTTTTCTAATTGTACTATAAGTTCACGCCCAGCACCATATGTGACAATTCCGGTATTTTATAATACTATAATATTATGCTCATTTAGTGCTAATTATTGCTATAATAAACAAATTTTGAGCTACCAAAGTTATGGAGATATTCTTATTTTTCAAATGGTACTCTATGTTCATTCCTATTGCTCGTGCCAAATAGAAATGACCTGCACAAATGTTTAGGAAATCGACACTCGTAGGGTCTCAATTAGCAAACTACATTCTCGACCTAACAACTGCCACTTACAATTCATGGTATAGTTTGGTTAACATTATTTGGAAATGGGTTTCATTAAATAAATTTATGAGGTCTTGGAATGTCATACTTACAAATGAAATCAGAAGTTAGTTAATATCAGTTGTTTATTTTAAAGTTTATTTTCTTAATTTCCATGTATGTGATAATATTATATACGTATATAAAAGAAATATTTTATTTTGATATGTTTACACAACATAAATATTTGTACATATATTATAATACTCGTTATTATATAAAACTCATTAATGACAAGAAAAAAAACATTTTTTTGTGTATATTTTAAACTAATAATAATTAATCAACCTCAATATCATCATCACTGTCTATATATTTTAATTTACCGAACTATACGGGAATGTGTTTATTTTAAAGTTTATTTTTTTATTTTCATTAATATTTTTAACATATTTGGCACTAAAATATGTTTCAAATTTCTTTTGAATTAGGTCATTACCTACTATAACGTCCATATAAAAATATTTAAATTAATGAAAATGCACAACACTATCAAATTTTGAGAAATAAATTAAAAAATTATTATTAATAAAAATAACCAAATCATTGTCTTTAATTATGTTTATCAATCGTTTATTGTAATTATAATGGTTTTTAACGTTTAAATTTAATAATTATTGTATTTTCACTGTTTGAAACATAAAAAAGATACATCGTTGCAAAGCTAAAAATTCTTTCAATGGTGTTACTTTACAATATGGCGTTTTTATAAAAATTAAAACATCGCAACTTAAAACCCAGCAGCTATAAAAACATTTGAGCATCGCCTATCGAAAGATCATAAAAAGTGTGCAAACCAAAATGTAGTGCTATTTCACATTTGGAAATTATTCGCAGATATAAAAACTGCAAAATTTACATTTTCTCTTATATCTAAGTGACCTATGCATCTTCTCAAATAACGATACACCACTTAAATGGTCGCCTAATGAGATAGCTTTTGCCCAATTTAACATACTTCGAA
The DNA here is from genome assembly GCA_963082715.1 of Harpalus rubripes. Taxonomy (NCBI): domain Eukaryota; kingdom Metazoa; phylum Arthropoda; class Insecta; order Coleoptera; family Carabidae; genus Harpalus; species Harpalus rubripes. Next base: position 41,961,839 of record OY720451.1, on the reverse strand, counting down.
TTTTTATCGTTACGGAGATCCTAATGACGAGCATGATAATCCGGACAGTGATTCTGTGCTTTTAAGGGCCGGTCTTTCCACCTTCGGATAAAGTTCCGGATAACTATCCGCCAGATAAATTTATCTGACATTTTATCGGATGGATATTTTTTTCTTGACTTTTCTTTCATGTCGAATTGATCTGACGAATAACTATCCGACAGATAAGTGCAATATATGCAGTTCTAAAATCTCTGGTAAAATTAAAAAGAGATAACAGCATAGCAAATGTAATAAAAGCAGAGAAAGAAAATGTTATATAAGTTGTTTCGATCAAGTTGCTTAGACTCGTATTCTATTCATATTTTCAAATGTATGACGATGAAAATTAAAAGGAACGTGAGAATCTATACCAATGGGTGCCACCAAGGGGGGGGGGGGAGTGTCAAAAAGAGGCAGTTACTTCCACCCCTTGGGTCGACAAAAAATAAAGCATTGGTTTTGTTATTGAAAAACTTAATTCAAGATTAAACTTGATGACAACAATGATAATACTAGATTACAACAATGATAAAATTTGATTACAACAATATTAACTACGCTATCAGTGAGATTAAGTAACAAAGGACAGACTAACTACAGTGTAATAATAATTAGACATGTGAAATTTTTAATAAATCCTAATCATTAAAGTCTAAATCTATATTTTTATACTCTATCAAAAATTAATCATTATAAAATTGTAAAATTTCTGTGTATCCGAAATTTCTTCCAATTTATTTTATCATTTCATACTTTACTGTCAGATATATTTATCCGGTAAAAAAGTTCCGGATAATTTATTTATCGAATATGCTATATTTATTTGACAGATAACCTTATCCGAAGGTGGAAAGGCGCATTTTTTACTTATCCACCAGATATCATATTTATCCGGTAGAAAAGTTTCGGATAACTAATCTGTCGGATAGGCTATATTTATATGTTAGTTAACCTTATTCGAAGGTGAAAAGGCGCATTTTTTACTTATCCACCAAATAAACTTATCCGGAACTTTATCCGAAGGTGGAAAAATCGACCCTAATGTACCTACGAAATTCAGCACGCTAAGTTGGACATTTGCATGTGTATCGTTTTTGTTTATTTGTGTGAAGTGTAATAATCAAAGATATACTATTACTTAAAATAGATGTTTATTAATATATATATATATATATATATATATATATATATATATATATATATATATATATATAAATATTTAAAAGGTAATAGCATTGACGATTACTAATATTAAACAAATATAAAAACTAATGTAAGACTACAAATATAATTAACTAGTTAAACACCGACACTATTTATTTATTTATTGATGTATTTATTTATGTATTTATTTATGTACTTATTTATGTATTTATTTATGTATTTATTTATGTATTCATTTATGTATTTATTTATGTATTTATTTATATATTTATTTATGTATTTATTTATGTATTTATTAATGTATATATTTATGTATTTATTTATGTATTTATGTATTTATTAATTAATTAATTAATTTATTTACTTATTTACTTATTTATTTATTAATTTATTAATTTATTAATTTATTAATTTATTAATTTATTAATTTATTAATTTATTAATTTATTAATTTATTAATTTATTAATTTATTAATTTATTAATTTATTAATTTATTAATTTATTAATTTATTAATTTATTAATTTATTAATTTATTAATTTATTAATTTATTAATTTATTAATTTATTAATTTATTAATTTATTAATTTATTAATTTATTAATTTATTAATTTATTAATTTATTAATTTATTAATTTATTAATTTATTAATTTATTAATTTATTAATTTATTAATTTATTAATTTATTAATTTATTAATTTATTAATTTATTAATTTATTAATTTATTAATTTATTAATTTATTAATTTATTAATTTATTAATTTATTAATTTATTAATTTATTAATTTATTAATTTATTAATTTATTAATTTATTAATTTATTAATTTATTAATTTATTAATTTATTAATTTATTAATTTATTAATTTATTAATTTATTAATTTATTAATTTATTAATTTATTAATTTATTAATTTATTAATTTATTAATTTATTAATTTATTAATTTATTAATTTATTAATTTATTAATTTATTAATTTATTAATTTATTAATTTATTAATTTATTAATTTATTAATTTATTAATTTATTAATTTATTAATTTATTAATTTATTAATTTATTAATTTATTAATTTATTAATTTATTAATTTATTCATTTATTAATTTATTAATTTATTAATTTATTCATTTA
>OY720451.1:41907019-41954519 GCA_963082715.1 Harpalus rubripes | reverse complement strand
CAAATGATATACGAGATTTAATACCAAATTTGAAAAGTTGTTCCCCTTTATATAAAAGTCTTAAATGCCAAATTTGCAAAATATGGATTAGTTTTATCAATTTTAGCCAAAATCTAATATGTTATTCTTCTTCATATAAAAGTCTTAAATACCAAATTTGAAAAGTTTTGGAATATATTATGATATATTTATCACGAAAATCTGTCCATAGCTTCAAGTAAACTATCACTTCCGGTTTATAAATTTTAGCCAAATTGTACTATGTTGTTCCTCTTTACGGACTGGGCGGGTTTCAAAAACAGCGACATGAAGTAATATCGGTCGGGCTATGAACTCTTTCACTTTTATTAAGAAAACTTACCGAGAGAGGGCTGTACGATGGTTCTGTTCTGTACTAAGGGGTTCATTTCTGAGACGAATGAATGCACATAAGAAAGCGTAAAGAAAGTGTTCAGGTAAAGACACGCAGGGTTTGGGATTTTATGACTGGTCTATGAAAGCTTCCATAGCCAATAACAAACAGTCAACAACTGTTCACATTTTTCCGGAGATTTTTCAAGTATTCAACTTTTAATGTTAAATTTCACGCAAAATATTTTTTTCTTTTATTTATAAAGTTCACTGCGAATATATTATAAAATTTTATTTTTATTTAGGCTGTTCATTTTAAATCATTATTATTTCGAGAGTATACACAGAAAAAATTCTTTTTATAACAATTGTAAAAACACTAACTACAATTTGTAGTACAAATAACGAGAGCTAGATTGCTGTTTATTGTAGTACCTATATATTTCTTACATGTAGTAATTTTATTTTAGTAGTTATTTGTACAATAACAAATACTAATCACTAATATATAAATTATTATTTCGTTATAAAATTTAAAATATTTTTGAAGATAAGCCTATTCTATTGTACTATTTTTTTGCTATTATTTCAGATTTTTAATTTTTTCTACCAAGAATTCTCAAAATACGAAATGCAACTTTCATAAATGACAACATACATTTTTACCTTCCGTTACCTTTAGGTAAGGAAGGTATTGTCTTTGGTCAAAAAATTCGGTGGTGAGTTTTTGATGAATAAGCACGTTTTACGGTCCCTACAATACGATTTTACTATTTTTACCATGATGTCTGTATGTGTGTGTATGTATGTTTCATAAAGTAGCCATAGCTATGGAAAGAGCTACTATATTAAGCAAATTTTGATTGAAAGATGTCATTGTCAAGTGAAATTGACATAGTGTGTTTGTCTTATAGTTTTACTGGAAATATAGGATCTTTTGCTATAAATTTTCTATATGGAATTTACATAAAATACATGCAACTGCCGGAAGGTAAAGTACAAGAAATATAATCTTTAGCAAGGAACTTTCTGTATGGAATTTATGCAATATACATAGAACTGACGGAAGGTAATGTGCTGGCCACATCAGATTTTTTTTATTTTCTTATACTGAAGATAATTTTATTCCGAATTCAATAAATAGTAAATATGGTATTTTGTTAGGTAGTAGGTATGTCTTATAATATAGCTTTCAATATAAATGTGTAGTTTTTCGGTAACAAAGAAAGATGAAATTAAAAATTAACAGAAAATTTAATTGTTATTATTTATATAATTCACTACATGCCTATTGGTTCGGCTTCTCTAACAGGTAAGAAACGATGCGATTAGGAATAGATATATTTTACTGCTGCTGCTATACTCCGAAAAAGATTAGATAATAGCTAATGATTTTAATAACTTGGGAACTTTATAAAATATATTTTGAGTGTTGCTGGGTCAGGTAGGATTAGAGATTTCCTGGATTTGGAAAATTATGCTGCCCAAACTAGAAATTTTTGATTTAAATTGCATTTTGTTCAAAATAATAATTGGGAATAGTTTTAAATTTCAAAAATGTGTTGAACCTCATTACATAATCGAAGCTAAAAAATGAAAGAGCAGAGCAAAATCTCACAAATTACATTTTATTAATATTCAACCCTATTTTAATTTTTTTAATAATTCTCTGTTCACTGTGATGATGGTAAAATCATTAGTTTGAAAAGCCAACTGAGTGAAAAATATTAAATTATTAAAAAAAAATTATAATTAATTTGGGCAAGATTATTTCGAATTTTAAATGTTACAAAAATGACCCATGCCAAAGAAAATATGTTTGCATATTTTCTGTGCCCATGCTGTGCAGTTACTTATAGTTCTATTATTTTATTTTTATATTTTGCGTTCATAATGAAGTCATTTCGATACGCAATTTTTTGTTTTAGACGGTTGGTACTAGATGACGTTTCTTTAACCCATTTTTACCTAATTTATTTTTAGTTAATTGACAATTCATTTTAATAATATAATGTAGAAATTATTATTTTTTTTATTTAGGGAAGATTATTTACATGAAAATGTACAAATGTTTACAAATATAATCACAAATAGAGTAAGTAAATGTTTTTGTAGAAGGCGCAAAATATAAAAAATAGTATAAAGAACTCATTTTATAAGACTTTCTTTCGCACTTGTCAATTAGAAAACTCGCTAACGCTCGTTTTCTAAATTTTGACGCGTGCGAAAAAAACATGTCTTACAAAACACGTTCTTTAATATACTATTTTCGCATTTATATTATTATTGAAAAGGGTCATGATACCCAATTATTATTTTTACCCTCCGTTATACAAATTAGATTTTGTTTACAAATGATCAACCGAAAGTGATATTTTACTTAAAGCTTATTGCTATTTTAAACATGGAATTGGCGGGAGATCATGTGCTGGCCACATCAGATTTCTTTTAATTTTTATGAGAATTTATTTATTGTTCTATTTTATTTTTCGTATGTATGTTTTATACTGAAAAGCGTCATGGTCATAATTATTTTTTTGTTTTTATTAAAGTATGTGAGAATGGGGTGTATTCTGTAAAAAAATGTTAATTTTAACATGCCTTTAAAAAATTATATTTTAACATGACTGTTAACAATAAATTCATTTTTTGGTATTCTCTACGCGAAAATTTGACACTGCTGTTAAAATCATAAATTTTGATATGCCTGTTAAACACTAGAATGAAGTGATCAACAAGACAGAAAAAAGGCACGTCTTTGCTAAAGTAATGTAGTTAGTAACCATAACACAAATAAATAAACATGATAAAAAGAGTGAACAACTGTCAGTTTGTGTCACTTTGAAATTTCAGAAAACTAATCTGTCATTTTGAAATTTTAGAAAAAAGAATATTATATATTAAAAATGAATTATATTGAAATTGTAAATTATTAAGTTATCATTAGGTATGTAAAATTTCTTCTTCTTGATCCTTAGAATTAACAATCCAAAATGTTAAGTTACGTTGGTTTGACGAACAAGACAGGAATAAGCAATTTTAACTGCATTTAATACCTACATTAGTAAAGAACTATGTTTTACAATATATCTAAATCGTGCTCACGGTATACCATTCAAAGTTCAGTCTTTCTCGAATTATGTTAATTAAATATTCCTACTGGCAAAACGCTATGATACGCAAAGACATACGATGGAATGGGTGACCGTAATTAAATAAAATACTTCGTAAACAGTATATTTTGTTAAATAACACCTAGATATTTTTTATATTTATCCATGGTATTTTTCTTTCGTTTTCTATTTCATATTCATTAATTAGAAATGCAACATATTCAAATGCTGTGATAATTTTATTGCATAAACAGATGTTAAAATTTTAAAGGCATCGATTTGAATGACGTTAAAATATACGGTTTTAACACCTAATTTTAGCACGGGTGTTAAAATTTTAACAGAATTGATAGTTACAGAATAGAAAATATATTTTAACAGCAAGTTTATTTTTAACATACTGTTTAAAATTAACAGTTTCCTTACAGAATACACCCCAATGTATGATTCCTTTTTAAAATATAGAAATTAAAAATGTATTTCGAATTGCTGTTTATACAACAAAATTGATACAGATTTGCATTGTACTTGGAAGGGTTGTACATTACAATAGGACTAAAATTTATGACGGGCAAAAACGTCAAAGACAGGTACAAATTTTAAGCTTACTAGTAATGATATCAACTGTATTACCGACATTGGTGCCGCCTACAGTCCTGACATCTATGACATATAGGATGAACTATTTTCGAGCGCGCTGCTATTGAAATGTTTCTATTTGGGCAAATTTTTCTTTTAAGTGCAGAACAAAATGTACGTATTTTTTTGTTAATATTTATGCATATCTAGTAACAATATGAAGAAAATTATTTCGTAATTGTGTTTTGGTTTAATAATTTTATTATTTACATGATTTACGAGTATTCTTATTAATAAATATTTAATATATTTTTAAGTAATGTTAATTAGGAAGTAGAGAATAAGTTTTATATACATTTTTTTTTGTTTTGGTATAATTATTTTCATTAAAAACTATAAAAGCACTTAAAAGAAAATAGATTTTTTGGTTATGCAACCAGTTATATTGAATCCCCGCCTTAAATACTAAACTTGAATAGTTTTGGGATATATTATAAATTATAATATATTTTTCGCTTCAAATAAAGTATCAGTTCCTGTTTATCAATTCTAACCAAAATGCAATATGTTATTCCCCTTAATATAGAAGTCTTAAATACTAAATTTTAAAAGTTTCCGATTATATCATAATATATTTTTACGGAAATCTGTTCAGAGCTTCAAATAAAGTATCACTTTCGGTTAATCAATTTTAGCCAAAATCTGATATGTAATTTCCCTTGATATAAAAGTCTTAAATACTAAAATTGAAAAGTTTCGGGTTATATTTTAATATAGTTTTTTATTAAAAACTGTTATGGGCTTGAAGTGAAGTACTTCTTTCGGATGTCCAATTTTACCAAAATCTAATAAACTTTTTATATGAATATAGATAGCTTAAATACGGAAAATGGGGTCTCGTGGCCGCGTGCCTGAGTGTCAGGTCGCGAATCTGGGGAACCGGGTTCGATCCCGACCGACGCCAAATATTTCCAATTTTAAATGGCACAAAATTGACCCCTGTGGTGCACTCTCCACGACAGCAATGAGTGCCCGTGCGGTGACGCCTGGTAAGCGCCCGCACGGTGCAAATATATCGTCTATACCGATATCTGTGTACAAAACAGATTGGCACACCCAGCAATGGGTAATAAGCCGTGATGATATATTTATTTATTATTTATAAATACGGAAAATGGAAATATTTGGAAGTTTGTTATAAGAGTTGTCGGAAAAATCGTCACACACACGCAGGCTCGCGCACGCACGCACACACACACACACACACACACACACACACACACACACACACACACACACACACACACACACACACACACACACACACACACACACACACACACACACATCATAAAAAATAGTAAAAACGTGTTGTGGGGAGTGGGGACTCTAATTCGTGCTTATTCAATGAAAACTCGCAACCGATTTTTTGGACCAAAAACATTATCTCTTTTACCTTTGTTATAGCGAGAGGTAAAAAGAGTTGATTTTAGAAATGATCCACATAAAAAAGAAAAAATTGCATTTTGGTTCAGCTGCTTGTTTTCGTACACATGAAATATGAGGTCTCTTGTCTCTTTTCATTTTCAATTGCTGACTTATCACTATAGAACTATAATAATTTTTATTTCTCATGTATTTTCTTTGGTAAGTTTTATTATTTGCTTAGTTTTTGTAAAATTAAATATATTTAAACAGCAATTAAAAAATAGTTTTCATTTGTATTTTTATTTGAGTATAAATGTTGAATGTAAAATTATGTCTACGGAGCCATGAAAAAGGTATAAGAAATAAATTTTGAAACGTCGATGAAATATTGAATTCATTTCAAATTTTCTGAAAATAAAATATTTCTCGTTAATGTAAATAATAAAAAAAATCGAAAATAGATAATTTATTAAAGACATTATTAAGAAATGTGAAATATATATTGCACTGTAGAAAAATAATAAAAGTACTTAATATGTTAATGTCTTTATTTAAGCATGTAGGTATTACATTATTTTATTTAAATCAAATAATAAATAATTAAAAATCACAAACTACACAGCGACAACTAATAAAATTTAAGCACGTGCTACTCAAGAAAACAAAAATTTGAATTATTATTATTATAACAAGAAGTAATTTTATTTCAAAAAGGGATGTTACTTTAAATATCAGCCAGAAATGCACTGCATCTTTGACTTCGTCATCGATAATCGTCCACTTATAACAAATCTACTCTCTTTTATACTCTTTTTTTATTAAAACTGACAACACCATACTATTCCAACATTCTTTGATGAGTCTTATGAAGCTTCACGTCCTTGCGTCAAAAATGGGATATCTTGCTGCCCTCCTACGGTGCAAACATCTAAGGGCACCGCGATGATGTACATTCTTCTGCTCCCCTTGCAGACACCATTTCTTCTACTGGGCACTCTCTCTCTTTAGTACGTAGAAGTTTTTTATATCAACCTCGTATAATATGAAAGATAATATACTTACCGAAAATATATGGAATGATAAAGCACTAGATTGCATAAAAGTACAAATTTACAAATAACAGTTTGAATTTAAAATGTCATATTTTTTCTAACAATGCAATGATAAAGAATTATGGGATATTTTCAGCATTTTTCAAACATTTGTCATCTTTTTATAGGATTTTGTCATTATAGTTTGAGAATCACTGTAAAATCTGTACTACTAATTGTATTATATTATTTAATCAAATAATAGTATATTATGATATAAGTGTATAAGCCGGCCATTAAAGCACGCGTGACAAGTTTAAAAGCGCGACGCGAAGCGGAGCGCTTTTAAAGGCACGAGTGCTTTAATGGCTCTTATACACATGTATCATATGCTATTTTTTATTATACCTGCACAATATGTTGGAAAAAAGAATCTAAAATTTTGATTTTGACGTTTTATAATTGTTTATGATATATGACATAACATCGTTTACACGGAGATTGTTTAGCATTTGTTGTTTACGTTACTATGCGGATTTGCCATTTCGCAATTTGTTGTTTATTTATTATAAACAAGATTATTAACATCAAAACTATCAAGATCCTTCTTAATTTAGACGGAAAACAAGGATAAAATGGAGAAGCATTCATCTAGTATACAAGAATTAGCTGAACAAGCTGAATTAAGATTGGTCCCTAACAAGTCAAAGGAAGCCTATTTTAAAGAGTATGAAAAATTAATGAAGTGGATGGAGAGCAAGAATTCGAAAACAGTCAATGAATCAGTAATGCTTGCCTACATGATGGAAATGGTAATATTCCGCAAGTATAATTACTTACTTGATTTTTTGACTAAATGTTTTATTTTTCATCACAGTCTAGTATATGTATAAATCTTCCTCTCTCTGGTGCATGCATTCAAAACTTCAAACAATGCTAAGGATCAAAAATGGAATAGATTTACTATCCTTTCATAAGCTACATGCCTTTATGAAAGGACTAAATAAAGGATATGAAGCTAAGAAATCATACGTTTTTACAGAAGAAGATTTACGTAAATTTTTCCTAGAGGCCCCTGATGTTACTTTTTTTATTTTTGAAAGTACTCAGTTTGTCAGCACAGTTTTGAGAAATATATAATAACAATTTTATTTTCAAGGTTGTCGCTATTTGTGGTGTATTCGGTTCTTGCAGAAGATACGAATTGTGTAATTTACGTATGTCAGATATTAAAAGAGAGGGTTCCGTTCTAATAATTAATATTCGTCCTTCAAAAACTGAAAAAGGTCGAAAATTTGTTATTATTGACGATTCCAGTATTCCTTATGTTCATTTATTTCATAAATACCTTTTAGTACGCCCGGACAATGTAACAACAGATAGAGTCTTTTTGAAGTATTCAAATGGAAAATGTGTTAGACAAGTTGTTGGAATTAACAGCTTCGGAAAATGTCCTTCTCGCGTAGCACGTTTCTTGAATCTTCCGGACGCTGAGAAATATACTGGCCATGCTTTCAGGCGGACATCTGCTACGATCATGGCGAATAGCGGAATGACCGTAGATGAGCTTAAACGTCAAGTGGGCTGGAAGTCCTCTACGGTTGCGGCTGGTTACATTGAAGAGTCCACCGTAAATAAAATAAAAGTGTCACAACGTATAGCCGAAGTTGTGAATGGAAATAGAACCAGTGTTGCGTCCAATTCGTCAATAAAAACTACGAATATGCAAACAGTAAATGTTGCGAATGTACAAACACTAAATGAAAGCAATGAAATTCAACTGCCGAATATAAAAATATCTAATAACATAAATTGTACTTTCAATTTTTATTTAAAAGAGTATTAAATACCATAAATAAAAAACTTACAAACATATTTCTATGCTGTCTATAACTCCATATGTAAAATGATGTACTGTTAGCGAAATACCAAAGAACTTTCTGCTAGTGGCTTCCTATTCTTCATCGTATACTTTCCCCATTAATAAATCGCAAAATTGTTCATTTGGGCGATGGAATATTTCTTGTATTGTCTTGTTCTCATTCTCATATGTCCCGTAGCCATTGTTGAGTGATTCTGGCAAAGAGACACGATGCTAAATCAGGCCAAAATAGAACGTGGTTATTCCTATGTTACCAATAAATGAATAATTATTCCAATTTAGCTAATTGGAAGGTTTATTTGATAAAAAGCTTCAATGTTTCTTTAAAAGTTGTTTATTATGTTGACAACTAAAAGACGACGTTTCGGCACATGGTTATGGCCATTATCAAGTCAGAAAAATTGAATTTACATTCAGTCAATTTTTAAATTATAAATAAATTTTAAATTTTAAATTAACCCATGATTGAGTTTGAATTTTTGACAACCGCCTGCGCAGGTCGGTGAGTCAACGTCGGTCGACGTTTTAGTTGTCAACATAATAAACAACTTTTAAAGAAACATTGAAGCTTTTTATCCAATAAACCTTCCAATTAGCAAAATTCACAGCTTCCGAAAATTTACAACATATTCCAATTTATGAAGACAATTTCCTTTGTAGGTGTTATACATGATTAATTATATTCTAATCTACAAACAGTGGCTTCAGGCCTGGTGAATTTTGTTCAAAAATACTGCGCATGTGCCAAGCATATGATGTGAAATGTGTTACATTTTAATAGTGTACAAATGGTGGAATAGCAAATATATTATTTAAAATTCATCACACATTTATATGAATAATTGAAGTAAATCAGTAGGTATTGCTTATTTTCATTGACAATTATAAATAAACAAATTGTTAACGTTTGTTGTTGCTTAGCGACTTTAAAGCACGGCGTGTTTTAATCTTGAGATTAAGCACGCTTTTTAGTACGATGATCAGTGATTATGATGCAGGTATAATAAAAAATATATTAGTTTTATTATACAGTTTATTACTTCAGTGAACAGTATACAACAGAGATTGACAGTTCATTGATGACGATCTATTGTTTTTAGTACCAACTATTTAATTATTTTAAACATATGTGACATGTCCCCCCAAAAATTTATTCATTATAATATGTTTTAATTAATCTCTAAATCTTAGAGGTTTCACGATGATTCGACCACGGGATGTCACCACTGGTGTGGAGCGGTCGTCTTTCTTGTTTATCGGAGAATTCCTAATCTCTTGTGTCTTGCGCCCTGGCGTGAGGTTGATATCATTTGGTTTATCTTTGGTAGGCGAAGAATCTTCTATATCTTCCTTTCCATTCTTACCTTCTTTTGGTTGATCGATTGTAGTAGGGGTCTTTTGCAGAAAATTTCTTTCATTCTTTTCTTCTTGTAATTCTGGTTCTTCCATTTGTTGATTTGGTGTCTGTAACGGCCGCAGATGGATTCTATTTCTTCTGTATATGCCTCCATCTTCCCCAGTCACCCAATACGAATTAGGGTTTTCATCTAACCCTATTACCTTTCCAGGACTCCAGTTTCTTGTAGACTTTTAAATAAGAACAGGACTCTGACTTAAAAGAGCCCCTAAGGGTTTTACTCTAAGATTATAATATTTCTTGTCTCTGTTTTGGTTGTGTTTCAAACTCTGGATTATCTCATTCGTATTTTATTTTGGCTGAAGTGTTTTTCTTGAAACGGGTAAATTTGTTCGTAATTTCCTACCCATAAGCATTTCCGCTGGGGACGGTAAGTTTCTTTTTCCTGTTGTGTTGTATGTAAGTACCACTTCATATGGCTCTTCTTCCGATTTCTTGAGCAACCCTTTCAACGTTTGGATGTGACGTTCAATCAGGCCATTCGATTGGCTATGCCCTGGACTGGAAGTTGAATATTTTATATCGTGTTTATTTAAGAATCTTCTATATTCGTAACTGTTAAATGGGGGACCGTTATCCGAAAATATTTCCGCGGGATATCCATGAATTGCAAATATTCGCTTCAATGAATCAATTATTGAAATAGCTGTTTTTGATTTTAGTACATCTAAATGTAGAAATTTTGAGTGGTAATCAGCGATTACAAGACAGTCTTTATCTTTGATTTTTAGAAAATCTATTGAAATCTTCTCCCACGGTAGTCTTACGACGGGATGAGGTTGAAGTGGTTCTTTCGTATTTGCTCTGGAATATTTTTGACAAACCAGACAACTATTAACCATCTATTCGATGTCTTTTGTCATTTGTGGCCAGTACACAGCATCTTTGGCACGTTTTATACATGAATTAATACCTCGGTGTGCACTATGAATTCTTTTCAGAATCTCTTTTCTTTGTTTCGTAGGAATTATTAATTGTTTCCCTTTAAACAACAAGTTTTCATGATTGTATATTTCATTTCTTACTTCATAATACGGCTTGATATCTGGTTTTACAGATGAGCTATATCGAGGCCATCCAATCTCAACGTACGTTATTATTTGTTTCAATGTTTTGTCTTCACTAGTATCCTTAATTAAATTGTTAACTTTTTCTTCAGTTGCAATTATAACTGAGGAGACAACCAATTCTTCCATAAAGTCCGTATTGCAATAATTCTTTAGCGGAGAACGTGATAACATGTCCGCCACATACATGAACTTGCCAGGTGTAAATGACAATTTAACATTATATCTTAAAAGTCGTAGCACCAGGCGCTGTAATCTAGGAGATATTTGATCTAAAGGTTTCTTCACGATACCTAGTAATGGTTTATGGTCAGTTTCTAATTCAAAAGTTCTGCCATAAACGTCATAATTGAAATGTTTACAGCATAACACAGCTGCTAGTAACTCCTTTTCTATTTGAGAATATCTTGTTTGTGCTTCATTCAAAGAAGCTGAGAAAAATGCTACTGGATGAACTTCTTGTAACAAAACCCCTCCAATTCCATACTGGCTGGCATCTGTTGATATTTTCACTGGCTTTCTGGAATCAAAAAATCTTAAAACAGGAGCGTTTATTAATAACTGTTTTAAACTATGGAAACATGCTGTTTCAGTAGCACCCACTGGCAAATTTTTCCCAAGTAATTAATCATTCCAAGAAATGATTGGAGTTCCTTGACATTTTCCGGTTCTTTGACATTTAAGATTGCTTTCAATCTCTCTTTGGTGATCGCTATTCCTTCATTTGAGATTTCATGTCCCAAGTAGTTTATTTTATTCACTGCTAATTGTAACTTTTCCAGTTTTAATTTAAGGTTATTATTTCGGGCAACTTTTAAAAAGTTTCTCAATCTTTCATTGTGTTCTTTTATAGTTTTCCCATATATTAGCACATCATCCATATAGGCCACGGTTCCTTCTAGATTATCGGTAAGTTCGGCCATAGCTTTTGAGAAAACTTCTGGCGCACAATTTATCCCGTATGGTAAACGTAGATATTGATAGCGCCCAAAAGGTGTGGTAAACGTACACAAATCCTCACTTTCTTCATCTAGTGGAATTTGGTGAAATGCGCTCGACGCGTCTAAGACCGTATAGTATTTTGCTTGTTGCAAAGACGCTAGTATGGATTCTAGAGTTGGTAATTCATAATGTTCCCTCATTACATATTTATTTAACGGCCTAGGATCCATACAAATACGAACTTGATTATCTTTTTTCTCAACAACCACTATCGGATGGACCCAGGCTGTCGGCGTGTCAACTTTTCTGATAATTTCTTGTTCTTCTAGCTTATCAAGTGCATTTTTCACGCGATCATGAAGTGCTATTGGTATTTTCCTTGTTCTTGCTACCTGAGGAATAGCATTTTCTGATAATCTAATATGATAATCCTTTTTTAGCTTTCCGACTCCTCTAGAAACGTCTTTAAACTCTTCTATTAATTTATTCGTTTCTTCCAGGCTTTCTTCTATTCGCATTACTCTTTTAATTAGATTTAGCTCAATGCTGCTGTTTAAGCCTATAATTGGTTGGTAATTGCCCTCTACTATATAGAAATATAGGTCATATGTTGTATTTTTGTGTTTACATTTTAAAACGGATGTTCCTGCAACCGCTATTTTTTCTTTCGAATAGTTTAGTAAGGTCTTCTGAGCTTTCTTAAGTGTTGTTTTTGGTCGTAACTTATTATAAACTGTCAACGGAATTAAGTTTGCTCCGCTTCCGGTATCAATTTTAAATTTGATTTCTTTTCCATTTACTGCTATAGTCTCTGACCAATCTTTCTCCACTTTTCCTTCTAATTCTTCAACTTTACCACAAAACAGATACTCTCATTCTTCCAAAGGATTCTCTTCTTCTGTTTCTTCAACATTTCCAACTGATTTCAATCTACATTGACTTGAAAAATGATTCTTTTTCTTGCAACTTTTACAGGTTTTCCCCCATGCCGGACATTTTCCAAACTCATGTATTGTATTACATCGTCCGCAAGTTTTATTAGTAAAGCTTTTCCGTATTCTTTCCTTTTTAGGTCTTTGTACGTTCTTTTTATTACCTTTACAGGAATATCTGCTGAGTTCATCTTTTGAATCTGTTTTTTCGACTCTTCATCAGCTCTGCAGGTATCTATGCACTGTGAGAGTGTAAGATCTTTGGTTTTTAGTAATTTTTCTCGCAGGTCTGAACTTCTTACACCACATACGATCCGGTCGCGGATAAGTGAGTCTTGCAATGTTCCAAATCCGCAGTCCTTCGCTTTTTGTTTTAAACTAGTAACAAACTGGTCAATAGTTTGACCTTCTTCTTGTGAAGTTGTGAAGAACAAATATCTAATATAAGTTTCATTTATGTAAGGCTGAAAATAGTAGGTGAATTCATTCATTATCACTTCCACGGTTAGTTTATCCCCTGTTTCTTTAAATGTCATAGTATTGTAAATTTCCATCCCTGTTTCCCCTAGTAAATGCAGTAGTGTGGCCCGCTGCTGTTTTACCAATTTCGTTTCAAGGTCTGCAGCTACCCAATAATTCTCTATTTGTTGCCTCCACTTTTTCCATGCCTCCGCGGGGTTATGGCCCGGCTCAAATTCTTTGGGCGGTTTTAAATTTGACATATTTTTGTACTCGTCTTTTATTCTGACACCATGTATTATATTATTTAATCAAATAAAATATATTAGTTTTATTATACAGTTTATTACTTCAGTGAACAGTATACAACAGAGATTGACAGTTCATTGATGACGATCTATTGTTTTTAGTGCCAACTATTTAATTATTTTAAACATATGTGACACTAATGACATCTATGAACGGGTCAGGAAATATTTCCAAAGCTACTTGTTGAAAACTTGTCATCACGTTTCTCAATGCAGATTCACTACCCTGCATATGGTTAACGACAGTCAGCTAAAATTCCGTCCTGAAAATCGTTGTGCGCATGATCCCTAAACTCGAATGTGGAACACCGCGAAACAGCTAAATTTAAAATATTGCTAGGTGTGCATATTGTTGTTGCATGTTTATCGTTTGTTAAATTGAGAGTATTGTTTTTAAGTAGTTGATCTTTTAGTAAAAATGGATCGTAAAAAATATAAATGTAATGCTAAATTAACAGCTTTTCAGTCAAAAGTTGATAATTCAGAAATTATTGAGTGTAATAATACTTCTGATATATCGTTATTAAATTATGATTATAGACGGATACCTTATAAAAAAATGTCTAGAAGTTCATTCATGTGACGTATGCATATCATTTGTAAATGATCATCAGCAACTAGATAATACATCAATTTATTCATACTTTAGGGTATATGAGAATAAAACCCAAAAACCCAAGACACATTTGGTGACCTGCAAATGCCAAAATTTTATAATTTATATTTCAAAGTTAAAATATTGGTTTTTTGATAACTTTTATGCAATATCATTGACAAAATATGTTGTAGCAAGTTTAATTAAAAATTTTAAACAGTTTTCTTTTGCTCATCCATGCTATAAATTTCCATATGATTACATTATAAAATTATATAGTCGTATGAGATTCTTTTATTCTTTGAAATTTATAAACAGAAATTTCACAAATACAAAAGGTCCGAAAAAACAATAATTTCAAGTCATAGTTAATTTTAAATTTACAAACACATTCTGTAATAAAACAATATATAAATAAAACATCTGTGTTTTTCTTACCTTGGCCACATATAGAAAAATAAAACTATTTTATATTAAATAAAAATTCGCTTTTGCTTAACTACAACTGAAAGCGATTTGAATTCCCGCCTCCTAAACTTCCCCCTTCGCACTTCCCAGTTCGGGTGCTGACATCAAAGACACCGACAGTGAGTGTCGCTACTGTATTGGCTTATACAGGGTACCTTTATAACCAGGGTATGGCCATGGGCCAAGATCGCCGCCATTGTCGGTAATTGATTTTCCTATTTATTTGTAATAAATGTGATATTATATTATAAAATAATATTAAATAATCACACTGTGAATTTAAAAAGGTAATAAAAATGAATTAATTTAAGATATATGCAATTATTATTAAGACATACATTTATAGGTTATGTAGAATATATCATATGTGTTGTTATTATCACATCTAATTTAATATGACTAGTTCTTAATTACATAATAATTATATATTCTAAACTTACCTTTTAAAAATTTAAATGAGTGTGCTTAATATTGGTAATTTTTAGTGGTTTTCAGTGACAGTAATCGTGGTGGGTATCTTAACAAACTACACAAGTAAATAAGATAAAATATATTACTTACACTTTAAATACATATTAAAATGATGTTAAATGTGTTTTTCATTAAAATAAAACAAATAGTCACGAAAATACATAATACTTTGCGCAAGAACAACACATATAACAGATGTCCCGGTAATGGCGGACAAAACGTGAGCCACGCCATGGCCATACCCTGGTTATAAAGGTACCCTAGGCTTATACTGTGACCAGACGTAACCGGTGTGAATAAAAAATGCCAGGTTACTACAGACGTCTCTGTCAAATTATTTGACATTTGTCGAATATTTATCTTGTTTAAAGTATGATACATTTAATTTAAAGCGTATCGATCTAATATAAAATAAGTTGACAAGAAATGTTACAGATTCCATTTTTACTTTTACTGAACGTTGCCTAACTGCCAATGTGTCAGCGTTTTGACAGCTAGAAAACGATAGCAATATTTACCTGACATATAACCGCCCAACACGGTTACCATGTAATCGGAGGGCCCGAAGGTAACCGGTCTGAATAAAAAAGGCCTAAAATATCGTCTGGTTCATTTGTTGGGTATGCCACAAGTCACAACAGTCACAAATTACAAGCAGTTTATTTTACATTGAAAATACAAATAAATAAGAAAATAAAATTGTTTATATTTAGCACAGGAGAACGAATTGAATACTTCAATGTTAAATAATAAAAAAATATTTACATTTTTTAATAAAGACAAAGAAATATTCTAATTTTAACCTTTAAAAAAGGACAACTACCTATATAGTGAAAAGATAGAAATAATGAACAGAGAACAGAAACAGAGAACTAATCGACTAATCCTGCTCATAAACCCGACCAGCTATGTGAGTATTCGCGAATAAAATTAAGCCGTAGCCATCTAGTGGCAAAATAAGAACTATTTATTGTCGTACTTCATTGAAAACGCTATTTGGGCTAGTGTTATTTTATTTGATTATTGTTTGTGAACAGTAAGTCTTTGTTTTATTATTTCTATTTTACGCGTTCATTCGCTACTTCAATACATAGGTATTGACCAAAATCCGATTTTTTGAAGACTACTTTCCAGTTTAAATCTGTTTCATCCTTAACCTGTTTTACACTTTCCTATTGAATGACTCAAAGTTTCCTGATTTTTTCTTCATTTACTCTAATTTCTACTTAAAATTCCTTGAAGAATTATTGGAATTTAAAAATTTAAATAATTCTCTTTATGAGAGGTGAAGATTATTTTCCAAGAACATTGTTATATTTATCTGCAAATAAACAAATTTTTAAACGTCCATGCACAAAATTGAAATAATAACATTGAAATTTAATCTTCAAACTTATCAGTAAGTAAAATAAAACCTGCCTAAATATTTTAATAATAGAATAAAACACTCTTGAAAACTGCGTTTTTAACATGTAAACAAGTACGTTTCAAAATGACAGTACGTCAATCATCCGACATCTTGATTGATAACAGCGCCGCCACCGGTTATTTTATTCACGAATTTAAAGATCCAAACATAGCGGTTAAGATGTTACCAGTGCACAACGCAAGATACCGCTCGGAATTGCTTATTAAAAAATTAATATTATTTTTTATGGTTATGTACACGTTTGTTAGCTGTCATTGTGATACGGACCCCCACATTTGCTTATGAAGACTCAGGGTCAACAAAGTAACAGAAATGCTCGCATTCTATTACTGAAATCTACATAATGAGATATACACACCCCCACCACAGACTATCTATACCTAACGGCAACAGACACGACAGATAGTGTTATTTTTAAAACTGCAGTTACGCAGCGCTAACTACCGACGTTAGGGTGAACTAATTCCTAAAAGTTCGCCAGTTGGCGGGATTTTTAAATCAAGGAGTATAATTATTACAGAAATATATTATAAATAAAAGAACAATTAGGTAAAAAGCTTTTTATTTAAATTTTTTTTACAAAACAAGATAAATGTATTATGAAAACACCAGTCACGTTAGTTAATTTGTTAAAATATGTTCAGTCGAAATTTCGACTTATCTAAAGATACAATAAAATTATGTACATATAATTGTAGCAACCCTGAAGAAGATTTGAGAAAACTGGAAACGTTACCCGAGTATATTTTAATAAATTGACCAGCGAGAATAAATTTATATAATGATTTCGTTGAAAGTATGTCTACTTTGTTTTATTTACATTTCTGGAAGAGAATCTTGCCGCTTTTCCTGTTTAATGACAGAAGTCTTTCTGTAACACATTTCCTTTTTTCTCGGCGTCAACTGATTTTTCCTCTTGACTCCAAGATGTACCGTGATCGTTCCTATACCAGAAAGAAACTATAATTACATATTTCTTAATTGTAAATTTAGTATATAACTATAATGCGAGTGTAATTAATTATCTGATATTTCAAAAATAAAAGAAAACACTTTTTCAATAACATTTAATAAATTTAAATTAATGCTTCACTGTTTATTCTACATTTCTAATCTAATGAAATTGAAACATAATTACCTCGGCGTGGCCGTGGAGTGCCAATAATTTCAGAGTCCTCAACTTTCATTGCTATTCTCGAACTCGTGTGTTAATTTCATATATTCGTTATGCAAAATACGATAAGAAATAAATAATTAACGGTTTTATCCATGTTATTTACATAGAAGATTGTGAAGCTTTTAACAAAAAAAATTAATTACGTACCTCGATGCGGCGTTTCCACAATCGCAACATGTTGATCTTGGACTATCGAAGAAATATTAGGACTGGTAGGTTCAGGAGCTTCAGGAGGTACATGTTCTTGAATTGTGCCGTGTTCTACAAAAATATAGTGCTACATTGACCAGGACACTTAAAGAAATCCATATATTTTCAAATCTGAGATATTAGATATGTAAAAACTATATTAAACTACGATCTGTTTGATTTGTTAACAATCTAAAGTAGGATCTCATATATTAAATAGTTTTTACTTAACTACAGAAAACGTACTAAAAAATTAAGGTTTCATATACATAATAACGCAACCTAAATTATACCACCACGGTCTTCTACATAAGATACCGAATAAAAATTATTAAGAGTACATACGTTCAGGAAGTACAGGACGGGGTATTTGTCTAAAGTTTAATTTCTTCTTCTCGGGTGTTTGAAATTGCCTATCATCAAAATGAAGTTTACACACTCGACATCTAAATCTAGCCTATTCATATTACGTAACCAATGTTGTCCTAATACTTTCATTCTTGGAAAACAAAATAATGCACCATGTCCTTCCACTGGTAACGTATTTGTCACACATACTTCGTATGCACATTTCTATAAAAGGATAGATAATTAATCTTCAGTTCCCAAACTGATAAAAATTTGTTTAATAAAATTTGCTAATCATATAGTGAACTATATGATTACTACTTATTAAATCTGTATAACAAAACTTAAAACATTAAAATAAGTATAGATAATTGATACTTACTTTACTCATGATGCTAATGATGAAATATTTTACATCCTCAATTCAAAGCACTTGCTGACAAACGAGAAAAATAACTTTATATTTGAAGTAAAGTATATTGTATGAAGATCAGATTACAAGTAATTATCAAGAGATTTTACGATTTTAGTTTATTAAACATCTTTGCTCGGAAAGTAAACTTCAAACTTGAATCTCGCTGACGTTTGACAAAACAAATTCTTATTGGCTAAAATCGAACGAGTTGAAACAATCACAAACGACCCGGCGACCTCAGCGCAACTACCGACGTTAGGCTGAACTAAAACCGTTAGACGCGGGAATTCATTGAAGAGTCAGCGGACTGACCCCCACTCAGCAATGGATTTATAAGTTGTCATGTTATATTCATTTATTAAAATAAATAAATAAATATATCATCACGGCATATTACCCATTGCTGCGTGTGCCAATCTGCTTTGTTCGCAGATATCGGTAATGATGATGGCATATTTGTACCGTGCGGGAGTTTACCAGGCGTCAATATTCATTTATTAATTTTATTTATTTCGTTATTATTACATACCTTTACAATTTTTTATATGTATTCATGAAAAAAGTCGTACAAAGAAAATAAAAATGGTGACATAAATCATTTGTATACGCTTGTATAGTATTATTCATCTTTGCATGTACATGTGCATCTGCATCTATTGGGTGAGCAGGTTCTTTTCTTTGTATGACATCTGTCGTGCGCTTCTAAAAATCGTCTTCTAATCCTCCTAAAGACACCCTCTGAAGATTTAGCCACACATAAGTCTTCGTCCTGTGTGTTGCAGGAACCTGGTGGCATTAAATATGGCATGACTTCTGCTCTGCATATTTGATCGCATTTATGGCTAGTAGGAACAGATGATACACAAGGGTAAACTCCAGCCAGGAAGAATTTTCGTGAAGACTGAACACAAAATATGCCAAAATCAACTATAACTCCTGGTTTGAAGCGAGGGGAGATAAATTGGTCGCTAGACGATGGCTTTGGGCACCCAAACACGGCGCCTATTGCGTTTCCAATCAAAGAATAAACCATTTTAAATTATTTTATATATAACCACAATCATTACAATGTTAATTTAAAAATTAGACTTCCATTTTTTATTGTTTTTTTTGTTTTGACGCTTCTTTTACAGGTTAATTATCATAATTAATAATAACTCAAGTTTTTCACACAGATTAACAAAATAACCAGCTATATAATATCCCACAATTAATTTTAAATCTATTTTGAAGAGGATTGTCAAAATAATAATTAACTATAATTTGTTTTTCTTGTCGCCTACTAGATAAGAAGTGAATATGAATGTCAGAAAGTGGTCAGAAATATATCTGTCAAATTAGCTGTATCTGTTAGAGTTATTATTACTGAAAATAGAGAATTAATCACTCGAAGGATAGTAACAAATTATTAAAATTAATATTAAATTCAATTTGCTCGGTTAAGGAACGTACAAAATAAAATATGGTTATTGGATCAGACACAGAATTTAATTCTTCAAAACATTTATTTGACGCTTTATTGTATAAAAGTACTAGGCCACTTTTGAACAACGAAAACCTGTTTTCGCATGTTAAACGCCTATGGCCCACTTTTTGTGTTATACCCTACATATAAAAAATATGTATTTCAATAAGGCTGTAGTTATAGCTCATAGTATGTTCCGTAACGCAACCGGTTCGATCAGGTTTATGGTTTTGTGTTCCATAAGTCCTGAAATTATTTACCGGTTTCTATTTGGAACGTGGTTCTTAAAAAAGTTGGTAAATATCAAACCACGGCAACCTCGAAATAATCCTGGTTTCTCTGGTATTTTTACCCCCACTACCAGTACTGTCAACCAACATCATAACAAAATCAAGCGATATACGTCAATCACGGAAACGTCAATGTCAAGTTTCTATATGGCATTAGTGGTATTACTAATATTTATTATAGATGTAAGTACGAAAACATTATTTATATTTGATATATTGTTGCTCGTGTTACTTTTATTGGCATTAAATGTAATAAAATGTTCAATTTCGTTTCATATTCAACTTTATCATTCATTTGGTTAATTTTATTTTTATTAGGTTGTGTCAATTTTAAATGTCATATGATTCAATGTCAATCTGTCTCGAAGTAGATGAAAATATTCAAGAATCATGGTGTACACGTGTTATATTGTTGCAACTTATTAGTTATTCCCTTTTATATAAACCGACCATTTGTATACTAATTAAACACTAATGTACCGGCTCTCTCGTTCTCCGAAGTTTTTATTTTGCCATTGTATGTCGAACCGTTGTAGCGAGCAGTTGTAAATAATATATCATTTGTGTGTGTGGAATAAAACTATTATAAAAGGTGCATGCCAATTTATTTACTATAAACGAACACCTAAAACTATAACAGTGGCGACGAGGATGCTCAAGATTTTTGAAGACTAAGATCCACCACGCCATCCGAGAAACGAAAATTCTACAAAATTACAAGGGCAAGCATAAATTTTATTTAGTACGTAATGACGGGTTCAAAGTCAACTACTACAATAAAAACGGTATTCAATGTTGAACCATATGATAGCCGTAATCAATGAAAACGCTGGGTTTCCTGATTAGAAGGTGTATTTGAAGTATTTGATGTACCTGCAGACAAGAATGTGCACTACTTACTTCATTACATGGGAGCAGACACATATGATATTGTGTGCGACAAGCTTGCTCCAGAAAAACCTACTACTAAAAAGTATGATGAATTAGTTGATTTACTATCGACACATTTCTGCCCTGAGCCATTGGGTTTTGCTGAAAATTATCATTTTCACTTGCGAAAACAACAGGAAGGCAAGTCTATACAAGATTTTATAACTGCTTTTCATATATTATCAATACATTGCAAGTTTGGAAGTTCCTTAAAAACTGCACTACGAAAACAATTCGTTTTTGGACTAAGAAGCGAACGAATTCAAAGCCGACTACTCGAGATGAAGGACCTAACTCTAGACAAGGCATTAGAGGTTGCATCCAGTATGGAGATGTCCACCAGGGATGCTGTCCTCCTACATCAAGGAAACAGGGGTGCGACCGGTTCATCAGCCGCCATAGGAGCTGTGACCATACAACGACCCAATAAGAAGAAACAAAAGGATAAGCAAAATAGCCATACTATACAAATACATCTCCGAAAAATAATAAAAACTTTTACTGTTACAGATGTGGTTCTCCCGATCATCTTGCGAACGCTTGCAGTAAAATAAATGCCATCTGCAACTTTTGTCGAAAGAAGGGTCATCTGCAGTCTGTTTGCTTGAAAACGAAAAAGAGGGGAAATACAAACCAAACTGAATGCTGGGATATACTCGGAGATGCAAATCAAGTTGAAATTTTGGAGAATAAATCGGGTAACAATATCGGAAATAAATTTTGAATGTCAGTTTTCGTTAATAATAGAGATGTTAAAATGGAATTAGATAGTGGTGCTGCTGTTTCTCTCATTAGTGATAAAGAATTA
The DNA here is from genome assembly GCA_963082715.1 of Harpalus rubripes. Taxonomy (NCBI): domain Eukaryota; kingdom Metazoa; phylum Arthropoda; class Insecta; order Coleoptera; family Carabidae; genus Harpalus; species Harpalus rubripes. Next base: position 41,932,425 of record OY720451.1, on the reverse strand, counting down.
GCGTCAGTTGATCCAAATTTAAAAATTATTCCAAGTAAACTTAATTTATACTCGTATTGTCAAAATAAATTAACAGTTATGGGCTATGTATCAATTAAAGTTAAATGCAAATCGAATAGTGCAATGTTAAAATTATATGTGGTGAATGATGGAAAAAATGGTCTAATTGGTCGTGAATGGATACAATAATTAAAAATACAATTTCCTGAATCTGAATTTTGCAGAGAATCCATTTCAGAAATTAGCACAGATAATTCATTTCAAATTCAGAAATTATTAGAAAAGTACAATTCTCTTTTTGATAATAAATTTGGGAAAATAAATAGTATTCAAGCGGAATTAAACATTAAGGATAATGTTAGTCCAGTTTTCTTTAAAGCTCGTCCGGTTCCTTTTGCGTTATTAAATAAAGTAGAAAACGAAATTGAAACTTTAGTGCAAGAGGGAATTTTAGAGATAGTGGAAACTTCGCGTTGGGCTTCACCCATAGTCCCCGTTCACAAATCGGATGGTAGTATCCGAATATGTGGCGATTTTAAAGTATCAATAAACCCGTATTTATAAGTGGATTAACATCTGTTACCCACTATGGAGGAATTATTAGCATCAATGGCAGGGGGTGATAAATTTACAAAAATTGACTTAAGTAAAGCATATTTGCAACTAGAAGTTCGTCCGGATAGACATCTTTTAACCCTTAATACGCAGAAAGGCTTGTATCAATGTACGCGATTAATGTACGGCGTTGCTTCCGCAACAGCAATTTGTCAACGGGAAATAGAGAAAATTTTAAAGGGAATACCGGGAGTTTTTTTCCTAGATGACATTAAAATTACTGGACCAGATAATCTTACTCATTTACAGCGTCTAGAACTAGTCTTAAATCGATTAGAAAAATATAATGTAAAAATTAATTTCAGAAAAGTGTATTTTTTGAAAACGAAATTGAGTATTGCGGTTACAGAATAGACCAGGATGGTGTTCATAAATCAATTATTAAAATACAAGCAATGGACTACTTGAGTGCCATTTTTTTTATTTAATATTTTTGAAGAGACGATAAAAACTTGGTACCTATATTTTTTCTTTTGGCAAAATTTTCATTAATTGGTCAGAAAAAAATTAATGAAATTTTAATATTTAAATTACCGCCGAACCAATGAATGGCCGTAAAGCAATAACATCAGTATGTCCAATAGCAACGGCATGTACGGGTAATTTAAACATGACAGATCATCTGTTTGACGTTTGAATAATAGTTTGGAGGTTAATATTTTCATTTGTCATTTTAATCTTGTACGAGTATAAGCTAAGTTAAAATCCTTGAAAATCCTGATTTACAAATCGATCGTAATAAAAGTAACAGGAATAACGCAAATTGTAAATAATAAAGAACGGAGACAGTGACAGAAAAATGAACTAATGTCAAAATCAAATTAAAACTCGCACTTGCTCGCCATCTACAGGTTGCATTCTTAAATATGCATCCCTTTCTTCAGTTGAAAATAATGACGTCAAAGAAAATCTTCTTTCTTAAGTTACTAAAAAACATATATATTTTAAAGATAAAATTTATCGTTTTACATACGGTTTGAACTTTACTTTAAGTATTTAGTGATAGATATCAGATTTTCAGTACCACGCAAGTAGCCTATTAATGAAATGCCGCGACCCAAAAATTAGAAAGAATTAAAAGCATTCACTCGTTAACTATTACGGTAGATTTTTAGAGAAATGTAGCACATTGTTACACCCACTAAATAAATTACTTCGTAATGACGTTAAATTCATATGGAATGAGGTGTTGCAAAAAAAATTAACATATCTTTTTTCTTCTGAAATTCGAATAAGTACATTCTACAATGTGATTAAATATGATTTTCTGTTCAAATTTTTGTATATATTAAGCACAGTAGCAGTTTAAAAATATACTTTTTGAATTGGCGCCAAATTACACTGTCCGTGGCATCAGACATATATTAGCCAATTACAAAACTGGAAAGATGATGAAAAAAAAAAACAAATGTATCATACATAAACGTCAATGATAGCTTTAATGACAACTGTGTGACATAAGGTCTGACATAGTGCAGCGTGATTTTTGGTTCTTTATCGTAGTTCTTAGTTATTTATTATTATATTATAGCGTTATATTTCATAGTTTCATGCCCAGTATTATAAAAGATGGATAAGTAAAGCACTAGCAAAGTAAAATTTACTCCTGAAGTAAAATAGTTTATTCCAGAGATTTTCGTCAAAACAAGAATAAATATACTAGCTAAGTAAATCTACAGAATAAATTACTCCGCCGATGTTCGAGGAAGTAAATTTTATTGTGTAAAATACATTTGACACATGCCAACATTAATTAAATTAAATTTATTATAAATTTAATCCCATATATTATTTTTACATTTATTTATCTCCAACATGTTTTCTTTGTCTATTTCTGAGTAATTTTCCCCCGTTCTCTCTTTTTTTTCCATTTTAGTTGACACCTGACACTTTATGACACACACACACACACACACACACACACACACACACACTTTATTTTCTATTTTGACTTTTGGATTTATTTCGTGTCAGGAACATACAGAATACAATATTATTAAAACATATATAAAACATATTCCAGCGACACATTGTTTGGAATAGATCATCTTCAGTTGGAGATTGACATTATCGTCAGTAGTGGTCTCAAGCAATACCGTTTAATAATATTTTATCCTGGATTTATCAATCTCTCTTATGGTCCGATAGTGCAAAGATTAGTCGGTATAAGAAACCGTAGCCTGAGTGCATCATTTTCCAGCTAAAAAAATAAATGTATTCAATAGTTCTTATTTAATTATAAAAATATTTATATTTACATTAAAATGATCTTTACAACAAAGAAGTTTTGATTTTATGTTTTTATCTTTACTTTCATTCTTCGTTTTGAGGCACTATGTTTTATGTATCCCTATTATCAGTTCTATTTGGGCACACTGCACAAAACACTTTTTTACAACCATGTTTGATTATTTCCAAATACAAAAATCAGTAGTAATTGACAGATGTCATGACTGTCATTCGTTTAAATTCCGTCGGTGGCAAATGTAAGCCACATCCTCATTGGTTAGGTTTATTCTGACGTCATCAGGCGAAAGGGGAAGCGGAAATTCAAACATTATAATTTCAAAGACAATTTTCTCATTAATAATACGAAAAAAATAAAAAATAGGGGCTAAATATTTTTTCTTATTCTTTTGATTAAAGCAAAGAAAAAAAAACCGTGCAACACCTCATTGTGGAACTAATTTTAATGCAGTTAAAAAAGAAATGAGTTCTGATAGTTTTTTAGTGCATTATGATTCAAATTTACCTGTGATTCTTGCTACCGATGCTAGTCCCTACGGTGTAATTTACCTTGCAACAAAATTGCAAAATGCGAGGATTACGACTAGCCATCCCACTAAAATTACGAAAATTAATACTTGATGAATTACATGCCGCTCATTTTGGAATAACAAAAATGAAGTTATTAGCACGTAGCTATTGTTGCTGGCCGAATATTGATTTATAATTACTAGTTAAAAACTGTTATGAATGTAGTAAAGTAAAAAATGATCATATTCCAATCGCACATCACTGGGAATACCCAAATGCACCCTTTGATCGAATGCATATTGAGTTTTCAGGGCCATTTCTTGGAAATAATTTTTTTTTCATGGTTGATGCTTACTCAAAATGGCCAGTAATATTACGGTAAGTAAGACCATTAAGATTTGTCAAAATATTTTTGCGTCATATGGTTTACCACGCACAGTAGTGAAATTAGGTAATTTACACTATTTAATTTTGTTAGATTGTTTAGAGCGGCGAAGACATATAAATCAGATAGTGGAAATTGGAAAAACTGCCCTACTGAAACTAAACTTTCAAATACCTACAATCCAGTTACTGTAGACTTAGATCAATTAAATAAGATTTGTAATAATTATAAAGAGAGAGAAACAAGAGGGTCACTATCTAAAGAAAATTTAAGTAGTATGTTTACATCTAATACTGAAACTGAAATCCAAAACGCGCCGGGGAAAACTGATGAAAATACCCAGACTGCCTGCGACACATCTTCCGACGAATGGGCAACAGAAGTAACCAACAGTGAAGGTATTGAGCCTTTACGTCGCTCGTAACGTGAACGAAAACCACCAAATAGGTTGCATTATGATTAGTTTATTGTTTCACATTGTTGTATATATTTGTAATTAAGATGTATATTTTCTTCATTTTTATTTTGAAATAAGTGTGTAACTTTTCATATCTATACATTGTATTACCTTATATTTACTGTAAATTGAATTTTTGTAAGGCAGAAGAGAGTGTTATATTGTTGCAAATTATTAGTCATTCCTTTTGTATAAACCGACCATTTGTATACTAATTAAACACTAATGTACCAGCTCTCTCGTTCTCCGACATTTTTACTTTGCCATTGTATGTCAAACCGTTGTAGCGAGCAGTTTTAAATAATATATCATTTGTGTGTGTGGAATAAAACTATTATAAAAGGTGCATGCCAATTTATTTACTACAAACGAACCCCTAAAACTATAACAACCCGGAATCCAGGTACTGGTTTTTTGGTTGACTTACGGGAACATAGTATAAATACATATTTACCTGACAAGTGATATGTAAAATAAAACAAAGTATTAATAACCAATATAAAAAATTTGTTGTGCTCAATACAATACCTCTTGCCATTTCTATTTTTACTCGTATAAGTATCGTATTTGAGGGGATCGTATGCGCCTCGGTCTACGATTTTCCAAATGAACGAAACAGGCTCTAAATTTTTGCTAATTATGAAAAATCTGTTACGAATTTGTAACCTATGTTTATCATGTTATTGAAGAAACAATATTAAATCTGCAACTTTTTATTTATACTTTAGTGTTGAAAATACATAAAACACGTCTCAGGTTTTTACTAGACTGTATTTGTTGTTCATTTGTAATAAAATTTAAATCCTCGTACTTAAAAAACATAAAATTAGGTACCTATCTTTATAAATTTTAAAATATTTATTCTTTATTTGAATAATAAACTACAAAATTAACCGAAAATCAACAATTTTAGAACTTTGCCATATATATGAGAACAATGATATTGCAAATATAAAAAGTTACAGACATAATATCAAGTTTTCTTAATAATTGCGTTAAAAATAATTAACAAATTCCTAATACATTATGCACTATTGGTAAAAATGTAAAGCTCTTTTCGTTCAATTGGAAGAGTGTAAACGATCTCCTTAACACATCTTGTACACACAAATAATTCTAATTATATCTATTCTTTCATTCTATGGGGCATTTTGTCCTACTCTTCCAAAATGTTCAAAATTCTTCCAATTCATTGGATTGGCAGTATTTCTTAAGGTTATATATGGTACGGGCAAATGACGCGCAACAGTCGTGTTCGTCAAAAAAAAAAAAACCTTGGATAGACACTAAAAAAAAAATATGAACCTGCCGAATGTCAAGTCTGAACGTACGGATGCGATGGCGCTGCCAACGGCCATAAATTACATTGTTGTACATATGCGAAAGTCGTAAAATTATAATGCGATAACTCTAATACTACAATTTACACACAGACACACACACACACACACACACACACACACACACACATATATATATATATATATATATATATATATATATATATATATATATATATATATATATATATATATACCGTGCGTCTATCTTAAAGGTCTACATAGGAGATTAACATGGGAAATGAGTTTTTCGCAAATTCCTACTCGCCAAATTATTTTAAGCAAAAACGCGTCAAATAAAAGTTTTAGGGCATAAAATTCTACATCTAATTCAATAAACAGAATTACCTTTACATGTTTTGCAACGACAGTAATTAAATATGAAAATGTTGAAAATTACGCTGGAAATATCGACAGCCATGGAATTGAACAGAAATTAAATAAGTGTTTGACGTTTTATCTGTCACAATGTAAGTTAACTTATTTGACGTCTCTGACAATTTGATTTGAAAAATATCGTCAATTATGATTAGAGAAATATTATATTAGACTAAAAAATAAAGTTAAAAAATACTGCATAACAAAATTATGTATGATGCTGTGATGTACTCTCAACTCATTTCCAATATATCCAGTACTACAGAAGGGTACTACACTTATTCCTAACACTCTTTCTTCCAGTAACGCACGTTTTCCTGCTCGTCCTATATTCTGACTACGTGGGTCACGTGTATTTTTTGAAGACACATTAAGAGTCTTCAATTTTTTGCACGAATTTAGCAATTGTGAAATCATCCTCTTCATTAGTATAAATATTTACTCTCTAATAATTTCAGACAATAAAACTAGAGACAAATTCAAATTGTTAGAAACGTCAAATAAGTTAACTTACTTTGTGACAGATAAAACGCCAAGTATTTATTTATTTTTTGTTCCATTCCATGGCTGTCGATATTTTCAACGTAATTTTCGACATTTTCATATTTTATTTCTATCGTTACAAAGCATGTAAAGGTAATTCTGTTTATTGATTTAAATGCAGAATTTTATGCCCTACAACTTTTATTTGATTCGTTTTTGCTTAAAATAATTAGGCAGGCAGGAATTTGCAAAAAACTGATTTCTCATGTTAATCTCCTATGTACACCTTTAAAATAGATACACGATATATATATATATATATATATATATATATATATATATATATTATTATTATTTTTTTTTTCTCTCGCATTTGTACAATTTATATATATATATATATATATATATATATATATATATATATATATATATATATACAGACATCATTGTAAAAATAGTAAAATCGTATTCTAGGGACTCTAAAACGTGCTTAATCATCAAAAACTCACCACCGAATTTTTTCACCAAAGACAATACCTTCCTTACCTAAAGGTAACGGAAGGTAAAAATTATAAAGAAATTAAATATTATATTTCCTGCAATAAATTTTAATCGACTGTTGATATAGATTTGGAGAGGTGAATTAATGGAGAATCAGTCCTTGAAGAACAAATTATTTATTGATACGTTAACAATAAACAACACCGACGTTTCGTTCACAAATTGACCAACCTCAGGGTTCTGAAAAACATTTATGGGTACAAATATCTGGTTAAGAATATTTACGAGTAAATTACTTACAGTTTAAGTTATTTTAAAATTTCAGATTTGTTAAAATAATAATGATACATAATCAAAAACATAGATTGGTGATGTCGTCAAATTATAAGAAAAAAATGCGTACATTGTATCAAAAGGTCAATATAGAACTGACCGAGGGGTTGATTCCTGTATTAGGAGGGGCAAGATGAAACAGGAAAACTATTTCATTAAGTTCTTGTAGAAATTTTACCAAAATTCCTTTGTAAATAATGCTCAAATCCTGTATGTCCGTCTGTGAGTTGATATCGTTCTTCTTTTTATGTATTCTAACATCTCTAGAGTTAATCTTTTATTTAAATTATTTTCACATCTTAGAATTTTCGTTTCTTTAAGGACAAACACACATTCAACTTTAAAGAAACGAAAATGCTAAAATGGGAAAATAATTTAAATAAAAGATTAACTCTATAAATGTTATAAATACATAAAAACAAGAAAGCTATCAACTCACAGACGGACATACAGAATCTGAGCATTATTTACAAAGGAATTTTGGTAAAATTTTATAAGAACTTAATGAAGTAGTTTTCCTTTTGCATCTTGCTCCTCCTAATACAGGAAACAACCCCTCGATCAATTCTATATTGACCTTCTGATACAATGTACGCATTTTTTACCTCTCGCTAAGAGAGGTATTGGATTCATGCTAAAAATCGCATATCCAGATTTTAGCGAATAAGCACGTTTTAAGGTCCCTAGAATCCGATTATAACATTTTTACGATGATGTCCGTATGTGTGTGTGTGTGTGTGTGGATGTTGGATCCACGATATCTAAAATACTATAAGACTTAAGACATTTTTAACTACGGATTCCTCATTCTAACAATAATGGGAAGAGTTGATCAAATTTTGGTAACAATTGGACAACCGAAAGTAGTAGTTACAAGAAAAAAATCATCTAAATATTATTTACCGAAAATTTATGTAAACACTTATATTAAAGAACGTTAAATTCTTTATTCGATAAATATAAATTCATTATTATATCTTCCATAGATTTAGAGATCAAGAAATGCATATAAAATAATTTTATGTAAAAATTCTCAGATCAAACTACTTCAAGGCAAGAAATTAATATGTTTGTAATTCACACATAAATGTCACTGTCAAAAATATTTGTATGCCACTGTCAAAACTATTTGTACATCATTATGAAGATTATGAAAATAAATAAAAAGTAAACAACGCAAAAGACTATACCTAAAAAATAATACAAAAGGAATTTGCGAAAAAATGACGAATAAAATAAAAAGAAAAGGAAAGTAGAAAACAAAATTCAGGATATTGAATATAAAGAAAATGTATGTATTGTACATAATTTATATTAAAATAATTATTTTGTAATGAGACATGAATATATGTATTTGTATTTAAAAATATTTTTCTTTTTATGCATACAATCAGGTAAAACATCTGGCGAGAGGTTATGTGCTGGCCACATCAGATTTTTTCTTATAATTGACGACATCACCAATCTATGTTGTTGATTATGTATAATTATTATTTTAACAAATCTGAAATTTTAAAATAACTTAAATTGTAAGTAATTTACTCGTAAAGATTCTTAACCAGATATTTGTACCCATAAATGTTTTTCAGAACCCTGAGGATCGTCAATTTGTGACCAAAATGTCGGTGTTGTTTATTGTTAATATATCAATAAATAATTTGCTCTTCAAGGACTGATTCTCCATTAATTCACCTCTCCAAATTTATATTTATTAGCCAGCTATGATATAACTCTGGATACAGCTGCTATATTAAGAAAATTCTGATAGAAAAGTGTCAATGTCAATTGCAGTTGATAGTAAGTTTGTGTTATAATTGTACTGGAAATATAGGATCTTTTGTTAGAAACTTTCTGTATGGAATTTGTATGAAATACATATAACTGCCTTAAGATAATGTACAAGAAATAGAATCTTTTGCAAGGAACTTTCTGTATGACATTTACAAAAAATGCGTACAACTGACGGGAGGTAATGTGCTGGCCACATCAGATTTTTTATTCAGGTAACCGAGTTAATAGCACGTACTGAATAAAATATGTATGGTTGGCTACTACAGACGATTCTGTCAAATTATGTATTTGACATTTGTTAAATATTTATTATATTCATAGTGGCACTAGTGTTTTCTAAGGGATAAGTGCGCTACTAAAATGTCTTATGAAACGTGTATTTTATACTATAAATATTTAAAAATATGCGTTAATTTATTTTCTAATTTATGAACATTGATTAGGAATAATTAATTTATTTGATTTTTGATAACAGTAATTGACATTTACTTTATATTATTACTTCATTTCAATAGTAGGCCTTCTACGAATAATATTTACTTTCAAATGAGAATTCTCTAGAAATGTAGTTACCAACTTCACAAATTAGGGTTGAGTTCTTTTAAGAAGTAGTTTATGATATCCAAATGAGTTTCATAAAATATATATTAAATAACCAAAATACAAAAAAAATATATTTAAAGCGTATTAATGTAATACAAAATAAGTTGACAAAACATGTCACAGATTCCATTTTTACTTTTACTAAAAAATTGCCTAACTGCCAAAATATCAGAGTTTTGAAAGCTAGAAAAGAATAGCTGTAGTAACCTGACATATAACCGCCCTACATACCGCGGTTACACGTTTGACGTATAACCGGAATGCTCAATAAAATGCGCCTACCATGTAACCGGAGGTAAATGCTTTACATAAAAAAAACGCATTGTGATATTCTTATTTTTAGTTTAGCTGGTATTGATAATGTTGTCACTCGCAACTACTATTTACAGATTTATTAAATTTTAAGTCCACATATGTGTTATAAACCCCGTGGGCTAGTTGTTCTCCACCCCTGCGTGAACGAGTGATTAAATTATAGATAAATTTTCTTTATTAAAAATTTATTATAATAACCGTAGCGGTAAAACTACAAATAAACTGTGTTTTACTACGTATAATGTATCTGTACTGTGTATAGGGTGTTTATTGTGTCTACTGTAAAGAATACTAAAATTTATTAAAGAAAAGAATACTAAATTACATAATAGTGTAAAGAATACTAAAATTTAGTAAAGAAAATAATACTAAATTACATAATAGAAAACAATTACAAATATCTCAAAAATAAATAAATCTTCCAATCCTCAATCCTCGGATGGACCACACTACTCCCCACGAGCGCCAAAAGTCTGAAAAAAATAAAAACAGATGAGTATATCTCTCAGTGAGTACTTAGAATCCCCGTAAATGCTCCAGGCTTCGGCCCAACTTTTGGGATTAGGATAAGATTAGGTACCAGTCCCAGCCGCACTGTAGACTCTTCCTCAGCCCGCAAACGAGGGAAAAGCTGAACCGCAGAACAGCTCTTTCTCAACACCGCAGCGTGAGAGCCACTCAGTCTCATCTCCGCAGAGAATAAGATAGTCCCAGCCGCACTGTAGACTCTTCCTCAGCCCGCAAGCGAGGGAACAGCTGAACCGCAGAACAGCTCTTTCTCAACACCGCAGCGTAAGCGCACTCAGTCTCATCTCCGCAGAGAATGAGATAGTCCCAGCCGCACTGTAGACTCTTCCTCAGCCCGCAAGCGAGGGTACAGCTGAACTGCAGAACAGCTCTTTCTCAACACCGCAGCGTGAGAGTAACCACATATAATAACCACAAAACCATAGCACTCACCGTTACACAAAGAAGTAAATGCACCAACTAGACGTTGTCGTTTCGAAAACACTAGCACAACTGACCGATAATCACATGAACAGTCATTTAATAAATATACGATCATGTAATTCAATTTAAAGCTGAAATTAAAAATTAAAGAGGGAGGTAATTAAACATAATACTTGCATAATTCAAAATAGCGCTTACAGTTCGGCTATCCTGACTCTCTCTTCGCGTCCCCGCGAACTAATGCGCGAAACCGTGTAAGTCATCATCGGACTCGCTTAATTCACTGGATGAATCAGACATTGCTTGCGATTCTATATACGGTTGTTGATTGGTAATTGTTTTTAGAAATGATAGTAGTGCCTCTGGATTCTTACAATCTCTAGCAAGAGCAGCTGTGCGAACATTGCTGTCGGCGATGCCACCTATTATGCAAGAGACGGCCTTTTCGTCGGTTATTTCACACATGTTGAGCAATGCTAGCTTTTCGTAGAAATATTGTATCATCGATTAATCTTCTCGCTTATGTCTACCCATCATCTCTTTCAGCATTTGAAAAAAATTCTTTTGAGTTGGGAAAGCCTCTACTAGCATCCTCTTTCACTCCGGCCAGAAGATTTCAGACTTGGTAGGCTCTTGTACCATGTTCTCGCATAGCCTTGTAATTTCGAGGTTGTGTACATAATAGTAGTCATTTCATCCCATCGATACACTTCACGTAGATCTTCCACTAAGCGAAGCCATTGTGTCATTGTTAGACTTGTCTCACTTGGATTGAACGATGGAATTTACTCACGACTCTCAGAAATACCTTTTGAAGTAGATGGCTGAGCGTTGTGTACTTGCGTTTCTTGCATTGTTTGAATACTTTGTGTCAATTGCAGCATAATCTGTGACATCTGCTGAATGCTATGATTCGTACATGCCTCGTCACTTCTCATTACTGGTGTAGTAAATAAAGGATCCTGGTTGGAATCATGTTCCCCAGTCCTGCCGAATCGTTCGAAATTGTATATCCCATCCGACATATTGCGCATACACAAGAGTTCTTTATCCCACTTCTGAAATGTAAAGAATACTAAAATTTATTAAAGAAAAGAATACTAAATTACATAGTAGTGTAAAGAATACTAAAATTTATTAAAGAAAAGAATACTAAATTACATAATAGAAAACAATTACAAATATCTCAAAAATAAATAAATAAATCTTCCAATCCTTAATCCCCGGATGGACCACACTACTCCCCACGAGCGCCAAAAGTCTGCAAAAGTTAAAGACAGATGAGTATATCTCTCAGTGAGTACTTAGGATCCCCGTAAATGCTCCAGGCTTCAGCCCAACTTTTGTGATTAGGATAGGATTAGGTACCAGTCCCAGCCGCACTGTAGACTCTTCCTCAGCCCGCAAGCGAGGGAACAGCTGAACCGCAGAACAGCTCTTTCTTAACACCGCAGCGTGAGAGCATTCAGTCTCAACTCCGCAGAGAATGAGATAGTCCCAGCCGCACTGTAGACCCTTCCTTAGCCCGCAAGCGAGGGTACAGCTGAATCGCAGAACAGCTCTTTCTCAACACCGCAGCGTGAGAGCACTTATTCTCATCTCCGCAGAGAATGAGATAGTCCCAGCCGCACTGTAGACTCTTCCTCAGCCCGCAAGCGAGGGTACAGCTGAACCGCAGTACAGCTCTTTCTCAACACCGCAGCGTGAGGGTAACCACATATAATAACCACAAAACCATAGCAGTCACCGTTACACAAAGAAGTAAATGCACCAACTAGACGTTGTCGCTTCGAAAACACTAGCACAACTAACCAATAATCAAATGAACAGTCATTTAATAAATATACGATCATGTAATTCAATTTAAAACTGAAATTAAAAATTAAAGACGGAGGTAATTAAACAATACTTGCATAATTCAAAATAGCGCTAACACTACTATTGCTATCTCGAGAACTGAGAATAGAATAGAATAATTTATTTACGTCCGAAAAAAAGTATACATACAAAAATATGTATAAAAAACCAAGTCAACTATATATGTATATGAATAAAGGACATGTAGTTTAAATTTACACAAGAAAAAATCTGATGTAGCCAACACATGACTTCGCGCCAATAAAATAGCAATGAGCTTTAAGTATTACTTCCGATTGATCGTTTGTAAACAAAATCTATTTTGTTGTTCTAATCAATAGAAAAGTCTATAAAACCAAATTTTAGATATTGTATTATGTTTTTCCTCGAAAATCTGTTAAGAGCTCCAAATTAAGTACCACATCCGGTTTATCATATAGGTATAGTCAAAATATAATGTTGTTTCAAATTATACACGAGTTTTAAATACTAAATTTGAGTAGTTTTGAATCATATTTCAATATTTTTTTTCAACAAAATCTGTTTATAGCAACCTATTAAGTAGTACTTCCGGTTTATAAATTTTAGAAAAAAATCTAACATGTTCTCATTAATATAAAAATCTCAAATAAGAAATTTGAACAGTTTTGTAATATACCATAATATATTTTTCACAAAAATCTGTTTAAAGCTTCCAGTAAAGTCGAGTAAAGTATCACTTCCGGATTATCAATTTTAACCAAAGTTTAATATATTGTTTCTCTGCATATAAAAGTCTTACATACTAAATTTTACAAGTTTCGGAGTATATCAAAATATTTTTCACGAAAGTCTGTTCAGAGCTATAAGTAAAGTATTACTTCTGGTTTATTAATTTTAGCCAAAATCTAATATGTTGTTCCCCTTGATATAAAATTTTAAATACTAAAATTGGAATATTTTGGAATATATTTTAATATAGTTTTTCATTAAAAACTGTTATGGGCTCCATGTAAAGTATCACTTCCGGTTATCCAATTTTACCCATAATCTAATCAACTCTTTACATGAATGCAGAAAGCTTAAATACGGAAAATATAAATATGTGGAAGTCTGTTATAAGACTTATCATGGAGGAAAAAATCGTCACACGCACACACACACACACACACACACACACACACACACACACACACAAACACACACACACACACACTCTCACACATACGCACACACACACACATCATCGTATAAAAACTTGTTGTAAGTACCCTAATTCGTTCACTGAAAACTCACCTTCAAATTTTTGGACCGATAACATTACCTTCCTTACCTACGGTATGACGGGGTAAAAAGAGAGAGATAAAATTGAAAATTGTTTTTCCATAAACTCTTGTATAAATACTATAAAAAGCATTTTTTAAATATACCTCTTAATGTTCTTTTTAAATTTATTTATGGGCAACATAGGTACAGGTTCTGTAAGATTAATTAACAAATTTTACAGCAGGTTTCTTGATATTTCTATACATATATATATATATATATATATATATATATATATATATATATATATATATATATATATGTAGTTTGTGCTCGTCTGTGCTTCATATAAAAAATTAGCGGGCCTTACCGTTTCCAATATACATCTATTTCAATGTTCACGGTTCATGGAAAGCACAAACGTTGGAACTATATGCAATCGATTGTGCCTCGATTGTGCTTTATAAACAAAATTAGTTTTGAAAACGCCATCTATACAGTGTCAAAACGATTTTGATTTATCTCTAACCAAAACTAAAGTTCGTAGGTTTGACTTGAAAACTTGTTTCAAAACTTCTCATGTAAACACTTAAAATTTAAATTCGATAATGCGCATGCGTACATAGCATAACGTTTCTGTAGCTTTGTGTTATTTGATATTACTAACCTATAAATGAATTGACAGTTGTGTAGTTTTAGTGCGTAGTGGTACAAAGTAGAAAAAATAATTGGAATAATGGCAAAACGAAGAATTTGGAGTGAAGAGAATCTGTCACTTACACCAGCTAAATACGCATGCGCCGAAACTGTTTTCAATTCAATCTGGAAACTTGTTTTGAAAATTACATGTAAACAGTTTCGCATAATTTTAACTGAAAACTGAAACCATTCTCAAAACAGCATGTAAACGTAGTAATAGAGTGTTCAAGTTAAATTAAACAAATTTATAAATAAATGCTGTGCCTTCCCTAATTAACAAAGACATCCATTGAAGTGAACACTTTTGACAATCAAATATTTTCATGAAACTAAAACTTATTGGCATTACATTTTGGGTCATATCATTATTTTTTAATATTCATTTTGTTCAAAAATATTCCAGGAGTTTATTTAAATATTGTCATATATATATATATATATATATATATATATATATATATATATATATATATATTATGTTCCATAAATAAATCAGACTTATCGAAATCGGTGATTTCGGTGAGTAGTTGGTTACAGAAAGTGGTGAGTATTTTCGGAACAGCTTGACATTCAAGTTCTGTCAGAAAAGCATGCATGATTCCCAACAATATTCAAATCATTTATAATTACATCGCAGTGTGCACTATTGTATTCATCTGTTATCCAGTCTTGTAAAAAGGAAAGAAAAATATATTATTAATTTTTATTTCAATAATTTAAACATAGTTACGAATTTTCGATATCACAACCTCACAAAGTAAACAACAAACTTAAAATCATCTTGAAACAGCACCAATGCCATTTGTCAAATGATGCAAATTGCAAATTGCAAATAACCGAACTGCGCAAGAGATTTGTTGATTCAAGTAAAGAATAAATCCACCATTCTTTTTTTCACCATTCATTTTACTTGACTGTGTGTAGAGGCTACGTTCAGTATTGAGTTAGATTTATTCAGTGTTTGTGAATATTGTGGATTTAAATAAAGTATAACTAGCCATATTTGGGATTATTATTGATACGATAGCAACTAAGAAAGTGTTTTATATATATATATATATATATATATATATATATATATATATATATATATATATAACCTTTAACTACACGCGCTGGTGTATTTTATACACCATTCGAATTAAAATAGTAGCAATTTTGCTGTAAATATACCAAGTTTACTGTAGAGCCACCTAACCTATTACTGTCTTCTATATGCCTTGTCATTCCTGTTGCGACATATCTACGGAAAACAAAGTTATTTGATTTTAAATTAGTAGGTGTTCCACACGGTGTACAGAATACACCACGCGTGTAGTTATGTGAGTATATTTGGAAACTTCTAATTTGATTATTTTGCATTAAATATCTTCGTTTTTTGTTTCTTATATAATATTAATAATATTATCAATAATATTATTATTAATAATAATATTATAGTCTCACGCAGATTTCGGTATACTCAGCAATGGCAAATATGCCGTGATGATATATATTTTTATTAATATTAAAATTATTATTTAAAATAAGTATAATAATTATAACAAAAATAATGATGATAATATTAAAAATTAAAACAATAGCAACAACGATAATAATAATAATAAGAATAATAATAATGATAATATTAATAATAATAACAATAATAATAATAACAATAATATTATTAAATTAATTATGAAAACAATTTAGTAAAGACAGACTTGGCTTAAAAGCCAGTTTACAATCACGTTTACGTTTGTTTTAATTTTGTTTTGTTTTTTTGTAAAATGAGGTAGCCTGAATAATTGTTTTATTATATTTTGTATTTAAATAGTTACAAAATATATTGAGTATATATTGAACATAATTTTGTTTTATTCAAATTGCTCTGTAAGCACTTTTTTTTACTGGTGTATAAAGTATACCACGCATGTACTTGGGAAATCAGTTAATTGTAAATAATATCAGGTACGTGAAGTTAGCGGACACATAGAAGCACAAACAATATTTTATAACACATTTGTTTGTGCTTTATAAACAAAATTAGCGGGCCTTACCGTTTCCAAAATATAACTATATCAATGTGCCACGCTTACTTCACGCCCCATGGAAAGCACAAACGTTGGAACTATGTGCAATCGATTGTGCGTCGTTTGTGCTCATTTGTGCTTCATATACAAAATTAGCGGACCTTACCTTTTCCAAAATATAACTATTTCAATGTGCCCCGTTAACTTTACGCTTCATGGGAAGCACAAACGTTGGAACTATGTGCAATCGACTGTGCTTCATTTGTGCTTCATAAACAAAATTAGCGGGCCTTACCGTTTCCATTATATAACTATATCAATGTGCCCCTATAACTTCACGTTTCATGGGAAGCACTTACGTTGAAACTATGTGCAATCGATTGTGCTTCATTTGTGCTCGTATGTGCTTCATAAACAAAATTAGCCGGCCTTACCGGTTCCAAAATATAACTATATCAATGAGCCCCGCTAACTTCACGCTTCATGAGAAGCAGAAACTAATTGCAATGGTTTGTGCTTCATGAAAAAAATAATGATCCTGCCATTTCCGTAATAATATAAATATTTCAGTGTACCCCGCTAACTTCATGGACGCACATGCATAATTCAGTTGAATTAATTATATTATTATATAAATTATAAATTTCTCATTACAACTCCTAATCCAACCATGGTAATTTAATAAGCATCGACATTCGAAAATGCATAAAAAGTAACCGAAAGAAGTACAAACCAAAATCCAATATTATTTCATATTTGCAAAATAAAAATTTTCTACTATATTTACTGACATGCATTTTATCCGGGGAAAAAATATATTGTTAAAATAGCCTCCTAATTTTTGTCTAAATTTGCTACTAGATAATGATGAAATACTGATTTTGATCGATTTTACTTTTTCTAATAATTTCAAAACTGGCAACAATCGAGAAATATATTTCAAATTGTCTCACACGAAATAATTATTTAATTTATTAATATATTATATTACAATTATAAATAATACAATTGTGAGGGACGCCCGGTATATTATAATTGGAAAAAAAAAATATGAATTTATTTTATAAAAGTATATTTATTTCAAATATAATTATTATTGTATTTTTGTAGAAAATTTTGTCTACTTTACTTTTATATATAAAGTATTTGTCGCTACGATCTATAGTTTCGGAGATTTTTGTAATTTTTTTAAAAAGAACACCTTTAAACTGGTCTCCCACCCCCCGCTCACCGACGTCCTGAGTCTTTTACTATCCTGTACAGCAGGCATCAAGGAATAACTGTGCCAAGTTTTTATTTTTTACCTCGATCTGCTTCTATTGATCTAATTTGACTGGGCTCGAGTAGATAAATTGATTAATATATCTAAGAAATGATAGATTTACCATTTTCATAAAAATATTATGGCATGTTTGTTCTATAAGAAAACATTTAGAAACCAGAATAGTGTGATTATGCTGTTCTAACATATTAAAGATCCCACTTTCTTAAAAAATAATTTCATCATATGTGCAATCACCGTAAGCTTTGCTGACAAAAGTTAGCAATATTACGATCTTTATAATACGAATGTTTTTACTCAACACAAACATTTTGGTTGTTTTATAAGAATATCAAAGCATCATATCACTCTCACACACCTAAAATTTTTGAATCTAGTACGCATATTTTGTCTGCATTCCTCTATAGAAGGCCATACAATAAGTACTTTTTTTTTTACTATTTCACTCAATATATAAACCAATCCAAATACAGGATTCTACCTAGTTACCAAGTTTCATTTCGACAAAACATCGTCACAAAATAATTTTCGCGCCCTATAAGCCAATAAGATGTTGTATTTTTATAAGTGAGTTTTGATAAGCGAAAATGGTTTGACGTTTTAGAAACATATTGTTTACATATCTGTCAAAGTGTTTATATTTTCAGTATTATCTGTCTTTATTAAAGACGAGTCGATTCAGACAGGTATTTATTTAAAACGTTGAAAAAACCAACTTAAATGTAACACCTCAAAACACAATAAAAATTTGAAGATTTTTGTCAAGAAAAAAATATAATTAAATGATTACCTGATTTTTATTTTGGAAATAGTCATCCGAATACCATTCGTGGTTAAATTTTATCCTGGAAAAATTTTCCGATTACTTTACTTGAGCCTGTTGCCAATTTATCTCGTGACATTGATCAAAAATCACTCGTTTGACAACTCGTGATTTTTTTGTCAACGTCACTCAATAAATTGCTAAGCAACCAGCTCTCGTAACAATCTGAAAAAATTTCCGGCAAAAATTTAACACTTATGATATTATTAGTGTGTTCCGTAAATACCCGAAAGTCACCAATTTATGTTTTTCTGTTCCGTAAATATTCAATTCCTAAAAAGATTTGATTTATGGAACGCGGTGACCTGAAATTGGTGAGTCTGATTAGTCACCAAACTCATAGCGCTCAAAGCACGATGACTTCGGTTATTTGCAATTTGCATCAATTTGACAAATGGCATTGGTGCTGTTTGAAGATGATTTTAAGTTTGTTGTTTACTTTGTGAGGTGATTTCGGTGAGTAGTTGGTTACTGAAAGTGGTGAGTATTTTCGGAACAGCTTGACATTCAAGTTCTGTCAGAAAAGCATTCATGATTCCCAACAATATTCAAATCATTTATAATTACATCGCAGTGTGCACAATTGTATTCACCTGTTATCCAGTCTTGTAAAAAGGAAAGAAAAATATATTATTAATTTTTATTTCAATAATTTAAACATAGTTACGAATTTTCGATATCACAACCTCACAAAGTAAACAACAAACTTAAAATCATCTTGAAACAGCACCAATGCCATTTGTCAAATTGATGCAAATTGCAAATAACCGAAGTCATCGTGCTTTGAGCGCTATGAGTTTGGTGACTAATCAGACTCACCAATTTCAGGTCACCGCGTTCCATAAATCAAATCTTTTCAGGAATTGAATATTTACGGAACGGAAAAACACAAATTGGTGACTTTCGGGTATTTACGGAACACACTAATAATATCATAAGTGTTAAATTTTTGCCGGAAAATTTTTCAGATTGTTACGAGAGCTGGTTGCTTAGCAATTTATTGAGTGACGTTGAGAAAAAAATCACGAGTTGTCAAACGAGTGATTTTTGATCAATGTCACGAGATAAATTGGCAACAGGCTCAAGTAAAGTAATCGGAAAATTTTTCCAGGATAAAATTTAACCACGAATGGTATTCGGATGACTATTTCCAAAATAAAAATCAGGTAATCATTTAATTATATTTTTTTCTTGACAAAAATCTTCAAATTTTTATTGTGTTTTGAGGTGTTACATTTAAGTTGGTTTTTTCAACGTTTTAAATAAATACCTGTCTGAATCGACTCGTCTTTAATAAAAACTGATAATACTGAAAATATAAACACTTTGACAGATATGTAAACAATATGTTTCTAAAACGTCAAACCATTTTCGCTTATCAAAACTCACTTATAAAAATACAACATCTAATTGGCTTATAGGGCGCGAAAATTATTTTGTGACGATGTTTTGTCGAAATGAAACTTGGTAACTAGGTAGAATCCTGTATTTGGATTGGTTTATATAATGAGTGAAATAGTAAAAAAAAAATACTTATTGTATGGCCTTCTATAGAGGAATACAGACAAAATATGCGTACTAGATTCAAAAATTTTAGGTGTGTGAGAGTGATATGATGCTTTGATATTCTTATAAAACAACCAAAATGTTTGTGTTGAGTAAAAACATTCGTATTATAAAGATCGGAATAATGCTAACTTTTGTCAGCAAAGCTTACGGTGATTGCACATATGATGAAATTATTTTTTAAGAAAGTGGGATCTTTAATATGTTAGAACAGCATAATCACACTATTCTGGTTTCTAAATGTTTTCTTATAGAACAAACATGCCATAATATTTTTATGAAAATGGTAAATCTATCATTTCTTAGATATATTAATCAATTTATGTACTCGAGCCCAGTCAAATTAGATCAATATAAGCAGATCGAGGTAAAAAATAAAAACTTGGCACAGTTATTCCTTGATGTCTGCTGTACAAGATAGTAAAAGACTCAGGACGTCGGTGAGCGGGGGGTGGAAGACCAGTTTAAAGGTGTTCTTCTTAAAAAAAATACAAAAATCTCCGAAACTATAGGTCGTAGCGACAAATACTTTATATATAAAAGTAAAGTAGGCAAAATTTTCTACAAAAATACAATAATAATTATATTTGAAATAAATATACTTTTATAAAATAAATTCATATTTTTTTTCCAATTATAATATACCGGGCGTCCCTCACAATTGTATTATTTATAATTGTAATGTAATATATTAATAAATTAAATAATTATTTCGTGTGAGACAATTTGAAATATATTTCTCGATTGTTGCCAGTTTTGAAATTATTAGAAAAAGTAAAATCGATCAAAATCAGTATTTCATCATTATCTAGTAGCAAATTTAGACAAAAATTAGGAGGCTATTTTAACAATATATTTTTTCCCCGGATAAAATGCATGTCAGTAAATATAGTAGAAAATTTTTATTTTGCAAATATGAAATAATATTGGATTTTGGTTTGTACTTCTTTCGGTTACTTTTTATGCATTTTCGAATGGCGATGCTTATTAAATTACCATGGTTGGATTAGGAGTTGTAATGAGAAATTTATAATTTATATAATAATATAATTAATTCAACTGAATTATGCATGTGCGTCCATGAAGTTAGCGGGGTACACTGAAATATTTATATTATTACGGAAATGGCAGGATCATTATTTTTTTCATGAAGCACAAACCATTGCAATTAGTTTCTGCTTTTCATGAAGCGTGAAGTTAGCGGGGCTCATTGATATAGTTATATTTTGGAAACGGTAAGGCCTGCTAATTTTGTTTATGAAGCACATACGAGGACAAATGAAGCACAATCGATTGCACATAGTTTCAACGTAAGTGCTTCCCATGAAACGTGAAGTTATAGGGGCACATTGATATAGTTATATAATGGAAACGGTAAGGCCCGCTAATTTTGTTTATGAAGCACAAACGAAGCACAGTCGATTGCACATAGTTCCAACGTTTGTGCTTCCCATGAAGCGTAAAGTTAACGGGGCACATTGAAATAGTTATATTTTGGAAAAGGTAAGGTCCGCTAATTTTGTATATGAAGCACAAATGAGCACAAACGACGCACAATCGATTGCACATAGTTCCAACGTTTGTGCTTTCCATGAGGCGTGAAGTAAGCGTGGCACATTGATATAGTTATATTTTGGAAACGGTAAGGCCCGCTAATTTTGTTTATAAAGCACAAACAAATGTGTTATAAAATATTGTTTGTGCTTCTATGTGTCCGCTAACTTCACGTACCTGATATTATTTACAATTAACTGATTTCCCATGTTATTAATCCCCCATGTGTTGATTGACCTAAGACACGCGGTATATATATATATATATATATATATATATATATATATATATATATATATATATATATATATATATATATATATATATATATCTTCTAACTATACGCGCTCTCTTTTGTAACACAAGTACATGCGTGGTATACTTTATACACCAGTAAAAAAAAGTGCTTACAGAGCAATTTGAATAAAACAAAATTATGTTCAATATATACTCAATATATTTTGTAACTATTTAAATACAAAATATAATAAATCACTTATTCAGGCTACCTCATTTTACAAAAAAACAAAACAAAATTAAAACAAACGTAAACGTGATTGTAAACTGGCTTTTAAGCCAAATCTGTCTTTACTAAATTGTTTTCATAATTAATTTTATTAATATTATTGTTATTATTATTATTATTATTATTATTATTATTAATACTATCATTATTATTATTCTTATTATTATTATTATCGTTGTTGCTATTGTTTTAATTTTTAATATTATCATCATTATTTTTGTTATAATTATTATACTTATTTTAAATAATAATTTTAATATTAATAAAAATATATATCATCACGGCATATTAGCCATTGCTGAGTATACCGAAATCTGTGTGAGACTATAATATTATTAATAATAATATTATTGATAATAATATTATTAATATTATATAAGAAACAAAAAACGAAGATATTTAATGCAAAATAATCAAATTAGAAGTTTCCAAATATACTCACATAACTACACGCGTGGTGTATTCTGTACACCGTATGGAACACCTACTAATTTAAAATCAAATAACTTTGTTTTCCGTAGATATGTCGCAACAGGAATGACAAGGCTTATAGAAGACAGTAATAGGTTAGGTGGCTCTACAGTAAACTTGGTATATTTACAGCAAAATTGCTACTATTTTAATTCGAATGGTATATAAAATACACCAGCGCGTGTAGTTAAAGGTTATATATATATATATATATATATATATATATATATATATATATATATATATATATATATAAAACACTTTCCCAGTTGCTATCGTATCAATAATAATCCCAAATATGGCTAGTTATACTTTATCCAAATCCACAATATTCACAAACACTGAATAAATCTAACTCAATACTGAACGTAGCCTGTACACACAGTCAAGTAAAATGAATGGTGAAAAAAAGAATGGTGGATTTATTCTTTACTTGAATCAACAAATCTCTTGCGCAGTTCGACGAGCCTGTAACAATTCTTCAAAATAGCAAAATTTAATCCCCCTTGACATCTAATGACCAGCAATGCTTACGATTGGGGAAAATAAAATACAATATGAGAATGGATCCTGACAATATATATATATATATATATACAGGATGTTTCCTTTAAAACAACCAGCGTTTCTTGGGCGAACTAATGACTGTAGACAAAAATGTTATATACAAGAAATGATCAGGAATAAGGGGCTATTTTATTAAAAATAACAAACCGAATATTCGACCAGTGGTTCTCAAACAGCAGAACAAAATTACATTTTTTAAATGGTATCCTATATAATTTTTTAACCCATTAGATAGAGAATTTTTTTCTGTTTTCAAAAATATAAATATGGTATAGGGTTGTATAACAATTATTTCGAGAAAAATGGTATTAAAAATAATGTTATATTACAATAGGCTATGCAATACATGTCTATATGTCTGTTGCCTAGTTACGCTAGTAGTAAACCCATTTTTTATACATTATTTCTAGTTTTTAATACAATTTTTCTTGAAATAATTATTAAACAACCCTATGCTATATTTATATCGTTGAAATCAGAAAATAATATTCTATTTAAAAGGCAAAAAAATTATATAGGGTGCCATTTAAAAAATATATTATTTTGTTATAACGTTTGAGAACCACTAGTTATATATTCGGTTTGTTACTATTGATACATTATCCTCTTGTTCTTGATCATTTTTGGTATAAAATATTTTTCTCTAAAGTTGTTAGTTCGCCCAAAAAAGCGCTGGTTGTTATAAAGGGAACACCTGTATATTAAAAAACAATTTAATTTGATACTTTATTTACTGTAATTATTTTTTTCAGTTTTTAAAATATTTAAGAAAAAAAAATAGCGCCGAATTTTTTGCCGAAATCAACCCCCCACTCTTATAACGACATATGTAATGATTCTAATTTAGATTATTGGTCCGTTTCTCAAATTCCAAACTGCATGTGAACGGCAAATAGCGAAGCTTGTTCGCAACATTCAAACGTGAACTGTCTGTATTAAAGTGGTTAAAAAATTTGCATATACCATTTTTAAACTTAAAATATTTAGTAAGGTATGCTTTTTTTGTCAAAATTAACAAATGTATTAGTTCTATTATTTATGTATTTATGTACGGTTTTAGTATTAATAATGGCACTGCCTATTTAACATTCAAGATAAATCTGATAATTTACCACAAGTGGATGGTTGGATGGTTTCCGAATTTATTTCTGCAAATGGTGTTTCACTGCTACAGAAATTAGAGGAATAAAAAAGTTAAGTGTCACTTTGACGTTTATTCAAAATGTGTTTTAAATCCAAATTAGTACAAATTTTACTCACTTGGCGCACGGCCGCACCATGACAAACGTCAGATCATTTATTACTCTTTATTTATACGGATTATTATGAATTTGTTTTCATAAATAATGTTTAAATAAATAAAACTACTTATATAACCGATGTGTTTTTTTTTAAGACGCACATAACATATTAACATGGGAAATTAGTTTTTGGCAAGCTGTTATTGTTGTTTGCCATGACATTTGTGCCTTTTTTGTTTGAGGATATATTTTGACTTTTAACTGATGTATATGAATAGAGCGCGAGTAGAAACGTGATTCGAGTGACTTTGAAATACTTGGAATCAGCTGAGTTGTGTGCGCGTCTTTTTGACAAGAACAATGTCACTTTAACAAGACCGTTGTTTGACTTATTTTAATATTGAGCTGTTAAGAAGTTATGATTTTTAATTTCATGTGTTATATTGCCTGAAAATTGTACAGCAATATTTATTTGTATCACTAGGCCAGAAACTGAACATTTGCGAGACCGAAAGCGAGGCCTGCAAATACTAGATCTCGCAAACTAGATCTCGCAAAACAGTGTGATACACAAGATTTGTTGTACCGACTTCTCCATAAATTCTTCGTATATTTCTCTTCACGTTATTTTATGTTACATAACCTAGAAAATAA